>CM069449.1:43021616-43222246 GCA_035610835.1 Ophiura sarsii | reverse complement strand
TACCAAACAACAAGTGCCGCACCCGGGGGGGGGGGGGGGGTACTCGGATTTGGTTTGGTCGGGGGTGTGCCGCTGGAGATTCAAAACCCATACCCATTTCTAAGGGTGATTTTTCGCGAAAAATGACCTAATTTGGGCAAATTTTCGCGAAAACAGGACCCATGTCTAAGGATTTTTCACTGAAAAGCCTACCCATGGCTAAGGATGTCTCATGAAAAAGCGACCCACTGGAGCGGCACATCCCCGTATATCTGACATACGTGAGTACCCCCCCCCCCCGGGGTGCCGCATCCAAGACAATAGCAAGATGTAGATTGGTGATAAGACCGTATCTGACCTGATATCAATTTGTCATATCCATGGGGGTTAAATGGGGTGTGATGATAGCAAGAAACACACCACCAAGGGCAAAGGACCAAGGTCCGTGTTACCCACGATTATAACCCCCTAGGGTCAAACCAGGTAAGTCCGGCCACATATAGTTTTGACATGGTCAGGCCGGGCCGGGATCAAAACAATCGGCCTAATCCATTTGGCAAAAAAAAGGTGTAATCCACCGCGGCACGTTATGACTTTTGAATAAAATCAAATAAAATCGTATAATTTGTTTAAATTTAACAATTTATTTTTCTTAATCCGTTTTCAATTTTTGTTTTTCTCTAAATGTACAACACAAGATATAGGCCCTTTAATAAGCTAGCGTAAATTATCCTCTAACATGTCTAAGGTACTACTGTAGGCCTATATAAGTATAAGTTTGTTTGTTTGTCTGCTGTTTGTATGTATTAATCGTTTTTCTTGTTTTGTTTTAGCATTTTGATACTCTATAAACGGAATAGTTTTATTGCTTCTAGTTTGTCCACACTTATTTGTTTAACCATGTGGAAAATAATGAAATTATATTGGCAAATCTTCTTCAAAAAGTCATTTTCGCATAGTCATCACCACAAATTATGTGATTATTTTTATTTAAAAAGCAAAGAAAAATTAAATGGTTAGAAGTGTTTCCGCTGCTCCAATATGTCAGCTTAGTATACATACAGCTAGGGGACAACGGGGGACAACAACTGTTTTTGTTTCTCTTGATGTTTGGCTCGAGTCATTGATTAGTGTTCATTAGTAAGGTATAAGGGGTCGCGTGGCAGGGCAGGCGGAAGTCTTTCAGGTATTATCGCACTACCAGACAACCGTTGAGATGTTAAAAAACAACTTCCTACCAGGGCTGCATCGAACAGATAAATATAGAAGCGATCTTATCGAGTCTACTGCAGTCCACACCATTACCCGATATGACCCAGGCGATGTTTGTGTTATAAAGGTGTAGGCCCTATACTATTATAGCCTTAATGAGCTACGCGTGGCAAAATTAATAAAATCAAGGTTGGTTCCACTATAACATGAACGTCTGTCCAAAAGTTTAAAACAATTAAATAAATTGGTGCCCGACCTTTTCACGTCGCCGAATACTCCCATATAATATTGTGGAATGCCTAAGCTAGTGCCCATTTTACCCCCAAAAGGTAGGTGCGTAAATGGTTGTTTGTCGACTTACATGTATAAAGGGCTGTTGTCGACTTACATTATTGTATAAGGGGATGTTGTCGACTTACATGTATAGAGGGATGTTGTCGACTTAAGGGCTGTTGTCGAGTTACATGATTGTATAAAGGGATGTTGTCGATTTACATGTGTAAATGGTTGTTTGTCTACTTGCATTTATCAAGGGTTGTTGTTGACTTACATGTATAAAGGGTTGTTGTCGACTTACACGTATAAAGGGCTGTTGTCGACTTTAAGGCTGTTGTCGATTTACATGTATAAAGGGATGTTGTCGACTCACATGTGTAAATGGTTGTTTGTCGACTTGCATGTATAAGGGTTGTTGTCGACTTACATGTTGTCGACTTACATGTTGTCGACTTACATGTTGTCGACTTACATGTTGTCGACTTACATGTTGTCGACTTACATGTTGTCGACTTACATGTTGTCGACTTACATGTTGTCGACTTACATGTTGTCGACTTACATGTTGTCGACTTACATGTTGTCGACTTACATGTATTAAGGGATGTTTTCGACTGACATGTGCAAATGGTTGTTTGTCGACTTGCATGTTAAAGGGCTGTTGTCGACTTACATGTATAAAGGGATGTTGTCGACTTACATGTATAAAGGGTTGTTGTCGACTCAAATTTGTAATGGAAGTTTGTCGACTTGCCTGTATAAAGGGTTGTTGTCGACTTACATGTTTAAAGGGATGTTGTCGGGTTACATGATTGTATAAAGGGATGTTGTCGATTTACATGTGTAAATGGTTGTTTGTCTACTTGCATGTATATAGGATTGTTCTCGACTCGCATGTGTAAATGGTTGTTTGTCGACTTGCATGTATAAAGGGTTGTTGTCGACTTGCCTTATATAAAGGGCTGCTGTCGACTTAAAGGGTTGTTGTCGACTTACATGTATTAAGGGCTGTTGTCGACTTACATGTATAAAGGGCTGTTGTCGACTTACATGTATAAAGGGTTGTTTGTCGACTTACACGTGCAAATGGTTGTTTGTCGACTTGCATGTATAAAGGGTTGTTTTCGATTTACATGTATAAAGGGATGCTGACGATTTACATGTATAAATGGTTGTTTGTCGACTTCATGTATAAAGGGGTGTTGTCGACTTATAATGTATTAAGGGATGTTATCGACTTGAACAAAGGGCTGTTGTCGACTTACATGTATAAAGGGATGCGAACCTTTGAGGAGGAGGCTCTTAAAATCTTTTTATTTCACTATGGCATCTGAGGGGTTGGTCACCATCACCACAACACTTGTTTAAAATGCCTTATAAGAAAGAGGCAAAGCTGTTAACAAATATCTTAAACTCTGAAACACCTGAAAGAAAAAAAAACTAAAGAAAAGAAACGACAAATTTAAGCGGACCCCAAATAAACATCTCTCTGAATGAATCATCAACCGTCTATGCATCAACTAAACAAATATAGCTTTGACTCCATCACTGACTGCAGGACTGTTAAAATAAACTGCATAGGTACATGTAATTAACAAACACTACAAACATGGCGGCCCCCACTAATGTATAGAAAGACCTAAATGTGTAAGTTTTTGCAATCACATGCTAATAGGGTGGCTTCGCGTTCGTCCCCAAGAAGGAAGGGGAGGACGCTAAACATGTATTGCTTTCGTTTGGAAGAATATACAAATCATCTGTTTTGCCAAGGGGGTATGCTCCGTTCATTTCGAATCAATAATTCATTTCCCACCTAAACCTGATGTAAATCAACAACAAAATGAGAACCCTTGAGCGCACGTTCGGTCCCTGGTAAACGAATAAATTGAATAAGAGATTTACACTATTATATATACTTCTGACGTCACCACACGCGTACGCCGAACATTTGCTTTATCACTTGTTATACTCGATATTACGCGACAATGTCTTCGAACAGTTCTATTTATAAACCACCATTGTTTTACACCAATAAACAGGTGGATGTTGACATTAAATTTGACCCTCGTAGTGACCTTAGATATAAATATTAAAAACACTCTGCCAATTGATCGAAATAATTTGTTGTGAAACAATGCCATCAGTTTATTTTCCAGGGTTGCACTCAGGCCTGGTTGCACTTACAAAACCCTCAAAAAAAGGGGGGGGGGGGGCAAGAAGTGAAAGTGAACCGACAAAATGTTGTGCAAAAAGAAACGCGCGTGAAGCGCGCGACATTTTTTGATTTTACACTTGTTTTTGCTATGATTGAGGTATATTTTGGCTCTAAACAAGCAAGTACTTTTGACCATCCCCCTCCCCCCTCATCTGGTTACGCCACTGATCTTTGCGATAATATCAACTTTAATAACAATATCTTCTTTAAGTGCTCAGACGCTTGCTGTATATAAACTCTTGCTTGAGATAATGGGGAGGTCTCAATCTGAATGTGTCAAAATTATCATCACTATTTTGTGCTCAAAAAAGTCAATAGAGCATCAGATGACAGAGTTCTTTTGAGGATGAAAATAGTGGTGAAATAGGCGTATTCAGCATGTTCAGACAGAGACATCCCTATACCCTATTATTCTCAAGCTATAGTTGCTGAGTACATGGCGTAGCAAGAGGGACCGTCCCCCTATATTCGAGGACTTCATGTCGAATGAGATTGGCACTGTCGGTTTATTATCGAGCTCGATTTTTCGCGTCGGTTTGGGGACGCCGCGTCACCCCCACCATGCAAAGCTCTCAAAAAGCCCCCCAATCACCTAAATCATGTAAATATATCTAGAAAATCCAAATACTAATGATAAAACGTTGGCTTGTTCCCGAAAGTAGGGTTCGCCCTCTAAAATGTCAGTTAGTTTAATATATAACAGCCTAATATAATCAGTTCCAAATTGAGAAATATGCGTTTTTCGCTGCTGTAAACAGATTGGAATTGGGACTGACTGAACAATTTAGGTCTAATAGGTTCATTGAAATTTGGAAATCGAGCAATAAATAGGTCAAGTCAATTGGTATGTGCCGTGATACTGAAATGCAACAATTCCATTCCGTTATCTAATTTATGTCATTGTGAAGTTCATTCTGTCATTTATGTCTATCCTATATCCTTGAAAATAAACTTTCCCGTCTGACTGGTTTCGTATAGAAGAATAACAACATAATTCTCCCATCAAATCTATTGACGTCACAATTAGTTTATAGTCGGAAGTTTTAAAGGGGTGCGGGCTTCCTTTATTATTTATACTTAGTTTTTTATGAATGAAATAAAGTTGTCAAAAGAAAGGGATTTCCCCTGCCAGTGTTACTAAAGCAGCAATTAAGTAGCCTGATTAAGCGCCCTTCTTAACACTTTCCACGCGGCGGGCGTCTGCAGACGACAGTTCCAAATTTTGTCACACAACTTAAAAATGTCAAAATTATTGAATTTTATCATCAAATTTGGAAACACCATGAGAAATACTTAAGATAAGTACAACCATGCTTAGTATTTGTTCAGTAATATTCTTGAGAGATAAGATTTTGAAAGTTGGGAAAAGTTTCTGAAAAATCTGTTTTGTATAGGCCTATGGCAAAACTACACTTTCCACGCGGCTATTTCATAGGTTTATAAACAAAACAGATCTTTCAGAAACCTTTCCCAAATTTCAAAGTCTAATTCAAATTACTGAACCAATTCTAGGCATGTTTGTACTTATTGAATTGTAATGCATTGCTTATGGTGATTCCAAATATGGTAATTAAATTCAATAATTGCGATAATTTTGAAACATTTTGTGAAATTTTGGAATGTCGTCTGCAGACGCCTGCCGCGTGGAAAATGTTAAAACCTAGAGTAACGCCATTCTGCCATGACAATGTACAATGTAGAGCAGTATTAAAGCACCGTACAAAGTTCTAAGAAAACTGGCTCACAATAACCAAGGTTGTGACATTTTGAATACTTGACTTGACTTGGCATTTTACCCAATTGCTAAAATTTCAATGCTTTTGTCCTATTAACATGATAAAAGTACATTGACTTGACAAAACAGTCCACGATTTTGTCATGAATTATTTGACTTGTCGAGGTTTGGTATTTTTGATGTAGGGAGCGTGCGTGCACGGCGGTCACCTTCAGTTCCACAATATGGTAAGATCATTTCGATCGATTGCATTCCCTCGTGATCTCCGTCTTGTGTATGTGATATGTGATGTGGCGTGATTTAATGCGATATGATGTGATACGATATGATGTGATACGATGTGATGTCACGGGTTTGTCGTGATATATAAAAATGCGATGAAGCGATATGACGTGATGTGATGTGGTGTGACGGTAATCCGATATGATGCGATTGTATGTGATGTGATGGCGTATTAATGCGATATGATGTAATATGATGTAAGTGATTTGATGTGGCGCAATTTAATGCGATATGATTGTGATATGATGTGAGATGCGATGTCATGCATTGCGATATGGCGTGATATATTGTGATATGAAGTGATGTGATGTTATGTGATGCGATGTGGCGTGATATAATGTGATATGAAGTGATGTCATGTCATGCGATGCGATATGGCGTGATATAATGATATATGAAGTGATGCGATGTGGCGTGATATAATGTGATATGAAGTGATGTGATGTAATGCGATGCGATATGGCGTGATATAATGTAATATGAAGTGATGCGATGTCATGTGATGCGATATGGCGTGAGAGGCCTATAATGTGATATGAAGTGATGTCATGTTATGCGATGCGATGTGGCGTGATATAATGTAATATGAAGAGATGCGATGTCATGCGATGCGATATAGCGTGATAGGCCTATAATGTGATATGAAGTGATGTGATGTTATGCGATGCGATGTGGCGTGATATAATGTGATATGAAGTGATGTGATGTCATGCGATGCGATATGGCGTGATATAATGTGATATGAAGTGATGTAGTGTCATGCGATGCGATATGGCGTGATATAATGTGATATGAAGTGATGTAGTGTCATGCGATGCGATATGGCGTGATATAATGTGATATGAAGTGATGTAGTGTCATGTGATTCGATGTGGCGTGATATAATGTAATATGAAGTGATGTGATATCATGCAATGCGATATGGCGTGATATAATGTAATATGAAGTGATGCTATGTCATGTGATGCGATATGGCGTGATAGGCCTATAATGTGATATGAAGTGATGTGATGTTATGCGATGCGATGTGGCGTGATATAATGTGATGTGATGTTATGCGATGCGATATGGCGTGATATAATGTGATATGAAGTGATGTAGTGTCATGCGATGCGATGTGGCGTGATATAATTTGATATGAAGTGATGTGATGTTGTGTGATGCGATCATTTTATGGCGTGTTATAATGTGATGTCATACGATGCGATTTTGCGTGATATAATGTGATATGTCGTGGTATAATGTGATATGATATGCTACGATGGAATGTGATGTGATGTGATATGATGTGGCGCGATGTGACATGACATGAGAGGGCTGTATAAATCCAAAATTCATTTGGGCAAATTTCGCTAGCAACACTGTTTCCCATTCATCGTCAAGTTCAAAGCTCTGAAGTAGGGCTTATACTATATTTATGTATGTGCAGTGACATGTAGCGAATAAACACACACTAAATGTCAGTGATTACTACACAGTTTACATGATTTACGGATAACAAGCACGTTTAGGAAATTGGTGGAGTGTCTTATTTCACATAAAATGCATGATTTGATCAAGTATGATTTTCAAGCAAACGGCAAAGTTGCTGAAAGTGAGACGTTTATCAACAGAGATAACCAGCTGGACTTTTAGTAAAACCGGCGACCCCATTGGTCATATCACATTATACAGGACCATGTATTTATACGATATATTATTTATATATATTTATCTTAACATCGTTGAAAGACTACAATGATTCCAAGATACGGAATGGAAATATCCATCTTCCCTTTCCCCTCTTTCATTTACTTTCCCCTCTTTTATCCTTTACCCTTTCGTATCTTTTCTTCCTTCACCCTTCCCCTTTTTTACCCCGTATCTGTTCTTTCCCCCCTCTCTCCGCTATTCATTCCCAATACATACTCAGATAATTATGTTTATTTTATTGTTATAGTGCCATTCAATCATGTCGTCGCTGTTCTGACATACCGGCACATCACAACAGAAATAAGTAAAGAGATGTGCCGGTATGTCAGAACAGCGACGATGTGATGCAATGCGATGCGATGTTAAGTGGTGTAATGCAGTGATGTATTTGATCTGATGCGATGCGATGCGACGTCACGTCACGTAAATGTAAATGCGATGCGATGCGATGTGATGTAATGTGATGTGATTTGAATGTGATATGTTGTGATGTAATGTTAATGTTATGTACTGTGATGTGATGTGATGTGATGTGATGTGATGTAATGTCATGTGATGTGTTTGGTCTGATACGACGTGATGATATGTGATGCGGTGCCATGTGATGTGTATGGTGTGACTGTGATGCGGCATGATGTGATGAGATGTTATGTGACTGTTGTGGCCTGATGTGATGTGTGGTGTGATATTGTCGTGTGATGTTACTGATGTGGTGTGATGTCATAGGCCTATATTGTGATGTGCCATGTGATGTGGAGTGGTGTGACATGGTGTGGCGTGATGTGATGTGGCGTGATGTGATGTAATGTAGGCTATATGTAAATGTGGTCTGATAGGACAGAATGTGATATTGTCATGTGATGTTACTGATGTGGTGTGATGTGATATATTGTAATGAGCCATGTGATGTGGAGTGGTGTGTTAAGGTGAATGGACTGTAATGTGACATGATGTGATGTATTTTGACATGATGTAAAATATGATGTGATGATATTAATTTATCATATTGGCAGTGACTGTGTATAATTGTGTGGTGCTCAAAATCGACAGCCTGCTTCACAGGCGACAGGTAGCAGCAGTTATACGGTAAGATGCGTACTACCAACTGCCCACAAGATCTCCCACACCACCATTATGTCCAACGCCGTGCTACCCGTTCGAGCGGGGTTCGAGCGTATCAATGCCAGTCCATCTCTTTCTCTGGTACTGCCAGAACTCGCTGCTTTAGTAAAGACAGAAGCTTCATTCACACGGTTGTTCCTTTATGGAACAGTTCGAAGTTCCAGACGATGTTGTTGGCAACATTTCAGCTGCTGGAATTCAGACTTTCAAGTGCCGTGTGCACAGACATCTTCTCTCCAAGTCTTAACTTGTCATAGCCTTCATACTCTTTCATGACACCCTTCATTCAAGTCCTTTCAACACCTGACTGTTTAACAGTAGCATGGTGGTCATGGGTAGGTTAATGCTTGGTTGGGGGAGATGGTGGATGGCCCTGTAAAGCATGTATTTGTATAGCCAGCTGGACTGATGATACGGCCACACCCGTACCATGTACCAATGGTGCATTGTCAAGCTTGAATAATGAAACATATTTGAAACTAATTCGCAAAGTACGCAAAAATTGACATTTCTAACATTTAAATTGGTCCAGTATGACGTTTTTAACGTCCCCAACATAATATTTAGAATATGTGGCATGGTTTGAGGGCCATTATAATGTTAAATCCTGTAGAAAATATGCGCGCGGAGCGCGTAATTTTTTTCCAGTTTTTGAACTAAAATGGTCATGGGAAAATGTCCTGCAATCCCATATCTTGCTAAGCTTGAATAATGAATCAGTCAAACTTATGCGCGCGATGTACGCAAAAATTGACATTTCTAACACTTAAATGGTCCAGTATGACACTTTTAACGTCCCCACATGATATTTAGAATATTTAGTGTGTTTTGAGACCCATTATAATGTTGAAACCTATTGAAAAAGTGAGCGCGAATCGAGCAAAAAACCCAAGTTTTTGAACTAAAATGGTCCAGAAAAAACGTTCCTGAAGCCCTCTTTGTTAAGCTTGAATAATGAAACATTGAAACTACATGTAATACGTGCAAAGCGCGCAAAAAATGGCATTTTTAAAACTGAAAAGGTCTAGTATAACGTTTTTAATGTCCCTCTCATTATAGGGACGTGAACCCGTAACCCCCCCCCCCATTTGCGCCGCATATGTCCCTACCCTTCCTCCTCCCCTACGTCCTCCTCCTTCTTATCCTCTTCTTCCTTCTTCTCCTCTTCCTCCTTCTCCTCCTTTTTTCGATACGCCACTAACCCCAACAGGTGACCACAGGCACTTCCTACACTGACAAATAATTTGGTGTCATTTTGACACTAAAACAAGTGTCAAAAAATGGTTCCTCAGTTGGCCACCTAAAGGTGTCAAATTGACACCATTATGGGAGTAAAATATGACACCTTTGGGTGTCATTCATTTTGACACCTAGGGTGGTTACCTGAGGACCCATTTTCGAAAAATGCCATTACACCCCAAATGGGGTGTAATATTGACTCTCTTAAGTGTCATATTGAGTTTGACACCTAGGGTGGTTACCTGAGGACCCATTTTCGAAAAATGTCATTACACCTCAAATGGGGTGTAATATTGACTCTCTTAAGAGTCATATTAAGATAGCACATGTTTAGGAGCCGGTAAGACTGGTAAGTACAGATCTGCTCCATTTCCAGACATTTTTGATAATAATTATGATACAATTAGCGTAATGTAAGACGTCCGTATGAAAAAGACGACCACTGAGCCAGATGAATCGGGCTATGTAATGTTGCACATATCATCGTATGCATGCATGATGAGCAGGAGCACACACATAGTACTAGTAGTAGTAGGTCCATGCACTGACACACAGTCCAACAAAATGCTAGTCTCTGACTATGAAATTGTAATTTATTTCATCAGTTAGTTGGCGCAATATTATTAACATGAACAAGGCTTACATTACGCTAATTGTATCATAATTATTATCAAAAATGTCTGGAAATGGAGCAGATCGGTACTTACCAGTCTTACCGGCTCGTAACATGCAGACAAAATGGCGACGAGAAAACGCATGCGTTGATATGTTGATAGACGCCCAATTTTGTGTCAGAATTACACCAATTGGTGTCAGAATTACACCAATTGGTGTCATGCTGCTTCGACACCTCTAAAAACCGTGAGCTTTCCCGCCAACTATTGACGCCCTTGGAGTCATTTCAATTAATCTGACACCAGTTTTGGTGTAAATCACTAAATGATCACTGAAAGGTGTCCGTCGGACACTTAACGGTGTCACAACCGTAAATTATGTGCAAACCCATATCATTGACGATTACACCAATTTTGGAGTCAAAATAACACCTTTGTATAGTGTCATTTACAGTTGACCCACCAATTTATTTTTCAGTGATATATTTGGTTCCTAAGTTTGTTGTGTAGGTTCTCTTGATGCCCATCAGACCTCCAGATATTATTATTTCTTTTCTTTTTATTTTGATGTTGTTCTCTATGTTTTTATCTTATTTTTATTGGCATTTTTAACCCCTGCCCATTTGTGTTTCTTGTATTATGCATATTGCCTGAGTTGCAGTGAACCAAATTGATCATGTTGATTGGCCTTTCACTTCCTGGTATATTTGGTTCCTAAGTTTGTTGTGTAGGTTCTCTTGATGCCCATCAGACCTTCAGATATTTTTTTTTCTTTTCTTTTTATTTTGATGTTGTTCTCTATGTTTTTACCTTATTTTTATTGGCACTTTTAACCCCTGCCCATTTGTGTTTCTTGTATTAGGCATATTTTCTGAGTTGCAGTGAACCAAATTGATTGGCCTTTCAGAGATCTCGACAGAGAGTTACCATTGATTTCTAATCACTCAGTTAATGTCTGTTGGGCTATTGTTCACATTTGCTCTTTATATACAAAAAAGTTTTAAAAAGTGATGTGATGCGGTCTAATTACAGTGTAATGTGGTGTGATGTTATGTCACATGTGATGCGATGTGATGTTTGGTCTGGTTACGATGTGGTGATGTGACGCTTGTAAGTGGTGTGATATGACGCCGGAATGTGAGATTGCCGCTCCCAGATTTGTTCTTGCCCCTTGCCGTCCCCACCCACCCCCAATATATTTATAATATGTTTGGTGAATAAAAACTCTGAACTCTGAACATAATTATATAAGTTGTGATTTGACTGCGATGTGGTGTGATATATGATACGACTACGCGTTTATATACGACGTGTTGTGGTCCGATATTAACCATTTTGTATATATAGATTAGGAAAATTAAATAATTATATTTGCCAATATTAAAGATCTTTATATTTGGCAATTATGTTGACCCATCTTGGATTCGTGAAAGAGTCCCTTTCTAATGCAATACAAATGTTGATAAAGCCAAAAGAAGTCTCGAAATAAACATGAAATGGGCTATGCGAAATGCGATTTGAAAATAAAAAATGAATACAAAATGCTATGCGAAATGCGGTAAAGACTGGCTCTATAGCTCTGTGAAACAATAAAATTAAGCTGATTTGAGTGAGATAACACTTCACAATCACGATGTGTAATTAAAATTTGAAGAAGTGTATAGTCAATCTAGTTTAAATACCGTTTTAATATTGGAAAAAACATTCTATACAGTTACAACTTGGCTCACACTATCATTTTCAAAAGTTAATTAAAGAAGACAAAAAATGGTAAAACAAAAAGTTATGAGGTGAAATACGAATTTAAATAGCTACACACCTGGTCTTCTGAGACAAACTTTTTAAACATTTATTTGGCCTGTAAAGTGGCATTTTTGTCCAGTAGCGTCTTTGCAACCGCTACTCTTTTCTCTCTATAATGTTCTTTTACTCTATCACTATCAGGCCATATTCTTCGTCAATCGTCATCGTTCCCATGGCAACCATTGCCGAATCGTCAATATGGCCATTTTTCTGTTGCAAGATTTGTCAGGACCTGGACGGTAAAGCAATGGTAGAATAATAATAATAATTTTGTAAGGCTTTATTTATCACATAAATCATATATATGTAGATAGAATCATAGCAGTGAACTTGTTTAGTTTTCCCTCAAATATTGTTATTCTCTTTTCAAAAACTTTCAATTCAAATATGATCGTTATGTTTTAGAAATGGCCAAAACGTTCATTAATGACAAACTACATGTATACCTATGTATGCCCCCCCTGATGACCCTCCCAATAAAATTTAAAAAAGAAAAGAAAAATGCCCCCCCCCCCCCCTGATGACCCTCCCAATAAAATTTAAAAAAGAAAAGAAAAAAAAAGAAAAGAAAAAAGAGTATTATGCTATATGGATTGGAAGAGTATTACGCTATAGAGGCAAATATTGAAAATGTAAGGATTCCCTCATTAGTTCCTGATCATCAATCCTGGCAAATGTAGAAATTTAAAATGTCCCTTTTTTGATAAAAAACAAACTGTGTTCTATCTGTGTTGTAAAACATCTATAAAGATGGTCAAACTATGAACCCATGATTTGGCACTGTGTAACATGTAAAATAATGGAGTAATGAATTGTAATCAAATATTATGAATAATGAATAATGAAAAATGTGACGGGAAACTATAAGAATTGAGCTGGCGAATGTTCCAACGGTAGAGCTTGTTTGGTTAGCAATACACCTGTTTCAATCTTTTAAAAATAATTTTTCAATTTTCTTTCAACAAAAAATCAAAAATCATCTAACCTCTCAAATTCGTAAAGTGTGGGTCATGAAGGACACGTACAACAGTTTGTCACCCCAGTCAATCTTTTAATGTCAAATTGACCTAAAATTAGCTTAAAATTGGTCTGAAGTATGCTATTTTCAGGCAATTTTTACAATAAAAGCCAACATTTTCGCTCGCGCCCACAAGTAATCTACCACCCCCCCCATTGTTCGCATCATAATTTAGACGCTTTTTGAAAATAAAATAAAAGAACTACTACATGTAGTATTTGGCATGCGTGTGAGTGAAGGCCCGATTTATTTTTCTCGCTAACATTTAATGTTTTTGTCGGTTTTTTTTGTTATACAACCCCAGGGTATACAACAAAATCCCAAATTAAATGTAACCAATGCCATGCCATGCCATTATTTAACGAAAAGGGCACCCATGTTAATAATGTGTCGGAGTGTTTGTTTAGTATGTTCTGTGTACTCTAATTTGAAATGTTTACAAACAAACCGACCCTATTCAAAGTTATTAAAAACTCCCCTCGAAAGTCAATAGTGCGGTGTGTCGCTTTGGTTCTCACTCATCTCATTCATGTCATTACGGGGAAACTCTACTACGTCATTATGTCAATCAAGTAACACAGTAGCCGCCTGATTGGTTTGCGTTCAATAGGGCCGTTCACAAAATGCAAACAAAAGGTGACGTCACGAAACATCATAATTAATTGACCGATAAGCACCGCCCATAGGTCACGACTGACCAATCACAGCACAGAAAACCGACCTCTATTGATGGTGAATTAATGAATGAGCGAGTGTGCATGAGATTTTGCTACCGTACAAACACAGTACACGGTGAACTCTCACGAACGACAACCATTATTTATATCATCCATTATTATTAAGTAGGAAAATTTCGCAACCCACGCATTCGCCTCGATTTGTCGCCATTATAAAAGAGAATATTTCACTAGAACCAGAACTTAACGCTATAGCTGGTCTATAGCACTCTCCTTCAAATCAGGTAAGTTTAGTGTATATATATAGTATTTATTGAGAGACGGGTACGGGTATCTATCGGTTGCCGGTGCCGACAAGTTCGTAAGTCAAGTTTAACGTTTACGCATAAACCATGAACTTGTCATGTGAACGGTGTGTTGTTTTCGTTGATTGATGTTGTTTGTGTTGACGTTTTGAATATACTGCTAGTAGGAGTATTAGTAATACATACAATTACATTAAATAAGGCCTCATTGAGAGAGAACATAGTCGAATAAATAAAACTTGCCGTACCCCCTGGAGTCTGAGAACGGCAAAGTTTCGAGGCAATATATGGGGCAAAATATAGCCCGACTCATGACGACGGCATCAGGATTCAGGGTCTCATATTAACTTGAAAATGTAAATTGTCTTGGCATGGTACTCAGCCCCAGGATCATCATTTGATGATCTGCCTGGGATTCCAACATCTTTTTCTACAAAAAATATCCTAGCCTAAGCTCAATAATCTCCCTGAAACTGTAGCAAATGATGCTCTGATAGTACTGATAGCTTGGTGTAATTTGTTTCCCAGTGTCCACTCTCCTTTTAGTCTACATTCCAAGCTACTCTGCTCTTACGAAAAGAGAGATATAATACACGATTTTCAATACAATGTCACAACATTATTTGTAAATTTCTGTTTCTTGTACATACAGGTCATTCCGCTTCCATCCTGGAGTTCTTACGCCAAAGCACGGAGATGATTTTAGGTGAAGATATCAGTTTTCACGAGGATTTTCATGACTTTCCTCAGAGGAGACCAAAATCTCTCGACCTGAAAGCATGCCAAAAACAGGTAAGGTCGATGTAGTACAGTACTTTTAAAACACTTTCCACTCTGCAGATGACTGTTTCAAAATTTCACAAAATGTTTCAAAAATGTCTAAATTATTGTATTTCATCAACCATACTTCAAATCACCATCATAACTAACACATTAAAATAAGTACAAACATTCCTAGTATTAGTTCAGTAATTCTTGAGATGGACTTTGAAAAGTTGGACAGATTTCTGAAAAATCTATTTTGTATATGGTGAAACTAATAGCTGCATGGAAAGTGTTTAAATGCTTAAAGAGACACTCAATTCAGTTGTCACTTTTTAAAGTTTTCTTTGCAATGTTAAATCAAAGTTTGGTATATGTCTAGTTCAAGGTGTCAACTTAGCCCAGTGATGTAGCATTATTATATTAAAGAGACATTAAAATCGGTTGTCAATTATACTAGGCATTCTCTTTGCAATATGAAACGATAAAAATCAGTGTACGCCTAGGCGGCCTAGTTCAAGCAGTCAACTTTAGCCCTGTGCTGATCCTAAACAACAGAAGGAACTTAATGACATTTTACCACAAATTACACATAAAAAGACACCAAAAACCAGAAAGGTAGACACCTTACAAAGTGGTAAGATTTATTGGAGATCGGGCATACTTAAATAATATTACTTATTCATTGGTTTCTTCCTCATCCCGGAACTCTGTTGATGAGCATCGAGACATCACCATGATGCCGAAAAGGAGTTAAATTAAAGTTATTGTTCCAAAGTAGAGCTTGATTGGTTAGCGGCGCTATATCAAATTCAAACCTCTTTGCGCTATATCAAATTCAAATCCCTTTAACAAGTTGTTTTAAACTCAGCATTTTACAGTACATCTGACCATACTTGTGATGATCCCACCACTGCCACCATTGTGAAATTACATTTGGTGGCAGTGGTGGGATCAACCATCTTTTTTCAATTGTTTTTTTAATATTATTTAATTTGTAATGCTCTAGAACATCTCTCTATAACTAGAAATTCAATTCAAACATTTAACTGAGGAAAAATCTCTGTAATGTAATATAAAAAGTAATATGAATATGATCTCTTCAATGTAAGAAGTAGTGTATGTAGCTTTAGCCTATAATGTTTTGTATGACTGCAGAACCATATAAAGTGTCTTTTAAAAATGGTAAATATGATGCTGTGATTTACAATTGCCTAAAGATCTGATTTACTCTTCAATTTAAATACAAGTATTCAAACCAGCACCGTGTCCTTCATTATTATGTTACACAATCCTACAAGAAGTTAGAAGATCTAATCCTATTCCAATTGTATAGATTTTCGAGTGTCATACTTTATTGGCCGATCTGTGTATTGGAGCGCACTTGACAATTCTATTGATTTCTTTTTGATATCATCATGTAGGCATGTATTGCATCATCAATAAAGCCTATTGTTATGTCTAAATGCGGCTTTCTTTTCCACTGAAGCGGAATAAGTAGAGAGTGCTTTAGCGGAGATGTTTTTGAAGTGTTTTCCTTACCAATCAACATTCTGCGCCCGACTGATTTGCGTGTATCGGTATTATTACAACGACTTGTTGAATTAAATTGGGAAAGACGTTAATGCCCCGCTGCACCATCGATATTAATTACGATTTTTGGTTACATTTGTGTCATATCTTTAGGAAGTCAGCGATAGATCAATTCCTTGCCGTTGGCATATTTTGCTTTCAACTGGTTAACACTAGTTGAGATGTTTTGGAAAGATCAGGTTATCTTCTTCCCAATTTGTATTAGAATTGATTGCACAAACATTTTGCTGAAACTTATGTTGAAAGTTTATATCCTGCGAACTCGCGGTAGATTACATTTATTTTAGTCAAATCCGACCAGTGTTTTTGTCTTTTAAAAATAAAATGGTGTATTTTTAGTGTGGTAATTGTCAACTTGGCATGATATTTAGTAACGTGGTTGAATCCAGCTGAGGTATGTCAACAATGAGGGCATTCTTGGTCAACCAACCGCGGGACGGACCCTACCGATCGATGGTCAGGGCGGGCATGATGTAGTCGTCCGCGCCCGTCAATGGGAATGGTTTTTGGTCTGTGTTTACAGTCGTCCGATACTGTTTCTCAATTTGTCAATAATAGGCTTACTACGATCCTAATGTGCCGCAGGGTATAGTTAAATGGCACTCACGCCGTCACGGTCACGGTCAAGCTCATTTGTCTAAGCTTTAATCAAAGTGCGGTGTAATTGTATACCAATATGTTTCAGGCTCAGGAGTTCCGATTTAAAAATAATTTACACGTTTCAATCAGTGAGTGAAGTAACTTGAGGAAACCTCTGTAGTGTATATTTCTGGTTTTATACCAAAACAGCTGGGATTGGACCAGCACGTACAAAGGCAGTGTACTTTTAAATGACTCACAAATATTTTGTGTGATGAAATAATATCGCAATACTGGTAGTAGCAAAGCAAGCTGGCCATGCAAGATATTAATTGTTTAGTTTACTTTATAGGGACTTTTCCAAGTTATCAGAGATTATTTTTGAGGCGTGGGCGATAGCCGATAATAAAGGCCCCACTAGCGTACATGCGCGCTGTTGATAAGCCAACTCAAGTTCATTTGGAGGTCGGTTTCAATGTTTTTGGCCTGGCTCCAAAATTATATACAATTGTTATTTTTTCACTCGTGAAAGTGGCCCCATAAAAATCTGTGGTGTTGTGGAAATAAACTTGATTGTTGGGGTTTTGAAGATTGGTCTATGTACTAAATAAATACTATAGTTTTATTTTTAAACTGTTTACATAAAAATTATTGTCTAGTAACTTTTGAGGTTTTGTTTGGTGGGGGGGGGGGGGGGGGGGGGGGTGTCAATGTTTAAAATAAGTATCAACATTAATTTAATAATATGAATGTGAATATGTTTCACCCCTAAATATTTATGGTTAAAGGGGCATTGAGAGATGTATCGATATACTAAATGAGTAAATAACGTAAAGATAATCATCAACATAGCCCAAATCCAAAATGTCGTACAATTCCGACATCAAATAACGGCACTTCCAGGTTGAGATTTGCCGCGAAAGTCTGTGAGTAAAACGATGCATAACTTCCGAATTCAGCACCTGAGTTTCGATATGATCATATCGAAACTAAGAAAATCATGACATTTTATATGATAACGGCGAATGTTGGTAAACTGTTTCAGATGGTAGTTAGTATTACTTTGATGCAAAAAAACTGATTTCCAGGATAATTGAGGGCGCACTCCCATACGTATCTCTCAATGCCCCTCTAAATGGTAGAATTAACAAATTTTCAAGAAAAAAAAGGTTCTTGCTTCATGGATAAATGGCTACACATGTTATGTTCCAAAAAGAGTTACAGATCTCCTGAAAATACCTTCTAAATAATATTATTATTATTATAATACATCTATATTTCTGCCATAATTTTATGGTTAAGAGATTGACAACAACAAAAATTATATCTTAAAATCAAAATATTTCAAAGGGCGCTATTTTCTGTTATTGATCAGCGAATATCATAACAATAAGGTCAGTCAGACAGTCCTTGTTTATTAGAAATCAATACTGTACTTTTAAAAGTTTCTGTGGATTGACATACAATAATGTGGTGCCGATTTTTTCTCGATTTAAAGGTATATTATGTGATCTTTCCTGGGAACGCCCTCAACATCGAGAAAAAAAATAGAAAGCAGATTTTCTTGCAGATTTACATTTCTGATCATAAATCGTACATACATTCCAAGTTACAGGGCGATACGATTCTTAATTACTTCAAAATCATGATTTTAGAGTGAAAATAAACTGTCGGATTATCCGACAGTTATTATTTTCACTCTAAATTCACTCTAAAACCATGATTTTGAGGTAATTAGGAATCGTATCGCTCTGTATCTTGGAATGTATGCATGATTTATGATCAGAAATGTAAATCTGCAAGAAAATCTACTTTCTAAAAAAAAAAATGAATAGAGGGCGCTCTCTGGAAAAGATACCATAATATGCCTTTAATACAAACCAATCTAGTGGGTCATTCACCCTGTTGCACCATTGTTGCACTTTAATACATGTATGTGTAACTTGTGACATCACAACACAGTCAATAAATAGAATAAACAGAGTGTTAAAGAGGGGCCCAGCTTCCATGCAATAGCTGCTATATGACCTACAATGTATTTATATTTGATGGCATAACTTTGATTAATGTATGGTATAGGTAGGACAACACAGAGCAGCTACTTAAAGATAGGGAAGGAAATAGGCAAACACTAAACCGATTGAAATAACTTCACAGATTTTCAGGATCAGTCAATAAATAATTAAACCACATGTATGTTTGAGTGTATCTACCTTTCCCAAGGTTTTATTTGCTGAGCTCTCAAATCCCCTTTATTTGGGTTTATAAACAACTTGGTATGACTGCTCAAAACCACAAATGTATCGCCATTCAGTCACCACAATAACATTAAATAAACTCTATATGAAACCAGGAGAGTGGAGTCCCTCCAGCTGATGGAACTAGCCCTGCTACAATTCAATTCAAAATGTAATTGGATTGGAACACTCTATTAATATTATAGAACATAAACAAATGTGTATGACTTTCTTTTGTTGAGCTCTTTACATGTAACCATTACAAAATCACTATAAACCCCACTAAGGCCAAATGACTGTCTAGTCTGAGCGGTCTGAGCCTATAGAATGTTGCAACATTACAATACAAAAGCCTATGTCAATACATGAGGTCAATGTCCAGCAAGTTAAAAATCAAGGTCATTGGCTTATGTGAAAAGTAAATAAAGTGTTTGCAAAAATCACCTATAGCACACACGCCATTCAGTCTTTACCTAGAATTCTAAAAAATTGTGTAAATATGCTTAGTAGTAGGAGTGGCCAGTACATCAACAACTCTAGGTACAAACCAAAGAAGATTTTAATGTCTTCCAACAATGCATTGCGCCAATGCCAACCAACTATTTAAGCTTTTACACACCATGCTTTTGTCGAGCCCTTTTAGAAATAAGAAAAAGGAACACTGATAACTTTAGTCATTGATGTACACTAGAACCTAAGAGCTCCAATGAACATGTTGTGAACTGAAGCCGTGATTGTGTGCATTTATGTCTATGGGAACTTAGACAAATTGGAGACCAGAATTCGGGCATTTTGCAAAAACGCAATGCATTGTGGTGGTGTCTTTAAAATCTTCTTTGGGTACAAACTAAAATTCTGGAAAATTAAACTAATATAAACCATTGATGTCCAATAGGAGCTTGTGGTAATTTTCGCATACAGATATTTGTGCAATTTTATAGTTGTAGTTTATAGTAGAAAATGTTCAAAAATGTCGCGGTTTCTACATTAATGTGTGTAACTCTATTGCAAATCTGAATATTTTAGCATTTTCATGTCCACGTGCGGAAATTACATGTATACAGATACAGTACAAAGTATGATTTAAATCATCAGATTGATCAACGTGGTGGTGGTGGTGGTATTCTGTAGTTTAGCCATTCCAGGGATTTTAGTTTTTTTAAGTATTTGTTGATTTTAGTATTAAAAACTACATAATCCAAATCCAGCACTGTTAAAGGGTTAAAACTCGTAACTATCAAATGGTCATGTCACGTAGTAATTCAAATAAATCAATCAACTAAAGATTTTGTAAAGGCAATTTGGCTTTCATTAATCATTACACAACATGCTTGTCTGCAGCATTTAATTTATTCACAAAAAACACCCTTGGCTACGGCACATGACAAATGATCTCCGACTCATTTGTTTTTATCTCCTCGTTAACGCGACTGGGCAAGTCCATTTAAAGGGAAAGCGAGGTGTGAAATTGCCTTTAGATACCTGTGAACTATATCTGGAATAGCTTAATAGGAACTTCCTATTAGCGAAGCAATTAACACCTTTGAAGGGTCAATATCCTTTGATTTTAGATCATATATATTTGCATATCTGCATATTCATAAGTATACAGCTATCAATTTCTAATCCAGTTAACGAGAGGATATTACAATCAATTTAGATAACCTTTACACCCCTTGTTTCAATAATGGATTCTTCCTCTATTTGTTCCATATTCTCGCTGTTGCTGTCCCTATTGTTTTCATAAATTATGAGTGGCATTTGAAGTAATTAACTTTCCACCACTCACAGCACTTGTACTAGAAGCAACAGGTAGTTCCAATTAACTTTCCACCAATGGGAGAGCTTGTTGTATGACTCCATCCTGTTTTGCGAAATCCAATGTGGCCTGAAATAGATTCGATAGCCGCACGCTTTGGTTTTGTACGGGGCTCTCATGACCATGCTTGTGGACATTTTACGGATCTTTTCTATATAATACATACACCCTCGTGTTGTTTGTGACCTGTGAATTGGGACTATAATTCTGGAATATTAACCCACTCTAGTGTTTTTTGTGGATTTTATAGCCTTTGTGCCGTAAGTAGCTTGATTTTGTTCATTTGGTGGTTTGCAACTTCTAGGATCAAAACTTCAAGTTGGTTTAGTTACTGCAGTTGCCCCTGTTGTGTGAAACAGGTTCAACTCAGCATTATTGGTTTTGTTTCATTAATTAATCCTTTCAAAGAGTATTTATACTGATTCTTGGACAATCATACGATGGGCCGGTTAAACGATTTGTGTAAGAGGTTTTTCCTTATTGGTGCAAAATAAGCATGGTATTATACGAGCACCAAGAAAATCACTTCAATTGAGACAATAGCCATTGATTAGCTAGGCCCCAAAAAGCATAGTGCATACTAGGATCACATTGTCTATGAAGAACCCTATCCCACAAAAATTAGAAGAAATACAAGATTGTTAAGTATAAGCTAATTTGATGGGCCAACATTTATTTATATGCTTAGAACAAAAGACCCGAACTTATCTTTTTGTTTGGTGATATACCATGAATCTGAAATCAGAACTCTTTCCTTTAGCTGGTAATGGTACAAAACGTACAATGCTCCTCGGCTCTCAACAAGGATGGGAAATATTATTGCCGGGTACATGTATATCACATCACTGCAATTAGAAATATGAGATTTTGACAATTTTGATATAAGTTGGGCTCTTTTGTGCTTTTATCAAGATTTTAACAAAACTCTTGATGTTTTCATATTTATAAGAACCAAGCTTTGGAAGGTCATCTCTTCTAACAGCTACTTTTTCTTTCTCTCTGATTTTAGGCTGGTTACCCCGGCGTGTCATACAGCAAGGAGTGGTCTCGCTATAACAGTATGGTTAGTGGAGGCAACACGATTTGCATCAAGGCCGAACCCAAAGCACAGGAAGTACCCACAGGTTTTGAGCTACCCGACGAACTCACAAGCACAGTTGGTAAGGATGAACTTTTACTGTGGGTAGGGGTAAGGGAATGGGCGGGTGGGGGATTTACATCAGCGTTAGAAATAAGACAACTATACTGTTTATCCAGCGGATAACCCAGCAGAAGATTTTGGTTATCTGTTGCAATTTGTTGTTAACCTGCAATTGTGTCAGTTGTTTTGGTGTCAACATCTTGGTCATCGGTCGGATAATCTGCAAGAAAAAAAGAAGGTTATTCACCAGGAAATTTGGTCATTTCGCGTGCAATGATTACCGCTATTTCGAACGCTGATTTACATCAAGGCAAAACCACCAACCAGTGTAAGAAGTACCTACAGGTTATATTGTTGTATGAGGATATTTGTATGAACTATGAACTTTTGACTTGGGGGCTGGGGTAGGGGTTAGGGGTCAGGAGATTTTGCTCCAAGGGGATACTTGGAAGCGTAAGAAGAACCACCTTCAGAGTCACAACAAACTCACAAGCGAAGATGGTAATAGAGGGGAGGGGGGGTAGGTTAAAGAATATGATGCAACAAAACCCAATGAGCACGGTAAAACACAGTGCGCAAGATGTAAGGACTACAAACCGTTGGACTTCAAGGAGATTCCAGATCCCATCCTACAACTGGAAATTACAGTCACAAGAAACATCTTCATCTACTATTCTTTGGAAAGGGGTAAATGTATTGTCACTCCCCTCTTTTGAGTAAAGTGCAGGATTGCTTTTGTTTCATGGCAATTACATGCGAATATCACTGCGTTTTTTCACTCAAGAAGGCAGCAAATACTGCACTTTTATGCCTCTCCAGCCGTGACGATGTGACCTGGAAATTCAAAATTATTAAGGTCACAAGGATGTACCGTGTACGATTAAGCTTAACATATTATACTAGAAAAATGATACATTCTCACAGTGAGCTATTCTTCTACACATGTAGTAGATTTCAAATGGAGTCACTCATGCAGGTAACCCCATTTGAAATTCACACTCCCTTTGGGGAGATTTAAGGTAATGTCTTCCATAGGGGGTGTATGGATTTCAATGGGAATAGCCCATTGTCTCGACAATGAGTAAAGGATTAACTACATGTAATTTCATTTTCACTATGGGGTTAGGAACAGGAATGAAAAGGGTTTTCAGCTTTCTTGTACTATCACTAAAACATACAATCCCTCATTTGACTCCTTTAGGGATGCACCATTTGATATCCAGAGGGGGGGGTGGGGGGGGGGGGGGCATGGAAGTTTAGGTCAAACAGATTTTTTTTCTTCAGAGTTTTGTTCTCCATTTTTTATGTTTTCCTTTATTTTGAGTTGGGCCAGATTCCAAAAAACTTCCATGCTCCCCTGGATAGTGGATATCAAATGGTGCGTCCCTTAGCCCGGTGCATTTGCATCAAGTCATACAAGTAAACCGTACTTGTATAATGTATATGCACACAGAAGTATTCTGATCTCGTATAATCAGGGTTCTAGCTACGGTGGGCGGCACTGGGCGGGTCCGCCCGGCACTGACAATATCCGCCCAGCACTCTAAAAAAGAAAAAGTAATTTTTAAAATTTTTTTAAAATTTTTGTTTGTTTATTTTTTATTGATTTGTGGATAAAATCATTAAACTGCCTCATAAAACAAGAAATTATGTGGCAGGAACCCTCAAAGTGCGTTAAAAAAACCTAAAAAGACATTAAGAAGGCCTCTGCCTGGATCCCATGCCATGATCCACTGCACTTCGTTCGCTACACTTTCTCTGTTCGCCGTCAGTAAATTTACCCGGCACTAAAATGGTCCTGGCTAGAACCCTGCGTATAATATAAAAGTAGAACACAAAAGTGGATGTTTTTCATTACGCTCTGAACGATGGAAAGTTCAAGGTACCACAACAAGGAAGGTGATCTGGCTTCGGTTATGTCCTTAAAGTTAGCACAAATTTCCCCCACAAAACCTGCGCTACGTACACGGGGAGAAGCTAAAAATAAGTTGTTGCTAGACGAAGCACGGTGATTGCCATTTAGACTTCGCATCAATTCGATCGAACCTTAGTTAGTAAATCCCTGTCATTTTACTACTGTAAATATAACGACCGTTCTACGGCTTACAGCTTCTATCTAAGGATCATTCATATATTCACAGCTAGCTGAGTTGCCGCAGCACAGTAATTAACAAACATACTTGGACTAAACTATATACGGACTACATGTAGATTAATACAGTAAGGGGCCTTTGATTGGTTGATGAGTGCGAGTAAGGGAAAACACCTCAGCGTGCCCCCTTTCGCTAATATAGTAATACGCGTACTAAAAAAGCATGCTAAGCATAGGCTAGTGAACCTTAGCTGCTGCTGGTGCAGGATATCTCCTGATCAGTTGGTCTATCTTTATACTCCACCTGTTTCCTCGGGCCTGAAATAAAAATATGATTTGCTTATTGTTGTCGTAATTTAATACAGAAGAGTATTTTATTTTAATGAAGACTCTGCTTTGTTTTGAGGATTTCAATTTGAAGCAATATAAGTGGCATATTATATTTCTATTATATTTTTAAAAAAAAATCAAAATACTCACCGAAAGATATGTTGACAAACCAACCAAGATTTTCTGTAGGTTCCAGCCCCCTCTGGCAGATTGTTCATGAAATCCTGTTGAAGGGTCCCCTACTTACTTCATGTCAACAGCCTTTATGATATTACGCCAAGAATACTACGCTCTTGGGTGCCTGCTAAACTACTACTACTAGCTACCGAAAGTATAGAGGCAAAGTATTCTCGGCCATATTCTGTCAATCAAATATCTCACTCACCACAACCCCTTCCCTGAATCAAGACTATTTTCGACCAATCAGAAGTGAGCGCCGTGTTGAGAGAAGGGGACATTGAAAAACAACTGTGATTTAACCTCGCCAGTAGCCTGAGCAACAGGATTAGAACAATGACTGTTGTAAAGCTAAATGAAAACAGTGGCAAGCCAAAGCAGGGCCAAAGGGAAGGAATAAGGATTGTATGAAATCAGTAGGCTTACTCTACTCAATAGAAACTTTCAAATTGAATTTACAGGGATTTCACTGGGCAAAATTAGTGCAACACCAAAATGATGCCAACAATTTATGTAAGAAGAGTGTTTTACTGCATAAAGCAATGTGATTTCTAAAAAAAATGCACTGTTCTTGATTAGGCTAAATTAAAAAAATATTTTGTCTCAAATCTCTTCAGTTTTTCAAAACCTAATGCGAAATGCGTTTTTTTTAAAATATAAAATATTGAAATCCTTGTAAAAGTGACTTTTTGTATTTAAACTGATGTGATCAATGAAAATCTGAAAAATCTGTGAAATTTTGGGAACTAACGCGTGCGCGGGAGCTTTGAGACAAATGATTTTTTTTAATTTAGCCTTATAATTATCAAGGGTGAAAATCAAATTGCAGTTTGAATTATTGTAAAACTTTTCATACTTAATTCAAACATTTTTTTCTCACCGATTTTTCTGATTTTACTATCGATATCAAGTGTCATTGTGTTTGTCCTCATTTCAGTATGCCCCAAAACATGTTTTATAGTCATGTATCAAATTTAATTTTGACGAGCCATGTAATACGAGTATTATGGCAATGCAGTCCGATATTTATATCAGTCTTTCACAATCTTTCATTTCATTTCAATTTTATTTTATTTTTCATCGATTTTCCCCAGGATGTTCCCACGCATTTCAAGTATCTCTCCCATACTCCTGTTTCATTCCGGATTTCTAGCATATTATGTGAGCCTAGTCGAAAACATATTTTATCAAGTTGGAAATTCTGTCAAATGAGATTTTAAGTGAATAATCATCTGATGACTTTATTTTATAAGCTTACTAATGTATCAACACGTTATAAGATGCCGTATCATTAACAACTTTTATGCATTTCTCAAGTTCACACTCCCACAGGTTCCTAGACAGTTTGTTCTGTTTTTTTAATCATCAATGCTGTTAATACGGTATTAAGTATGTCCAAACTTGACCTAATTGGAAGTTAAATGCCACAAACATGCACAAACATGATAATCACACAGTTTGAGTGTCAAATTATGATGTCATTTTCACCCCCTACTAGTTCCGATAGTTTGGATTCATGTGTTTTTTGAATCATCTGTAAAGTCAAATTGACCGGATCTATAGTAGCAATGTCACAAACATCACATTTTCATTTGGTCATTGTCACCTCTGCTGTAAGTTCGTAACTCAATCTTTTGGTTTCGTAAATCTCCATTCTATAGAGTATAGAGGGTATAGACTGATCCCTATGACCAATACCCAGACCATCTCAATCCTCTCTCCTCAAGTTCTTTTAAATTTAAAGATATTTTTAGATCATCTTCGATCAATAATAGTGTCCTGTGTGTTATTACACTACACCTCAGCGATCCAAGTCTTGGCTATCAAATTGCAAGTCGTCTGACAGAGATATTAACACCTCAAACATATAGATTTCATTTTGGACAACCACCTTGGTCAGTTTCCCAGACCAACTCCTCTGTTTTATGCGTTATATCTCGACTAATGTCCATCTAAGTCCAGACTAACCCGGTTATTCAAAGCTTATATTCTGTTTCAAACACAAAACATCGCAGGGCAGATTTAAGGATCTAGATGATATATTCGCGTGAAGTTGCTAAATCCGTTTTCTCAAGCTTGGTATATAACAAATTATTCCCATACAAATACTACAAGTCAATGTTATCTTGATCAAAATGGAGCTACTATCACTCTAAAACCAAACTTGAATTTATACATCATCGATACAGGAACGTGTTGGCCTATGCAAACTTTGAAAACAAAACACACCCATTTCAAATCCATTTAAATAATTTAATTTTACACGCATTTGAAATCTGAAAGTTTCTAAGAATGTGTAAGTTAACCCTATAATAATTGGTTCTATTTTTGAAATAGTATTGTTATGGCAATTAGTGGTAGCAAATTATCTTTACCACAACTTCTCTTATTTATCTGATGCAAAATAGGGAATGCTGAATGCATTGATTGGATTGTTGATTGACCAAATTCACCAATACATGTATTGAACTTTGAAGTGGTAGACCATGTAGGTAGACACTACAAAGACAAACCTTATAATAGCCAAGCACAGATGACGTTCAAACCATAGGCTATAAATCACTCATAATCATAATTTGCCAAATATATCAGTCATTGATACAAATAATTATATCAGTCATTGATATACCTCAAATTGTGCATAAAACGCCCTCTTAAAAACAGTACCTCTCATTCAACACATACTAAAATCCCAGCAAGAGCTTACATGACCTGTAGTGACCTTGCTTGTTTAGCCGTGTACCCCCATGGGCCCACTTTGTGGTATGACCATATATGGCAGACCAATTTGTGATGTCACTATAGCCTTCAATGCCAAGTTCATTTGGTGCCTGGTGTGGGATTGGTTCTCTTTGCCATTGCACTCTGTGGCTTAGACCGAAAAGAAGTGTGTAACCAGCAGCAAAGAGCCCATTATTTCATACTCAAGCTTGATTGAACATTGTGTACAATTTAACACTCTTTTGAAATTAAAGGGTGAAAATGTTTTTTTATTCAGAACAAGCATCAAACAACCCAAGCGATCTGAAGCGTTATTGACCATGTTATTACATTATATCCAGTTGTTTTCTGTAAAAATGGACATTTTCGTGCTACATTTATTTTCGCGCTTTTCACGCTCGAACCAACTACCGCAAAAATAATAACACATGAATATATTTCTTTTGCCTATAGGTCTATGTGATGTGATGAAGCAACACATTGCGAATGTCCAAAACATGCAAAACAGTTCAAAATCGGCAAAGCGCAAACAAATAATTGCACGAAAAATAACCTCTTTTACAGTACACTCTGTGAACACAAACAACACGTTGCCAACCCACACGCTACAATTTGACCATTTGTTTGTATTCATAAAGCAATATTTCTCACTTGAATAATACTAATACTAATAATTTCAAAATATCTTCCAAGTTTAACCCACACACTTTTGCATTGTCTGATATGGCGCGGGCTAGTTAGTCCATTGGGCAACATGATTCCAAAGTTAACAGCTTTTTCTTCGTGAAGGTGCTAGATATGATGTCTTCAAGCGTTATCTTCATACATATACACATATTTTGTGGTTGTTAAGTTCTTATAATGGGCATGCATGGAAAGTGATTACAAAATTACATTTTCGCGGCCTTTATCGTCAATCGTAAAGTTGATAAAGTTTGTACATTTAGGGGTGAAGTTGAACTAAAAGTGGAAATATAAATAAACTGCACCCTTGGTATAAAGCCAATACTACATAGCCACAAACCATAGTGCTACATGACAGTGTTGCCCAATTTGGCTACATTTTGGGCTACAAACTGATGACTCACACAAATTGGTCTACTAGCTACATGTAGTGAAAAATGAAAATGTTTTGGTGCCAAAGGGGCACAATAGATGGGGGTGTGAATTTATGCATGTTAAATATTGACAATGCGAGTACCAGGAAAATCACTCCTGTTGCTTCAAGGAAGGATTAAACAAACTACAAAAAATAAATCAAGTAAATTTATTCAAACATCTAAATCTTTGACAAAGACCTACTTACTCTACTTCTACTGGTCATATTTTACTAAAAGATTGAGACCAAACTTTTTTCATTTTCAAAGTTCGAATTCTGTGTTGTTAAATTCTCGTTTTCTCTTCAATATTTTTACATATTTGACTTGCAGTCTTGATGAAAAACGGTTTTCTTATCCTGAATTTATGATTATTTGGTTTTTGAAAAAAAGTTGTTTTAATACCGCTTTATACCGCACCATATTTGTTCAAACTCATGACCCATAACAATTTGTTTATTGTTTTCAAATACCAGCAACTTCAACATGCCTAATCATGATATAGCTTGTTTCAACAAGTATTGTTTATAAAGGTGCACATGGCGCTACAAATTTACAAAAATAGACTTTGTTATTGAATTCGATTGACCAGATGTGTACCATTTTGTCCATCGAACCATCTTGCGGTATTAGTTTGCCCATGGAAGAATTGAAATTATTGGATGAGATTTGTGAGAAACAGAATAATAACAAATGTTTTTAGGAGCACTTTTTGAAAAGCATGTGAAAAAACCTCTAAATTATTCCCCCATCAATACAATCCACAGTATAATTAAAAATTAAAAATCAAATAATTGGAGGAAAAAATAAGTGTTTCCACTTGTGGGAAACTGACACAGATTTTGTTTGCATTGAAGCAACATTTCACCCATGGTGTTCAAACTTGACCATGGTCAATTGGTCAGTACAAATTGGCACCCTAGTGAGTGGGAGGGCCAAAACTTGTAAAAATAAATGAGGTGTTAATTAACTCTTGGCATAATTATTTCTTTGTCATGAAGCAAATTTCTTTGAAATACAAATGACAAATTAGCGTAAATAACAAGCAGTTGGACGATACCATTCCATGTGTTGGATTAAAAAAACACCAATTAATTGAAGACTAGTATACATGGTAAAACAAAGAGTAATCCAAATTAAAAATCTGTTGCTAATATTTTCTTGATTCTAGATTTACTTCAATAGCTACACAAAATGACATTGTGGCTAATGCAGCCAATTTATATTATTATATTAAAAAAATGGACTATAATTTAGTTCCCATTTACATATAGGTGACGAAAAACCTTTGAGGTAGGGTCGGGCAAGGTTTTTTCCTCAAACATTTCGGGCAATTTTCAAAAATGTCAAAATGTTTCAAAAAAAAATCATTTTTTATTATTATATTTAACATATTGACAAATATCTTGGTTCCAATTTATTTACACTTATTCATCAGATTGATTAAAAAAATGGGCTTAATTCGTCAGCTCAAAAACGTCAAAATGATAAAAATACTGAGCTTAAATCATCAAGTAGTAAATACATCCAAAATCTAATCCATTATTTCCTAAAATCATTACAAAAATTGAATACTGCGGTTAATGCGGTAGCCGTACAACAAAAGCCCTTGTTTGACTGGTTGGTGTGTAAATGTGAACAATTACTCGCTAACTATTGTTTTGCTTTCACACGTGATGGATTGGTGTCAATGAAACATGCGGTCAATATCGCTATCGTATTGTTAGTTTTATGTGCGATTCTGCCAAATATTGTGTTGTATAATTTGATAATATTTTTAGCACAGACTTGCATTCTTTGAACACTTTTCATGTGGCTATTACTTAGTTTCACCGCGTGGAAAGTGTAAAAGCTACTGTTAACCCCCTTGAGATGAGAACAAATACGGATACATCATTTAGGCCTATTATTAGGACAAACATGCCTAATTTTGGTTCAGTAATCCTTGAGATAAGACTTTTGAAAGTTGGGAAACGTTTCTGAAAAATCTGTTTTGTATAATGGCAGGCGTCTGTCGGCAGACGACATTCCAAATTTCACCAAATGTTTCAAGAATGTCAAAACAATTCAATTGCGTTACCATATTTGGAATCACCTTGAGAAATGCATTAAAATGAGTACAAACATTCCTAGGATCGGTTCAGTAATTTTTGTGATACGCTTTGAAAGTTGGGAGAGGTTTCTGAAAAATCTGTTTTTTGAAATGGTAAAACAAATAGCCGCATTGATAGTGTTAACATTCCTGCTACTCGAACTAGCCTTAAAAATGGTTTCACACAAGTACAAAACTCCAAGAGCGTGAAGATTTTGTAACATTTTTTTGACAAAACTAAAAGTAGCTCCTTGTCCTTCACATTGTACTTTAGTGGTGAGGAAAATTTCTGAAACACCAGAAGCTAAACGCCCCGAGTTTATGGGCAAAAACAATTGGTTTTCATCTGGATATTTAACGTGGTATAAAAACCACTACAAGGGAATACATGATGTATGAAAAACATAACAAAATGCTTCAATGCTTAAGCTTGTAGCTCAGACTACATGTCTGCTATGTAGTTTTTGGACAATGCCCGAACAGGGTTGTTTCTCCGATCTGAAGTTTGACCGATAATAAAGATTAAGGGCAATGGCTTTAATAAGCATTTGATTAGCTGTGTAGCTGTCAGAAAGTAGCGCTAATATCACAAACATTTTCAAAGTGTAGCTTAGGTAACAATAACATTATATGCAGCTATATTCTTTTTTACAAGTAGGAATTTTTAAAATAAAAATCAAGTTAAATACATAGTTTTACATTTCAAGTAAAATTCAAAGAGATAGAGAATAGAGATGCATGTATAATTTGTTCTATTGCGGTTTCGCAATTTGCATGTACAGGGAAAAACCCGTCTTGTCCCTCGTCAAAGCCGGGCTGCATTTCTAATACTACTGTATACATTTGTAAGTGGAGAGTTTCATGTGATTAATTGTTTGCGCTACAAACAGTCCTAAACATTCTCTCTGGTTTTGGATTTATTTTTTTCCGATTCCTACATAGACCGACGCAAAAAAACAAACAGTTTTGTGGGTTTATTATTTAAGCGCTGGCTTATAAGCGAACAAAACGTGTGAAAATTAACGTATCGCAAAAACTGTCAACTTTTACGGTAATGCTTTCCCAGGGCTTTTCAAAGTTCAAGGGATTGAGATCGCAAATAAAATCTGCAAATAAATTGTTTGCTGCAATCAGGAGCCACATAAGCCAGAAAAGGTGGATCTACCCTATACTCTGTAAGATATTCATGAAATCGCCAATACTAAACCTATTGGAAAGCTAACATAATTCAATAGGTACATAATCAGTTGAATGGTGATGAGCGTTAATCCCGTTCATGAATATCTTACTCATAGGTTACATCAAAAAGGTGATGTTTGGAAGTCATCGCCTCGCCTACCTTGCTCCAATTTGGAAATTGGAAGAAGAACAAATCTCACCTAATCAAGGGGTAGCATTAAGGCATAAACGTCAGGGATCTTTTTTAGACCCAGAGTATGCAAAGAATCCAAAAAATGGGGGGGGGGGGGGGGTATAGATAAATTTGGATGAAAAAAATGTTTGCCATTAGCGACCTGATTTCATCCCCGGGCTGTCAAAAAGTTCCGATATGAGGGATGAACATTTCATTTGGAGGGATCATTCACACCCAATCTGGGGGTTAATGCTACACCCCCTCCCTGCACCTAATTACAACATGCCGAATTCAAGGTTCCTTTTTTTTCTTCTTTCAGAATTGTGCTATCGAACAAACTGAAGAACCCCCTGTTTGCATGCTTACTCTCCTCCTAGGGGTAGAGCGCAAGGTGGCAAACTATAGTATTAGCCTTTTATTTAGGCTCAAAAGAACCGTTGAATTGTTTCAAGTTAGGCACGCAATCACGATAATCCATCTAAATTCTGATGTTGATAACGGAAAAAAATCTGTAAATATGAAAGTGGTGATCTCCCTAACATGTTTACCATTCCAGAAGTTTTACAGGACTGTACAAAGATTTCAAAATGTCTTTTTGCTTCTGTCAAACCATTATATTGTTAAAAATAGGGCTGCACGCCTTTAATCTCAAACCTTGTACGACTTAGGACTAATGACACCAGATTCCCCTGTGAGATCTCATTGTACTATATTTTTAAAATTGGGATGCTAGGACAATGACATGACACTGCGGCGGTCTTATCGTCATGGATACTGTTGATTTTCAGATATTGTATTATTTACCCTCCCACTCAAGTGTTATAAAAGCGCTACATTTAGCATTTCATTATTCATTGTATGCAGTCTTAAAACTATTTCATGAATTTTTTAAAGGTTGTCTCTGCTTGTAGAATATACAGTTTAACCCGAATGTTAGAAAAGTATACATTGTATGCAATATTTTGGATTTAGGACAATTCATTTTTCAAATTTTTTGGTTTTTTTAAGTTGAAAATCATAATGTGAAAATTCTGAGCTGCAGTCGATGAGTCGATAGCTTTAATTTGACTGTTGGACATATAGTGTAAACGTGGAAATTTTCGCACTACATTAATTTTCGTGCTCCAAGCCGCTTCTGTAAAAATAAAAACATGCAAAAATATTTATTTTGTGTATAAGTCTATGAAATGATCTTTCAAATCACGAATTTAAAAACAAGCCAAATGGCTGAAAGTCGGCAAAGCGCAAAAATGATATCGGGCGAAATGAGCCAATTTTACAGTATTACCCATGTAGCGCTATTTCAAAGTGGCGGCGTTTAATTGTGAAAGAATTAAATTACACCAAGTGCTGAAAATATAATCAAATATTGTTAATTATGATGAAACATGGTAATATAAGGCTACAATGCAATTATCTCACTGCTAGGTTACAACATGCACCTTTGAACTAGTAGTTAAAGTGTTTTACGGTAAACCATGATATAGGGATATGATAAGTTGTTGCATTTCAGATGTTCAAAGGGTGTTGTATTGAACCCAAATTTGAGGGTTTCTCACAAAAAACATAAAATGCTTAAAAGGAACTCAATTGTATGTAAAACTTATCAACACCATTTGTAACATCAAACAACACGGGGGAAAAAATACAGTGAAATGATAGCAGATACAGATTGTCAAAAACAAGTTTAAACTTGTCAGGCCGGGATGAATATTTTATCTGCATAATAACACGGACTGTCGCGTCCTTTTGGCTTGAGCTTCAACGGATTTGTACAGATCTATCTTTATGAAGATTATATGCACACTGAATTTAACCATTTTTACTTGACATTCGCTGATTTATACTTTGTGTTAGAATAAGTTTAGCAGTAATGCATAGAATGGTATTATCTTTGAAAAACTAAAATTGCAATAACTGACAATAAATGAGCGAGCGAGGTGAATTGTCCTGTATTGCAATTGCATCTGTAAATATGTGTGTGTGTAAGCAAGGTGACATCTTTTCGGGGTGATGGGGAAACATGAAATGTTTTAAAATAGTCCCCAAGTTAGAAGCAACAAGTTTGTGGAGATGCGTGCAAGCCTCATTAATTTATTAACACTTTCCATGCCGCAGGCGTCTGCAGACGACATTCCAAAATTTTACAAAAAGTTTCAAAAAATGTTAAAATTATTGAATTTCATTACCATATTTGGAATCACCATGAGAAATGCATTGGAATAAGTACAAATATGCCTAGTACTGGTTCAGTAATCTTTGAGGTAGACATTGAAAATTGGGAAAGGTTTCCGAAAAATCTTGTTTTGTATGGTAAAACTAATAGCAGCGTGGAAAGTGTTTAAGACCCTGTGTGGAGGCAGGGAGGGACGGGAGGATATTAATTAGCATGTTCGTCAATCACAAGGTGTGATGTGTGATTTTTTTAAGACGGCCATAATCAAGGCCGCCTAAAAGTTGAGAGACTTAATAAATGACAACTATCATTAACACATCATTGCGTGGCAACTATTTTGATCATGCATAAAGCTAGAGTCGCAGACTGTACCATCGTTGATAGAGTGCGACAAAATGGAACAAAATCAGGCAATTTATTTCAGACAATGTCTAATCAGTGTAGTGTGTTGTGGTCAGTTTCAGCATGGTTTCAGCAGCCTTGACCGATTGTAAACACTCAAATATAACTCCCTAATTGTGGCGATTTTAATGGAATAAATATTTCTTTTGTTCTATAAATGGGATAATGAGCATATGGGTGCAACAATACATTGTGTAGTGTTTAACGACGGTCTAGTATCCCCTATAACAGACGGATTTCAATGTCTTTCCATCCACCTAAAAAGCAGTACAAACCCATTTTGGTTAAGTCAGTGTGTGCTCTCATCAGTACGTGCATATTCATTTTTGGCATATTATTTAATAGAAATGGATGTAAATGTGTTAAAATCAATCAGACTTTTGTTGTTCTGGGGTCCAAAAACTGCCCACTTTCAGCCTTACCCCCTGAATACCATCACCTTTCAGCGGCCCCCTCCCAGCTACCCCCTCCCAAACTTACATCAAATGTTATCACATTAACAATTATATTATTGTTCTTTAACCTGCCACTTGTAATACAATAAAATAGAAACACCTGAGGCAAGGTTCCCCCCATTTTTTATTGTAACAATAGTTTCAACATATTCCCCCTCCCCAACATGTTTAATATACTCTTGTTAATTATGCTTAGGGTAATTTACCCCTTTTTTGACCTTCATAAAAGTTCAAATATCCCTATCTACCAATATTTCAATGATTAAGCTTACTATGCTTAAGGGTAAGGATTACTCTTACATTTTTATGCTAGAAGTTCAACATTGCCCCCTCCCCTTATAGTCGTTAATTAAATGCTGAGTAAAGGTTTACATGTGTTCCCCTCACAGGCATAAAGTTAAGAAAAAGAAAACCATTCGTTATTTCCCCCTTTTTGTAACGACAAACGAACATACGCCCCTTCCTTTTGACACGCCTTGATTTGGCCATCGTCGGTAGTTGACCCTTGCTATGTACTTTCTTTATTCTGAAGGACTTTCTAAGTAGTGGTCAATTTATCACGCGTCAGCTGTTTGTGGACTGTGGTCACAACAAGTGTTGACCATTGGTCAAAAACTGGACACTTGGACAGATAAACAAGTTACACAACACGGGCTAAAGTTGATAACTTAAAGTGCCCACTCCATCTGTGTATTCCTGCTGCGCTTTTGAAGCACAAGCAAAGGCTTACAAGCAAACGTGGTGAAAATCCCATTGGACCTGCCATACTTTACTAGCAAATATTGAATCATTGGTAACTTAACTTGGATTTACATTTTGCGCAATGACCGAGAAAAGGCCGGGCAAGGGGCAGAATGCTACCTTTAAACAACCTCTGCTTCAAGGGGGAGGACAGGTAGTAAAAGTGTACAGATATTGCCAAATGTAGGTAGTGAAATTGTAGAGATATTACCCAATGTTAGGAAACAATTCCAAGCCATACTTATTTCCAATTCCGTATGTGAACTTTTTCCAAGAGAAAGGGGAAAACACCCTTTTTCTAAAATTGTGAAAATCTGGAGTATGTCATCATACTCATTCTTCAGTTAAGAAAAGACACACCCGTTTTGTCTCCAATTTTTATTTAACCCCCTGGGCACATCTTACAGTGGTTCTGATTGGTGTATTGCAAGATATACTCATTTGAATAGCCAATTACAATGCAGCTTGTAAAATATTTCACTCAAATCTTTATCAGGGATACAATTATTCTAACACTGTCTCTGATTGGCGCAATATATAATGTATCTATCTTTCTGACCAATCGGCCGGTAGTTCGCAGGGGGTTAAAGGAGGTGGCGGATGGCGATATAACAACTTCTTTTCAGGCAGATGTATCCATTTGCATTAGATTGTAGTCAATTAAGCTTGTGTTCAAGTAAATCCTGTAGGTCTTACTGCGAAGCACGCACACACACACACATTATACAGTATGGCTACGCACCTAAAGCTGAGTCAAGAACATCATTTAACGTACAAACACTGGGTTGACTTGTTTGTATTTTTGGTCATCTGCACTGCCGTGTTTGATACGTAAAACAGAACTTGTTTTTTTAAATACGAATACAGGATGGCTAGTTTGTGTTGCTATTATTAAAGAGAAATAATATTCTTTTAAGTAGCCCAAAGTAGCACAAAGCAGCCTACAGCGTTTGTTGAAACCATTCTTTTCAATCAACTTCTGAAAGACACGAGTAGCCCAATTTGTCAAAACCTTGTATCTCCCAGCATACGCATTAAGTAATACTTCCCATACTATTGGCCAGTCTGCTCTAAACATGTTCAAGGGCCAAAAATGCATCTGTTTAAACCTTGAAAGTACTTTTTCCCCTGAACATGTATAAAGAAACACTTCCTATGTATAACCGTTTGGCAGTTTTACTTAATACTTGTTGAAGGGTCAGAAAAACATAGGTTTCGACCGAACAGCGACGTTGTAAGGCTTTTAGCCCAATTCAGCTTCAACACCACGGGTATGGCAACACTTTGCGTAATGTCTGTCAAATCCATAGTACTTGTCAAATGCAACTAATCTCTTCAGTAAGAAGATCATGGGTACAAAGCCAGCATTGATGCGAGACTGGATTTTGTTGGATAAGGTTGGATCAGAGGAGGGGATCAGGAGTAGTATATGATGGGCTAGTAGGTCAACGGCCGACCAATCGAACAGTATTAAACATGTTAAAGGTAGATGACCCAATCACATTCCGATTTTCAACTTGAAGTTTTCTATTCTACATGAAAGGTCATCCTTAAAAAAGTCGTGTTCCAAAGTTTGAGTTGCATAGCTCTAATGGTTCTTATTTTACACGCACAAGATGCTGTGAACTGTACCCATTGAGTAGTACACAAACTATATCGGTGGTTACCACCATTCGCGGTAATTCGACGTTATTTTATCGATTTCTCCGTAATTATACCGATTTAGGCCGTCAAATTTCAGTATGATGATGAGAAAAATACGAGCTTTCATATGATATGAAAATCTCCGTATGTTTGAAATAATTCTGTGTTACGAAAATGTGATCGGGTCATCTACCTTTAAATGAAGAGATTGTCTGTTTTCGGAAAAATTTGAAAATGGTCTAGTAAAGACCCGTAAAAGGGTAGTTGATACATGTAGTCCTTCAAGCGGGACCACTATTTAAGAATAGGATCATTTCGGAATGAAGAGTAATGACGAGATGGAAAAATGGTTCTATCTACATGCAGTAATAGTATAGAGACCATAGAAGGGGTAGGTGGTAGTCCTTCAAGCATGGCCACTATTTGCGAGTAGGATCGACTTTCAAATCATCGGGCAGGGGACAGCCTCAATGATGATATTGACCAGGTTAGGCCTATATATTTTGCTTATAAATTGGAACTGAAAGTAGTCCGAGCTAATAATCCTGACGAAAGTTTGGCGGTTTTAAACTCTTTCGACGACTGTGAATCCTTCAAAATCAGCTCTAAAAGCCTATCTCACACATTAGGACTAGCAGTAGCAATGACCAAAATCAGATATTCCAGATATAGTGTCACAGCATTAACCACTCATAATTTGGGGAAAAAAGGGTTCAATAGGACTGACTACATGTACATCAGCACAGACAGGTCTTGGAATTAAATTATGGTATATATAGGTTGCCAACATATCAATTCCTATATGATATCTATTATATGAAATGAATGCATTATGCACCGCGCCATGGACCCATTATGATTGGTTAATGGATGATATGGATGATCAATGAAGTGCAGCATTGCATTTCCGTTTTAAACTGACATCACCAGCATAACAATAGATGCAAGCGAGCAGAACAGACTGGCTATTAAACAAGCCCAGCCAGTCAACCCACTAATAACAACATTTAGTCCCATCTCCCCATGGCACAGTTCACTATAATAGGACTGTCATGATGTTGCTGTGTGTTCTGGGTAAATTTCGGTCAGCCGCTTTCCATCATACTCGATTCGCCACATTACAGTACCTCGAGGCAGAGTTCAGAACTTGTTATGACGTCCATGGTGAACCAATGCATTCTGGGGATTAATATAATCAATTCAAGGGATACATCAATAATACATATAATAATCCAATGGATTTTTGACAAGCAGAGGATTATATTATGTGGGAGGGAAAGCTATAATTGTACAATCATCTTTAAAATGTGAAAAATGTCCACTTGATTAGATTGATTTCCAAAGGGTAATCACATTTTGATAATATCATGAATACCCATCAAGTAAGCTGTCAATACTCGATAATAACCAATGTACACCACACTTTTCTACCAAACATTCTGTGAATATTGGGAAAAATTCCCAGCACTTTGAGATTTTAATTCAAAAAGAAAGAATTATTATGCGCCAAACTGTGTAGTATTATATAGTTGTAGTTTTTTATTTATTCAATCCATTTTTCTTAATACATTTATTTGTCAAATTTTATGGATTCACTTTACTCACATCTCGAGATGTGATTGGTGATCCCTTCAAAATGAATATCATGTGTGGCACAGTAGTAGTTCTTGATTTTCTAAAATTGAATTCTTTTTGAATTATACGGGTAGGTTTCATCCAAATATGGATTCACTTTGCTCACATCTTTAGATCTGTCTGACATTTCATTTTTATTCTAATATGATAGATATAATTACTCGTAACCATGGCAATCCATTTCAATTTCATCTGCTTGGCTTTCTTTTATCATTCCATCTATCTACAAGTACATAGTGCTGTAGAAGTGTTAATTTTAGTGTGCTTAATCTTTCATGCTTCGGCTGATCTTGAACCAAGTTGTATATCTTGCAAGATTTAATGTGTGCTTTGAGCGTTGCTGTAGCATATTTTTATACAAACGAAATACGGTATATGGGCGGGTTTTTTTCATGGTAGCTGTTTGTGAAGCGCAAAAAATAATGCGGGTTGAAATTTCCGTCTGTACCGAATCTCTAGCGTATTTCAGGCCAAGTAAAAAAAAGCTTGTTGACAGTGCGTCACGTGTCATTGCCACGTGACATTCAAGGAATGTACTATTAGATAGTAGGGGTGGGCACTCACTGGGCAGGATTTTTTTTAAATAATGCAAAATCAATTATCTCACCCCAAAACAAAGCAAATAGGAATCATATCAATGTTTGTAGTTACAGAAACAAGATTAAAATCAATATGAATGAAAATAGATTTATATATAAAGAAAACACTTTTGCGACAAAATCATAACTTTCAAATTGACAGCTATTGGTTTTACCATTATACAAAACATATTTTTCAGAAACCTTTTCTAACTTTTTAAGGTCTATCGCAAGGATTATTGAACCAATACTAGGCATGTTTGTACTTATTTTAATGCATTTCTCATGCTGATTCTAAATATGTTTAAGAAATTCAATAGTTTTGACATTTTTGAACGTTTTGTGAAAATTTGGAATGTCGTCTGCAGACGCCTGCCCCATGGAAAGGGTTAATAAAGACACAATCTGTGAGGTTAATTTGCAGATACTTTATGACTTACGCTTCACTTGAAACAAGTAGTCTATCATCGTATTAGCAATTTCAAAAAGAAAGAATGAACGACCAAAATAGAGCAGTAATGCACCAGGTTTTAGGTGGTTAGTGAATAAAACATGTCAAATGCAAAATAATGAATGATTGAACAAACCACTTTCCGGATCTTTACCAGGTCTCTCAGAGGACAAACACACTTGTGAAGACATTGATTAGTATTTTTAGCAGGGTAACCAATATTAGTAATTATGGATGATAAGCAAGTATACACAGCCCTGGTTTGCAGCTAGCTAGATATTATTTGGTATAATTATAATACTAAAGGTGGTTGAGATTTAACATGATTATAACTTATGGTTATAGTTAATTTGAGACAATTTGTTTGGTAGTTTAGTGAACACTTAACATAATTGCTATTGTATTTTACCATTTGGTTAGGTGTGAAGAAAAGAAGGGGTGGACAAGTGAAAGTTTATCACAGATGGAATAACAGTTTATTTGATGGAAAACTGTTTATGATGTTGTGCAGTGTATTTTACCAAAAGTTTCACACTTTGAAGGAGTTGTTGATTAAATTGTGTAAAGGCAGAGAGACGGCTATTGTTCAGCAATTGTAGACGCCTTTGTTGCGTGTATTGGGAAATAAATAGGCCACACATATCTTCAATGTAAAAAGAAAAAGCCATCTATGTCATAACAACTGTCCAATGAAAAGAGTTCCATTCAAATGTGGACATGTTTTGATAAGTGTGAAGGGGGGATGTTTTATTAATCACTTGAGTGTGGTGTTTGTGGGATGTCAGTGTGACTGGGAATGCACTAAAGATGCAAAGAGGGACCACAGTACATCTTGAATAAGCCACCAGCACAACATCTGTATCAACCACATGTTAAACCAAAATTGTGACCATACTGTACAGCAAGTAGAATCTCATCTAACTACACCCGGTTTCTGTGTGTACAACGTAACCTACAGCACTGCGCACAAGTTACTCTCCATTGCATCTACATCCTGACAGAAGGACTCTGCCAGGTATCTACGTAAACGTGGCCAATCAGTCTTGAAGAGGTCGGCCAGCAGGTTCACAGTTACAGCATCCTCTCATCAGAGACTATTTTGGATGGAAACCTGTGGACACAATAAGTAACTGGTTACTGAACAAAATAACTATAGCGCAAGGAATAACCATAGTCTTGATTAGATCAAGATCATCATCCAAAAAATTATCAATATCACTACTGTGCGGGCAGAGGATGATGAGTTGCTTACAGTGTTCCAGGTCATCCAGTGTTTCATATTCAATGAGTAGTAGCCCAAGAAGGTTGTGGCCACAATATTGTTGTAGTCATGGTAACACGATGAAGTCATCAACAAGATGGAGACCAAGGATCTTCGTCGGATCTAATAAGATATCGCGATGGTACCAATGTACGTACTTATATAGTTAACTATGTGGGTTTGTATTGTAGTCTGATATTGCTGATGAATAATTGACAAATCTGCGGCTCCAGGTATCTAATATATCACACAACAGTTGGATTTTAAGGGGTTCAAAACTAGCCGAAACGGACAAAGTACAGAGTCATGGCCCCCTTAAAATGCCATCCCTGCTGCATCATTCCCCACCAGCCCACCAGCAGCTTCCGCATTGAAGCGCCCTTCCATCCTCCTCTTTCCTTTCTGCCTGCCGCTATTTCTCGGTTGTACCGGTCACTCGACCTCTCTGAATCAAAATGGATACTTATGCACTTCAGATACAAGTCTTGTGTACCATGGTACCTGGTTCTACTTGTGAGGCCTAGATCCCAGGTATCTAGCACTTCTACTGTCACATATACACAAAGCTGAAACTTGAAAGGTGGATAATCTTCTAGGACATTTGCTAATCATGTCCTCAGCACAACATAGTGAATCTTAATTACCATTTTAATTAGTTGTATCTCTTCGATTACTTGAATGTGTTTGTTATTACAAAGATAGATGACAGAAGTCACATGCTATCCTATTATACATGTAGGTGGTAAGGAGAGTGGATTTTGTGTAGGGGTGTTCTCACCATTCAGAGTAGCATGGCTCAAAATAAATTGGGACCTCGCCGTTAAGCTGCAATGCAAACACACAGCTATTATGCAATGCAAAGGACCTATAACATTGGCCGACAGCCTCAAGAACCATTTGTATGTGCATTTGTGTAACCTTCCATCCAATATAAGTTCGGACTATTGGGTTGTATGATTCCAGATAATTCACAATGCTACTGCATTGCAAAGAACCTAACACAATGACTTTGATTGATTTTTTTTTTGGGGGGAGGGGGGACAGGCAATTCCCTCCCCTCTCCCTGGCTATGCCACTTACGCAAGGACTGGAATATTTTCATGTGCATTTGTATAAACCGTCCCCTTCTATTATGTTGGGCTGTATAATTCAAAATGCACCCACCCACACACACAATTTTAATGCAATATGCAAAAAAGGGTCCAAAATCGAAAAAGGGTGCTATTAATATAATCCTGTACACTATTTCATTGTTTTGTTTAAGAAATGTATTATCCAGGTTCCAGGGCCTTGCAACAGATCTCATTTTCCTTATTTTCTTGATCCCCTGCTCCACTACTTTTAACTAGAGGGCGCTATATTAAATGAATTATTCCCTATTTTCTTGTGTTGCTACAGATTTACATCACCCGGGGCCTCCACCGCCTACTCCTGGGACCAACGCGCTGATGAACGCGTGTCTTAAGGAGAGCTTTAGCAGTTTCAAGAAGGAGCAGGAGAGGTTAGGAATACCAAGAGGTAAGGCTGAGTGAAAAAAACACACCTTGTGTGTGCTATGGGCCTGACCAACACATAATTATTTTAACAATTTTTTCACGAAAGGGAAAATAATTGCAAATATTTCCTCTCAATCAATATTGGTTTATGAAAACAAACATAAACTCTACATTTTTATCAGAAATTGATTTACATTTTGGCAGAACATACACAATTATGTTCACAATATTTCACCGTTACACGTTGAATGTAATCATTTGCAATCATTTTTACCGCACCACTTATTAACACTAAATGATTATTCCTTAAATTGACACAAAAGGAATTTAAATCTAGCAATAAATGTGTTATTCCTAAATGTAACGACAAAGGAATTGTTAAAATTTAGCAATCAATGTTTAAAATCAACATAGTGCAAAAAGATAACTACACTGTACTCCCCAGGCGTGTTTTTGTGAATTAAACTATCAGAGGAGAAAAACGGGTCAAATTTGAGGGGAAAATCGGTCTCCGCATGAGCTGTGGATCGAACCCGAGCAGCGTGCGTGCAAGTCTGATGCTCTACCGACTGAGCTACATGTGTGAGTTTCAAAACAGTTTTTTTCACAAGTTGAACGCCGCTCAGAGCGAGTTTCAAAAAAGTTTTGTTCGCAAGTTGAACGCCGCTCTGAGCGTGGTACGAGATTGACGGGGCCGCCGCCGCACGGTACAAGATTGTACCAGTGTCGGAGTTTGTAGGTTCCAGGAAGGTTACAGTTAATGGTCAGATATCAATCACATGTCGTTGTCGTTCAATGTGTCACAAATAATATCCCTGTGAATTTGATATGCGCAGTTAATTGGTTGATCACTCATAATTTAGAGTGGAAACTGACAGGTTATTTTTATCATATGAAATAAATTCACAATGAAGATGGATTGTTACAGTCGATGGATGGGTTTGGGCGAAGTCAATTTGGTACAAAAATCGTGGAAATTTCTAAATTCTAATTTTTTTATATAATTTAGAGGGGAAACTGACAGGTTATATCATATGAAGTAAAATTCACAATGAAGATAGATTGTTGCAGTCGATGGATGGGTTTGGGCGAAGTCAATTTGATACAAAAATCGTGGAAATTTCTAAATTCTAAATTTTTTATATAATTTAGAGGGGAAACTGACAGGTTATATCATATGAGGTAAAATTCACAATGAAGATGGATTGTTACAGTTGATGGATGGGTTTGGGCAAAGTCAATTTGATACAAAAAACGTGGAAATCTCTATTCTAAATATATAAAATTCAAGAGTTTTGAACATGATTTGATGCATACAAGTCAAGATTACATTGCAGGCTGAGAAGTTTCAATTCTGTTTCTGACCACTGACACACCAACAAATCCTTATGATGTTACTGTACTCATTCACATCATGTAAATTTGACTATCTCCAGATATTGAGGTATTTTCCTCCCTGCACAATGGTTTTGCAATCTCTATTTTAAACACCCCAATTTTAGATTTCCGTCCAGAGATCAATGGTTATGTCATTGCACTTGAATAGCCATCGAATAGCAATCTTAAAGTGAACCGAGTAGTTTCTTAATCGTAGCTCCCCGTAGTACTACCATAGGAATACCCAATCTGCGCCTAGGAACAGTTCCTAATCCGAGAACCGCTATCAGGCCGATAACCGTGGGGTGTTTCACAGCTAGGATGACACGACTCAGTGTTTCTATATTCAATCTTAGTATTTTCCCTAGATTGGCTGGGTTTTCAAATAGTGGCAGTACGAGGATGGTGTGTTTTTGTGAATTAAACTCTTATCAGGGGAGAAACATCCATGGTTAAATTTGAGGGAAAACCATTCTCTGCATGCGCGGGGGATCGAGCCAGGGCTGCGTGCCTGCGAGTCTCTAGCAACTGAGCTACAGTATACAGGTCAGCATCAAAAAACTGTTTTGCAAATGAACGCCTGGTCGGGCCGACGGGCTGTGCAAGATTGTAGCAGCGTCAGGTTTTGTTTTGTGTAGGGAGGGTTTAGGGTTAAAATGAAACTCTCAATCCAATTGGTGTTTATTTCCAGATTTTACACAAAATGAAAGTTCTCTTTGGGCACCCCATTAGATTTTAAGAGGAGGGGGGGGGGGGGGGGGGGGCACAGAAGTTGTTCAGTAGGTCAATTCTCCCTCCCTCCCCCAATAACTTAAAACTTCCAGCGCCTCTGAGAATTTGATCATGTTTATATTATAATTATTTTCCAGTACTGAAACACAAGTGTAAATATCTTAAACATCTAATAAATATGTTCTCATTTTTTGTTAACAGATCCCAGCCAATGGTCAGAATGCCAGGTTGTAGCGTGGGTGCTCTGGGCCATCAAGGAGTTCAGTCTAGAGGGCGTAGCAGTCGGTAACTTCAGACTGGTTGGAAGGGAGCTGTGCTCGATGTCGAAGCTGGAATTCCTCGGTAGAGCGCCCCCTTTCATGGGCGACATCTTATGGGAACATGTTGACATGCTAAGAAAAGGTGAATATAGACCTGTGGTTGTTGGTGGTCACCCACATATAACACAAATAGTTCCTGACCAGGTGTTTTTATGTTAGCTAATTTTAAATCAGTAATTGCAGTTTCAAAAATCTGAGGTGTACATTTTAAAACAAACACATTTCTTTCCGCAATTTAACACCTCATTCATAAAAAATTGAGTGTATACTTAAAAGTTAGGATGCTTTTAGTAACCAGACCTATGCGAACAAAAGTTGCAGGAAATTTAATTTTCCTAAGGTGATGTCATTGTTTAGTGCGTGCTACACAACATCAATATGTGTATGATGTATCACAGCTGATCATCGATGCCTCCCGACTGCTTTCAATTTGTCGTACTAAAAAAGGTTAAAAAAATATAAAAATAAAAATGCATCATTAGCGATTCAGGATATCTTACAAAAGTCGGATTTGAGATTCAAATTGCGTGCTAATCTCTTGCAAAGGTCACCTATGAGTGAGGAGGTCCCCTCACATCGTAGTTAGTCATAGAAACACATGACTTCAGCTTATCACCGAATCATGCAAGTTTGGACAGGTGAAGTCATGACGTACGGGGGGAGGTACTCAATGTTATAAGGTATACTGGGATTTGCAGCTCTAATAGGTTTCTTTTTTGCAAGGAAACCCTAAACATGGGGTACGATTTTGTTCTGGAAAATCCCCAAACAAGTTCCATTTTCGCAAAAATCAATTTCAATCAGTCTTTGTTCAGCCTAGAAAAAATCCTGCAACATGGGTCCTGTTTTGCGAAACATTGTGAAAAGCTGTCAAATCAGATAAAATTAAAATACCCTAAAAGTGGGTTAGGATTTCAAGCCTACAGCGGCACACCCCCGTCAAAATAATCTGAGTTACCACCCCCCCTTCCCCCTCCCCCACACGGGTGTGACGCTTTGTCTTGCCATTGATGTCATATGTACATGGGCAGACGTCCAACTTACCAATCTAACAGCTGCAAGGATTAGACCAGTTATTGTTTGCTTTTATCGTAGCATCGGAAATATATTCGGAGTAAAAAGAGCCACAGTTACGCCATTTGTGTCCTCCTACTCATGTTCAGACGTCAGATTTGATCGAATAGCCTATGTTTGCTATTATTGAAGCAACAAACGTAGTTGTCAATTTGAAGAGGAAATATTTTGATGATTTGTCATAAATGAGTGTTGACGGACTTTTGTTTTTACCAGAAGGTTGGCACTCTGAACATATGTTTTTGCCAAATAAAAAATATTAGAAGAAAAGGGTATTTTGGCTCCCAAAAATGGTTTAAACAAAATATTTGTGGCCCTCAAGTAATATGAGAAGTTGAGTTAAAGATACATAAACTGCCACAGTCCAACTCTAAATCTCAATGTCTTTGTTTTTAACACTGATTTTTTCCACCGTTATTTTCAGAGTGTACAAATGGCCCATCGCCATCATCAACAACACCACAGAGCCTGACAAGCAGTACAACAGCCCCTGTATCCACGACAACAGCCGCCACGACAATCACCACAGTGAAATTAGAAAACGGTGCAGGTTCGCCGTATTCAGAGTCACCGTGTATGCCGCCGTTTGACGACTTTCTCACTCAAGGTAATTACATCTGTCTTATGTGTCCTATTATAAATGCTGTGAAAAAATTATGAACTTGTAGAATTGTTAATGGGTTTTGGGTTCAGTGCGAGCAATGAAGTGATAAGGAAAAACTCAATGCACAATGTTTTCTATTATAGCTATTTGAGGCCGTATGGGCAAACACAATGATGGATCTAGAGATCAAAGTTTTCTAAAGCTGCCTGTCATCGGCCGTTTTGATCAGACGGTCAATGCTCATATATCTGTCCACTGTTTAATGTTGTCCATCCATGTCTTTGTTAGTTTGCCCTTTCTCACTCCATAAATGGCATGAAACAGGCCTTATACGGTATGCATCCTAATATGATGCAATATATATATATCTTTATTTGGAGTTTTTTGTAAAATGTTTGACAATTATCCAGATATGTGACGCGAACAAGCGGAATGAGTCGTATGTCAGGACTCAGGAATATTGATTTGGAGTTATAGGTCAAAAGAAGTGACAATTCTTACGGTTTTACTTTGTTTTCTCTCAGTTGGTGTACTGTTTGTAACTTAAAAACTAGAAGTTCGATTTTCGTGGGGTTTGGATTTGGACCATACTGTAGCATTTTTCACCTGCTTTTGAATGGTGGACATATATCAAAATTCAAAACTGTCGACATGCAACTCATTTTGCTTGATCACGTCACATATGGTGCCAATATTGGGTACAATATCGACAAATCGATCTTGAAAAAAACTGCCCTAATTTGGTGCAGAGTTTTTCATTGATAACTTTTGCTATTGCCCAATATGGTACCAATCCGATGGATACGATAAAGACAGACATTCAAACCTATGTTCTCATGAATATAATCATTGCACGTGCTTTAATAACTTGCTATGAACTTAACGCTGGATTTCAACGGCTCAAGATTGTTCTGAGAAAAAGCGTCCCACGCACTGATTTGCATAAGTAGCCAAGCGCAGGTAAAGCTTTTATTGTTTTAAAAAACGATTTAAAATCCCCCATAGGTTGTTAAGTAAAATAATTATTTTAAGACTTTCCACGTGGCAGGCTTCTGCAGACGACACTCCAAAATTTCACAAAATGTTTCAAAAATGTCAAAATTATTATTATGTTTGTACTTATTTCAATGCATTTCTCATGGTGATTCCAAATATGGTAATGAAATTCAATAATGTTGACATTTTTAAAACATTTTGTGACATTTTGTAATGTCGTCTGCAGACGCCTGCCGCGTGGAAAGTGTTAACATCATATTATTTGTTGATGTATGAAAATATTGTTAGCATGGGTGCGTGGGTTGATTTTAGGATGTGTCTCTTCCTTCCTTCCATAAGACATTTAAAATAGAAACATCTTTTGTGGTTTAGAATATGAATTGGTCAACATGACACCATTTGAAACCTAGTTTACCCAATCATTTGATAATGAGGTTAATGGATCTGAATGGATGTTTCCTGCTGTAAAAGGAGCACCGGAGTAGTGATGCACCCGTCCAGTTTCAGTTGCTCAATTCAATAGCACCGTCTGATAAATATGTTGAGGTTGTTGTGCACAATCTCATTGTGAGAGTGCAGTGTTCAACTGTATGTGTGTGTAGGTGATAACGGGGAAATGAGAAAGGTATTTCATATCAATTTTGTTTCAACAACAAGTTTAATGAAGGCTCGAAATCAGTAGAGAGCAACAGAGGTTTTGTTTTGTTTCTTGTGATATCTGATGAAAGCAGAACAACACAGTTGCTAGAATACCATCGCAGCATAGCTGATATCTATACCGTAGCCCAGAGGGTTAAGGTTATGGCTACTGATAAGGCCTATTGCATAGTGGCTAGAGGGTAAAGTTAATCCATGTGTGGACTTGTATCTATAGGCAGAGCAGTACATTTCTTAGAAGGCCAGTTTAATCCATTTGTACAGCAATGTGTCTAGTTAAAGACATTACAAACACGGTTGCTATAGGGTTACACTCATCCATTTGTTCAGCAATGTGTTCAATGATAGACATGGCAGCACAGTTCCCCAAAAGGCAAAGCTATTCCATGTGCACACCAATAATGCCCAATGATAGCCTAAAGAGCACAGTTGCTAGAAGGCAAAGTATCCATGTGCACACCAATAATGCCCAATGATAGACTAAAGAGCACAGTTGCTAGAGGGCAAATCTATCCCATGTGTACATGTACACCAATAATGCCCAATGATAGACATTACAACACAGTTGCTAGAGGGCAAAGTTAGTCATGGTCAGCCCATCCATAGCAGGACAATGGCAAGCTGTCAGAAGGTGATTAAACTATCAACTTCAAACCTGAACCAATTATATCTGTTGAAAATCAATCCACTAACCACCACATCAGGAAATCAGTCAGGATGTGTCTACCAATCCAGTGTTGCCAAATCTTCCTTGATATCACCCCTATTCCCCAACATGCCCAATCTATTGTCTTATCCTCTCAAATAATCGAAATGTTGCCAAATCCCTCGATATCACTCCCAAACAATAGATTTTGCCTCGGTCTATTAATCTTATCCTCCCAAAGGATCGAAAAGGTTGCCAAATCCCTCGATATCACCCCCCTAACAAAAGATTTGGTCCCAATCTATTGTCTTAGCCTTCCAAATGATCCACTTCCTTGTTCTTAATAACGTTATAATTGGGTGGCAAGGTGTGGCTTACAGTGATCTTGGTATCTTGTCTGGGCACACTTGTTGAACTGGTAGCCAGTTTCCACCTAGTTTCCTGTACGTCATAATGAAGGACTGGTTGGTATGGAAAGATAAACCCATGGGTAGCCAATAGCATTGCAGGGCACCAATGGTCATGGATTGCTACACCAATGGGTTTTATTATATCACATTTAGCCATTGTCCACCGCTGAAGAAGGAGTGTGTGGAATTGGGAGAGAAACATCAAAAAAGTTTTCAATTGTTAAAAAAAAAGAAGTTTGAAATATGTTTGGTGAATGATACACCAGTTTAGGGTTGATTTTATTGCCATACTGGAATAGAGGAGTACTACTACTATCGTGATTTTGGAGAAATATTGCACTTTCTGCAACAAATTGATGATGTATTCGACACATAGGACGGTGTAACAATTGCGGTTGATATTTAACGAGCAGATAAGATCGTCAACAAGAATCTTGTCGATTTGGATACAAAATTGGAGCCATGCCACACGTTTGAGTTTGTCTGTTACCTGGAGTGCAATATCTCGTCTGACTGTTTAAGAGAAAAGTACAGGGATTAATTTTGACAAACAGATTTTTGAATTTTTGCCAGCCCAGCTATGGATTATTTCATCATTTGCATCATGGTGTAGTCTGTTTTTGTGTGTCTATCCTATCGCAGCGTCATAGTTACATATCATTGTTTTTTGACGCATCTTGAAACAGCTCATCAAAAAAAAGAGTTTCAGTTGTGCAGTGGTCTTGATTGGTTTGGCTGGTTTCCTGAATGTTTGCGGGTTGTATGTGCATAACATACGTAGGAATAAGCTACCAAGGACATCCTCGACATTATACCGGTGTGTGAGCACCTGTGGGGTCACAAGGGGGTAAATAGGAAGTGTGTAATTATACAGCACTCATGTTTTGTCATGGGGAATCACGCTATCTCAGCAGACCAGGGATGGAATTGGACTTTGGTGAGTGGCGGTTAGGTGCATTTCTTGTTTTTTTTAAAACATATTTTGTCACAATTTTGTCTTCAAAATATTTGTACAAGTTCAAAATATGTTTTTATATGTTTTTTCTATGAATTCTCAGTCATAGATGCCCCCACTTTGGAACTTATAGCTTTATTTTGATTTTACATTTTTTCTTCTTTTGTAAAGTGTACTTTGACACTTTGACATTTTAGACGCCATTTCAAATGATGGACTCATTGGATGGTCCATAACTTGAAACAAACTTGGCTCAAATCTGGTCCCATCAGGGCCCAAGCATGTGTCCATACAAACCGACCATGTAAACAAACAATCAAACAAACTTTTAAACATGTTTCTTAGTCTCAGCACTTACATAATGTCTATTGAAATTGCACACTTGACCCTCCTCTAAAGTTTTAAACTTCAACTAATTCTAACGGTTTCCATTTTCTACCATTGTTCCACTTCTAATTTTGACAGGATTCAACGTAGAACAACCCCAAGCCGTCCCCGTGTCCACACCCCAGTCTACATTCAGCGATGGCGCTCTGTTCTCGGTGTCCGAGTCACTACAGACACTCAATGAGTTCAATGCGGAGGATATTCTCATCAAACAGGAGGGCGATGCCGCTAGCAGCAGCTCAGACTACTACAGCCTGGAATCGTCGCCGACGAGCTCTAGCAACTACTTGGAGGCAGCCACGCCAGAGTTCTATAACAACCCGATGATGTTTGATCCCGCCGCCGTCTCGGCCGTTGGGTATTTCCAACAGAATACTAATGGCTTCAAAGGTAAATATTGATTGTACTGTAGGTAGGCCCCCTCTTCTCTGTTCCCCGTCATGGCTGTTGGGTATTTTAAACAGAATGCCAATGCTCACATTAAAGTACGAGTACAAGCATTTTAAACCCTACTGTCAGGGTTTCTTTCGTTTGAGTTTTTAGCTAATTTTTTTTAATTTCTTGTATTTAATATATTGTATACCTTCATATTGCTGAAAATGTGAATATATTGAATTTACATTTTGCTACTCGACTTTAATGTGAGCATCGACATTTTGTTTTTAAAACTAACAAACAAAAACGAAAGGTGGTGAAACTGATTATATATGCTCATTGTTCTATTAAGTTCTTATATCTGCGTAACAATGATCTGAAATTTTGTTCTGAAACCAAAACACATTGACTCATGGAAGGTCGTTCTGTGGATAAAGTGCGAGTAGTATAGTCTGATTTAGATACTGTGGGCAAAAAATAGTCTGTATTGACGTAACTTTGCCATCTATGACGACGACTGGAGCAGATAATAGATTGGCCTAGATAGATCCTGTCTGTCTGTGTCAATGTGTACGTAGATGTCCGGGGGGTGGGGGTGTGGTACTCACATATGGTATACAGGGTATGTGCAGCTGTAATGGGTTGCATTTTTGCGAAAAATATGATTTGCAATGGAAAAACCCAGAACATGGGTACCAAATGGCGAACACATCCCCCAAACATGGGTCTCAAATCGTGGGGAAAAAACACATCAAATTTGCAATTTTGAGGGTCAGGATTTCAAACCTCCCCTGTCAAAATATAATTTGAGTACCCCTCCCCCGGGATAGATCGGCAGGTCAAATTTTATCAAGTACTTTGTCTTAGTAAATAGAGAAAAGTGGAGACGTAGCTACAAATTCAACAATCTCACTAAACAGTCACCTTTTCATTGTGGGTAGTATCTATATACTATAACCATGCATGGGAGATTTGGTGTTGGTTTGATCTGAATAAAGTCAGTGTTGCTTCCGCGGTGATACACACCTACATTGTTTCTGTGAAAACTTTCTGTATTATATCTCAATCCTCAGAAGTTGGCATTGAAATGATATCCTAAAAATATCATGTTGTTGTTAATGGCTTATTAGTCTAACCTGAACAGCAAAATAGTAGTGGTCTAACATAAAGAAAATAGAACCAACATTTGTACATGTTTTTTGATCACAGTGTATATACATATTTTACACATGACATTACATACCACAACTAATTCAAAACATGAATCTGGTGTGCTTAAACTTTGCCAGGTAAGCATCACAAACTAATTCATTAAAATGTTCTAATTTTGGACAGTAGCATCGCTGGCTTGTACAGCTATTTTAAAATCGTAACCATGTGGATAGGATCTTATTTTAAGGTTAAATCGATTACCTTCCGAGGGGAAAGAGGGAAGGGGAGGCGGTTGAAAATGTTTACAAAAAGGGGGGGGAAAGTGTTTCCATTTTATGAAAAAGCATACTCTTGTCCCATTAGTGACCACATTTGCATGCTCAATCATAAAGAAGAAATATTATGTTGACCACGTTGGATAAAAATTGAGCTGGTACTATTTCGAATTGTTTCCCCTCAACTTTCACCCCTCAGAGTGAAATGGCACATCCCTCATCATGACCCTAGCCAGTATGGGACACATAGTAAGTAGGTCTATAGAGGATATGACGTCACGATCACTTTCCTGGTTGCTGGCTTCCGATGTGGCTCATATGGCTTCCTGTTCGTGTGTATTTACGCGCTATAAAATACCCTTGCCCCGTCACTGAGCAAGCAAAGGCATACTTTAAGTTGAGTAATGTAAGCTGTATGCTTGCAAGCGCCGTTTCCCATTCATAAAACAACATCCATTAAGCTTACACAATGATGCTAGAAAAATTAGCCCAATTAGACAAATAAGCGTAAAAAAGTAGCCCCTTTATACATGATATCCATTGCCAGACTGGAATTGACCAAAAGTAGCACAATTCACAATAATGACAATTTCAAGCATTGTTTGAGCGTGAACAGCAGCCCAATCGTATTTGTAAAGCATTGTTCAGGCATCAACATTTAGCCCAATTGGGCTCTTTATGGCAGTGTTGACTCACTTTATGAGAGGTAGTTATGGCTTAAAACTGTAAATGATTTCCTTCCACTTTTGAATCGATTCAATGACATCAGTTTTGTTGAATTCTGTGCAGTTAACAGTGTTGTTGTCTTGCGTCGCTCCGACAAGATTAAATTGTGACTGATAGGTGGTCTGAAAATGCACGGAAACTGGAAACCGGTTGTTTTTGTTTACATGATATTGATAACCAACAGAGTAATTGCAAATCGTTGCTTTTCTTTATCGCAGACAACTATTTTCACATTCAATATGGCTGAAAATCTCCAATTATCCTACTAAATTGTCTGAAGGTCACAAATCAAGACTGGGAACTGGTTAAATATAAAAACCTAGTTGAAACAACTAATAGTACTAGCTAGCTGCTATGGCTAATCACCGTATAAGGCATAGAGATGGTGTGCAATATTTGCTTTGCTTTCCTCCCAACCTCACAAAATTATAATTTTCGCCTCCAAATTTAACCAGTGCACACACTTCAGTGCAGTTGTTGTTGAACTATCAAGATTTTGTGGCAGTCCAAAGAGTTTTAAAATTCAACATGGCCGACTATCTCCAATCCCCCTTTAATCCCCCACAGTTCATGGCTTTCTGCCAGGGAGTAAAGCTGGTTAACATGGCAACGGTTCTGACTAATCACATTCAGTGATATATTTTTATATTACGCATCATACATTAAATCAGGGGTCAGTTATCTCATAATTTGTCAACATTTCTTGAATCATAATATATTTATTTCAGTTATTTTTGTGTTTTTTGACATTTTCATTCATTTCAATAGAAATTGTGTGATCATTATACTTTCGGTCCTTCTTACATCAGATTATATAAGTGGAGAAAAACACACTGTCCTACAGGCTAGACCGACCAAATGTTGTTTAATTTGATTTAAAAACAAAACAAACCACATTTTATTGTTGAAAACTTTGGAAATTGTTGAATTTTCACCAAAATATTTAAGAAAATTGTGAAGAAAATAATATAACAAAAACAGCCCTGACCGACCGACCCTACCTGAGAGGTCCAGGGTCCGTTTTGTCCGTAGAACACATGTTTTTGTAGTTGCCTAATCATACTTTTTGTCCTTCTCACAATAGATAAATAAAATAAGTCTTTAGCACAATGTATCTAATTCTATATTTGTTTCCACTTTGTTTTCTCCACTCAGGTCAGTACGGTTCATTTGATAGTTTTGATGGCAGTAATACAGCAGGCTACCAGCAAGTTCCCATGTGTAAATCTCTGTCCGATAGCTGTTCAAGTACAGACCTCATTGGTATGAGACCCCCCTCATCAAGATCCACCTCCCCCCCACAAAGCGCCCACGAAGTTCAACCCAACCCAGTGATCCCAGCCGCAGTGTTAGCTGGCTATTCAGGTAAATATTGATGCCCTTTGGCATGCTTCTGACTCCCTTATCCCTCTCCCTCTCCTTCCCCTCCCCTCCCCTCCCCTACCTTTGAAACTCCCCCCTCCCCATGCCCAACCAGTGGAGGGTGCATGTGAGGGGTTACAGTTTGGTTTTGATAGGGATGTGGTAATGAAATACTTAAAATTGACACAGACATATTAATAATTATAGACCCAAATTCAGATTTATAAACAATGTGCTTATAGAATTTAGAAAATTTCTTTTAGCAATGTTCACTATTTTTGCTGAAAATTGGATACTAATGTGTCAAAAGTAATCATTTGTAAGCACTTTATTCACTAGTTTTGCTAAAAGATTGGTATGTATGTGCCAAAATTAGACTTTGATTTTAATTTTTTCTTTATAAAGAGAAGTGTTGAAGGAAATAACAAAAGTTCAAGAAAAACAATGCTATCAAATTAACTTGGAAATGTGTCAGTTGCTTTATACCAAATGGACGTACGTACTAGGGTCAGTCAATAAATAATGAAAGTGATCGTGGTATGGGATGCATGAGTGATTCTATTGACAGATAGTGTGATCAATACAAAGTATGAACCTTTGTCTTTCAAACAATACACTTTTGGATTTCTAGGTAGGAACTATGATGTCATAGCAGTAGCTGAAAGTAAGTACACTTTGGACACTACCTGAAATCTGCCTGAAATTATCTGCTGTCTGCGCATGCGCATATTTTCTGTAGGTTTCATATGAATAAGTTCAGATAATTAGTTACCTATCCTGTGGAATCACCCAAACTGGTTAATTTCTTGGATTTTTCCTAATTTATTTGATTTTCCGCAACATTAGTGATTCACTGACTGGGAATTTTTCAATGAAAATGGGCTTTTTGAAATACTGATATTTGTATACTTTATATTCAATTGCTTCTCCTTACTTTTTCCTCTTATACTACATATTTTCAAATTACACAGGGATTAAAGTTATTGTCTTAGGTATCATAATTATGCAAAAAATAATCAGGATTTACGTGCTTCTGGTGTCATGTTATGCAATCTTCTTACCACATGTTTCATACAAACAATTCAAATTTCCTGCAAAATAACTGATTTAGCAGTGCGTCTTAAGTGTATTTACTTTAAGCTAATGCTATGACGCCATAGTTCATACTTAAAATCCAAAAGTGTATTGTTTGAAAGACAAAGGTTCATAATTTGTATTGATCACACTATCCCTCAATAGAATCACTCATGCATCCCATACCATGATCACTTTCATTACTTATTGACCAACCCTCGTATAACATAAGTTGTCGGCCACCTTCCAATTTGGTCCTTTTTTGTGGAGTGAGTACCCTTGCCCTGTCTCGACCCTGTTGTTGCCCTATTGTTGCCCTGTTTCGCCCCATTGTCCTTCACCTTAAATGCATTTATTAAAAGCCACTGAGCAAAAACAGTAGAAGCAAAACATTTTCATTAGCGATCGTTAACAATTGATTTTGTCCGCTTGAATTGAGACCACTCAACCCGCAATTGCATTGTCTGTCGGCTCTTTGTTTTTACTTGTGAGAGCCAGAGTCCAAGATGCAATGAACCAAGATCAAGACGTCTTTGTGTGTGTGTAATGGTTAACTATTCTGTCTAGATTTTAAAAAACATTTATGTGTAATTGCTCGATAGTTAAGTACCCTTTGGGAGCCAGTCACTCATGAAGTCTTTTTGCCTGAGGGACCAATGTCATCATAGGCATGAGCCTTGAACCAGTTGACTAAGTACCAAGATCTATTTATAGTGAGCATGATACATTTGATTTTTCCATGGGGGTGTGAATTTGGATAATCAATTTAGTAGTTGTTATAAACTTGAACGATTTTTAAAGAGAGACGGGGAAAAAACATTAGAATAAGACAATGATTTATGAGAATTTTGCTTGAGTTCGTTTCCCACACAGTGTTAGAAATGTAATTTTTTTTGAGAAATCATGTTTGTTTGAACGCCTTGTACGGTTCAGTTACTGTGATTCACGTATGGAATGCTGAGATTGCCAGTGGTCGGTTATGGTGTTGTTCCATCAGGAAATTAAAAATTGACCGCAGCATTGACTAGTTTAAAACCAAACCATACCCATATGGCTGGCTACCTGCGAGTGAAAATGTCTTCTTTTTTGACAAATTTCCCTGAAATAATCAGAAAAATGTCTATATTATTATAATGAGACCCAACCATACAATAAAGAGTTTTTTTTGAAAAAAGGGCGTCTTCTTTTTATTTCATTCCTAAAAGAGCTTCCTTAATTGAACAGCGGCAGTGCGTTGGTCTTTTTTGAAATGCACTTAATAAATCTTGACTCAATAAATCTTGGTTTATTTTTATTTTTCATGAATCTAATAGCATTTAAACTTCATCCATTAGGCGAAGAAAAAACAACAATAACTCGGTTCTATGGTCGCTCGATGTTATTTTTATAATTTTTTTCCTTCAAAATATCCATGAATCTTCCACAATTTTGAATCCAAATGTTGCTTTGTTATTATTTTTTTTTTTAAAGGGTCGCTCAGCCTCCACCTCCCTGTTGCATGCTTTAGCCCTGACCTTTATTCCTCACCTGTTTTGATTGGCTCAGCAAACGTTAGAGCATCCTTTGTAAACCAATCAAATTGTTCCTTATATACTTGCTGAAGCGGGTTGCCGGGTAAAAATATCTAGGATATTGCTTATGAGTCAGATTCTGCTGATAACATATGTGACGCGATCGAGAGGAATGAGTCGGATGTCGACCCTGGTCGAAAATGAGTTTTTAATACGGTTTTAAAGAAGACACCTAGAGCTTTCAGAAACTGAAAACCCCATGTCGATACGACGTTATGTCAAATTGTTATGTCAAATTGTATACATGAATTTCCATCAAAACTTATGTAAGCCGCCATTTTGAATTGGCCATATCTCAATTTGGGATTCCCCGACATCCGACTCATTCCTCTTGATCGCGTCACATATATGTATGTAAATACAGATGAATAATTACTGTGGCTGTTTGCTTTTCTATCCCATATTGTATTTCAATGAACTTTATATAAAAGACCGGTTTTCACGTGGGAGACGTAGCCACTAACTGTCTCTGATATTTATACAATGTCCATATTAGTTTACATTTTGTGTTGAAAAAGTACTTTGGATTAACACTTTATGTACATTTTGAATAAAATTGTGTTTTAAAGATGAAATTATTGTATTTGGCCAAGTTTGACATTTCACTAAGTACATAATCTCAGAATTTTTACATATCCATGTATATTACATTACGCTGGGTAAAGAAGCATTCTTCTTGCAGAGTGCTCACTCAATGTGATGCAGCAAAATAAAGACCGTTCAAAAGGTCCGACTTCTAATACATATTATAAATTGACAAATATCTGTTGTTAAATCGAAACATTTTGAATCTGCTGAGAATTTGTCTACCTGTTTGTTTACTCTACCTTTTTTGTTTACTCTACTAATTTCAGGAAGCGGTCCAATCCAGTTATGGCAATTTCTGTTAGAGCTACTTACAGACAAGACATGTCAGCACATTATCAGTTGGACCGGCGATGGGTGGGAATTCAAATTATCCGACCCCGACGAGGTGGCGCGCCGATGGGGAAAGCGCAAGAACAAGCCGAAAATGAACTACGAGAAACTGAGCCGCGGTCTCCGGTACTACTACGACAAGAACATTATCCATAAGACAGCGGGGAAACGATATGTGTATCGATTCGTGTGCGATCTACAGAGTCTCTTAGGGTACTCCCCGGAAGAATTACACGAAATGGTCGGCGTAAACCCAGCCAGGGATGATGACTGAGCTGCAGGCGCGTTTTGTCGTTGATCGACGGTCAGCGCTGTGCGTATTTTTTTAAAGTTAAGTCAGTTCTAGTCTGTTGATGTCTTGCCAGAGAGGGCGTTATTTTAAGCCAATGCGTGTCATGTCGTCTAAGGACAGCTGGTCTGTCTCATTTTGTATTACGGAGCGTTTGTTGTACTGTCAATTTTATCATTGCCATGGAAACGTGTGTGCAAAATTTGTTTCCAAATAGTCTGGTACAGCTGTTCAATGCATGTAGTGGCGATATATTACGGCAGACATGTTTTTACTGTAAGACTCTCCCCCTGTTTGCAAAAGTGCAATGTTCCAATTTCATTATGTAACTTATCCACCCATCATGCTTTCATTGTCGGATGTTCTACACATTGGATTAATACATTCCGTGTAAAGGGAAGTGTTTTTGCTCTTTTATTAAAGAGGGTGGTTATTTATGTTAAAAAGGGGATAAGGTTGAACATTCCATCAGCGGTTTGGGGTGTGATTGTTTTGTGTGACTAATATGGCGGGGGGGGGGGGGGGGGGGGGGGGGTGCAGCACTTAGGGTGCAAGAATGGATTGAGCTGATCCTTTTTGAAATATTCAAAATTGGTGCTTTTAAAGTTCAAAATATGTGCTGTTTTTTAGCCGTAAAGTTTTACTAATGTTGACTGTGACTCTGAAGATTATGTTTTGTATTTACTGTACATTTGAAGAAAGATTATAAAGGGTTCTAAAATAGGTTACTACAACCACATTGACCTCTGCTGACCTGTATTAACCTCTGACCTGTATAATATGTTGTCGGTGGTTGGAATTGGTGAGTCTATAAATCAACTCATAATAACTTAATTGTTTATATTGTAGAAAATTTACCAGGACATTTTGGTGTGAACAAAAAACATGCTTCTTTTATTGAGATGATTTTATAGACAGATATTTAATTTAACGATATTGACTTTAATAGTAACATTGATTAGGACTATTTCAAGTTTTTCATCATTTCTTTGGTTGAAAACTGAAAAAAAATTGTAATTATTTGGTTGACTGACCTATTGCCAGTATTCACAGAACCTTTTATGTGTATTTTGTATAGACTTTTTTTCCTTTTTCGAAAAAGAGTATCACTAGCATTTAGATGGGGTTTAAGATTAGCTCAGTAACCATGGCAACTGCCTAAGCTCTATCTTATATATGATTGATGTTTTGAAGATGTTTTACATCATTTAGTGTGTTGCCAAAAATAAAAGAGAGCTTAGGTGGTTTAATTAATTATGTATTGCATGCAAAAGATTATGTGTATCTTAGAAATTGTTGGATGGGAAGGGGGTTATTGTTGTGCTTAAAGTACTATTTCTGGATGTTAGCTTCTTGTTTGTGGGATAAAATAAACTCTAGAAAGAGTTCAGAAATCTTTTTGGATTGCCTTTATTTTGTGATATGTTTATATTGTGTACATATCAATAGAAAGCTTTAAATAAGTTCATCTTTCTAACGATACCATACCACATTTGTAGGAATCGTCTGTTTCGGTTTCAAGCCTCTTGATAATGTGTAAAGGTCTCAACCTCAAGGTGCCAAATGCACCTGTATTCTGTGCTCAAAATAACAACTATTTCATCTTCTGTTTAGGGAAGAGTTAAGAGTTACATTGACAACTACAGTGTAGAGAGCCCATAGGGAGATAGATATATGCACCATAGAAATAGTAGTGACGATTTTGGCACGTTTAGACAGAGACCTCCCCACATTCTCAAGCAAGTGGCTGAGCTCTCAATATAAGTGATTGCTAGCTTTCCATTGTTGTAACATGATATAAACACACCATAAAATACCAGAAATATCCCACAAATGGGATTGAAACTATTTTTGAGGCATTTATTTATTTATTTATTGAAAGGGTGGGTTGGTGGAAAAATTAGAGTGTACTTTTATGACGAATTTTGAGAAAAATGTTTGTTTTTTGTGTCATTGAAATGTCTTTCACATAATATTGACCAAAATGCTATGGAAGATTGATGCAGAATAACTCTTCGCCCACGTCTGAAAACCTTTTTTTGTGTGTTTTCTGTTTTAAACTAACACCACAACACACAAAACAGTTCAAAATCGGCAAAGCGACAACAAATTTCCACTTTTACAGTAGTCTGGTCGCATTATTAAAATTGTATATATTTATCTCTAATAACCATGGTTACGGTCTAATCTGAAACCCATATCATTTTTAGTTGTATTTAGCTTTATAATTGTGCACAGTTGTAAAAAAGAAAAAACCTTATTTTGAAAAAAACGTTAACAAAAAAATCTTGGATCAAGGTACTAAAGTGGTGTGGAAAGTGGAGAGAGTTGTATGAAGCAGTGAAGGGCCTTGATGGGATTAATCACCTGTTTAAAAAAAAATGTCTTTGTCTGTAAATGGAATTGTCAGGTCTATAATTCATCAGGGATGGGGTTTTTTATGACACGACTATGTGTTATAATCAATAGCTTCGAAAATTGGATTATAATCAGCGAAAAATCTCAACAGAAAATCGTTCTTTATTTACATTATTCGGAAGAAATTGCCAAAAATAATGTACCAATTTCTCTTTTATCGTACACTCTGGGATTATGGTGAAATGGGCTTTTCCATTCAAATTCCTTACACCCCGTATGGAAGACATTACCTATTAGTCTTCATAAAAGGAGTGTATATTTCGAATGGAGTCACCCATGTAGGTAACCCCATTTGAGATTCACACTCCCTGTGGGGAAGATTAAGTTGTTGTCTTCCATAGGGGGTGTATGGATTTTAAATGGAATAGCCTAATGGCATCAACGATAGAGACTTGACGACTGACTGCCCTGATGCACAGCCCTGCAAAGCTGCGTCAATCAGTGGGTGGCCTGTTGCCAAGGCAATCGTTTGTTGCTAGGGGTAACCATACACAAGATGGCATACAGGTTTCGCTTGGTGGGGAATGATATTTAAACTCCCCGTACTTCTCAGTGATTATGTGTGCAATTAAAAAAAACTTGACCTGAATATAAGGGCTTCGTGCTACAAGGCTCTATCTGTAATAAATAGCTGCCAGTTGTTAAATATGGCTTGGTTATCTATGCTGAGCAGTTGGTATACTAAATGTAACTCGGAGCAGCTATTGCAGATAGGTGTTGTTGTTGAGATAACCTAATGATGTGATAAGTCACTATCTATAATAGCTGCCATATGTGCTATAGTCTAAGGTGCACCCTTGTGAAAATACAATCTTACACATGGCAGCCATTGTAGATAGGCCATTGTGGCTCCAGCTAGACCACCGATAAATAGGTTCGTAATAAATTTTGTTCAATCTGATTCCACGGTGATTGGAAAACAAATTGTATCATTAAAATATTAGCTTCCAGAATTTTAAATATATTGTGTAAAACTATTTATTGACATTTGTTGCAAAATTGTGTGTCGTGTTTGAAAAAATAGTTTTCAATTCAATACTGTAATTTTGATTTAAATACTTAGGTTTTCATTTCAAAATATTCTTGTTTGAAAATTGTGTTTTTAAGTAAGTTTCTTGAACAAAAACGTGGTTTTTTTTGTTACAAAATTGTGGGGTTTTTTTTACCAAATTTGTTGTTGTGAGATAATATGGTGGGGTTTTTTTGCATAAAATTTGTGGGGTTTTCTTGTTGAAAAATTGTGATATTATGTCTTTACTGTCCTACGGTTTTGATGGTGATATGCTTGAGATAAGTGTCTTGTCAAGGCTTAAATCAGCATTTGGCCTGCTCACGCAGCATAATAAGAATCTAGTATAGCATTCAATTGATGGTTGCGTTAACACGTAATTTCATTTTCTGTGCTCGCTTCACTTGCATGTAGTGACTGTTTTGATACATACAAAGATGATTCAGTGGTTTAAAGGATGAAAAGACTCATTATAATTGGGTTTTATATCACCTGACTTTCGATTGTGTGTGGCACTGGTTTCGTCTTTCGTGTTGTGTCTGTACCGTCCACTGGGGTGAATTAGCTCCGAGTATGGTCCAGCTAAGTCAAACACTTTCCAAGTGGCTATTAGTTTTACCATTACACAAAACAGATTTGTCAGAAATTGGTTTTACCATTACACAAAACAGATTTTTCAGAAATCTTTCCCAAATTTCAAAGTCTATCTCAAGGATTATTGAACCAATACTAGGCATGTTTGTACTTATCATCATTTCTCATAGTGATTCCAAATATGGTGATGAAATTAAATAATTGTTGACATTTTCTTAACGTTTTGTGAATTTTGCCGCGTGGAAAGTGTTCAAGTCCGAGCTACCAACTCGCCACGATCATTTTCATTTTGCAGATGGGCAGCATGGAACTGGTGCTAATTGTGTGTGGTTTAAAATGTCTACATATTGTAAAGTGTGCCTAGTATTTAGGTAGACTGGATCCTCGTGCCTTCCCTATTTTACACATGGTGCGAGGGTGCTCAAATGTGAAGACTGGAAAAAATACAGTTCCAAAAGTGTGCTCTGATAAACTCGTAAATAAACATGAGCTTATACACGCACCAGTGTGCCGGTAATTTCACGGGGCATTGTACACCAAGTAACGAGATAGGGCGCACGATTTGCATCCCCGCCACGGAGCGTGACGATCGTTCGATGCACTGCCTTTGAATTTGACCAATCTGATGCTATTTCTGTTGTTGCTGTGTACAAATGCGCATGCTCGGTATTGGTATGCATATTCATATGCTAAATACGAGTAAATGCACACTTTTTGGACGTACTATTTTCCCAGTCCCATTATTTGTTCCGCCATTTTTAAAGATGGCGGCCATATAGAGGGACGCGGGGACCCAGTCTAGTATTTAGGTGTAAATTAAGCTGCGATAATTGAGCTACTAGTACGTAAATCGTAATTGAGAATCGTATGGTGTATACAATGTATAATATGTAAAACTAAAACAGATTCCATATTTTCCACAAAAGTTTTTTGCAAGTAATGCCGTTATAACCTAGTTCTGCATAATCGCACTGAGACTACACTGATACTCTATATATATATATCATGTACTCACTGCATTATTTTGACTTTGTTACGAGACTTTGTACAAACCGTTTTACATCATCATTTTGTTGATCAAAACTACATTTTCCATAAGGCCCACCAGCGCAGGCGCTGGACTAGTTTATACTAGGTTTTTTTCACCAAACTTTGTAAAATTTTAGTATTAGAGAAGTCAAAAAGTGTCATTATTCTAAGAATTTTAAGTACATCATGTAAAATGTGAAATTATATTTTGCTTAAGAAGAAGAATGTATCAACTGAAGATGGGGTTACCATGGTAACCATGCCACACAGGTCAGTTAAATTTGTTCGCTCGTGCTTCTTCTCTCCACTTGTGTATCAGTACGAGCACTATGTGCCTTCTATTTTGTAAGATAAATAACATGTGCACAGTAGAATAAAAGCATTGTGAAATACAGCAAAAGAATAACAAAAACATAAGTCTCCTGTCATTATTTTCATATTTTTTGTATGTATTGCTAAATACTCTTTGTCAAACTTCATTTGTTCTCTGCTGAGGACCTGTCAGGCCGCGTGGCAAGTCCAGCTACTTTGTCTTCTATATATTTGTTCTTGACCATGGACCATTCCGGCCGTTCAGCCGCCGAGGCAGAGTGTGAAGCGCAGCTGCGGAGAACCTCATTTCCGTGCGTTGACACGCATAGATATAATTCTCCGCAGCGGAAGAGAACTTGTTCGCACCATGGTCCAACAATTTATATTCCTGGCAGTTTCTCCTCTACAGGGTGAGTCAAAAAAAGTGTACTCAACTTCAGCGATTTCTTTTTAGAAAAAGTATTCGTTTGTTTTCAAAACAATTAGCTTTAATATGAATTTTATCTGGTTTAGATTGGTTGAGGGAAACTTATTTTACGCTGTTTTGAATAAAAGTGACCAATTTAACGTCCGAACACGCTTTCCAGATCTTGACCTTTATATTTCATAAGATCCGACCAATAAAAAATTACAATATCGACAGCGAAAGGATCAATTCCTTTGTTATGAAATGATTAAAGTGTGGTAATTGTGTCATAAATAGGCCTTAAAGCTGTCTATTGTTTTAATCTATTAGGAGACAATTTTGAACAAGTGTATGCTTTACATCATAATCCTAGTAAACATTATTAAGCTCATTAAGCTTGAAATTAAAAACCGTGTTTTAGGTGAAAAAACAGCTCCTGTACAGAAATAGTCATATTTACTTAACGGTATCATCAAATAGCGTGATTTTTTTCCAGATGGTAGCAAAGAAATGGCGCAATCATTTAAAGTTTTGTTTGCCTTGATTTTGTGGTCAAAAATATTTTTTTCAATTTTTTCAATTAGGGTACACTTTTTTTTGACTCGCCCTGTATTTATCATAGTGAAGTTGTAGTGCCCAAAGAATACTAGAAGCCACTGGCCTAAATATGACTCAAACTGTAATTGTGACTTTCCACACTAATTAAAAATGCAATGCAAGCCCTTTCGCATAAAATGGCGCTTTGTTGTGCCATGCATTTTGATTAGTGGGTTGGGCTGTGCCAGATTGCAAATATTTAGATGCCAAATACCCCAAATCACACGGTGACCACAGTCAAAGTCCATATGGCGCGGCCTGTGGTACATGTAGTGTCAGTATCAGTATCGTAACAGTGTCTGTACACAGACAAAAATTGCTTTAAGACACCGAGCACTACCTATCTAAATAACAGTGTCAATGATTGGTTGATTACAGGTTATACTCATTTGAATAACCAATTAAAATACTGCTTTGAAATACATTTCACTCCAATCTTTATCAGGGATACAGTTATTCTTAACAATGTCTCTGATTGGTGCAACAAATGATGTATCCCTCTATCTGACAAATTGGCAGGTAGTTCTCAAAAAATCAAGGGGTTAAAGATGGCTGACTTGATTTGGGCTCAATTTTGTTTGCATGTTTGTCTATGATGTCGCACCATGATACTGTCTTGTCCCAACATTTGAATTAGATTACAACAATAGTGCCAAAGATGCAAAGATACACACAAACTGTGCTTCTATTTTTCTCATAGATAAGTACACAAACTTCAGGGGTGGTATATCATATTTTGATAAAGAAATACACTATACAAGATTTTTGGGTTCAAGGCGCGGGGTAATGCCGGACGACGCCATTTTGTTTATTGCGTCGTAGCTTCGAATTGATAAAAACTTGATAAAAGGTAGAACCTTCACAGTGCTTTGTGTTTACATGATTTTTATTGTTATATGACGTATTATATGTGTGTTATACCTCTCTGACAAAATGTGTCCGCCATTACCACACCTTCCCCTATGTGCCCCTTCCTAAAAAAAAAAATTCATTCCAAATTATGAAGATCTTTTGAACCCAAAATGTACCTAAATTCTAGCAAAACCTGCTAAAATAGCAGAACATTTAACAATAAAAGCAGTGTCATAAGGCCAAAATATATCTCAAATGTGGCAAATAAGTATAAATAAGAACATGTTAATAGAAGCGAAAATGTATCTGCAAAATTAATGTAAAGAAGTCAATTTTGCGTGGTTTGTACGCTACGCGCGCACGTGACATGAACATTAACTTAGACTTTGGAACCTAGTATTAAGCCACACGAAATTAGTTAGTGTTGAGAAGCCAATATTTCGCGCGTTTTGCTCATGTGCCTCGAAATATAGTTTTATAAGCTTGTTACCAGCGAAAATTAGCAAAATATGTAGAATAGCCAGAAAAAATGCGCTACGCGCGCGCATGCCACAAACGATTAACTTATACGTTTTAGAACCTTGTTTTAACCCAAAATGTACCCAATCTTTACAAAATTAGCGTAAGCGCTCAAATTTGCGCCGTACGCACTCATTAAATGTGCCTCAAAATAGTTACATTACTTTAAAAAATCGCTCAATTATGACAAAATTAGTATTAAGGAACCAATTTTGCTTGCTAAGCTCGCATGTAGGCCTACCTTCAAACATTACATTTAGCTTCATATCGAATTAGTATCAAATTTTGTGCGCTAAGCGCTAATGAAACTTTATGAAGGCAAGCCTCAATCATACCAAGGAGTTATTATAGTTCCTTGATCATACATAGCAAACTGTAAAATAGCACATTTTTCGCGCGCTATGCGCGCCTGTTAAGGTATCAGATCGCTGTTTTTTCTTTCCATTGTCAATTTTTCGGTATCTGATTAATAATAATTTCAAAAATATATGATTTTGATTTGCAGCTTTAGTTTTCTTATACACTCGTCAAAAGAAGTTCCTGGACACTCATTGAAGTTCAAATATTTCACATAAATAGTTAATATAAATTAAACAATTGCATGTCAAAATATTAAGCAGACAATAATTCTCTATCATGTCTGTATGAAATTAAGATGTACGCATTCATGCATGGCTGAGCACATTCATTAAGCAATGGTAAGGTGCGTAAAAGGAAATTGCAAGAAATGAGCATTTACAGTCATTTGAATGGAGGGATTATCCAATTTGTTGCAATCTTCTTGCCATTGTCAAGTGAATGGGATCTGCCATGCATGAGTGATCATGTCTAAATTCCATGTTAAGCTGTTAGAGGATTACTTTCTGCTTATTTTGATATACAATTATATACATATAATCATATATATAATTATATATATTCTATTAAATATTAATTTAATTTAAGTGTCCAAGAACTTCTTTTGCCGAGTGTATATTAAGATTTTCATATTCATAAAACGTACAAAAAAGAAGATAGAATTACAAAAAGAAAATGTCTTTATTGACAGTAATATGTATCAGGAGAGCCCTCCCATGGCATTTAAAACGGCAGCAAACCTTCAGCTGCCCCTAGGCTCCCCGGGCTTTGCCCCTGGACCCCACGCCGATTTGGTCACTGCAGGCGCGGATACAGGGGGGGGGGGGGCGACGGGCCTGCCCGGCCTCCACCAAAAAACAAAAAAAAGGAAGGAAAAAGGGGGGGGGGGGGAAGGGAGAGGAAGAAGAGAGGACAAACGAAAAAGAAGAAAAAACCGGGTAGGGGGTACGAAAAGGTGGGCGGGGAGGCATGCGAGGGACATATTTGTATTTATTTATTTATTTGGGCCTTACGACCCTGGATAACCCAAGAAAGCCTCGTTGAAGCTTATTTCCATTGGGGTCCGTTAGATGTGTGAACAGCTACAGACCGGGATGATCCCCTACTCTTTGCGAAAGAGTCTGTAACCTTTTAACGTGCTCGGGTATTGCTCTTCCGATGCACGGGACCACCATTTTTATGTGACTTCCGAACCACTGATTTTTGCTGCCATTAGGAAATCGTCACAACCACCTCGCTTCATTTACCAGGCTATCCGATACGGCGCACACAATGTATCAGCACTTAGATTGTAATATCCTCTAACAGCTCATAACATGCATAAGTAGGCCTACGTTTGGAGTTTATCGGACGTGATCGGGATATACGCATACGTACGTCGACGAGAAATCTAATATTTTGGAGGTAACTAGTATAAACTTCTTTCTGGCATAGGCCCCCGGGGGGGGGGGGGGGGGGGGGTACTCACGTATGTAAGGCATACGGGGATGTGCCGCTCCAGTGGGTCGTTTTTTCACGAGACATCCTTAGCCATGGGTAGGCTTTTCAGTGAAAAATCCTTAGACATGGGTCCTGTTTTCGCGAAAAATCCTTAGACATGGGTCCTGTTTTCGCGATTTTCGCGAAAATTTGCCAAAATTAGGTATATTTTCGCGAAAATTTGCCAAAATTGGGTCTATTTTCGCGAAAAATCACCCTTAGAAATGGGTATGGGTTTTGAATCTCCAGCGGCACACCCCCGACCAAACCAAATCCGAGTACCCCCCCCCCCGGGCATAGGCCTAGGACTAGGCCTATATAAAAAGCCAATATTGATCGAAAATAAAGTGATTGCTTTTCAATAAAATATTAGTCAAAAGTAGACACCAAATGGATTCGAAAAAAAATCAAATTCTGAGGGGAGGCACATCATACCTCAGACTCCCCCCTGTTCGAGCTTTTAAACAATCTATAGGCCTAGGCCTATACTTAATAACACAACACCCTGAGACTCAGTAATTTTGAAGTAAAAGTAGCTAAAATTAGTGCTTTCAGCGACTAAATCAAAATTAAAATCCCATGGCAAGGGGGCACCTATGCACATTGACTCCCAAAATACAGTTTTCTCTTTCTATCTATTCTATTTGATGATCATTAGTGATGCGATCTGTGAAAACCCGCCGCATGGTGGCATTTTTCATATTGGAGATATTTATATCATAAGAAAGCTAAAACTGTGCTGATAGGCCTGTTTCGATCATTTTTCTCCGACCACTACAAAAAAGTTATGAGTGAATGATGATTGTGATGTCATCAAAAGCTACAAAACAAGAAATCATGAAAACAGGCCAACAAAGAAACATAATTCAATATAATAACATTATAAGGTTAATAATAAAAGTGACTTAAGAAAGTTTTTGAAGGTGACATTGCATGAAAAATGATGACACAAAGTATTGGAAACTAATTTTCTTTTAAAAAATCTATAAAAAATAAAAACATTTTTCGACATCCGACGGGTTTTTACAGATCGCATCATGAGTCAAAATGCGCTTTTTCATTTTTGAGTGTTATTGGTTTTAAGGAAAATGCTTATTTAGGCCTAATTAGTAAAGAAAAAAAAGGCCTCAAAGCCTGAGTCAGTAATTTCAAAGGGAAATTGGTTAAAAATACAGCTGTAAATCATGTTTTTAGTAGACTAAATTCACAAAATTGCCCACGGCAAGGGGGCTCTGATTTTATTTGTGAGCATTAATGATTGAGAGCATTATAATAGTGATTTTAAATTAAATGCTTGTTTAATAGTTAATAGTTATGTTACATCTTGACCTCAGATGACCTTTGACCTTGGTATGTGACCTTTGACCTCATTAACATATGAAGGTTTCCATGTTGCATCTATGACCCAAGTTTGATATAAAATTGGATGGATTGAGCGTAATACACAAAGATATTGGTCAAGCTATGAGTTTTAAAAAATATTGTGCGAGACGTAGTCGAGCACGATATTTTTAAAACTCATAGCGAGACCAATATATTTTTGTATCATGCGAAAAAATCCGTCCGATTTTGTTCCAAAGTACAGACAATTAATTTTGTTTCCTAAAAAAATCCTAATTTTTTTTTTCCTAAAAAAAAAAAAAAAAACCTAAAAAAAAAATTCCTACAAAAATTTCACAATATTTCAAAAATTCAAAAAAGACAAAATTAAAAATAAAAAAAAATTCTACTGCATTTTTTGGCTGCTACTATAAGAGTGTATTCATCATGCAGGTAACCAAACTGACTAAGTTCTAATAAACTTGGACTGACCAAGTTCACTCCAGTGACATAATGAACTGACCAAGTTCTAATAAACTTGGTCTGACCAAGTTCACTCCAGTGACATAATGTTCAGAATAATTGGTCTTTACTAATGCATTGCAAGTATGGGACGGAAGATTCGAACTGCATAATAATGGTTGCAATTGGTCATTGTATGGAAAGAAATGGACAAATGTATAATAAAAAAGAAATGGACAATCCAAAAAGTGTGTACCAATAGTTGACACACAGACTACACAAACATGAGACAGACAACACAGACGAAGGATGCTGTCATAAGGTCTCTCTCTCTCTTACGGACGACCTAAAAATGACAGCTCTGTCCCCTTGCAACACCCGAGGAAGCCAGTTCCCTGGACCCCCGCATACTCACGCTTCGCCCTCGCATGTCAGTTACCATTATGTAATTTGGGCCTCCCTTTTTGGAAATCCTGAATCCACCACTGAGCGCCACCGTTTTCTATATTGTGTAACATGTTTACGCGTTCCTGGGTTATATCTAGCTTTAATTTAAAAAAAATTGAATCCGAAAATTAGCTTAAAAATTTAGACCTACAGGGTGTCCCAAAAGTCTATGCACGACTTTGAAGCTTTGTATCTCACAAAATATAAGTCGTATTGAAAATATGAATACATATTTAGAAAGAGGAGATGTGGGAAATAGTTTTGATACCAAACGTTGGAGTAACATCTGTTTGTAATGCCACCCTAGAAGTAAAATATGTATTACTGCAAAAATGTAATTGTATACTTCGGAGGAATAAAGTTCATAAATCCATACCTATTGAGATTAACAAAAAGACGGGTAGAGTTGGTTACACGGAAAGTGATCCGTCAATTGTAATATTTACAATTTTACATAACAGTGATCCCATCATAATAACAAACTATATCACACACAGTTTTCGTTTCTATTGTGAACTCTAGTTTAAATGTTTTCCATTTATACAGAGACGTGTGCTAATGCAAAAGCAGACCTAAAAATTGAATAACGTAACAGAAAAGTGAACACACTCATCACACAGCTAATATATCTCATTGGACTTTTGGCTACTGCATGTCATATGACATCAATGTGACTTGTTGATCTACCAGTCTTTTTTCTACCACATCGAGACAGATCATGCACAGTTCCTGTGTTCAAAAATGTATCCAGCAACTTAAGAATGGATATTCTTCCTGGTGCCCATTTCACTTAAAATGTTTTCTGAACTTTTGTTGAGTAAGTTGAACTGAATTTGTTTCAGCGCAGAACCATACAATTTGTATTCGCTTATCTATGCTGTAAACCATCTTGAATGATGACTTTTGCTGTGCAATGTTGTTTACTACGTCTATTTATGTTGTGAGTAACCGAGTTTGGTAATAACATTGATGTTGCAAGGTAAGCAGTGAACTGTGACTAATGCGCAACGTTGCTTTCATACCGTTAATTTATGCGCACCTGTTTTAGCAACAATGTGTGGTATTTGGTCTCACACGGCCAAAAACTTTCAACCAGTTTAATAATGTTGTGGGTTCGCCAATAGGGCTGGGTTTGGTATCAAATTAATTTCCCAAATCTCGTCCATCAAAATATGGTTAAATTGATACCATATGATTTATATTTTATGAGATATGACTCTTCAAAAACATGCATAGACTTTTGGGACACCCTGTATTTAAAGCAAATCATCGATTCATCGGGGGCCATGACCATGCCATTCAAATAGCTTCAACTGAGGATGAGCGATCTCTTAAATCAGCCACTCATGAAAATCACTGCGTTTGTTATTTTCATTCCGTGGATTGGCTCTATGGATGGACAGTGGCTTTACTAATATTATGCTTTATTAAAGCTATTTGAAATAGTATGGTCCTATTACTGATTTTGAATACAAACTTACACATTAGAAATTCTTGACTTGCCTTTACCAAAAACTAAAAAATAATGAAACAAATAAATAAATACGAATAGACCGTTCTTTCCGATTTATCTGGAATATAAACATGATAAAGCCGGGGATAAAGCCTATCATAGATAGGGATGTCGATATTTTTGGCTGTGTAAAAAAACCAAGAAATACGAATGTGACGTATTTCGGCAAAGCTGAGCTCGTTCCATACTTCACTACATCTTAATTTTGCATTTTTTTACTTCAAATCCTGGAATTGTTTGCCATTTGTCTTACACCTCACACGTTGTCGGCCTCAAAAAGAATACATTGACGTCATAATGCTGATATAATAATTGAGATTTATTAGATAGATGGACTTATGAAATGAATTCACCTGAAAGCGTAAACTTGATTGATTAGTCAAAAAGAAATATACACTCAGTGGCGTAGCTTGTTCATGTTGCGGGGGAGGGGAGTAATATGAAACGACAATACTAAATAATAGAGCGGCGGGCCCCATAGACACTGTACTTCAGCATGGCACGACCTAAATAAACTCCTTGAATCTTATAATTATCATCAAGAACCACTTTAGGGTGTGAGATTTGTTGCAGCGTTTAATGTTCGTCAATATAAAAAATAAAACAATATACTGTTGAAAATACCTATTGATAACCAAAACAAGCATTAAAACACAATTCGAGGGAGCCTATACATAATTAAAGTGATGATAAATCACAGTGAATACATTTATTAAAATACTACAAGGCAGTCAAATTAATTGCAGATATAAACATGTCAAAAAGGTAAACATAATGATATATTGCACAGATAAATGAGATTGTGTGAGTCACATCAATCTATCTCAAATGACTTCAAATTTTAAACTGTTTTGGTAATTTTGCATATTGGCAAACTTAAAAAGTAAAGTAAAGTAAAGTAAAGTAAAGTAAAGTAAAGTAAAGTAAAGTAAAGTAAAGTAAAGTAAAGTAAAGTAAAGTAAAGTAAACAATTACAAAAAATGATTTGGTCAATAAAACGGTTTACACAGTTTGCTACAAGTTTCATTTATTCTATACAAAACCTATGGAATCGGCAACTCGTGAATTATCATTGCATGTAGTAGTCCAGCATAGGTGGTACACTATGGAAGTTTTCCCTGAATGCTATCTACGGTAGATAGCAGTCAAGTAGACAGCGATGTACAAAGGGCCTATTCAGAATATCAACGGTTTTAGTTCACTCATAGGTGTCAACATAGGCAATACAGGTTAAGTGCTATATACAGCAGATAGCGCTGCAAGCCTCTTTACAGCCTTAAGACTTTCCACGCGGCAGGCGTCTGCAGACGTAGACGACATTCCAAAATTTCACAAAATGTTTAAAAAATGTCAACATTATTGAATTTCATTACCATTTTGGAATCATCTTGATAACTTTATGCATTGAAATAAGTACAAACATGCCTACCATTGGTTTAGTAGTCCTTGAGATAGACTTTGAAAGTTGGGAAAGGTTTATGGAAAATCTGTTTTGTATAATGAAAAAACTAATAGCCGCGTGGCAAGTGTTAAATGTTATAGCAACAAAATTTAAATCGTTTACAGATAACTTCTATATAAGGCAAAAAAGAAAGAAAGTTGTGTTGCCCTCACAAGCCTAAAATCGGGAAGGACGGACGGCCGGATTTTTAAAAAAAAATTAAAATTTTTAAAATTTAAAATTTTACCAAATCAATGATTTTATACCTATTATTTCAGTCAACATGTGTGAAGGAAAACGCTTACTGGATGTAATTTCAACCCAATGGTGAATATTTTGGTTTCTTGCCCATCACTTTTCACAAAAATCTTGAAAAAAGAACTTGGAGAAGAAAAAAATCTTGAAAAAAAATCTTGAAAAAAAAAAATCTTAAAAAAAAGTCTTAACAAAAAAAAAATCTTTAAAAAAAATACCCGGCCCACATTCTCAGAATTTTGACCCGGTCGGATGAGGGCAACACAATTATTTTTTTTGGCCTAACTTTTGATCATAGTATCGTCCGACTTTACATACAACTGTAATAAAATGATTAGCAGACAAACTTATTACCTTTATATTACAGGGTGTATCAAAACAAATAGGACTCTCTTTCAGCATGGATTTAATCCATATTAAAACCACTGAACCATGACCAATTTGATTTCATTGTCAAGTACACCTAATAAAGTTAAAATCCTGAAAAGATGAGAAAAATCCATCATCAATTACGAAAAGTGTGACCAACTAGGTAAGTCAACCCATTTTATTGTAGTATGTACAGTGGTAATTCACACAGTATAGGCCTATAGAGTAACATGGCAGAAATTGAAGTTGACTTACAAGTCCCATTTCTTATAAATATCCTTCTCTTTTTTTAATTCTGTCAATGATTGGTATAAACACACTATTGACATGATTGGTGCTTTCCTACCACAACTTCCATACATGCTTTCTCATGAGAACACTAAGCAACATTGAACATTGCACAAAAATATTCATGCATCAAACTTGTGAATTATATAACTATTATTATTAAAATGATATGTGCCAGAATTAAGAGGAATACCAAAATCTTTGCTATTCTTTATTGATAGATGATTTACAATATTTTTGAATGCAAATATTGAAATGTAAACCATGTTATTTTCTGGTTTGTGATGTGTAACTATTGTACAGACTAGTAAATGACATGGTTTACGTAAATTATGCTAGCGGTCTTATTCTTCATTGGCCGAAGGAGACCTCTGGTCGTCCTTGCACAACATATCTGACATATATACAACACTTACTAGGGGACAATGAAGGCATGGATTAATCTCAGATTTTCAGAATAGTATAATTATTGAATGGGCTTTGCACCGACGGTGAATTGGTCATGGTCCAGTGGTTTTTGAAATGGTAAAAAACCGCCTTGAAACATGCAGAGTCATATTTCTTTTGATACACCCTGTATGTGTAAATGTGTAATGAAATACATCATGTTTACACACGGCTCAACAGGTCTGTAATTAAACAGGCATGAGAATGAACAAACATGAAAACCCCCTGAAAAATACGTGAAATCGGGCTAAAAAGGCCAAATTAAAATATAATGCGGAAGTTTGGACCAGAAAAACACATTAAATTCAGTTTTTAAACTGAAAATTCTCATGCCTGAACTTAAAATAATAATAAAACATGATTACATTTTTCTTTTAAATGACATGATAGTGTTGGCCTACTTGTCATATATTTAATTAGACATCAAATGAATGACTATATTAAAGTATGTACCTAAGTTTATCAGCATCCTTTATTAAATGGCTATAATTTATAGCGCTGAAATAGATCACTTCTATCTTCAAATTTATATGTAATATTCTTATATTCATTTAAAAACACACATTAATATCAATGCATAATATAGCTCCTAAAATCGTATTTGTTCTTGTTATTTGTTCATCATTAATCTATTAAATTATTGTATATACTTGTGTTGAATTAGATACACATTATTTATTCATAACCGACTATTTTTGTATATATCATACATATACGTATAGAACGCTGACACAAAAGAGCTATTCCAGATTGAGCTGTCAAACAGGTTCGAAATCCTCAAGTGTAACGACACATCCACACCAATAACTGAGAGATACGAACAGTTTGAGGAAGCAGTTTCAAAAGCAGCCGAAAAAGTTGTTGGAAAACGCAAACCTCATGGCATGCCAACCTGGGTTACGGACAAGACCATTCACCTAACGTCTGAGAGGGACGCGGCCAAAAGACGTTACCTTGTCTCAAAGTCACGGCAATCCAGAGACAGATGGAGAAAGCTCCTGTTTGAATGAGTCTTACAAGGCAGATGAATCATCCATGCTCAACAAACAGATGGAAGATCTTCATCAGGCTGACCAGAAAGGCGACTATTCCACCGCATGGAAAATCATCCATGATCTCTCTGGGAAAGATAGGAAGTCCAGCGTCAAGGTCAAGAAAAGAGATGGTACCACCCCAAAGAATGACAAAGACCTGCTTGCAGAATGGAGAAAGTATTTCAGCTCACTGCTAAACAATGACAGTGGTCAAATTCCATCTGATCTACCATCACCTGCTGCTCAGGACTTGCCCATCCACATTGATCCTCCCACACTTGAGGAAACACGGGAAGCCATTCATCAAATGAAGCCCAAGAAAGCTGCAGGTCTTGACCGTGCAATCACATCAGAAGCACTCCAAAACGGCGGTGACGTATTGGTACAAGTTGTCCATGGGTTCTGCATGGAAGTTTACACCACCCTGAAACCACCCAACCAGTGGACCACCAGTGTTATTGTGCCTCTACCTAAAAAGGGGGACCTCTCACTTATGACCAACTATAGAGGAATATCTCTTCTGTCAATTGCAACTAAAGTATACAATAAGATCCTGCTCAACAGAATTAGAGATCATGTAGACCCCATCTTGAGGAATAACCAGGCTGGCTTTCGCCCTGGCAGAAGCTGTGCTCAGCAAATTCACATACTGAGGAGGATCATGGAAGGGTTTAAAGACCAACAGCTACCTCTCACAGTCACCTTCATAGACTTCAAGAAAGCCTTCGACTCCATAAACAGGAAAGTTATGTTTGCAGTACTGCGACTACGGAATCCCAAAAGCTTTAGTCGACGCTATAGGTGTACTGTACAACAACTCGAGAAGTGCTGTGATGGTCGATGGCAGTATCTCTGATCCTTTCGCTGTCTCCACTGGAGTGCTACAGGGTGACGTTCTGGCTCCATTTCTATTTGTGATAGGCCTACTGGTAGACTACCTATTGACGAAGGCCACATCTGATCCTGACTCAGGAGTTGTGACACATCCACGTCGTTCGAGGCGTCATCCTGCCATTGTTCTCAACGACTTAGACTTTGCTGATGACATTGCCTTACTCGAGACAACAATTCCACGAGCCCAGACGCAGCTGACAAAAACTGCTGCAGCAGCAAAAGACCTCGGCCTCTACATTAGCGTATCTAAAACAGAGTACATGACTGCCAACTGCAATCCTCACCCGACACTTCAGGTCTATGGGGATACCATCAACCATGTGACTGATTTCAGGTATCTTGGCTCTATGATGGCATCGGGTGCAAGTGATCTTAAGAGACGCAAGGCATTAGCATGGTGCGCTTTTTGGAAGTTAGAACGCCTCTGGAGGAGCCCTCAAATAGGTATCACAACAAAGATGAAATTATTCAATACCACCTGTGTGACCATCTTACTGTATGGATGTGAATCCTGGGTGATCCCAAGATATGGAATGCAAAATAAATGCCTTCGCTACCTCTTGCTACAGGATAATGCTAAACATCAAGCGCATGGATCATGTCCCAAACACCACAATTTATGACATGACCAAGACAGAGCCTCTTATCCACCATGTAAAGCGCCGCCAGCTGAGATTCCTTGGCCATATACTCCGTCTCCCTGATGAAGAGCCAGCTAAAAAGTATGCCACCTATGCACCAACACATGGCCGAAGGAGACCTCTGGTCGTCCTTGCACAACATATTTGACATATATACAACACTTACTAGGGGACAATGAAGGCATGATTGAAGATCGACAGATTGTCACTCTTGCTCAAGACCGTCGTGTATGGAAGAAACTTGTGGTCGCCTGCTCTGCAGCCGAAGGATGATGATGATGATGATAGTTTGTCATTTCATTGGGGGTGGGGGCATCAGGGTTGGCAAGTCTTCGCGGTTACGCCCCTGGAAATAGCGAGCGCCCGAGCGGTGGGCATGTGTGTACCCAGGATTTGAAAGCAAGAGCCTGGGGGTGTGGGGGCAGAAAATTGCCAATTTGCCGACCATAAGCCTTTTACCGACTAAATAAATGCGCACATAGTGCCAAAAATGTTGCTAACTGTCAAGAATAATGATGCCATTTCCCGGTCCTGTACCGTCTGTTACAACAGATTATGTGACTTCCGCCATCACCTATGAGTAGCAATTTATGACAAAAACATTGAGGGGGTAATGCTTATTCTTTCAGGAGAGGTGTTTTGATTGCCAGACATTGGAGGTCACGTCAATTCCGCACCTGTTTCAGGCCACTTTAACATACTGGCCAATAGACTATACATGTAGTGTGATTCGGATCCGAATTAAATTTAGGGTTCCAATTTTAACCTTTGACCATTAAGATTGACTCCTATCATAGCAATTCTGCCTAATTTGTAATGTCCTATCTCTCTGCTTCAAGCTGTAAAAGACATTTCAAGCTTTAAAACGATACCAAACTTAAGTATATGGGTTATTCCATTTTTGAGATATAGACAAATTATTTGAATGTTTTTCTATATAAGTATTTCTTTATTTCCTAGGACCGCTGTGGCGTTCTGTGGATCCGAAAGGGTAAAGTGTGATTTAAGATAATCGGAGTAAATAACCTAGAATACTATACTGACAAGGTTGTAAAGGTTTACGAATTCTGTGTTATAAACGCAAAAAGGGAAGATCAACGAAGCAACAAATGATCAGAGTAGATACTAATTATATTCCCTCAACGCTACATGTGTATAGTGTCATATTTGGTGTTTCTGGTTCGCAAAACAAGTGCTAAGCATTTCATCCGATATTACTGGTATAATCCCGGGGGAGGGGGTTCTCACATTGATCGCAAAACAAGTGCTAAGCATTTCATCCGATACTGGTATAATCCCGGGGGGAGGGGGATCTCACATTGATATGGTATACGTATGTGCCTGCCTTTTGGGGTGCCCATTCGCAAAAATAATGGTATATCGATGAGGTGGTTTTCATCACAGATCAAAGCGCCCAAATTGGCATAAACTGGGTGTATTTTAAGGCATGTTTGGTAAAAAGCGCCCAATTTGTGCAAAATTGGGTGCTTTTCTAATAAAATTGGTATATTGATTGGTGGGAAATTGGCCAAAAAATAGGTATAGAGAAAGTCACATTTTCGAAGTCCGGCAGGCATGCACATCCACGTACGATTTTGGCGAAAGTAACCCCCTGGGGGGGGGGGGGGTATAATACTAGACCTATCTTTTTTACTGTCATTTACCTTTTGGGCGAAAAAGGGGGAGTGGCTCGCATCACCGATGTTCCCATGTTATCGTATATAGTATAGCAAGACTACCGACCGAGTGATGGGTTTATATCTTCGGTTTACATCACTACATCAGTATCGGTAATAACACTGATGCCTTTCCTGCCATTTTCTCGTTTCATCGGGGAGAGTAATACTTTCGACATCAATCATTAGGCCCCAAAGCACCAGTATTTTGAGATGACGACACGCCGCGCCCATGACAATTCGGCGATCTATCTTTAAAATAAGGAGCAAGGTTTGATGATTATTTGACCCCACTGATCTGGTGTAGAAATTGGACATAGTCTAGATGCGGTAATTATCCATAAAGTGTAAGTAATCATGTTTGTTTTTCATCGTTCATTAATATAATCAGAATTTAAAAAAAAATGTTACTGTAAAACAACATATTTTCGCTAGCAATTCAATTTCGCTAGGAGATCCATTTCGCCAAATTAATTTCCGCCAATTACTCTGTAAATGTAAAACGAGTGGAAAGAGTGGAAATTCACTCGAAAAGGAGTGAAGGGAGTGAAACGCAGGACAAACCGTTTTAGAGGGGAACATTTCCACTCTAAAATGAGTGTGAAAGTTAATTTTTCACTCTCAGTAGAGTGGAACATTGTCATATAAAATCCCCTTTCACTCCTTTTAGAGTGTTTTTCCACTCATAAACGTGTTGTCCTGCGTTTAACTCCTTGAAAGAGTGGAAAACCACTCTTTTACATTTAGAGAGTATATCATTTATAATGGTTATATATAGGAAGATGATACAAATTAGTAAAATTAAATTGCTACAAAAAGTTGACAAAATGCTTATTCGCTAAATTATGTTGCCGTGAATTTAAACTGTTTTACAGTATTCAGTCTTTAAAATATTCCAGTGATAAAACAATACCAAGGGGAGGGGTTTTGGGGGTGGGGTGTAACAAGGGTCAAGTCTGTGATTGGGAGGGCATAATTTACTTATTTCGTCAACATTCATGCTTGTCATTTCGTCAACATTTATGCTTGTCATTTCGTCATTGCATAGTGACGTATAGTCGCTGGTATTACATAATGACGTATGGTTGGTGGTATTACATAGTGACGTATGTCAAACTTTGGTCGATTGTGTGAGGTATAACCTATTGTTTCAAAATATCGTGTATATACTTATTTATTTTTACAAAGTCCCGAAGCTGATTTTTTTTTTCTGTACAAAAAAACTAATACAAACTTTTTTTTGGTAACACAGTGATGTAATGCCACCGATGATTTAATTAACGGGGAGGGGTTTGTAGCCCTTCTGGAAAGCGGGAAACAAGGGGGATTGGGGGTTGGGGTTGGATACTGCTCTCCTGCCCTACGAACCTGCATGTGAAACAGGTTTTTGAATGCTGAACACTTAGAGTCTAGAGATCTTGAAGCGCATACGAATATCAACAAATTTTGGGTTATATTAATTTCGCGGCAAATTTTCTTTAAAAAACATTAATAACCCACTTTTCTATTGTATGATCCATCATTGCGCGTTGAATATGGATCTTAATATAAAACGGCGCAATGGTTTGATATTTATGAAATGAATAGAAACGACGAGCGTATACTATAATATGATACAATTAATAACCCACTTTCATTGGGTTATTGATTTCGCGGCAAATTTTCTTTAAAACATTAATAACCCACTTTTCTATTGTATGATCCATCATTGCGCGTTGAATATGGATCTTAATATAAAACGGCGCAATGGTTTGATATTTATGAAATGAATAGAAACGACGAGCGTATACTATAATATGATACAATTAATAACCCACTTTCATTGGGTTATTAATTTCGCGGCAAATTTTCTTTAAAAACATTAATAACCCACTTTCCTATTGTATGATCCATCATTGCGCGTTGAATATATGGATCTAAATAATAAAACGGTGCAACGGTTTGATATTAATTTTATGGAATCAGTCACGAGATTAGCGGGGGAAGGGGGGGGGGGGGGGGGGGGGTGGAAGGGGGGGGGGGGGGTGGAAGGGGGGGGGGGTTAACTATAAAGCATGCGTGACCAAAGATTTTCCAAACACCCCCCTAAACGCGTATATCGCCTGAAGCTAAAATTCACCATGCCCCCCCCCTCTCAATAGTCCATGATTTGACCAAGTAAAATATCGACAAAAATGGTACTTTTTCTTGAAAATTGTCTATTCTACACCCCATTAGACCCCTTATTAACGCGTTACACCTAAACAAAAACAACCCTTATTACACGTTTTCATGATCACATTTTCATGATCGTGTAATGCTCGACTGCCCGCCACCCCCCTCCCCGGGCGAGATGAAAGTAGGGCAAACTAGTTAAAAGAGCTGGTCGGATATTTGAATGTTAAACAAATGTTTTTGTCTTGTAATACTAATATGGCAGAATATAATTATGTAAGTGGTGTTATGGTTCTAATTTTTTTAACTGGAAAATATGATTGACTTTATTTGGTCTCACAAAGTTACTAACAAATGTGTTATTCTTACATGGTTTGAAAAGGTACAACATTTCATTTTGGTTTGGAAAACATAATGGGCCTCTTTTGACTATCGAAATAGCGCGACAATCACGGGGACAATCAACTCTACTTGCAAAGACCTCTCCCTTCAATGAAAAACACACCGCACTGGGCACAGTTACTGGGGAGTCCCCGTACCAATGGTACAATTCTTTACTGCGCGGTTAGTAGAGAAGATCCCCGATTTCATATCTGAAAATTAATAATTTAACTAATTTTAATGTCATGCCAAATAAAAGTAGAGTTTCCCAATACATAAAAAAAAATCAGTTTAACACTCCTTATTTTAATGTAATAAAATAGTGGTGTACATGGGCCATTGTAGATATGGGTAGTTCAGCCAGCGTTCGATTTACGCGGTGTCGTATGCGACCCAATTCTGAAGACTGTAGCATAAAAATGCGACGTAAAATAATTGCCTACTTGATCTTTGATCGCATACCATCAAAGCATAGTCTATGATCAAAGCTAAACCTTCAAAGATTGAGTTTCATCTTTGAATAAACTACAAAAAATATGTATCCCAAGTATCGTATTGTCCATCTCGCCAAGACTGCAGCTTTTATTTTGTTTTCGTCAGAGTGAAAAAGCCATTGCTTTACACGTATGCGCAGAATTCATATCGTCGGTTTAAAATTAAAAGATGGCGTCGATCTGCACATATTCTAAGCGTTTGTTATCATGACGTCACTTTTGATCGCCGATTTTTCCAAATAAGGGAATCTAATTATAATAATATTGTTTGTATGCGATACAAATTATTTATAATTCTTAATACGTACATATTTTCAAATTTAAAAATTGTAAAAAAAAAATCTAACCATTTATTAATAAATTCGGGCCATTAATGAATTTGATCATAACTATTTAATTAATTTTCATTCGCTGTATAGCGTTAATTACTGTTTTTCAATCGAACGACGGCAATCAAATAAAAATAATACACCATCAACTCCACAAAGCACGACTCAAGGGTGCATACCACTATTACGCGCTAACGTGTGTTTCTATGGGAAAGATGCCTCGGGAAAACGGCAATATCTTGAGTTACCTTGCGACTCATTTAATGAAATCTTGGAATATTTATTAACACACATAGATCTTACCTGGGTCAAAAACTCAGATGGGGGTGACCGTTTACATTTTTTTATATTTCCCCCTTTATACGGAGTAGTATTTTTAACACGAAATTAGACCTTGTAGCCCGTTGTGACCAATGTGTATCCCTCCGCCAATATTTTCAAATAAAACAGTAGATGTATACTCTTTTCATTCGAATTATCTCAGGTACACTTCAGTGAATAAATATAGACCAAATTCAATCATTTTGAATTACATATCATGTCAATATTCACCATTCTTTCCGTTATTTAGGAACTACATTCGTGATCGCGATCGACGGAAGCTGGGCGTTGGACTGTAATAGTGGTGTGCACCCTCAACAATCATTAGCATTGGTTGAAAGCTAGAATGTCTTATTGACTCGACCAATCAGAAATTCTTATCTATGAATATCTTTGATAAAATTATCCAAATAAAATGTTGATACAGTTCGTTTCATTGGCCAAAACCTATAAAACCTATTTTTTTATTTCATAAAACGTTTGAATGTTCTAGAAAGGGTGAAAAGTCTAAACACGCCACTAGTGGTTACGGGGACAATCAAGAAATCAACCAAAAACAAAAGGTCTACTGAATATGCTGATTGTTTACAACTATCATGTTATAAATCATTGCTATCTTCAGTAGATAGTAAACAAAAAGGGATCCAACCAAATCAATGCTGACTATATTATACTGCACTCTTAGAAGGTCAGGATCAAATATGAGACGAAAAGGATCAATTTTGATCCAGAAGCGGTATCACATATGAGCTTACCCTTTCCGGATCAAAGTGATCCGACAAGCAGGATCAAAAAGTTTGATCCGAAATGGGATCAAATATTTCTGTCAAATGATACTGAAACGGATCAAAATAATGATCCTGCTTGTCGGATCACTTTGATCCGGAAAGGGTAAGCTCATATGTGATACCACTTCTGGATCAAAATTGATCCTTTTCGTCTCATATTTGATCCTGACCTTCTAAGAGACCCACTGCAGACTATATATCGAGTGCAGTAAGCTTACTACATCGTGTAGGCCTAGTACATCGCAGTGATCGTGACATTTTGTGAGGAGCATTTTGACCGAAAATCGTACTGATGGCACTGGTCAGGTACAAGAAATTTGTTCACAAGAATAGAGCATGTTCAAACATAAAAAATAAAACTACTTTACCGACAAAATCATGTAACATTTTACAGATTAGACTGGATAACTTACCGCGGTATTTCACCCTTGTTTCAATGGCGACCGAATTCAAAAGATCGTCTGCTTGTCGTCTATCGGTTTGCGAAAGAGTGACGTCAGTCACCTATTGACCAATGAACTTTTTCATCGAATTGATCCGGAAATCAGATCAAAGTTGATCAAGGTGAATTTGATCCGTTTGTTGATATCTATCTGGAAACGGATCAAAACGATCCGAAAACGGATCAAAACGATCCGAAAATGATCCTTAAAGGATCAAAACAAAGTGAGCCGGAAATCTACTCATGTATTTGATCCTGACCTTCTAAGAGTGTGGAGGTACTTTTTACCATTGCTATCTTCAGAAGATAGCAAACAAATTTTGAACGGTCCCAAGTTATCTAATTTTTTCCAAAACCGCGCGAAAAAAACGGGCATTTATTAATCAAATTACCAACAGTCTATTATTTCAGGATTATTATTATTACTTCAGGATACTTATAAAGCGCAATTCCCATGGACCAATGCGCTGTACATTAAAACACAATCTAAAATACAATATAGTTACATCATGCAACAAAATAATGATACATGATAAAATACATGACCTACTTATTACATCAGCAATTATGATAAAAACAGATATAAATATAAATATGCAGCGATGGAAATACCCACATGACTTTTCACCCGGCACTAGTACGCTTACTAACTTGAAAAACTAGACGCGCCGCGCGGTTTGAAGCTTTTGGAGACGTTGCACTGCCTGATTAGGAAGACCGCATAAAAGCGAGTTGCCATAGTCCAGCCAAGATAGGATCAGAGATCGTGCTGCATGTGCACAAGTAGTTTGGTCAATGAAACGACGTATTCTTGCAATGTTACGAATATGGACATAAGGAACTTACATGGCTATTTATGGTGAGGCTATTGTCAAATACAATACTAAGGTTCTTAATTGAAGCAGAAGGCCTGACTACGGATCCACCAATCTCCAAGGTAAGATGGGATATACCAGCTGCACATCGAGGAGAGGAAATCAAGAAAAGCTCAGTTTTTGAGTCGTTGAGTCTTACCTTGTTCTTAAACATCCATGACCGAATCTCAGCGATGCATCTGTTGAGCCTCAGCTGTGCAGCAGCCATATCCTCATCAGCCTTAGGATTAAAGCTGACATAAAGCTAAGTATCATCAGCATATACATGATACGCAACCTGATGACGCCTGATGATTTCAGCAACTGGCTGAACGTAGGATATGTCGTGAAAATTGGTGGACCAGCAACAGAACCCTGCGGAACACCATATTACAATACACGATTATTTGAATACTCACCAAGGACACATACTTTACTAGAACGATTCTTTAAATAGCTTTCAAACCAAACCTGAGCTAACCCTGTGATACTAAACTCCCTCTGCATTCGCTGAACAAGGATGTCATGGTCAATTGTATCGAATGCGGAGGAAAGGTCTAAAAGCACCAACATGATTGCATTACCTCTGTCCAGCTCATTCAGCATGTCATCTTTCTCTCTGAGGAGGGCAGTCTCTGTGCTGTGATGTGATTTATAAGCACTTTGAAAGGTCTCCGTGAGGCTGTTCTCAAGCATGTGTTCGTTGAACCTCGACACTGCAGGATACTCTAAGATCTTACCAAGGGTGGGCAGGTTAGACACAGGACGGTAATTTTTGAGCAAGTCCGGGTCAAGAGTGGGCTTCTTGAGCAGGGGCGAGATAACAGCCTCACGGAGAATAGGTGGAAAAATCCCAGTTCTAAATGAATTATTGACAATGGACATTATGATGGGTAAAAATACATGATGGGTAAAAATACATTAATACACTGTTTTAACAACCATGTTGGAATTGGATCTAGAGGAGATGTTTTATTAGGAAGTTTTGAAATCACTCTACGTATCTCCTCCTCACCAACACCAACAAACGTGTCAAGAGAGGGAACATGATATTGCACTTCATTAATATGATCAGCGTCATTACAACATGTACTAATACAGTTATCGTGGATATTCACAGAACCAGCCTTGTTATCCATGTCAGATCTTATTTTACACACCTTATCACAAAAATATTTCGAAAATTGTTCACTAAGAGCAGAATGTGAGCCACAGGCAGGCATCTTTCTAAACCAACCGTGCAAATCACAACAGACGGGGCTATTCTCAACCGATAGTTCTAAGTCTCAACCGACAAGAGTATAATATTGGAGGGGGGGAGGGGGGGGGGGGGGGGGAGATCACCCACTGCCCTCCCTCTGGCCTCTGGCTACGCCACTAATTCGTCGATATCTTGACCAATTAGGGGGGCCAATGATGTTTGTTATATACACTCTGCCTATTGGCGACATAATTCGTAAACATAATGTAAATTTTCATGCTTATGCCGATGATAAGCAATTGTATGTTTCCTTTAATCTAAATACTATTGGTGCTGCTGAGATGGCGCTCCAAAAACTGGAAGGCTGCATATCCGAGTTGCAAAACTGGATGAATCCTAACAAACTCAAATTAAACAGTGATAAGACTGAATTCTTTATTGCCGGTTCAATCCATAGCCTCAAAAAACTTGAACTGAAAGTGGGTGATCATGTCATCAGACCTTCACCTAATGTGCGCAACCTTGGAGTGGTTTTTGATAATAAAATGTCTATGACAAAGCAAGTGAACTCGATCATATCCTCTGCTAACCTCCAACTTCGTAACATCAGAAGAATTCAGCGATATCTTGACAAGGACACTAAACATCATGTTGTCCGTGCTTTGATTTTATCTCGCTTGGACTATGCTAATAGCCTACTATATGGCCTCAAATCTCAAGATCTCCGCCGCCTTCAATCCATCCAAAACAAAGCAGCCAAACTCATTTTCTCTGTTCCTAGACTAACTAATCCTGTACCATTAATGAACAAACTTCATTGGCTCCAAATTCAAAACCGGATACAATTCAAACTCTGCCTGCTCATCTATAAGTGCCTTAATAAATCTGCCCCGACCTATCTCATCAATGAAATTAGTTTAAAACCTGCTCTCTCCAGCGGTCCTGTTACAAGATCTGCCCAGGTCAAAACCCTCGTTGTTATCTCTGCTTGCAAGAAGTCCATTGGTGACAAAGCTTTTGCAGTTGCTGGACCTTCTATCTGGAACCGCCTGCCACAAAGTGTCCGTGAAGCCACATCTGTCAACCAGTTTAAGAAGTTGCTTAAGACTCACTTATTTTAAAATATTTCTCTGTGTATCTCATTATTATATGCTGTATACTGAATGTTGGATGTTTTTTGTTTTTGTTTTTTTGTTTGTGGTTGTTCTGTTTTTTGTGCGTTTAGATCTTTCATTGAATAAGCGCGTTATAAACTCTAGTATGTATGTATGTGACCAGCCAACCACTGAAAGACTAATCCATGCTTTTGTGACATGTCGACTTGATAATTGTAACAGTCTGCTATTTGCTCTTTCTGAAACGCAGATCTCAAAACTTCAACGCATACAAAATTCAGCTGCTCGACTTGTTACTCTCTCCAAGATTCGCTGTCACATTTCTCCTGTCCTTCGTGACTTACACTGGTTACCAATCAAATCACGCATTATGTTCAAGATTCTTCTATTAACTTTTAAATGTTCTCGTGGACTAGCACCTATGTACCTCCAAGATCTCATACATACATCATTACAAGCCCACACGCAATCTCCGTTCTCGCTCAAAATATCTTCTTGCTCATGTTTCTTCACCTTCGACATCATATGGACGCCGTTCTTTTCAAGATGCTTCTACTGAACTTTGGAATCAATTACCATATCTTGTTAAATCAGCCAAAACTCTTGAACAGTTCAAATCATCGCTAAAAACTTACCTATTTAATGTTAATGCATGATTTCCTTTTTGTCGTGTCTTTTGTTACTACTACATGTATAGTTTTGTATATTTGCGTTTCTGTTTTATTTGTTATAGCGCATAGGGACTTAATTGTGTTATGCGCTCAATAAGCATGGTTTTATTATTATTATTATTATTATTATTATTAATATTCTATATAGGCAAACGAACCTCTGAGGTAGGGTCGGTTGGGTGAATTGTCAATAATTTTTAAAATGTTCAAAAACGTTCAAAACATTCATAACAATTCGAAGGAAAATAAAGCCTCTAACATTTTTCTATTTTTGTTAATTCGATTTAAAAAGAATGAACATGGGTGGGTCGGGCTCGAGCACAGGTTTTATTTCGTGGCCTATAGATGTTACAGGGTGAGTAAAAAAAGTATACTTAACTTTGTGATTTTATATTTTTTTAAAAATCTGTGCACAAAATTCACAGATTTTTTTTATTGAGGCAGACGGGTTATCTTATTAGCTTTCCAAAGAATTTTAGTTGATTAAAATTGGATGTGGTAAACATATTTTATGCTCATTTGCTTAAAAGTGAACATTTTATAAACCGAACAAGATTTGCGATATTTTCTTTTTTAAGATCTATTGAATTCCACTATTGTCCACACTCTAGTCCAAGCTAAGTCCAAAAGCCGAAGTTGTTGTTGTTGTTGCTAAATTCGTGTAATAATGTCATTGGTTTGTCTTTAATTCGCATTTAATGTTTGAAAAAATAAGTGAGAATGTTTGATTTGTCTTTATTAGTTAGCTATTGTGTACCATGCTTGAATCCACTTGTTCATTAATATCAAGCATTATTGAGTAAAATATTCAATATTGTGTTCGGTTTCAAAATGTAGTAACTTTACCAAAATAGTCATACGGTATCTGGTTAAAGGTACCATGAAGTGCCATGATTCTTTTTAGTGAATAAATGCATATATTGCTGCATACACTGGCTGCCTTCATATTCTGATAACAATATTTTTAATAATTATTTTATTTTGAGTACACTTTTTTTTTTACTCACCCTGTATTATATCAGCTTCTTTACGTATATGGATTTTCAAATGATTTATATTTGATCATTGATTTTCTGTTTTGTTGTTGTTTTTCTTCAGGTTATGCCCGTTAGACCACATAAAAAAGATTGTACTTATTGTACTGCATTCCTCATGGTGATTCCAAATATGGTTATGAAACCCAATACCTTTGGAACTGTCGTCTGAAAAGTGTCAAATTAATAATTTGAAGACAATTCGACTAGATCTCGATTTGGAGACAATTCGGCTAGTTACAAAATTCAGTGTCAATTCGGTTATATTCCTTACATGCTGGCTACCATTATTTGGATACGATTCGGCGAGCCATCTTAGACTGAGAGCAGTTCGGTAACCTAGCTTTTGAGACAATTTTTACAAGCGATCTTATTTTTGAGACGACTCGGTGATTGGAACTATTTGCAGTGATTCTTAAAGGTAAGTTTCCATATTCTATATAATTTTTTTTGTATTCCAATTTTCAACCATTTTTAGGTAATTTTGGGCTCGCTTGATGTTCTAACCCCCACCCTCAATAATTCAGGTTCATAAATGCTATCATCCTTATATGAATGATGTATAAAATATTAGTGCATGATGTTTATCACACAGTTTTAAAATAATATACATTACGGTTGATAAAAGTACAATAGAAAACGATACATTGTTTTGAACATGGACACAGTAGAATCGTTCAATGTTCATCAGGATTTAATGTTTTGAGGTATTTATAATTGCCAATTGATTAAACATTATGACTTTCATGACAATTTTGAGAATTAAAGCTGGATTTATGTTACGCCACTTGAACAAATGAATGACATGCGTCATCTACTCCTAGCACAAAAAGTCCCTGACAGGCGCTTTGATGTTGGCTAATCCAAAATCAATAATCGATACTAAAAATGGGAGATATAGCCCGTATTCATAAACATAAATAATTACTAACTAAGCTATATTAGCAATTGCTCGGGATATATATAACAATAATGCAATAATGTACGTGTGACGTATCTGGAAACGGTGGCCTGAGATAACCCATGATCTGGCCTACAGAAGTTTGGGATCAGCTATGAGCCAAAGTCGTTTCCTTTTGCGCCAATGGTGTCAGATATCCACCACGAGTCTCATTATTTTCCGGTATAAATGTTTCGGCATGCCAATCCACATGTTCCCTGCCAAACCTAATGGTAGAGGAAAAGGTAGCTCATTAACATAATTTCCGTTACCCCTAACGTGTTGGAGCATGCGATTCATGTAGTCGTGTAGTATTTGTTCTCCCCGATATGAATACCGCTGTTGGTAAATTAAAAACATGTGCTAAGTACCCTAATTAAGCAAAACAAAACTGCAGTCCCTAAAATTAGTTATAGTGTATGCCAATGTGCCACCACTTTCCATTCAAATGACCGTCATTTGTGAATCGATTGCTTTATCTCTTGCCTATTGAGTGGAAAGACGCTATTGAAATGGACGGATGGGTTGCCCTTCTATAGCTTTGGAATCACGGGTATTAGCGGAACTCGTTTTTAGTGAAATCGATTTAATACCTGCAATCATTACAATGACACCTAATTTGTCTACATCATCGGTACCCAAAGGAAATTGAATAGGGGTGTTGATGTTTTAATCCATATATTATAGTTCTTTTGAAGAATAACAAAAATCTCTGAATGTTTTGTTGTTGCATATAGGAGGACTCAGTTTAAAGCTGGTTAAGGTGTAGTGCAATTTGCGAATAAACCCCGGAATAAACAAACAAACACACAAACCATTACAACTCGGACGTCTGCTATCTACAGTAGATAGCATCCATATATTATTGGATTCATCACTTAGATATAACCCAATTTTATTGCTTTCTTCAGTAGATAAATACCCGGCATTTCTATCTTCAGTAGATAGTACCCATATATTGCATTACTATCTTCAGTAGATACCCGTATGTTATATTGCTAATTTAAGTAGATAGTATACTAATATATTATATTGCTATCTTCAGATAACATATGATATATTGGTATCTTCAGTAAATAGCATTCATGAATTATTACATTGATATCTTCATCTTAGCATAATATTATTAATATCTATATAAACAGCACCGTGCGTGAATTTACACCTATTTTAGTGTCATTGGTGTGCAACAGTTTCTAAACTTAATTAGGACCAGTCGGGATAGGAGAGTAAACGACATATTTACAAAAAAATAAAAATAAATAATGATTATTAGAAACATTTCTAATGTATGCCTTTTCAAAGATATGGACCAACCCGTTCGACCCCTAGTTATCGTCCTTGCATGGGCGGATCTCGAACTGGAGCTAGAGTAATTCGTCTATCATGTGCACCATGTGTAGGAAAACTGCCTTATGGGGTCACACCACTAAATAGAGCTCCATAGGGATATGTACAAAATCACTGATATAAAACTCTGTTTTAGACCACTAAATTGCGAAATTGGACCCCCGTAGAGTCATTTTTTCTTAAAGAAGATCACATATCCCCACCAAAAAGTGAAGAAAATAGGTAGGTGAACCAGCTCGATTTTCCAAATGCCCATGGAGTTGACTACCTCTCTGACGAGCTTGGAAATGTCGCCGTAATCGCCAATGTTTCCAGTAAAAAGCATAAATTTGAAAAATCTTTCAAAATTTACCTAGATGATATTAACAGTTTATAGTCAGGGTGCATGTAGGTGATGTCCCATTTATCATAATTAATGAAAAATCATAGGCATGTACGCAATGGCATTACTGTCAAGTTTTTTAATTGAGGATTTTGTGATGCATACTTTCCGATTTTAGTTTTAAACACCGTCCTTAAGGGTAGGGGAAACCCCATTTAGTGTAGTGCACCCTTAAGCACTCGTAAAAAACCCTTTCCATGAGAGCCAACTATACACCAACTACAATTCATAGGCACAGATGGTGTTGGAGAGCCTCTCATAATTGATGGTAATGAGGTGGAATCGGTCTCGAAATTCAACTTCCTTGGATCCCTGATCACCAAAGAGGGTGGTTGCAGCCAAGAGATTAGACACCGTTTAGCAATGGCCAGATCAGCAATGATCAACCTAAGCAAGATCTGGGCTGACAGAGGAATAACCAGAGCAACAAAAACCAGGCTAGTCCAAGCCCTTGTATTTCCAATTGCCATGTATGCATGTGAGACGTGGACCCTAACCAAAGCTGACAAAAACAGAATAGCTGCTTTCGAGATGTGGTGTTGGAGGCGTATGCTTCGTATCGTATGGACAATGAGAAGGACCAATGCCAGTATTATTGAAGAAATAGGGGTGTCTAAACGACTTCTTCATGCTATCAACACCCAAATGCTGAGCTACTTCGGCCATATCTCACGTCGCAAGGGTAACAACCTAGAGAAGATGATCATGCAAGGCATGATTGAAGGGAAGCGTAAGAGAGGCAGACCTCGTTCCCGGTGGATTGACCAAATCAAATTGATTACTGGACACCCTCTCCGTGATTGTTACTCCTTTGCTGAAAATCGTTATTTGTGGCGTAGTATCTGTAAGGTCACGAGCTGTCAGTCATGACAGGACCGAACCAACCAACAATTTAAATAAAGTTACATTTCTTGTTTTTAGTCACCCATTTTTGTATCAAATGACCACGAAAGTGACACAAAACACGTAAACAAATGACTAGAAAAAATAAATAAAATAATCCCCTTTTCAGTTGGTGTAATTGACCCTAAGAAGGGGCTTTCTTACGTTTTTATTTGTTTATTTTATTCAAATGAAGAGTGATCGATTGATGATAATTATACACACAAAGTTTATCGATCCTAGACCAATATTGTTTTAAGTGCATGGTGCAGTGGCAATTGAAATGGAAATTTAAGGCATATGCCTATTATGGCTTGTTGTAGGGGGATCATTGGTTGTTAAGTATAAGCACCTTTCCTGGTATAAGTGACCTGAATACTACCATGAGATTTATATGCAGTTCAATGAGTCTAGCACTAGGGACCTGCCTCCACGAGTCATTGTATTGACGGTGAATCAATTGCAACACCTTTTTTTAAAAGTATCTTAAAGACAAGTTAACCTCATTTAAAAAAGGCCATCTAGATCTTGGCATATATTTCACAGCATTTAACATGGGTTTTCCTCAGGATCCTCAACTGAGATAACAACACGAAACCACAAACAAATTAAATGCCGCTAACGAGATTGCTAAAACTGTGGCTTACGGGAAACAAATTATATACCAAAACGACGTCGTATCTCTTATAAAAGCACAAATTAGCCTATTTCAAATTAAATAATCCCGAAGTTAAGATCAATATAATGACTCGAGGTGCCAATTAAAATTGACTCTTCTGTGTTTAGGCGTACTGTTTCCCGCCCGCGTTCAAAAATAAGAATGCCAAATATTTAATTATTTTATTTTTATTTAGGATTTTATAAAATTAATCATGTAGTTCTAACATAATTAAATACGGACATCGATATTGGTTGCGATCACTTGTTTCAATATAAAGGAGTAAAAGATATACATATCGTCCCTTTTCCAAACATGAAACTGTTAACTCATACTAATTTTAAATCGACAACCTTATTGCCCAAGTAGCTAGCTTTGATTATGCTTCTAAAATTATTCAATAAAATAACTTTGTCAGTCCCGAACTCGTCCGTAGCTATCTGACGATTCAGAGAATCCAGTCCCTCCGTGTCACACTTTAGTACACAGAGCTGAATACAGCATGCTAAGACGAATGACGTCGGGTTTACGAGCGATAGCTGCATACCTGAGAACAATATACCAGTAGATATTCCTAAAAAGGAACTCGCGTTTGTTTCCTTAAAATATTCATGATCAATGGGATTTGAACTGGAGGGGGCAACTCCATTCAATAGCAACACAAAGACACACATTAGTGAGTTCGCCGTAAATTCAATAGAGTAGTGTTGCTAAAATAGTATTACTGCATTCAATTTAGGGATTGGTTCTTTATTTTGGTTAATTAAAGCTAATTAGCACACGATTTTAATTTACCAACAGCGATATTATAATCGAGGAGACAATACTCCACATGTCTATACCAATCGCATGCTCCAACACGATAGGGGTAACGGAATGTCTTACGGGAAGCACTTTTCTCGGGTCTTACACGGTATGCAAATGAGGATAATGAGATTTATTCCGTTGTTGAGTACTGGTGTGTGGTAGAGCATGACATCAAGGAGAATATATAATAGGAGGGAACACTTAGCTCATTTGCATATTTGCTCACCAATATGATTAACCCCGTGAACCCAGTCAAAGGTCGCCTCGGAGAGTCGAGCACTACCAAAACCCTATTGTATATTTCACGGACATAAATTATGCTAATGAGCTCATTAAATGACGTCACTCACATCATCGGGTTTTGCCGATGATTGAAATCCGTTGATTGAAATTCTAGGTCGAGTAAAATGATGTTCTTATTTGTTGTCTGTGAGCTTTTCTGATTTTTTTCCCGTATTGGAGTATTTTTTTATTGAAAATAGACAGTTCAAATTAAACGTTGGTTCCAAGTTCAAGTAACAGCACATGTATTAAAGGCGACAGCAAAGGCAATATGCAAGCAACATTTGAGAAAAAACGATGCCCGACTTTGCAAGAAAGTGTACGGGGAAGTGTACGGGTGAACATGACAAACCAAAACAACCTAGTAATAATCACCTCCGTGGCGCAATTGGTTAGCGCGTTCGGCTGTTAACCGAAAGGTTGGTGGTTCGAGTCCAGCCGGGGCGTTGTTACTTTTTGCATTTAATGCAGATCGACAAATCACAGTAAAAATATAATATTGACAAAATCACAGACCATTTACACAAAAATCGCATCTGCGCATGCTCCTGTCGCGATCGAAATCTACCACGCAAGCAATGAGAGAGTTTTCATAGTGTCGAGGGGACTTTTCTATTGCTCTCTAACGACAGCGTTGGGACAGCGCATGAAGCTTCGTGTACAGAGTTGCCGATGGGCGATTGAGAAGTATAACAAAAGCATACATAAACAGATCATAACATGAATAATGCAATTCAACATGTCACACAACGTTCAGTCGAGCGACCGTATAAACAGTATACAAGATGCCATTTACTGTATTGTGTTCGAAATGTCAAAAATTTTACCATTCTTTCCAAAATAAGGAGTATAATCACATTACAAACACATTTTGTGCGAGAGTAACATATAAATATGGTTTAAAATGTCAAAAATGGCACGATAAAAAGCCGTTCGTTATAAATAAAAGAATCAATGGTTAAATAATAAAACTGACACAATTACACTCGTCGATCTCTGTGGCGTGCATACGTTGGCCATATCGTTTGCAATCGGCAATCACGGGTTCGAATCTCCGTGTATTCGTTGTTGTTTTCTATTTTTTATTTTTTTTAAACATTTTTAAACTTGATTGTGGATGTATGTAACATCATTTTTATGTCAATTTTTATAATTTATAAAGGCCGCCAATGCTTTTATAGTTTTTTTCTATTCTTTTTTTAATCTATTTTTCTATCTATCATTTATCTCTGGATTTATTTAACTTTATAATCTGAACAAATTAAAATGCGTAAACAATATATTATTGCTCGATAAATAAGTGATTGAAGTTGAGTTCACTTTGATAATGATAGCAACACTTGTTGTAAAACCATTTTACCAGTGTGCCCAACCATTTCTCCTTTGCACACTTTGTTTAAAATACATTCAGAGATGTCATTTTTATAGCTTGTTATAGCTAGGCTAATATACAACTGTAAGCTATTTGGATACACAAAGCAAACACATTTCCAAAACAGGCCATAGCCAATCGTACAACATGAGAAATGAGACCGTTACCAATGTTAAATCTACCATGATTACCATTTAAAAAAAAATCTGTACAACCGATGAATTTCTAGAAAATCTTTGGTACAACTTCATTTCAAGAAAGTTAGTTCTTGTACCAAATTTAGCTAGCTTTAATAAACGAATTGGGAGACGCAATATTCATGTCGAAATATATGTGGAAAGGCAATCAGACAACTATTGATAGACGCGTTCAAGTCTTGTACCTTTGAAGGGTGATTACGGGCACGTATGAGTAAAGTGGATTCCCTCTATAATGAACCAAAATTTTAATTTCAGTGCCAAAGATCTTGAAAAAGGTTACAGGGGACATTCTCGCTTCGACGATGCTCCTATGCGTAGGTCAACTGAAAGCCCGGTCCGATGGTAGACTCCGAATCTCCAGAATCTTAGGAGATGTGTACACATTTTCTCATAATACTTTATGCTGCTACGCTTCCAATCATTAGATGGTTATAGCATATGCACGGCGCAAAGTGCACGGCGTCTCATTTAGGCCCACAGGCCGGGCGGGCTAGAGAAGTGCTCAGAACCGGGACTATATTAACAATACACTCAACTTTAAAAAAATTAAACACCGCATTATGCTCTCGCTCTGTTACGGTCGTATAGTCGGCCCCGGATTCCACCGTCACTCTGTTGCAAGTAAGTGTAGGCCCTATATTCGCCACAACATGTGGGCACTACCGTATAGTTTTATTGACTGTACATCATGTCTTTCGTCGGTACAACTCGGACTTATTACTGTCTGATAAGTCCACGCCCTCCCCCCTCCCTATGGCCCTGTTTAAAGGCATATTATGTGATTTTTTCCAGAGAGCGCCCTCTATTCATGATTTCTTTTAGAAAGTAGATTTTCTTGCAGATTTACATTTCCGATCATAAATCATACATACATTCCAAGTTACAGAGCGATACGATTCCTAATTACCTCAAAATCATGGTTTTAGAGTGAATTTAGAGTGAAAAATATAAACTGTCGGGATTGCGACAGTTTATTTTCACTCTAAAACCATGATTTTGAAGTAATTAAGAATCGTATCGCCCTGTAACTTGGAATGTATGCATGATTTATAATCAGAAATGTAAATCTGCAAGAAAATCTGCTTTCAATTTTTTTTTTTGATGTTGAGGGCGTTCCCTGGAAAGATCAAATAATATACCTTTAAAGCTGGCTACGCCACTGATTCGCGCACTTGGATGTGCCCGGCCCGCCGTGCGCCAGTGGTCCGCATTGCGGCGTTATTGGTCACTCTCGATCATAGTTCGGCGTGGCCCTCCCTACACGGCTCGATCCTCACGGCGGCATTATTATCACATCAAACCACTTCTGGATGTTATCATCAATCAATGCATTGTCGGCTGCTTTAGTCAAAATTAAATATTATATACCAAGGGATATACAACTGTCACTGGATATACCCACTTTGCCACTTTTCCGTGTACTTTTCCTGATTGAGCTTTTCCACCCCCAAACTGGCCAGAGCCCGGGGGTTAGATCTACGGTTGATTAGCGCATTACAAGAAGTTGTGTCACTTGCCATGCAGCACATACTCATTAGGCATTTGTCCAAAATGTTAGTGGACAAATCCAAAGCGATCGGACGCATGCGTAGAAAAAAATGCCGTCCCCTTGTCTCTCCAGAGGGCCTTTTCGATATTCAGACGATGGCGGACATAGGTTCGTGTGACGAATATTCTAGGTGAAATTCGATGTGGGAACGCTCGGACTGTAGGGAACGATGATATTTCTGACTTCAACAGCGCCAGGGCATCGTTCGGGGACCGTTTGATTATCACTCAGGTCGTGTCAGTATGAAATTAGGTAAAACACTCCGACATAACATTGATATCAACGGAGATTCAAAGATTACGGCCGTTCGTGTCCACTATGGTCTGGTACTTTTCATTTTCGACTTCAAAAATGACGTATATTCATTGATATGATTATTCATTGTATATTCATGACCGTATGCTTTCGGCGATTCGAACAATACAGTGTCAGGGGCCTGATGACATTGTATTCAGTGAGCTCATTTGCATACTTGGGACTACTACACCATACACTGAAAAATAAATTGGTGTCACAGCGACGCCTTCTTGGAGTCAACTGTAAATGACACTTACAAAGGCGTTATTTTGACTCCAAAATTGGTGTAATCGTCAATGATATGGGTTTGCACATAATTTACGTTGACACCGTTAAGGGGGCTGTCAAGTGTCATTTCGTATTTTCCAGGAATTTCACTTTTCTTCATTTTTCAAAACTTCAGAGTGTTATCTATCAGTACATGCAAAGAAATGTTCAATTTTGAAATTCCAAAAGCCTATTTAGAAGGATTTAAATCCCTTATTGTGATCATTGACAAAGTAGAATGGAAAAGTCTGCCCGCAGGGGATCAGCGAAACTCCCATGCGCCGCGTATCCCGTGTTTTGTTTTTCACGCAAATTGGCACGCGCCAGTTCGCTTAAAATACGCGACGCTGTTATTTCGAAAGCCGTCAGTGCGTGCTGCGTTATCCGCTATGTTTTTGCCGCGTTTGAGGGCTTGTTCATACGCATTGTTTACGCATCGGAGGCCCGACTTATCAAACCGTCATTTTTGCCGGGGTGTGGCTGAGCCTGAAAGCAAGTAGGCCTATTAGTAAAACAAGGCTTTAGCACAAGCGTTAGTGTCAAGGAGTTTGGAAAGAGAGAAGGAAAAAAGATTTTTAAAAAAGGACAGAGAAAGATTTTGAATCCATGATCGGAGTGAAACATTGTAAGGAGATCAAAAATACTTACACCGGGTTTTATCCGAAGACGTTAATGTTTTGTTTTTGTTTGGCCTTTCGATGTTGTACAAGTCCGTTCCACCCGCCCGTCCATCCAATAGGCCTACCTGTTTATCTATTTATTGTCATTACTGAATATGGTAGGCCTATTACTTCGTATCGTTGTTAAGTTAGCTAGTTCTCAGTTAGTTCAACTCGGTGTACTAATTTGTCATTCAGTTATATCAAACATAATATCAATTATAAGTGCCGTTTTACCTAGGCCTACATGGGCATGATCGGAGAAGCATCCTCGGGCCGATGAGCCGATGCTATCAAATGGTTCACATGGTTATCTCATAATAGTCTAACTTTGTATAGTACATGTATTTGCACACGCGGCAATCAAACACACGACATGTGGAGTTGGGGGGTGTAGGCCCTATAGGGCCATGGAGAGCAGGGATGGACAGCCTCTCCTGGCATGTATTTTAATATACTATCCATTATAATAAGCTCATTTATTCAGTTGCGTTCGGGTCTAAGGCCCCTCTGTTAGGCCTACGGTTTGGTTGGTGACATATGCCATATAAGACAAAATAAGTTCCAAGATAACCAGAAGTAGGTCTATACGGCCAAACAAGTCATGTTTCTATAAAATCCTCCTAAAATGTCATAGTTAAATTGAATAATATAAAATTCTGGAACATTCCAAATGAAATTCGGACTGAACAAAGAACAGAGATCTTCCCATTTCGATCGCTAAATGCCCATCATTCATATTTTGAATCAATGAAACGTCCGAATGTTCTAGACTGAAAGCAAAGGTGGAAGGGATGGGATTATGGTGGGAGAGGATGCTCTATATTTCTGCCCCTCGGACCCACCCCAATAAAAAATAGGGTAACATCGGTTTGGTTTATCACGAAGTTATGAGATGTAAACAATAGGCCTGATTAATTAAATGTGTGGTTGCACCTTTGATATCCTTGTACTTTTGTGTCCTCTCAATAAAAAAAATTCAATCTAGGTATAGGTGACAAGGCAATTCATAGGGATAGCCAATAAATAATAAAACCATGCAGTAATGGAAATACCGAATACTGTATATAGGCCTAGCACTAGAGCTAATTGTTAAATAATGACCGTGTTTTCAACGTTATCATTGTTATCTTCAGTAGATAGCAAACTACTTTTATAAGAGATCCAACCGAAATGCTTAATAGAGCTATTGTTATAACACTGAACAATCACTATTTAATAATTATCTTTGGTAGATAGCAATTCAAATCAATTTTAAAAGGATCCAAGTCCATTCTAATGGAAAATACTCATCATTTAACTACTGTGAAATGTGCTCCATTACCCGCCAGTGGCGTGTCTAATGAGATCGCTTGTCAGAGGGGGAAATGGTATCTTCCCGGTAGGCTTTAACTTTACAGGCTGAGGATTGCCGCCGCCGCCGAGTCCGACATTTGAAAACGGGGAGGGTGGGGGTGTTCTCAAAATCCACCCCATCCGATTCAAATTGGGGCCCTTGCTCCCCCAACCCACTGTATTTACAGAAAATAAAACCTTTTAGCCCGGTAGTTTGAGCTGTTCTACCCGGTCAAATCCGTCGAGGGGGGACACTCTGCTGATACGCTACTGTTACTCGTTCGCTTGACAGTTTACCCATAGACAATTCATATAGTTATTTTACAAACCGTTAAATTTATTTTCCTGCTTCATTAAACATTAGACCTATCGGACATATATTTCAGTTTCTTTTTCGGTGGCGCTGGCATAACGAGGATCAAGTTCAGGTGGCATGTTGTGGCCTTTTACTATTTATGATGAAATTACAATTCGTGACGTGACTCATATTAATCATGTTAATCAGAAGCTTACCCGATTCCGTCTCTTTAAATATCTGAGGTAGAAGAAGAGAAAACATGTAGGCCTAGAGCCTACCAAACGACAGGTCTTAAATTAAATCTTCATCCCATTTCTTGCTTTCTCTCTGTTTCCAATTTTTCTCTCTCCTTTACTAAGTCCTTTATCTAGGATTGATTTTTACACCCAGACTACTCACTAATCCCGCCACGGTGCATTTTTAAATGATCACATTGATAAAGACTCGACTACACTGGCCTATAATGATAAACTCTGATGATTAGCCGCAGAGTGTTGCGCACAGAAATTAATACACGAGCGTCTAAATCTTTGTCAACCGGTTCAACGCGCACGCGTCACCATTTATTTTGCCAACTCAAAACATTCCGCGCGCGTCTGCGCTCATTGTCGATTAACGCACGCGATTGAATGCGTTACGCTTCCCGGAAATTGTGAACGCACTTCGGATGCGCATAAAATGGTATGGCTTCTTTTTCAAACTCGACATCATGAAAAAGGTGTTTTTTAACACACATTTGAGGTTATTTTGATACCAAGAAAAGAACGGTTTGTAATGAAACTTTGCACGAAGTTGGGGATTTATATGTTTCCCACAATATCTAAAGAACAGGATTTGAAATACGTGTATTTCCCCGTAAACCATGATCAAACGGCGGTATTGTCACTTTTCACATTCATCGGTTGATTTCTTTATGTTCATTTTTGAGTAAAAATACGATTTACAGACACGATAACTCAATACAAACTGCATCTGATGGACAGCAAGTAAGTTTAACGCAACAACCATGATCTTCCCCAGGTTCCATTTTTTTTGTTTTTTGTTTTAGGCCTATTTCCCGATTTTTCGGATCATTTTGTGGAAATTCACGTTTGTTGTATTTAAAAATCCCATTTTGTTGCCTTATTTGGTCAATAAATAAAAAAATATCTCAGATATCAAAAAAAACAAAAAATGGAACCCGGGTAATTTTCTTAAGATTATAAAAATCGTAAAAGGACAGATTTTCAGAAAATATTTTTTTGGTTACCTTGTCCGAATTGAAGACTGGTCAAAATTCTCGTTTTTTATGATTTTCTCCAAAATGGTTCTTTTTAGAGCAATTTTATGTTCATGGTTAGATTTATTGAACCCTTTCCTTCAAAAAAATGTATACTTGTATATGGAATATATGAATAATTACGTAGTTACGGCAGTTTTACGGAAGCTATTTCTGACACTTGACAGCCCCCTTAAGTGTCCGACGGACACCTTTCAGTGATCACCAAAACTGGTGTCAGATTAATTGAAATAACTCCAAGGGCGTCAATAGTTGGCGGGAAAGCTCACGGTTTTTAGAGGTGTCGAAGCAGCATGACACCAATTGGTGTCATTTTGACACCAATTGGTGTCATTTTGACACCAATTGGTGTAATTCTGACACCAATTGGTGTAATTCTGACACCAACGGGTGTAATTCTGACACCAATTGGTGTAATTCTGACACCAAATTGGTGTAATTCTGACACCAATTGGTGTAATTCAATTTGGGCGTCTATCAACATATCAACGCATGCGTTTTCTCGTCGCCATTTTGTTTGCATGTTACGAGCCGGTAAGACTGGTAAGTACCGATCTGCTCCATTCCCAGACATTTTTGATAATAATTATGATACAATTAGCGTAATGTAAGCCTTGTTCATGTTGTTTAATATTGCGCCAACTAACTGATGAAATGAATTACAATTTCATAGTCAGAGACTAGCATTTTGTTGGACTGTGTCAGTGCATGGACCTACTAGTACTATGTGTGTGTTCGTCATGCATGCATACGATGATATGTGCAACATTACATACATGTAGCCCGATTTATCTGGCTCAGTGGTCATCTTTTTCATACGGACGTCTTACATTACGCTATTTGTATCATAATTATTATCAAAAATGTAGCAGATCGGTACTTACCAGTCTTACCGGCTCGTAACATGCAAACAAAATGGCGACGAGAAAACGGCTCCTAAAGTAAACATGTGCTATCTCAATATGACTCTTAAGAGAGTCAATATTACACCCCGTTTGGGGTGTAATGACATTTTTCGAAAATGGGTCCTCAGGTAACCACCCAAAGGTGTCAAAATGAATATGACACCCAAAGGTGTCAATTTGACACCCATAAAGGTGTCAATTTGACACCCATAATGGTGTCAATTTGACACCTTTAGGGTGTCAAACTCAATATGACACTTAAAGAGAGTCAATATTACACCCCATTTGGGGTGTAATGGCATTTTCGAAAATGGGTCCTCAGGTAACCACCCAAAGGTGTCAAAATGAATATGACACCCTAAGGTGTCATATTTTACACCCATAAGGTGTCAAATTGACACCTTTAGGTGGCCAACTGAGGACCCATTTTTTGACGCTTGTTTTAGTGTCAAAATGACACCAAATTATTTTTCAGTGTACCGCTACCTTTTACACTGTACCATAAATAATGTGGTAGGATTGACTTTAGTATGGTCAAACCCAGGGATAATTATGTCAAACCTACCTGTCATTATACACCTTTAGGTTGTCCTCTCACAGGTAGAGACATGGCAGCAAAAGTGATATGACTGTGTTGGCAAAAGGACAAGCTTCAAATGGAGGTGCTTGTAAAACACAAGTAAATGCTCATTCTCATGAGTTTTTATGAATAACCTATCATGAATTAACTAATCTGTCTAGCAATTGCTATGTATGTAAGGCATACGGGGACGTGCCGCTCCAGTGGGACGTTTTTTCATGAGACATCCTTAGCCATGGGTAGGCTTTTCAACTGAAAAATCCTTAGACATGGGTCCTGTTTGTCTATTTTCGCGAAAATTTGCCAAAATTAGGTCTATTTTCGCGAAAATTTGGTCTAAAATGAAGCAAAACCCCTAAAAATGGGTACCGATTTTTCCAAAATCACCCTTAGAAATGGGTAGGGGTTTTGAATCTCCAGCGGCACACCCCCGACCAAACCAAATCCGAGTACCCCCCCCCGGGGTTAGTAATTACTTTTGCTTAACATTTCTAGATTTTGCTTATGAGTAAGCCAATCTTATTTTTATGAATACGGGCTATACATTTCATGAGCAAATTTCTTCTCCGTAGTTTGATACCTCATTCATAAAAAATCGAGCGGATATTGTTGATGTTATGATTGTTTAATCGACCACAGCTACCAAAACAATTGGGTTTCAATGGGATATCCTTGCTCAGTGTGTGATTACGCATTTGAAATGTGTGTACCGACTCCCTGTCGATGCCTGTTACCCATTCATCCTCAATACCTGACTGGTTGAGATAGCACACAGTGAACAATACATAATGTGATGCAAATCAATGATATCCCATAGGAAACCAATTCTAGAGCAACCTTGTTGTCGTTACTTGTGGTTATTGAAATCATCATCATATAACTTCACAAGTATCAATTCGATCTTTATGAATGAGGTATCATTAAAAAGTTTTGCAGTCACTTTTGGCGGCCATTTTGTCTGCCATCTTGATGAATTTGATGTACATTAGCAGCGTAAAAATGAAGGGAATGACTTCGCAATGTTCAATAGCATATATTTAGTCATTCTAATATATGCTTTTGTCTCATATTTTAGCTGATACATGTACATTTTCTCAATTTGACCACTTTTGCAGGCACTTTTGCAGGCACTTTTGTCTGCTATCTTGAATTTTATGTACTTTAGCAACTTAAGAATACTGGGAATTAATTAACAATGGTCAATAACATATATCTAGTCATTTTATATGTGCCTTTATCTTATATTTTAGCTGACATATATGAATGTTCTCAATTTAACCCCTTTTGGCGACCCCGCAGGGGGAGTGCTATTGTGAGCATTGACATTTGCGCAAGTGCATTGATTTTTCTAATTTTTCGAGAACAAAACATTCGAATTTATGTTGACCTAATTCATACACGACACTATACAAATCAAAATTCACAAATCACAATTTAAGCATAACTGCAATGGTGATAGGGCAAATACAGTAGAACTACAAATATTAAAAGGTGGGAGACATTAAAAAGCTGAAGTACTGATATACATGTAACAAGTTTGCTAACACCCGCAGTGAAAATCGGCGGAACCCGCGATTCCTGAACAACGAGTCAAAACAAACAGCGCGGTGCGCGAATTGAACGTCGCACACGCGGAGTGTATTAGACACTTTCAATGCACTACGCGTATTAAAAAGTTTTGCAGTCACTTTTGGCGGCCATTTTGTCTGCCATCTTGAATTTGATGTACATTAGCAGCGTAAAAATGAAGGGAATGACTTTGCAATGGTCAATAGCATATATTTAGTCATTCTAATATATGCTTTTGTCTCATATTTTAGCTGATACATGTACATTTTCTCAATTTGACCACTTTTGCAGGCACTTTTGCAGGCACTTTTGTCTGCTATCTTGAATTTTATGTACTTTAGCAACTTAAGAATACTGGGAATTAATTAACAATGGTCAATAACATATATCTAGTCATTTTATATGTGCCTTTATCTTATATTTTAGCTGACATATATGAATGTTCTCAATTTAACCCCTTTTGGCGACCCCGCAGGGGGAGTGCTATTGTGAGCATTGACATTTGCGCAAGTGCATTGATTTTTCTAATTTTTCGAGAACAAAACATTCGAATTTATGTTGACCTAATTCATACACGACACTATACAAATCAAAATTCACAAATCACAATTTAAGCATAACTGCAATGGTGATAGGGCAAATACAGTAGAACTACAAATATTAAAAGGTGGGAGACATTAAAAAGCTGAAGTACTGATATACATGTAACAAGTTTGCTAACACCCGCAGTGAAAATCGGCGGAACCCGCGATTCCTGAACAACGAGTCAAAACAAACAGCGCGGTGCGCGAATTGAACGTCGCACACGCGGAGTGTATTAGACACTTTCAATGCACTACGCGTATTAAAAAGTTTTGCAGTCACTTTTGGCGGCCATTTTGTTTGCCATCTTGAATTTGATGTACATTAGCAGCGTAAAAATGAAGGGAATGACTTTGCAATGGTCAATAGCATATATTTAGTCATTCTAATATATGCTTTTGTCTCATATTTTAGCTGATACATGTACATTTTCTCAATTTGACCACTTTTGCAGGCACTTTTGCAGGCACTTTTGTCTGCTATCTTGAATTTTATGTACTTTAGCAACTTAAGAATACTGGGAATTAATTAACAATGGTCAATAACATATATCTAGTCATTTTATATGTGCCTTTATCTTATATTTTAGCTGAAATATATGAATGTTCTCAATTTAACCCCTTTTGGCGACCCCGCAGGGGGAGTGCTATTGTGAGCATTGACATTTGCGCAAGTGCATTGATTTTTCTAATTTTTCGAGAACAAAACATTCGAATTTATGTTGACCTAATTCATACACGACACTATACAAATCAAAATTCACAAATCACAATTTAAGCATAACTGCAATGGTGATAGGGCAAATACAGTAGAACTACAAATATTAAAAGGTGGGAGACATTAAAAAGCTGAAGTACTGATATACATGTAACAAGTTTGCTAACACCCGCAGTGAAAATCGGCGGAACCCGCGATTCCTGAACAACGAGTCAAAACAAACAGCGCGGTGCGCGAATTGAACGTCGCACACGCGGAGTGTATTAGACACTTTCAATGCACTACGCGTATTTTAGTTTCTTGCTTTCTGATTGGTTCGACACCATTAAGAGTGCATGAATAGGTCTATACATGCGTATGTTTTGTTTCTCGAAAAAAATCAATGCACTTGCGCAAATGCACAATACGTGGTCGTGCCATTATCAGATTATTCACACATCAACATCAGCGCGCGTGCGAAGTAGAACGCAAAAGGTAAACATGAAAGTGAAAATTGAAAAAATTATGGAGAAATTCACGACATATGTAATTAGCATAATGAGATAATCATGTGTCTTCCTTTTGCTTTCTTTTGCTTTCTTCAGGCACCTATTTCCTGAGAAGACTTTTAAAGGATCAGACGAATCCGGCGATTAAAGAAGTCGACCAATCGGTTGTCAGCTTACAATTAGATGGATATTACGGTATGCGCAAGAAATTATTAAGACTTTTATCATAGTGCACATAGCAGATTCTATTGATTTGATCAATCATATAAACCATTTCAAATCGGGATTGTCAGACTGGTTACGAGAATCTGGTGTGAAAATATTTTTTTTTATATAACTAGCTACGAAACAGCTACATTTTATTGTGTATACTAGTACTCATAGGTGAATTTATGCAAAGAAATATAATGTATCCTTTATATACAGTATTTCTATTTAGAATACTATCAATCTTCGGGTTTCCCGTTGTTTATGCTATTTATGACAAACCAATCAATTGCACGGTTGGATGTGACCAATATGTAGGTTACCCTATTTACGACGAAGTAATTTTAATGGCTACAAGATTCCAATGCCCAAATATGTGCACATGTATATTAGGCAATCAGGATGTAACAATTAGCTGTTTTAATGGAATATCATCGGTATTGCAAGTGTTGTATCCGAGCTCCGATGTTAAGTTATCATGGAGTAGCACCGGCCTAAGTGGAATAGATCCATACGCATTTAGACTCTCGCAGTCTTCAGGTCTTAAAAACACAAGCTCTGAATTAGCAAATAACTTGTCCTGGCTCGATTTATCCATCAATAATATTGTGGAGCTTCATTCTCAGCAATTTGAAGCCATTACCATCCTGGAATGGTTAGATCTGTCCAACAATGATATCACTGAGGTAGGCCTACATCCGCTCTCCTTTGAAGGGCTAACCAACTTGAAGTGGTTATATCTGTCCAGCAATAATATTGCGGAGCTTCACCCGAATCAATTTCAGGGGCTTAAAAATCTGAAAGCGTTGGATCTATCCAAGAATAGCAATATTGAGCTGCAACCTCAATTGTTTGAAATGCTTACAAATCTAAGTGATTTAGATCTGTCTGGCAATAACATTACGGAGGAAGACCTACAAATATTACAAAGGCTTACCAACCTGGAATATTTATATCTGTCTAATAATAATATCGTGGAGGTACACCCGAAATTGTTCCAAGGGGTAACCAACCTGTGGTCGTTAGATCTATCCAATAATAATATTGTAGAGCTAGAACCATTGTTGTTCAAAGGATTTACCAGGCTAAATCATTTAGGTCTGTCAAACAATTATATTGTAAAGCTATACCCACAGCAGTTTGAAGGTCTTCCCAACCTGAGGACGCTAGAGCTGTCTAATAATAATATGCAGGAGGTACACCAACAGGCCTTTGATGGGCTTGTTAACTGTTGGGTGTTACATCTATCCAACAATAATATTATAAAGCTATACCCACAGCAGTTTGAAGGTCTTCCTGACCTGTGGTCGCTAGAGCTGTCTAACAATAATATTCAGGAGGTACACCAACAGGCTTTTGATGGGCTTGTTAACTGTTGGGATTTAGATCTATCCAACAATAATGTTGTAAAGCTATACCCGCAGCAGTTTCAAGGTCTTCCCAACCTGTTGTGGTTAGAGCTGTCTAACAATAATATTCAGGAGGTACACCAACCGGCTTTTGATGGGCTTGTTAGCTGTTCGGATTTAGATCTATCTAACAATACTATGGTAAAGCTATACCCACAGCAGTTTGAAGGTCTTCCCAACTTGGAGAAGCTAAAGCTGTCTAATAATAATATTCAGGAGGTACACCAACAGGCTTTTGATGGGCTTGTTAACTGTTGGGGGTTATATCTATCCGACAATAATATTGTAGAGCTATACCCACAGCAGTTTGTAGGTCTTCCTAACCTGAAGACGCTAGAGCTGTATAATAATAATATTCAGGAGGTACACCAACAGGCTTTTGATGGGCTTGTTAACATTTGGGGGTTATTTCTATCCAACATTAATATTGTGCAAGTACACCCGCATCAATTTAAAAATCTCACCAATCTGTATATATTAGACCTATCCAACAATGATATTGTGGACCTACCCCCGCAGTTGTTCGCAGGACTAACCAGCCTATCCCAGTTAAATCTTTCCTACAATGATATTGTGGACCTACCCCCGCAGTTGTTTGCAGGACTAACCAGCATAAAACAGATATATCTGTCCTACAATGATATTGTGGACCTACCACCGCAGTTGTTCGTAGGACTTACCAGCCTACACATCTTATATCTGTCCTACAATGATATTGTGGACCTACCACTGCAGTTGTTCGTAGGACTTACCAGCCTATACACGTTACATCTGTCCTACAATAATATTGCGGAAATACACGCGCGTCAGTTCGAAACACTTACTAACCTGCATCTATTTTATTTTTCCAACAATCACATTAATGCTATATATTCACAGGTACTACAGTCACTAAATAATCTTGAAGTCATTGACTTTAGTAAAAATAATCTGCAAATATTTGAATTGCCTACGTCAGTACAGTACCATCAACTAAAAAGCATTTCACTTTCTAAAAATAAGTTGTCGAGCTTCCCGCGAAATCTATTTCAAAACGTTTTCAGTTTGAAATATCTTGATATATCTGATAACAAGTTGAATCAATTTGATCTGAGGTTGCATTTTGTGAATAATTCAATGACCCAACTTGAGTTTGTAGATTTGAGACTCAACAAGTTACACGGGGTAAACTATGAGTCATTTAAAGATGTCCCCAATTCAACAAAGATATTGGTTGAAAATGCTGCTACTTGTTGCTTTTTAAAATCAGCAACATGCACAGCCCCAATACCAGCTTCACAATTTTTGACTTGTGGCAGATTGCTTTCAAATCCAATTCAAAGAATTACTATGTGGATACTGGGAATTTTTACTGTTATCAGTAACGCTTGCACGCTGTATTATCGTTACACACACAGTGATAATATTAACAAGGTTCAGCTTTTGTTGATCTCAAATCTGTCAATCTCTGATCTTTTAATGGGTATTTATATGCTAGTGATAGTCTCAGCAGATATCTATTATTCAAACCTTGGATATTTCCCCTCTGAAGCATGGAGATCAAGCATTGTATGTAAGGTAGCCGGAACTCTATCCATACTGTCAAGCATGGCTTCGGTATTCCTCGTCACTCTTTTAAGCATAGACAGATTTATGGGTATTCGATATACTTTTAGTAGTAAGAGATTAGGCTCAACGTCAGCCAAGGTAGCCATAGCTGTACTCTGGTTAGTCTCAGTAATACTGAGTATCGTTTCAACCATTTTGTCTGAAGCTTACCCTGATTTATACGACGTATCCGAGGTGTGTACTGGTCTCCCACTTTCAAGAAGTAATATCGTAAGGACTACATATTGGCAATATGATCTGGGAATTTTGGATAGTAATTTCGAGCCTATCATATTAAACAATACTTTAGATATTGTAGTTGACACTAAACCAGGCATGTATTTTGGTATTGCGATGTTTTCCATTGTCAATTTCATATGTATGTTGACAATTGCATTCGCCTATATCGGGATATTCATCACAGTGCGACAAGCAGCCAACAATGCCGGGCGAAATCCAAGTCAGAAGAAAGAACTCCGAATGGCTATCAAAATGGGCGTGATAATTATAACAGATATGATGTGCTGGCTGCCTATCATTATACTTTCAATATTTGTTCAGAGTGGGAGGGTTACAGTCACACCTCATGTCTATGCCTGGATTGTAACGTTTGTGCTGCCCATTAATTCCACGATCAACCCACTTCTATATTCGTTAGCCTCGGCAATATATGGGTTCATAGAGAAGATGAATACCGATCAAACGCGTGCTGTCGATGGGATAACTTTAAGAACACGATGAAGTTATAAATCACCATTTGTCACTCATTTCAAGGGTCATTTTGCTCTCTAGCTTGACAGATAGGTACGCCACAATAAATCGCGACGAGGGTCATTACCTTTTGACAACTGTCTGATATCTGGCGTAAAGGAACTTAGCTATAGCAACTGCTTGGAAAACACCCATTTAGCACGCCCTCTGGTTTAAAATTATTTACAATAGACAATTCATCACGAAAGCAAGAGGTGTTAATACCGAAATGTACACAGTTAGTATATCGTTTCAGTCTGAAATAAATCTTGGCCTCCTGATCACTCCCGATCGTGATTAACTGCAGGCAATATTGCATCTATCTACACTGAAAACCCGAATGATATGTTTTTCTGTTCAAAGCAACTAATGATATGTTTTAATGAAAGGATTGATATGTTTCTGGATGATTCCTTCCAGGAAACACATCTTGACTCAATATTTTTTTGTAATTGGAATTGCCGAATAACATACCATTCCATTCATTAAAGCATATCATACGTTGTTCTGTAAAGAAAGCGTATCATTCTGAGCACGGATATACTTTTCTGAAAAGAATTGTTAAATAACATATCATTCATTTCATTAAAACATATCATGAGATGCTCTGCAAAGAAAAGCATAACATTCTGAGCATTGATATACTTTTCTGAAAGGAATTATTAAATAACACAATCATTCCTTCATCAAAACATATCAAAAGTTGCTCTGCAAAGAAAAGCATATCATTCTGAGCACTGATATGCTTTTCTAAAAGGAATTGTTAAATAACATATCATTCCTTTCATTAAAAATCATATCATAATTTGCTCTGAACACAGAAAAACATATCATTCGGGTTTTCAGTGCTATAGTTTAATCAGTTCCAAATTGGCGTGAAATATTCGGTTTTTATCTCTTCTCGCGCAAAGGTAATCCAAGCGTACACGCGAGATTATTGTCATACGCACACGATTTAGAAAGCACGCACGCGACACGCATATCATGCGCAGTTCGTGTGTTTCCTTTACGGGCGCCCGCGTCCTTCTATATTCGCTGCTGTAAGGAGGCTTCGCCAATTTGGAACTGATCAAACTATAGTTTATATATTTTAAAAGTATTGAATTGAGAGAAAGATACGACTAACTGTATGTGTACTGATCAACGTTTGTGGTGATTACTTAATTATTGTTAGTATAGGTTTTATGTGAGAAAAGTATATAGTGTAAGGAAGCAATTAAAGGGATGTTGAGAGATCTATTGGGGAAGGAACGCTCAATTTTTCAGAATTTTGTTTTTGCATGTATCATACGTAACGCTTAGGCCTACATATGTACTAACATGCTTTAATACTACCTCCTGAAATCATACAGTTTAATTTGCAAATTTCTAGGCAAAATTCATGAATTTGATGGTTTGTCTAATTTTGATGTTAATCCTATCAAGATTAACAACATTCATCTAAATGGCCTCGGATTGTTTCTACCAAATTAGTTTCATGTTTACCATAAATAAACTTGAAGCAAAGAAATGGCCTCTCTGATCGAATTGATGGTGATCTTCAATCAAGATGAAAATCATTAAGATGCCTTCAGAAATATTGAGAAAACGTCTTTTTATTTTCATGTGTCCCGATTTGGTTGATACAAATCATTACATGAGAGGGTTTCTACATATATCATATATTATATTATTGTAACCCAAATTATCATTTGTCAATCATTAAACAAAATTGGTATGTGAAAGTGAAGCTTTTAAGCTTCATTTTCACATATATTAAAATATATTTGGTATTGACATGAACACGTCGTACTAAGTGTAGGGTATATTTTGTACTACCAACTAAAAATTGGTTTAGAAACTTCACAAAATAAGTTAAAAATATATAAAGATTATTGTATATTATTTTAATATTAATCAATGTTAATTCCAATTAAAAGACTAATGTATACTATTATGTAATATGTATATAATTGTACAATTAGTTTGTAAAAGCAGTGAGCATATTGTTAAAAGTGTTACCAAATATGGACATTTGCATTTCTTTTAGATGCATATACCATGGACTTGCATTATATGCAAGTCTATGGAGTCTAAAAGAAATGCAAGTACAATTTCAAACCTCATCACAAATACACCTTATCATTGTAAGGACAGTTGAACATTCTTCATATTTCATATGAAATCCATATGAATTCGAGTAGGCGGTGCTTCACTGCTTAATTACGGAGGATATTTGATCGCTGAAGTCTGGAGCATGAGTGACTGAGTGTATTTTATGGTTCATAATGTGTTTCGTCGCAGTGTTATCAATGACGTTTACCACTTCTATTACTATGTCTTATAATCTGCGAAATGATCGCTGAAAAGACTGTCTACACAATTTGAACTCAAGATTATCTACAGGGTGAGTCAAAAAAAGGGTACTCAAAGTAAAATAAATATTTCAAATATGTCATACCAACATATGAAGGCAACCAATGCTTGAATCAATAGCTGCATTAACTTACTGTTATCAGCCAAAAGAATATTTTGGTAACCCCCCAAAAAGACGCATTTTGAAACCTAACAAAATATTGAGTATTCAGCCATTTTATGGCAAAAGAATGTATCTTATATGTAGTCTTGTAACAGTATACTTCCTTTTAACATGATCAAAGTTAGCTTTTTTCTCCATAATTCATGTAGTTGTAAAAGGCAGTATATTACTTTTATTGTCTTTACAAGTTGCAACCTTTTCCTAAGTGAGGATTATTGAACCAAGTTAACACAATCCATGTAAACACAATCCATAAAAGGAAGTATATCATTATGAAAGTACATATAAGATACATCCTTTTGCAATAAAAAGGCTGTATTGTACTCAGTGACGATTGATATCATGATTAAGTGACTACACGCATGAGACACAATAGCTAATTAATAAGACAAAACAAAGTTGCTCAGATATTATTTTCATATATTAAATGCAAAATAATGACAAAACAATGTCATTATTTCGTGAAATTAGCAGAGCAAAGATAAAATCAGGCTTTTGTGATGATCGGATTAGCGTGTGCGCCATCATTCAATAGCGAAATTCAAAAGAGCTTGTAAGAGAAATAGGCCTATCACAAATCTTGTTCGGTTTTTAAAATGCACACTTCTATCTAAATGTACATAAAACATGTTTTCCTCAACCAATTTTAACCAACTAAAATGAGCAACTAATAATGAGTCAGCCTCTCTACCAAAATAAATAATTGTTTAAAAACTGTTTGCATGTATATTTAGAAATAAAATCCCAAAATTGAGTACGCTTTTTTGACTCACCCTGTATATCCATGAATGTCTTTATTATATTTCACAAGTTTTCAATGTTTCATAGAATATTTGTCGTCTTTCTACATGGGGAAAAAACCGCTAAGAATTGGTAAGTTTGCCCAGTAGAAATAGGCAGAACCCGCTCAGAATCGGTATTTTTGGTTATATATGAATTTCATGTGGCAAATAAGCACAAACATGGTTGTGCACAGCTTTATCCATAGAAAATGGCCAAAAACATACAATTTTCATGGTAAAAAACACAACTTTGTAACCCGTTGGATGATTACATTCGTTTTTGTTTTAAAATTAAGATTTAAGTCTTAGTTATTGAATAAAAATATAATCTTATTTCTAAAAAATTGAGAAAGGCTGTCGATTAATTTATTAGAGCAATAAGTTTGCCCGTTTAACTGCACTCTCAGATCTTGAATTCATATTTTAGCCCTGCTCTCCCTGATGCACGCAACTGTAGCTCCGCACGCCCTCGTCCGATTTCTTAGGTTGAAATCGATAAATAATATGGCGAGAGTTTACCGTCTCCTCTGTTAAATTCACGCTGATTGGTAGATATTTACAACTGTCGATTCGTCCCGACGTTTAGATCCCCAATCAGTGACCGTTTCTAATTTTCCAGAGTCAGAGATTGTATTACATTTCTGAGAGTACTTTTTGTCTCACATCAAAAGATACCTATAAGACCTGTCCGGTATTTTCAACAATTTATATACCGGGTGGTTCAAAAAAAAGTTGACCCAAGTTCAAAGTATTTTTTCAACCACATTTATAGTTTCAGAGAATTTGTGTTTACTTGGTCTTGATCAGCAGTAGATTTTAAAATTATCCTGAACAAATGGCGCGTTTAGCTTGTATTGTTCTTCAGATATGGTTCATTACAGAAAGCATGCACAAAACTGACTTGTCCACGGGAGCGTCATTTAGTTTTTATCTTCAATAAAACAGCATGCTCAAGATACAGAATTGAGAAGCCCACCCTTACAAAGTATCCCAATCTCTGTGCTTATTTGTCATTCACATTCAACAAAGAAACGTAGGTACGTAGGTAGGTATGTCATGCACCAGGCAGATGTTCCATATGTCTCGTTTTTTTCTTTTTCTCCTTTTTTCACAATTTTTGTGACCAATGGTGTGTAAGTCCACTTTGTGCATTCTATTTCTATAAAGGACGCTCCCGTGGACAAGGCAGTTTTGTGCATGCTCTCTGTAATGAACCATATCTGAAGAACCAAACAAGCTAAATTTACCATTTGTTCAGGATAATTTCAAAACTTACTGCTGATCAAGACAAAGTAAACAAAAATTCTCTGAAACTATAAAATGTAGTTGAAAAGTTACCTAGAACTTGGGTCAACTTTGAACCACCCGGTAGATGGAAAGCTGAAGTCCTCTACTTTCCAACCCTATCTCTTAAATTCTAAACGGAGTGAATCGGGTGAAGCTATAATGAAAATGGTTTGACTTTGTTAAAATTTAGTGGGCATTTCTCAATTTTGTGTGCAGGGGAATCGCAGGAAAAGACAAAAGAGTGTATATTTATTTAGCATTCTCAACCATTGTCAACAGTAGTACAAAAGTCAATAAAGCGTAACCAGCTATCTACACATACTCAGTGTATGTATATTACTGACCTATTTAAATGGTCCTGTTATCTACCAAAATTGGACTCAAGAAATTCATATGCGGGCCCAAAAACCTTCAGAAACCAGGTTTGGAATCGGTAAGATACGACAAGAAACCCAATAGAAACAGAAAGGCGATTAATCTTAGCGGTTTGTGCCGTGAACCGTGTCACGCTGGGCTATACACATTGTGATGACATCTTTTTCAGGTGCGGTGGCATTGTTTGGTACTACAAAAGGTCAAAGCTAATGAGTCAGCCTCTCTGCCAAAATAAATAATTGTTTGAAAACTGTTTGCATATATTTAAAAAAATAAAATCCCAAAGTTGAGTACACTTTTATTTTACTCACCCTGTATATCCATGAATGTCTTTATTATATTTTAAAAGATGTCAATGATTCATAGAATATTTGTATGACAGGATAAATGTTGAAATATCATTCACAGGTGTTAACCCATGAAAGTCAACATTTTATTTGATGTTATACACAATGTGTCACAGATAGGTGCTCAATTGCAGATACATTTTCCATCTGTTCAAATAAATTCAAATATTGCCACTACGGGTTTAATATCTAGAAACTGAGCAAAATTATCATGATTGTATGTTCAGAGGTAACCTCATTTTTATAAATATATTTGTGTCGTGAAGAACTCACATCAATGATCAGACCTGTATAAGTGAAAAATGTATAATAATCACTTCAATATCCTCATAATACTATTTATTATTTTGTTTGGTACTCAACCAGGTATAACAAATCATCACCAAGTCTTATTCTTGCACATAAATAAATATTGTATAACAATAATTATGCATGGATGAATGTATAGAAGAGTGACACACTCGGGTGGGGGATGTGATAATACAGTATCTCGTGGAGATTCAAATGGTATTTTTGTTTTGAAATGTTTGAAACACTTTGTGAACTTTTGTTTTTGTCTAATATATTTCGCTCGATATATCAAAACTATAGAACACATCAACTTGCGACACGGGAACAACCGTAACTCAAAAACAATAAGTCGTACTGCAATGGGTTCTTAACAACAAGTCATACTGCAATGGGTTCTAAGCAATAAGTCGTACTGCAATGGGTTCTAAACAATAAGTCGTACTGCAATGGGTTCTGACAAGTTTGAGGGAATGACAGTAGCTAAAAAACCGTGAAGAGTATTTTTCTTCTGAAACGACGCTGCATTTTTAATTTACGCTGTAAAATACCCTGATTGGACGCTTCCCGGTTACCATGGCAACCACGAAATCCGGCTTCATGGTTTTGTATAGAGGCAAATAACAGAAGATAAGTTTATACGATGTATAACAATATTTAATAACCGACGTTTCGCCTATCCGGGCTATTTTCAAGGGTTGTGCGCATTGTCCATATGTAACAATACCCAAAGGAGGTTATATTGCGACATTTAGTTTTTGAATTATGATCGTACTGCTGTTCAGCCAATCAGAGGCGCTGTATGGTTACCATGGCAGCCAAAAGAAAATAATACATGTTTTTCGAAACTAGGCGTCATACATACTCTACATTTTGGTATATAACATGAATTTAAATTCGGGAAAGTTCTGAAATTTAACAATGACAATTTTGACTATAAATAACGCACCCCTTAATTAAATGCATTGATGACCTAACAACGCACAGTCTTAATCTCGTCGTTGCGATCCACCGACGTTAGCACATACAAGTTGACAATGCCTAGACTCGCGCGGCGATGTCGGTCGACGTCGGGCGATGTCTAACGATGGGAGTATGAACGGGCTTCTGCGTCAGGATCGAAGGCGACGACGACAACAACGATGACGATGACGATGATGACGATGACGATGACGATGACGATGATAATGACGATAACGATGATGATGACGATGACGATAACGATGACGGCGGAAGTGATGATGATGATGATGATGATGATGATGATGATGATGATGATGATGATGATGATGATGATAATGATGACGACGACGACGACGACGACGACGATGACGATAATGATGACGATGACGGCGAAAGTGATGATGATGATGATGACGACAACGACGACGACGACGACGATGCCGATGCCGCTGACGATAAAGATGATGTTTAGCACATACAAGCTAGACTCGCGCGCCGATGTCGGTCGACGTCGGGCGATGTCTAACGATGGGAGTATGAACGGGCTTATGCGTCAGGATCGAAGGCGACGACGACAACAACGATGACGATGATGATGACGATGACGATGACGATGACGATGACGATGATAATGACGATAACGATGATGATGACGATGACGATAACGATGACGGCGGAAGTGATGATGATGACGACGACGACGACGACGACGACGACGACGACGACGACGACGACGACGACGACGACGACGACGACGACGACGAGGACGATAAAAGTAAGTATCCAAAGGTATGTGTGCAAAAGCACGATATAATAATATCATACTTTAAATTGGAATGTTGTTATTGTTTTTGATCTGTTTGTTATGTGTAGTATCCTTCTTGTCAGTATTTAACAATTGTTTTAGGTCATTTAACATCAACAGAATCATTCTGGCAGCCATTTTGGAAAGTGATACATAATCAAAATTGTCACAGAGGTGGGTCTTATATCTAAAAGCAATAGCATAGCAGTTTAGAACATACTATGGTGAATGTGATGCATTATACACTCTTACAATATCTATTTTGAATTATTATACACTCTTGTAGACTTTTTTACATTTACAATGACCATTTTGGCGGCCATCTTGGATTTCTAGTATGGTATTACGATGCAAAAATACTGGATATGAGTTACTAGTGGTCTAATGCTTACTCATTGTTAAAACTATAGTTTCATTATACATTTTGGTTGATATTATCCCATTTTATGGAATTTTGACCATTTTGGCAGCCATTTGGGACCTACTTTGGTAGCCATTTTGGATTTAGGATATGAGTTACTAGTGGTCTAGAACATACATCCCATCGTTAAAACTATATTTTCATCTTACATTTTGCTTGATGTTATACCGTTTTATGGAGTTTTGACCATTTTTGGCCATCAGTTTGGCGGCCAATTTGGTTTTTAAGAAAGAAAAAATTACTAGATATGAGTTTCTAGTGGTCTAACACAGATCTTATTGTTAAAACTATATTCTGATCATACATGTTGGTTCATAGAAGCCCATTTATGTTATTTTTTTACCATTTTTGGAGGCCATTTTGGCGGCCATCTTGGATTTAGGTATGTTAACAAAGCGAAAATACTGGATATGACTGCCATCTTGTTGCTGCCTGTGTGATACGTCGCGTAGACATCGGCTCCGACAAAACATTACAAAACCCGCCTATTTCAACGGAACTTTACCAAAACTTGTTCATGAACCATCAGTAACAAGTACAGGAGGGGCTCCGGAGATTATATCTTGGTTGAAATAGTGCCTATTTCGACAATATTTGAGGTAAACTCTATCAAAATCAAAACTTTAAAAAACACCAGTACGTAATATACTGTACACACGAACCGTGTACACCTATTGCATTGTATCACTGACTAAACGTGATTGTATTGACCCTCGTGTACAGTGAACACGGACCAGTGAACAGTGACCAGCGATTTAACTGCATTTACTATACTTGCACACACCCGAGCGCTGATCCGAACCAAGTTACTTACCTGCACAGACGACAATGCCCGATACACAGCCTGCACACTCCCAACAACAACGGGGTGTACTACCAGTAGTTGAAGAGGTATTTTGCAAAAGGGCTATGGTGCATTTTTTCAAAAAATGAGTTTGATATAGAAATGTATAGGGAAAAATCAAGGGAACAAAGTCATTTTTTTCAAAAAGACCTACATCTCATTGTAAACAGCCATTGAAATTGTTGTTTTGTTGCAAAAGGGCCTGTATCCAGAATTATATCGGGATACTCCATCTGTTTGTACATAAAGAAAAAATACCACACACAAAAAATCATTTATTTTAATCATTGAAAATAAATAAGTTTGATATTGAAATGTATAGGTCACAATCATATGTTTCAAGGAAATAAAGTCATTTTTTTCAAAAATACCTACATCTCATTGTAAACAGCCATTGAAGTTGTTGTTTTGTTGCAAAAGGCGAGTTTTGTTGCAAAAGGGCCTACATCCAAATTTTCAAAAAATGTAAACATGATTTAAAAAAAAATTAAAACTAGCACATTTAAAATTTATATCAATTTCAATTAGTATGTAGTGTACCTCTTTCATAATCCATTCAGTTTTTCAATTGCTCAACTTAAATATTTAGAAACAGTTTTTTGACTTTTTCTCAATAAGAGCCAAAGTGGATGTAGGCCCTTTTGCAAAATACCTCTTCAATTTTTTCTAAAAAACAGAGACGTCGTGAACTATTCAGACAAAGGTGACTACGTTCAGAATGAGGAAATATACGTCCAATTAAGTAAAACGATACGCTCAGAATACATAGAGGGAGTCCAACGTATCGGTGGCTTATGGCGTCTCTATATCAATGATCAGCGATCAAGATGCAAGCTTCTGGCCGTAGGCCTTGATATCAGGGGAAAAAATGTTACCTTGTACGAACACAATCCCTTCTTACATGCTTCCACAAACTCCATCATGGTGCGAGTTTGTGAAGTCCCGCTATCAGTCCACGACTCAGAGATTATGAACAAGGTTCGTAGCCTTGGAGCTGAGATACTTGGAGACTGTATTAAAGAAAAGCTCAGAGTGAATGGCCAATTAGTGAACTGTCTAACAGGAAACAGACGCATCGAGATCAAAATGCCAAAAGAACCCCTTCCAAGATATGTGGCAGTAAATGACTTTAAAGCTAAGTTATACCACCAAGGGCAACCACAAATGAAAGATGTGACGTGCGGTAACTGTTACGAGAAAGGACATTATTCAGCCACATGCAGAAATGAAGAGAAATGCCAACTCTGCAAGGAAGGTCACCGTACAGGAGAATGTAGAGGCAAAAATCCTTACTGTAACACATGCCGAGCAAAAGGACACAGTGACTGGGACTGCCCAAGAAAAACAAATCCACCAAAGGAGGCGCAAATCACAGAACCAACCGCACCTAGCAACGTCCCACCTACAGTGACACCTACAGCGACACCTACAGTGACACCTACAGTGACACCTACAGAGGAACCCAAGCAAAGTGGTATCCTAAAACTAACTGCAGGTAAACTCGTAATTACCAGTGATCCGCGAGTGGAACAAACAAGGGGTAAAAAACCTGTTCCTGCACAAACCGAGAATAAAGACACTGAAGAAGAGAACTACTCATCTTCAAGTAACAGTGACCATGATGGCACAGCAACTGCTGAACTAGAACATGATGACCAAGAACACGGCCACATGAACTTTTCAAGCATGAGTGCTCAGACACCATCCCCAAATGATGATAGAAAAAGGAAACAAAAAACTGGTAGCAGAAGAAGGAGGAAAAGCAGATCTTCTCCGAAAGGAAGAAGAAGGTAAAAAACAACTGACTATGTAAATAATATAAAATGTCTCATAGATGTATCCACGTAATAACCCTCAATGTGAGAGGAATACGCAATAAAGAAAAAAGACAGAGTATTTTTAAATGGTTAAATAATCAACATGTTGATATTGTACTTTTACAAGAAACATATTTAGATGAAAAAATTGAAATGTATATTAAAAAAACATGGAATGGTTCTATTTTAAGTTCTTTTGGTTCACTACATAGCAGAGGAGTCTCAATTCTATTCAAAAAAGGAATTAATATCAATATCGAAAATCATCACTCAACAATTGATGGTAGAAGAATTCTGGTAAATGTGCAAATTGGAGAAAACAAATATTCTATTGTAAATATATATGCACCCACAGTTGAAGCTCTAAAGAATCCCTTTTACAGAAAGACTCAAAAGTGGATCCATAAAAATGCAAAATATAATATAATCATAGGTGGTGATTTCAATTGTGTTCAAAACCATGCATATGACACTTTAAATGTCAAAGGCTGTTACAAAAAATGTAAACAGCTAGACAAATTGATAAGAAAATTCAGTCTTATAGATATCTGGAGGAAGAAACACCCTCACATAAGACAATATACATGGCGACAACTTTCCCTAAATATAGCATCTAGATTAGACTATTGGTTAATAAGTGATGTTTTGAATAATTATGTACATTCTGTAGATATAAGACCTGCGATAAAAAGTGACCATAATGCAGTTTCTTTAAAAATGATCTATTTGGTAAAGCAAAAAACTGGTGCTGGCTATTGGAAGTTCAACTCCTCCCTTGTTCAAGATCAAGTTTACAAGAATAACATTAAAAAAGTTATTTATGATGCTAAGGTAGAAAGTAGTAAATACAACTTTTCGGGCCAATTGACATGGGAGTTATGTAAAATTAAGATACGTGATTTCACTGTTAATTATTGTAAACAAAAAGTGAAAACACAAAATGAAAAGATAGCCAATTTAGAGTCTGAAGTACTGCAGGGTGAAGAAGATTGGAATGTAGATCCCAAAAAAAATCAAAAACATTATATTGAATGTAAAGACAAACTTGAAAAGTATTACACACAAAAAACTAGAGGTGCAATAATACGTTCAAGAGTCAAATGGTATGAAGAAGGAGAAAAGAATACAAAATATTTTATGGGCCTGGAAAAAAGTAACAGTGTCAAGAAATGCATATCGGAACTCAAAAAACAAAATGGCAAAACTGTAAATAGCACTAGTGATATTCTAAAGGAAACGGTACAATACTATTCTAACTTGTACGCTTCAAAAGAGATCGATATCAATGATATGCACGAGTACTTCAGCAATCATGAAGTGAGGTGCTTGACCGAAGAAGAAGCTCTAACGTGTGAAGGTGAATTGACAATCGATGAGTGTGAAAATGTTGTTAAACAACTCAAGAATAACAAAGCTCCCGGTTCCGATGGTCTTACAGCTGATTTTTATAAGGCATTTTGGGATGATATTAAAGACCTATTGATTAATTCTATCAATGAAGGATTTGTAAAAACAGAACTATCATTCACACAAAAACGTGGCATAATCACACTTCTGTATAAAAAAGGAGACAGAACCAATCTAGATAATTGGCGTCCAATTTCGCTTTTAAATTACGACTACAAGATTTGTACTGCGGCTCTAGCAGCCAGATTGCAACAAGTTATTGGCAAACTAATAAGTGCAGAACAGACTGGTTATATAAAAGGGCGCTTTATAGGACAAAACGTACGTCTAATTGAAGATGTTATAGATTATTGTACACAAAATAAACAAAATGGAGCTATTCTGTTTATTGATTTTAAAAAGGCTTTTGATACGCTTGAAATTCCATTTTTAGATAAATGCTTATCGAAAATGGGTTTCGGGATACAATTTAAAAATGGATATCAACTTTATATACAAAGATTAATAGCAGTGTTTTAGTTAATGGCTGGCTTTCAGAATCGTTTCAAGTTCAAAGAGGAATAAGACAAGGTTGTCCTTTATCAGCTCTGCTGTTCATTTTAGCAACAGAAATGTTATCTGTAAATATCAAGCAAAATCAGAGTGTAAAAGGTATTAAAGTGGGAAATGATTTAGAAGTAAAAATTGTTCAAATGGCTGACGATACAACTGTGATGGTAGAAGATGAAACTTCAGTTGTTAATGTATTCGACACAATATATAAATTTAGTGAGGTATCTGGGATAACTGTTAACAATAATAAAACAGAAGGTTTATGGTTGGGACCAAACAAGCCAAGTTTGAACCAAAAGGTATTGATAAAGTGGTCGAATGATCCTGTGAAAAGTTTAGGAATACACTTTGGAAAAGATAAAAACAAGTTGAAGATTTAAATTGGAAACCAAAGATTGTAAAATTGGAAAATACTTTAAGCCGCTGGAAAGCGAGAAAACTAACATATTATGGAAAGATCAGTATTATAAAAACAATTGGCATCTCACAGATACTGTACAATGCATCGTGTATCATAGTACCTGATTACGTTATTAAAGAAGTAAATAAAATTCTGTATACATTTTTATGGGGGTCCGGTAAAGAAAAAGTAAAGCGACGCACCACAACACAATGCATGGATAATGGAGGTCTACAAATGACTGATATTGAATGTCAGATAAATGCTCTAAGAATCAAATGGGTATCACGAATGATAGATATAAATAATACTGGAATTTGGAATAAGATTGTGAAATATCTACTAGAGCCAATTGGTGGTCTACCTTTGTTACTCAAACTTAACTGTAAAGGTAAAGATGTAAACAAAGTGTTTAACAAAAATCCTCCACCATTTTATAAAGACGTTCTGAAAGCTTGGTATGTTCTGCAGGAAAAAAAAGATGAAGAAGGTGCGGTTCATAAGAATGATATTATATGGGGAAATAACAATGTTAGGTATAAGGGCCTAATGCTGTATTATACAAAGTGGATAAATGCTGGTATTATACATGTTCATGATATTGTAACTGAAAACAGGTTTATTAACTTGACGGAACTGTCAAGAAAAGTTAAATGTCCAACAAATATATTCAAGCTGCACATGCTTGTGTCTGCAATTCCAAAAAAAATGGAAACACGAAGTAAAACAGAACAATTTGTGTTCACACAAGAAACAAAGTCGTACATTTTTTAATGTTAGGAATAAGGTCAAACACATTAGTATTTTACAGACCAAAGATATATATAAAATGTTAAATACTCACTCAGAAGATGCCTCTTGTATACAGTATTGGGAAAAACAAAAAATCAATAGTAATGATTGGAGTAAAATATTCTCTTTCAAAATTAGAAACAGAATAGCTAACAAGATAGGCCATTTTCAATATAATCTCATGAACAATCTTATTTGCTGTAAAAGGAATTTATGTAAATGGCAACTAAGTGTCTCAGACAAATGTAATGTATGTAATTGTTTAGATAATTATGACCACTTTTTTGTAAAATGCAATTATAACAAACATTTCTGGATTAAATTTTCCAAATATATACAATTCTTGATGAAGGAATACGATTTTGAGATATCTTTGGAAAAAATCATATGCGGTTGGAACATCCGTAATTCTAAATTTAATTTTACAAATATGTTAATTGAACTAGCATCTTATGCCGTATATAAATCAAGAATAATTTATTATGATACAAATAAAACAACACCTATTTCAATTCTGTTCATGTTGGAAATTAAGAAGATTGACGAAATTATTGCAGTTTCGAAAAGAAAGGTAAAAATAGAACAGAAAGATTTAGAACATTGCAAAATATACTGGAATATAAAATAAATGATACTTTATTCTTGAAATGTGTTAAATCAAGTTATCACATTGTACCAATAATATTATAAAAGAATGTCTCATAAAGTACGATATCTATATTTACACATGTGTATTATTATTTAACGTGATATTATAAGTTAACACTTGTTGAGATGAAAATAAAGACTACACTACCTCTATGAGGTTAAAAGAGAGAAAACAAAATGAGTGTCTAGTGGTCTAATACATACTTCCCAATATTAAAGCTATACTTTCACTATACATTTTGAATGATATATGTCATTTTATGAAATGTTATCAGTTTTGGCGGCCATTTTGGATGCGACCTTAAATAACCCCTTAGCATACCAAAATTCTTTTTGGTAACATCCTGAATATGTTTTAGGACCATGAAAGGAAGTCAAAAAAGTTGGTTTTGGGGTTGCACGGTAACCCCCGTTACCCGACTAAAAGAGATAATATTTTAGTAAAAAAATAACAAACGCGTTATTTTAGTATCGTATGGGCATTCCTTGAGCCATATGCAATATTAAACATATCAACCAAATAAAAAATGTCCATTATTAACCCTAACCAGCCAGGCTATGTTTTAGTGTGGAAACCGGGGGAGGGGGACAAAGTATGAATTTTTTACCCAACTAATCGCCACGACTACCCCCGGGATTCGATCCCCGGACCCTCCGATCACCGCGCCGCCGCCCTAACCACTCGGCCAACCTGCCAACGCTAGCCCGGCGATATTAATGACCGTAAATAACATTTGATACCTTGACGGAATAAAGCGTATTGTATACAATACATGATGAGACTGATTATACATGCATACAGTGTTTGGCCAAATGTTGTTTACGGTTAATCAATTCGCAGCCGGGCAGCGATTTCGAACACACATACTTATCAGCTTGGTTGATTACGTCATCGAATCGAATGCTGTAGCATGCGCGTGGACATTGTTTTTGCCGTAGTGAATCGTAGTGCTACGGTAGGTTATGGTTTACAAGCACTGAAAAGTGTGTGTTTTAACCTAAACCAGCCAGGCTATGTTTTTGTGTGGGGAGGGGGACAAAGTATGATTTTTTACCCAACTAATCGCTCCGAAACCCCCGGAATTTGACCCGCAGACCTTCCGATCACCGCGCTGCCGCCCTAACCACTCGGCCAACCTGCCAACGCTAGCCCGGGCAGCGATTTCGTGATTGATGACGTCATCGAATCGAATGCTGTAGGATGCGCTTGGACATTGTTTTTTGCTGTAGTGAATCGTAGTGCTACGGTAGGTTAGGTTTTAAAAAGTGATTTTCTCCAAAGTATTCTTTGTGGACAAATATTGTGCCAATCACAGACATTGTTCGAATAATTGCAAATTGGCATAAAATATTTATAGGCAAAACTGTAATTGGTTTATATCAAGATGATTATATCATGTAATTGACCAATGGGAATTATTGTACGAAAGACAGATAGTCAATAACGAAAGCATTGAGGGGTAGTGTCTGTCTAGTTCTTTGCTATAGCTGATGAAGATGCGTTTACTTTTGAGCGCCTTTCAGAACAAAAGCATAATGCCGCCCTCTAGAGTTACATGTATGCTGGTGAAATGGAAATAATGCTTCAGGGGCCATATTACTAAGAGATGTGTTGAAGGTTGCGCCCTCAATTAGGATAAAAACCGATCAATCTACATTGTTATAATTGTATTACATAAACAAACTTACAGCTGTAAGGATTAAGAAAAATCAGTTGTCTTGCAACAAAACGTCGTTTCACAATATTCTATCCCTGGCTCGGACAGCATTTTATGGTCAGCGTTATGCTATTTTTCTTTTTCATTCAAATTACATACGATATTACATAGAGGGCATTTAAAAAAAAATCAATCAGACGATGCCGGTCACGATTTGCCTAAATTTGCAATATGTATTGGTTAACACGTAATCGCGAATATCATCGAATAACCAACTCCACTCTAATTTTCTGATTACTTTTTGGGGCGATTTTTTTCCTTCTCATCAAGATATTTTGATATCAGAAGAATTCCCATATTTTTCTCGTTATGTTTGTAAAATCTTAAGGGCCAGACATGTTCCGTTTAGAAATTATAGGTTACAATGTGGTGAATTACTGCCAAAGGGTGATTAACCACGCGCCCGTTTGTGAACTAATCAATGGGCCAGTTTCTTGTGACCTTGTCCTTCTAAAATAAGAACCATTGGAGTTATGCAACTCAAACTTTTGAATGTGACAATTTTAAGAATGACCTTTCATTTAAAATAGAAAACATGAAGTTGAAAATCGGGCCAGCTATCAGAACATCTACCTTTAATTGCAATTTAATATTAGAGAATGGTACGGCTTTTCAAGAAGCACTGCGCGGCTACAGCGGATCCCGACGTTTTTTCTCGTGTTGCCGGTGTGTTCTTACGATACCAGCACGTGGCCAGGGTTCTTGCAACAATTCACCTTGTGTTTCATTGGCGCCACCCTTTACCTTGACGCCAACCATCTGGCCCAAAGTGACGGTCGACTACCTGTTTTTTGTTTGTTGAGATGGTGAACTGATCGTGGAGATTCGGCAATCTATCTTTACAATTTGGAGAATCCTTGGACGATATTTGGCCCAGTAACTGGTGCAGATTTGGATGAAAGCTGTATGCGGCGGCTAACAATAGGAGGCAAGGTATCGGTAAGTTATCTGTATAATTTTTTCTGATGGTGGTTTGTTTGGGGGGGGGGGGGGGGGGGTGGCGGGCGGGCTTAAAAAAGGGAGTTTTTGATTTGATTTTTGAATTTTGTGAGTGCTGTAATTATTGAACTATTTATCAAATGCATATAAAAGTATACATTTTTGAAGGGGGGGGGGGGGGGGGGTCAATAAAGTTTCGACACCGAAACATTTTAGTTGACCAGCCCCCCCCCCACTAAAGTATTTCTGAACACTCCCTAAGTACTGGATATGAGTGTCTAGTGGTCTAACTAATACATACTTCCCACTATTAAAACTGTACTTTCACCATACATTTTGATTGATTATGTCACTTTATGAAAAGTTTTGGCGGCCATTTTGGAAGCCACCTTGAATTACCCCTTCGCATACCAACATTATTTTTGGTAAAATCCTGAATATGTTTTAAGACCATGAAAGGAAGTCAACAAAATTGGTTTGGGGGGAAGTCCGGAGGGGGGGGGGGGGGGGGGGGGGGGAGGGGGGAGGGGGGGGGGGGCAAAACCGTAATCGGTTATCAAGATGATTATATCATATAATTGACATATGGGAATTATTGTACGAAAGACAGGTAGTATAGCGCCCATGGTGTTACAAAGTTAATCAGAAGAGTGTGGGTTCATATAGTCTAAGCCTACGGCAAATAATGGTTCACAATATAAGTGAACATTCCAATATGTTAAACATGGCATTGGTAGGACATATTTAAATTAATAGAACGTGTGTGTGTGTCATGTTTATTATAAATATATTGATATAATACTCACAATTTAGGCAATTTAGGTCAGTTAATTTAGCGCCAAAATATTACGATCAATTCTAGCAAATCGGTAGCTGTCGCTGCTGTAAGTGATGCATTCAATTCTGGCTTATTGACACTACCTGTCAAATCCGTGGTATTATTTCTCTAATACATGTAGGTCAATTACTAACACGCGCCTCACTCGATAATTATCGCCCAATTGCCTTGATAATGTTGCTTACAAAATTGGCACTAAAGCCCGCGCCGAGCGCGATTTTATTCGAAGCCAAACCTATCGATTTCCTTTCTCGTTAGTTCCAATTGCTTTTTGCGATGCAATCACGCTTATAACTTGGACGTACATATTTGTCAACTTTTAAAAAAAATATCAATCGAAGTTGCTGCTTAAAGTTCTTCCAAACCGAACATTTGAAACAGTACCTTTAGCTTATGAGACCTCAGCTCTCACCACGAGGAGTTGGCTGAACAGCGATAGGATTTTTTGTCTACACAGATTAAACATTATCTACTTCAATAAACATGATAAATGCTCAGTCATGAACAAAGGCCATAACAACCCTCGCCATATTATGTGCCAGATGGACAGCAAAGTACCGAATAGCACCAAAGAGGGACAAGATCTTTGAGTATGGATACAAGACGACCTGAAAATTTCAAAACACTGTGCAGAAGCAGCACAAAAAAGGCAAATCAAACCTTAGGGATGATCAAGCGAACATTCAAATACATATTGACCAAACAGGCACATTTTGGTTACAAATTTGCCACAAAACAACAACAGATTAGCCATGATTTGCACCATTTAATGACAATCCGTGACGTTTCCAAATTCGCATATTCAGTACACTACGCGGGACGGAGAAAAACCCGAAGGTTACCAAACACATTAAGGTATCCCGTATTTGCTCCGTATTGATCACTGTTCATTTTCCCTGCGCGGGCTAATTCAAATTTAAACTGTCATGCTTGGGTAGTGTAGCATGTGTGATCGAAATCCCCAGCCGTTATCCAGGCCATGCAATGCATACACAGCATTTTATCTCGGCATTATGTGTTGAAAATGCGAATTTGGAGACGTCACGGATTTCCCAGGGTGCTCAGTTGTCATTATTACAAGAGGGTATCAAGCGTGTTCGAAAATCACGTAATTGGAAGTATGGTGGAAAAAGAGAATAATAGAAATGACATTTTAAGGGTCAAAAACTAATATCAAATCAATTAATTTCTGTGTTTATTCTACTTTTTGGCTAATATATGACTTTGTCTAGATTTGGCAACCCTTGGCGACCATTTTGTAGGGCCATTTTAACAGTCATCTTAAATAGTAGCAAAATAGAAATACCAGAAATAAATTTGTAATGGTCATAAACATATATTTAATCATTTTAAATGCATGCTTTCATCTTATATTTTAGCCGATATAAATATATATTTTTTCTCAATTTGACCACTTTTGGCGGCCAGTTTCTCCACCATTATGTCCTCCACCTTGAATTTTATGTACCTTAACAACATAAAAATGCTAGAAAAGAGTCTGCAATGGTCAAGAACATATATCTAGTCATTGTGTATATGCTTTTGTCTTATATATTTGGCTGATAAATGGGATATTTCTCAATCTGACCAATCTTTTGCGGGCACTTTTGGCAGCCATTTTAATAATAATAATAATGATAATAATAATAATAATAATAACACACACTTATATAGCGCATAAAGCAGCGGCACCAATGCGCTTTACAAACAAATGATAAAAATCTTAAAAACTACACATACATTAAAACACATGATTAAAAAGATAATAAATATATATAATGCAAAGAACACCTCAAACAATACAAACAAAATTGTTAAAACAGCCATCGGACAAAAATATAATCAGCTGCGATTGATATAAACATTGCGATTTAAGAGTCATCTCAGGTAAATATCGAGTATAGGTGGCAAAGCTCGCCGATTTTTTTTTTTTTTTCCTGGCCAGGTTGAAGTACTTTGGTAGCATATCAGAAAAACGAGATTAGTTTGTTAATCTTTTACTCGTTGCCATGGCAACAGCCCAATTTAGATTTTAGCCATTTTTGGTCAATATCAGTTAAAAATAGTCGAAATTTACCGCACATTCGTTATCTTATTGCAGCAATATGCAAGATTTTTTTTCAAAAGTAGCTATTACTTGATAAAAACACATCTTTATACTTTAGATACAAATTTAAAAAAAAAAAATTAAAAATAGTTTTGATGTATTTTCTGACCTGGCAACACTGCTAGTTTTGACATATTAAGAAAATTGATATTTTAGCCTATCTTTGCATCTCGTAAAAACTACTTGCCAGGGCACTCAGGATATTGTCCTCATAGGAGGAGGAAGGGATGACTTTACCCTACTCATATCTGATGAAAACAGCTTGGGGTATTATATACTTTAACGGCAGTGTTGCCAGATAATGATGCATTTTGGAAAAATTACAATATTTCGTTTGTTACAAATAATGACATTCATTTTGATACTGAAGCCATTTTATTACGACACATTGGATTTAGTATATACCAGATGTTCCAGGGACTTCCATAGATACCCGTTAAGTAAAGCAGGTGGTAATATAGGGCATATACTTCTACTCTTGTTGCCAGAAAGTTCACAGTTCGGCAACATTGCTATATTCAGATAATTTGATTTCGTATATTAGTCGGGTATGTACAGGGGAGTGCACGTGCACCCCCAGTACTAAACCAAACCAACTTTTTAGGTGTCTTTTAGGGTCCTTAAACACATTTTAGATGTTAGCAGTGAAACAAAATGGGATGCTCTCCAGATATCCAAGATGGCGTCCAAAATGGCCGCCAAAACAGCTGCCAAAACATGTTTAATTCTCATAAAATGACATATAGCAATCAAATTGTATGGTGAAAGTATTATAGTTGTAATAGTGGGATGTATGTATTAGACCACTAGACACTCATATCTAGAAGTTTTGCTTTGTTAACACACCTAAATCCAAGATGGCCACCAAAATGGCCGCCAAAAATGGTAAAATTCCATTATTGGTATATATAAACCAACATGTATGATCAGAGTAAAGTTTTAACAATGGGATGTATGTGTTAGACCACTAAAAACTCATACCTAGTATTTTTACTTTGTTCACATATTTTAAAATCAAAATGGCCGCCAAATTAATGGCCGAAATTGGTCAAAAGTGGTCAAAATTCCATGAAATAGGCTAATATCAACTGAAATGTATGATAAAAATATAATTTTAACGATGGGATGCATGTATCAGACCACTAGTAGCTCATTTCCAGTATTTTTTGTTTTGTTAACACAGTTCAAAATCCAAAATGGCCCCCAAAATGGTTCCCGAAGTGGCTGAAAATTTGTCAAATTCCATAAAATGTGATGATATCAACCAAATGATATGATGCAAGTATAGTTTGAACATTGGGGGTATGTAATAGACAACTAGTAACTCATATCCAGTATATTTGCATTGCAATAACATACTTTAAAACCAAGATGGCCACCAAAATTGCCGCTGTCAATATAAAAATAGTCTACATGAGTGTATGATAATTTGAAATAGATATTGTCAGAGTGTATACATACACTGTTATACTGTACACAGCGCCCTACATCGGACATTAACGGTACAGTGCATTCAATTGCATCGTGGTTCAGAAGTCACGTATAAATGGTGGTCTCGTGCAGGGTTGGAACTTCCGATTTTTTTCAACTAGCCAGTTGGGCAGGTAACTCACATAATTTACCTGCCCGACAAAAATTCCACCAGCCCACGGTTTTTTCCATAATATTTGGCAGCAAACAATTAAGAGCAAGACTACTTTTAAATGATGATACAATTACATATTTTTGTCTTTATTGCACGATGTTCCACATAACCCTAGCCCGTAACAGCTTCTCGTATTCATCATGTATCAACCTTTGATCTCCTCTATAATCATGACACATCTGATGATGAAATTACCCTGAACTTACTGTTACTTACACTTTGAGCTTCAAAAATGTTACCCGCCAGTCGGACGGATACCTTTGCATCTTCACCCGCCCGACACGAAAGTTACCCGCTATGGGCGGGCGGGCGGGTCTTATTTCCATCCCTGGTCTCGTGCATCAGAAGAGTAAAATCCGAGCACGTTAAAGGTCACAGACTCCTTCGCAAAGAGTAGGGGATCATCCCGTTCTGTGTACATAAAAATTCATGTCCCTAGGTTTCAGGGGCACTGTACCGTTAATGTCCGATGTAGGGCGCTGTGTACAGTATAACAGTATATGTACAAGTATGTATACACTCTGACAATATCTATTTCGAATTATCATACACTCATGTAGACTATTTTTATATTGACAGCGGCAATTTTGGTGGCCATCTTGGTTTTAAAGTATGTTATTGCAATGCAAATATACTGGATATGAGTTACTAGTTGTCTATTACATACCCCCAATGTTCAAACTATACTTGCATCATATATTTTGGTTGATATCATCACATTTTATGGAATTCAAACAATTTGTTCAGTAATTTTGGGACCCATTATGGGGGGCCATTTTGGATTTTAAAGTATGTTAACAAAGCAAAAATACTAGATATGAGTTACTATTGGTCTAATACATACATCCCACCCTTAAAACTATATTTTCATCATACATTTAGGTTGATATTATCCCATTTAATGGAATTTGACAATTTTTGCAGCAACCTCGGGAACCATTTTGGATTTTGAACTATGTTAAAAAATTTAAAAAATACTGGGTATGAGTTATTAGTGGTCTAATACATACATCCCACCATTAAAACTAAATTTTCATCGTAAATTTAGGTTGATATTATCCCATTTTATGGCATTTGACAAATTTTCAGCCACTTCGGGAACCATTTTGGGGGCCATTTTGGATTTTGAACTGTGTTAACAAAACAAAAATACTGGAAATGAGCTACTTGTGGTCTGACACATGCATCCCATCGTTAAAATTATATTTTTATCATACATTTCAGTTGATATTAGCCTATTTCATGGAATTTTGACCACTTTTGACCAATTTCGGCCATTAATTTGGCGGCCATTTTGATTTTAAAATATGTGAACAAAGTAAAAATACTAGGTATGAGTTTCTAGTGGTTTAACACATACATCCCATTGTTAAAACTTTACTCTGATCATACATGTTGGTTTATATATGCCAATATATGGAATTTTACCATTTTTGGCGGCCATTTTGGTGGCCATCTTGGATTTAGGTGTGTTAACAAAGCAAAACTTCTAAATATGAGTGTCTAGTGGTCTAATACATACATCCCACTATTACAACTATACTTTCACCATACAATTTGATTGCTATATGTCATTTTATGAGATTTAACCTGTTTTGGCAGCTGTTTTGGCGGCCATTTTGGACGCCATCTTGGATATCTGGAGAGCATCCCATTTTGTTTCACTGTTAACATCTAAAATGTGTTTAAGGACCCTAAAAGACACCTAAAAAGTTGGTTTGGTTTAGTACTGGGGGTGCACGTGCACTCCCCTGTACATACCCGACTAATATACGAAATCAAATTATCTGAATATAGCAGTGTTGCCGAACTGTGAACTTTCTGGCAACAAGAGTAGAAGTATATGCCCTATATTACCACCTGCTTTACTTAACGGGTATCTATGGAAGTCCCTGGAACATCTGGTATATACTAAATCCAATTTGTCGTAATAAAATGGCTTCAGTATCAAAATGAATGTCATTATTTGTAACAAACGAAATATTGTAATTTTTCCAAAATGCGTCATTATCTGGCAACACTGCCGTTAAAGTATATAATACCCCAAGCTGTTTTCATCAGATATGAGTAGGGTAAAGTCATCCCTTCCTCCTCCTATGAGGACAATATCCTGAGTGCCCTGGCAAGTAGTTTTTACGAGATGCAAAGATAGGCTAAAATATCAATTTCTTAATATGTCAAAACTAGCAGTGTTGCCAGGTCAGAAAATACATCAACACATTTTTTTAAATTTTTTTTTAAAATTTGTGTCTAAAGTATAAAGATGTGTTTTTATCAAGTAATAGCTACTTTTGAAAAAAAATCTTGCATATTGCTGCAATAAGATAACGAATGTGCGGTAAATTTCGACTATTTTTAACTGATATTGACCAAAAATGGCTAAAATCTAAATTGGGCTGTTGCCATGGCAACGAGTAAAAGATTAACAAACTAATCTCGTTTTTCTGATATGCTACCAAAGTACTTCAACCTGGCCAGGAAAAATAAATAAAAAAATCGGCGAGCTTTGCCACCTATACTCGATATTTACCTGAGATGACTCTTAAAAGTCAATAAAACATCAATTATAAGCAGTTTTAAAAAGATACGATTTGAACTGAGTTGTTGATTGTGGATTTCGGTGTTGGAGAGGAAGGGAATTCCACAGCCTTGGCTCAGTCTTGAATTTGATGTACATTAGCAACATGAAAAAATGCTAAGAATGAATAAGCAATGTCAATAACATAAAGTCGTTCTATGTATGCCTTTGTTTGATATTTTAGCCGATAAATGTAAATTTTCTCAATTTGACCACTTTTGATGGCACGAATATGGGGGTATCGAGAAAAGAATATACAGCTTGCTTTAATATGCTCATAATTGTAATTCTAATAGTAATATGAAACGGAAAATTATCAAATTACAAGAAAGTAAGGTATTCATACACGCAGAGTGCATTGAAAGTGTCTTATTGCACTCCGTGTGCGCGCCGTATGCGCTTTGGTTTCATTCGCTGTTCACGCGGCACGTGTTCGCCGAGTTTCACTACGGGTGAAATAAAACGTGTTAACATGTTTTTATTCGTTTAGTTATTAAAAGTATATACAAAATGGTAAATTTCAATTTGTATTTTCATGTATGAATTGTAGGTCAATAAATGTGTTGTTTCGATAGAAATTAGACTAATCAATGCACGCGCGCTGATGCTGATGTGTGAATAATGGCACGAACCCGCAGGGGGAGTGCTATTGTAAGCATATCGAAGTTATTTATTCTGTCAGACAACAATATTGTTAAGCCATACCCACAAAAGTTTGAAGGTCTTCCCAACCTGTGGTGGCTAGAGCTGTCTAATAATAATAATATAATATTTAACGAAGATGGTGTGGCGCTTCAAGGTATGTTCAAGGTATGTTCATGAAAGTGAAAATTGAAGAAAAAAATATGGAGAAATTCACGACGTATATATTTAGTATAATAAGATAAAGTAGAATGTTTTTTGGCAAGACCAATATCAGATTTATTAAAAAAACTTACGTTTTTTCCAAGCTGACAGTTTCGCTGGTCATCGACCCGCTTTCTCAAAGCTACTGATCGGCTGTTGTTGATTTGCCGGGAAACTGACCGGAAGTGGTCAGTTTCGTGACGCCCTTGGTGGTGGAGGGCGTAACCAGTGGATCGTACACGTGACTGAGATTGTAGACCCCCTCGTCTCTGTTCATGATCTCTGTGCCTCGTCTCCTTATCCAGATGGATTCCCGTATCCAACGTGCCTTTCTATTCTCTTCTCTACCCAAAATTGAGGCCCCCTCTCAGTTAATAACATGATTTGCCCTGGCCACGTGATCTGTGATGGCTGATTTATTGAGTTCTGATAGTGATTCTTTGCGTTTAGATCTGGTAAAACTTGATTGTCCTGCTTTTTATGCTTCGCGTTTGTGTTCACCGAGTCTGACGCCAAATCGCCTCTTTGTCTCGCCTACATACGTCTTGTCACAGCTGGTACATGGTATTTCATAAATTACATTTACTTTCATATCGTTCTCTTGTTTGTCTTTTGGATGCACAAGCATATTTCGGATGGTCGTGTGCGGTTTCATGGCAGACGCTATGTTGTATTTTTCAGAACTCTGCTGAATTTTTCAGAGAGACCTGCCACATAAGGAAGCACGACCATGCCTTTGCTTTTGTTTTCCTGGACTGCTTTATGATTCTTTACAACTGCTGTTTTGTCTTTTTCGCTTTCATTTGTTTCTTCACTTTATCCACTGTCCACTTCGGGTAGCCACAAACCGCGAGAGCTTCTCTGATGTGTTCCTCTTCTTTATGTTGGTTTTAATAAATCTGATATTGGTCTTGCCAAAAACCATTCTACTTCATGATTATCAACAGACCTGATGAATCTATTTACGAGCATAATAAGATGTTCATGTGGCTTCATTTTGCTTTCTATTGCTTTCTTTAGGCACCTATTTCCTGAGAAGACTTTTAAAGGATCAGACGAGTCCGGCGAGTAGAGAAGTTGACCTATCAGTTGTCAGATTACAATTAGATGGACATTACGGTACGGTATGCGCAAGAAATTATAAAGACATTTATCATCGTGCGCAAAGAACGGTTAACACAATATTCTATTGCTTTGATCAATCATATAAACCATTTCAAATCCGGATAACAACTTGGATTGTCTGACTGATGCCCAGCGGTATTTCTGCTTTATTAACATGACCGCATAGACATTCGGCACCAGCACTTTGGTAGGTCATTCAATCCGCTTTCAGAAAACGTCACCTTGAAAAGGTCTTTCAGATTTAAGTAGTGTAGTTAACTGAATTAAAGTATATATGTTACTATTCTATATTGTAAATACTGTTAGTTATTACATCACTGTATCAGGAAGTTTGCTAAAAAGACGTGTTTCTGCGTGTTCTGGTCATTTATTTCTGATTACGAACAATGACTTATATATTGTAGCGAGAAACCTGTTTCTTTTACTGATATTTTGTAAGTTTTAACCTCGAAAAGTGAAAATAATGTACTATATCACTAGCTACGAAGCAGCTACATTTTATTGTCTATACTTATAAGTGAATTTATGAAAAGAAATATAATGTATCCTTTATATACAGTATTTATATTTAGAATACTATCAACATTCGGTTTTCCCGTTGTTCATGCTATTTATGACAAACCAATCAATTGCACGGTTGGATGTGACGAATTTGTAGGTGCCCCTTTTAACGACGAAGTAACTTTAATGGCCACAAGGTTCCAATGCCTAACTATGTGCACATGTATATTAGGCAATCACGATGTAACAATTAGCTTTTCTAATGGAACATCATCGATATTGCAAGTGTTATATCCGAGTTCCGATGTAAAGTTATCATGGAGTAGAACCGGCCTAAGTGGAATAGATCCATACGCATTTGGACTCTCGCAGTCTTCAGGTCTTAAAAGCACAAGCTCTGAATTAGCAAATAACCTGTACTGGCTTGATTTATCCTTCAATAATATTGTGGAGCTTTATTCTCGGCAATTTCAGGCCCTTACCATCCTGGAAAGGTTAGATCTGTCCAATAATAATATTGTAGAGCTAAAACCACTGTTGTTCAAAGGATTAACCAGGTTAGATTATTTAGGTCTGTCAAACAATAATATTGTAAAGCTATACCCACAGCAGTTTGAAGGTCTTCCCATTCTGGGGTGGCTAAAGCTGCAAAACAATAATATGCAGGAGGTACACCGACAGGCTTTTGATGGGCTTGTTAACTGTTGGGGGTTAAATCTATCCAACAATATTATTGTAAAGCTATACCCACAGCAGTTTGAAGGTCTATCCAACCTGGGGACGCTAGAGCTGTCTAATAATAATATTCAGGAGGTACACCAACAGGCTTTTGATGGACTTTTGATACACCCGCATCAATTTAAAAATTTCACCAACCTGCGTGCATTACACCTGTCCAACAATGATATTGTGGACTTACCCCCGCAGTTGTTCGCAGGATTAACCAGCCTATCCCATTTAAATCTATCCTACAATGATATTGTGGACTTACCATCGCAGTTGTTCGTAGGACTTACCAGCCTAATACATTTATATCTGTCCTACAATGATATTGTGGACCTACCACCACAGTTATTCGTAGGGCTTACCAGCCTATACACGTTACATCTGTCCTACAATAATATTGCGGAAATACACCCGCGTCAGTTCGAAACACTAACTAACCTGCATCTATTGTATTTATCCAACAATCACATTAATGCCATATATTCACAGGTACTACAGTCACTTAATGATCTTGAAATCATTGACTTTAGTAAAAATAATCTGCAAATATTTGAATTGCCTACGTCAGTACAATACCATCAACTAGTAAGCATTTCACTTTCTAAAAATAAGTTGTCGAGCTTCCCGCGAAATCTATTTCAAAACGTTTTGAGTTTGAAATATCTTGATATATCTGAAAACAAATTTGATCAATTTGATCTTACGTCGTATTTTGTGAATAATTCAATGACCCAACTTGATGTGGTAGATTTGAGACAAAACCAGCTACACGGGGTAAACTATGAGTCATTTAAAGATGTCCCCAATTCAACAGAGTTATTCGTGGAAAATGCTGCTACTTGTTGCTTTATAAAATCAGCAACATGCACAGCCACAATACCAGCTTCACAATTTTTGACATGTGGCAGATTGCTTTCAAATCCATTTCAAAGAATTACTATGTGGATACTGGGAATTTTTGCTGTTATCAGTAACGCTTGCACGCTGTATTATCGTTACACACACAGTGATAACATTAACAAGGTTCAGCTTTTGTTGATCTCAAATCTGTCAATCTCTGATCTTTTAATGGGTATTTATATGCTAGTGATAGCGTCAGCAGATATCTATTATTCTAACCTTGGATATTTCCCCTCTGAAGCATGGAGATCAAGCATTACATGTAAGGTAGCCGGAACTCTATCCATCCTGTCAAGCATGACTTCAGTATTCTTCGTCACTCTTTTAAGCATAGACAGATATATGTGTATTCGATATACTTTTAGCAGTAAGAGATTAGGCTCAACTTCAGCCAAGGTAGCCATATCTGTACTCTGGTTAGTCTCAGTAATACTGAGTATCGTTTCGACCATTTTGTCTGAAGCTTACCCTGATTTATACGACGTATCCGAGGTGTGTACTGGTCTCCCACTTTCAAGAGGTAATATCTTACGGACTACATATTGGCAATATGATCTGGGAATTTCCGATTTTAATAACAAGCGTATTATAATAAAAAGTACTTTAGATATTGTAGTTGGCACTAAACCAGGCATGTATTTTGGTATCGCGATGTTTTCCATTTTCAATTTCATATGTATGTTGACAATTGCATTCGCCTATATCGGGATATTCATCACAGTGCGACAAGCAGCCAACAATGCCGGGCGAAATCCAAGTCAGAAGGAAGAACTCCGAATGGCTATCAAAATGGGCGTGATAATTATAACAGATATGATGTGCTGGCTGCCTATCATTATACTTTCAATATTTGTACAGAGTGGGAGTCTTACAGTCAAACCTCATGTCTATACTTGGATTGTAACGTTTGTGCTGCCCATAAATTCCGCAATAAATCCATTTCTTTATTCTTTGTCCTCAGTTATATATGATTTCGTTGAGAGGAAACACACTGAAAGCAAACGTGATACAAATGGTATGGCGTTAAATAAACGGTCAAGTTAAAACAAACCATTGCTCACTCTGGTTCGAATCCCGCTGCGGTTACATTTGTTTCTGGCGTTACTCTTATGTTTAGTAGTTGTTGAGATAATATATCTATCCTCACAATTATTATTTTTCCATATCTACGATTTCACATGAGCTTTAATTTTGTCTGTTCTGAACCACCTATAGGTCAATATTACTACATGTATTAGAAACTCGCATGCAATTTGTACGTGTTGCAATGGACGTGTTATCAATTATGTCTATAGTAATTTGCAAATGCCAATTGTTAGGTAAAGAATTCAATCGGTTTATGTTTATCAATCGATATTCCTGAAAACTTTGAAAATTTAATGTAATCGTTTGTATTTTCAAAATTAGATGGCGCGGTTCACGGATTTTGTGACACGGAAGCAGTATTTCTTTCAAAAATAAAATGTCTTATGTTAAAACTATATCTATAAGAGATGGCTGTGTTTGTTTTGTCATTTGGTCCTAGATAATGCATTAACACCTTTTAATACCTCTACAAAGGTTGGGTTTTTTCGGGGTTTTTTCGTTATTTATTTGTTTGGTTTTTTGTTTGTTTGTTTACATGGTCAGTATATTCTAGGGCCATGCGGACACACGCTTTCATATTTTTAATCTTCGGGACGTAGCTAGAGCCTATCATAATAGGCCTAAATAATCATGGTATTATCGTAAAAGTTGACATAATATTTGTAGAATCAACCTTTTAAAAGGTAATTTCCCATCGTTAAATTGGGAGATCTTTATGTCATTAACTCTTATCATTCATATTAGCCGACATAAATTGTATTGTTTAATAGCCAAAAATATCTTTCTGCATCTTTTTAAACGTTGTGTATGTATTAAGAGTGCGTGCCTGAGAAAACCAAATGGTGGGCGGAACATGAAGGTTGTCGGATTTTGCTCTTTTTTGGTTTAGTATATGTACTTGATGAAATATTATTGCTGACAAGGTTTAAAAATTCTGGCCCCTATAGCTTGGATTTTGTGCCCCATCAAGTTTTAGCCCCTTTTAAGCCCCAAAATCTCCCAAAATTGCATATATATAATTGCACATTTTTGCATAATGTTCATACTTGTAATCTTGATGTCCATTGTCAAATTATTTTTGGCTATCAAAAACTATTCAAACTTAGCTGGGGAAATGTGTCTGGATACTGAAAAACATAGTGTTTCTATATAGTAATTTTTAATATTTTCTAAAACAAGAACAAATTAGTCGGGTATATACAGGGGTTACCGTACACCCCATTCTCCTCAGGACTCCCCCAAACCAACTTTTTTTTACTTACTTTCATGGTTCTAAAACATATTCAGAATGTTACCAAAAATGATTTGGTGAATTACTGCCAAAAAAAAAAGGGATTATTCAAGATGGCGTCCAAAATGGCCGCCAGAACTGGTCAGATCTCATAAAATGACATATAGCAATCAAAATGTATGGTGAAAGTATAGTTTTAATAGTGGGATGTATGCATTAGACCACTACACTCTCATATCCAGAACGTTTGCTTTGTTGACACACCTAAATCCAAGATGGCCGCCAAAATGGTAAAATTTCATAAATTGGCATAATATGAACCAACATGTATAATCAGAGTATAGTTTTAACGATGGGGTGTATGTGTTACACCACTAGTAACTCATGTCCAGTATTTTGCTTTGTTATCATAGTTAAAAATTCAAAATGGCGCCCAAAATGGGTCCCAAAATGACTGAACCAATTTTGAATTCAGTAAAATGGGATAATATTAACCAAATATCATGCAAGGCATGATTGAAGGGAAGCGTAAGAGAGGCAGACCTCGTTCCCGGTGGATTGACCAAATAAAATTGATTACTGGACACCCTCTCCGTGATTGTTACTCCTTTGCTGAAAATCGTTATTTGTGGCGTAGTATCTGTAAGGTCACGAGCTGTCAGTCATGACAGGACCGAACCAACCAACCAACCAATTAACCAAAATGTATCATGAAAATATAGTTTTAATGATGGGATGTATAGACCACTAGTAAACTCATATCCAATATTCTTTGATTTGTTAACATACTTAATAATCCAAAATGGCCACCAAAATAGGTCCCATAATGACTGAACTAATTGTCGGAATTCCATAAAATAGGATAACATAACCAACATGTATGATGAAATTATAGTTTTAACATTGGGATGTATGTATTAGACCACTAGTAACTCCTATCCAGTATATTTGCATTGTAACAATGTACTTTAAATCCAAGATGGCCACCAAAATGGCCGCTGTAAATGTAAATATAGTCTACATGAGTGTATGGTAATCCAAAATAGATTGTGAGTGTATATTACATCAAATTCACCAACTAGTATGCTCTAAACTGATAAGGCCCACCTCTGTGACAATTCTGATTCTGTATCACTTTCCAAAATGGCTGCCAAAATGATTAATTTTATATTAAATGACCTAAAACAATTGTTTTGTAAAACTATGTAATACCAATACCCCCAAATCTAATGGGACAGCATTCACTATATGTCTACGATAAAGCCTAGTGGCTGTAGATCTGATCATACATGTTGGTTCATGTGCCAATTTATAGAATGTTAACATTGTTGGCAGCCATTTTAGTGGCCATCTTGGATTTAGGTGTGTTAACAAAGCAAAAGTTCTGGATATGAGTGTCTAGTGGTCTAAATACATACATTCCAATTTTAAAACTATACTTTTACCATACATTTTGATTGCCATAATATGGCGGCCATTTTGGACGCCATCTTGAATAACCCCTTAACGTACCAAAATATATTTGGTAACATCCTGAATATGTTTTAGGACCACGAAAGTAAGTCAAAAAGTTGGTTTGGGGGAGTCCTGTGGGGTGGGTGGGGTGCACGGTAACCCCATACCCGACTAATTTTCTTATTCATAATATCCAATAACTGGTGAACATGAGTCATGTAGATGATGATGCCTTACACACCATTCTTGGTCCCTCTGATATCAAGGCTGCTGTAGTTGTGCATGGTTTGCCAAAGATCAGTATACTATAAGTAGACCTAGCTGGTCCACACAAATTCTAAATATTGTTTGTGTGACATCTCATTCACCATCTTGTTATTAAAAATGTGGTAGCCCAAATAGTAGGCTATTGCCCCATAGTTAAAACACCTGTTACTAGAAGAAAATTAGATAAGGTGATGCATTTCCCATCTATCTATCTATGAGACTAACTTTTGCCCTAGTTATTTTATTGGGATAATGATGGGAATTGTGCCTCTACTATATAGAAACACTTTGTCCTATTGCATCTATAGATATACAATTATATCAAGGGTGATAATGTATATTCAATTGTCATAGTCCAATTTTTATAGTCCCTATAGTAGAATATGTATTATAGCACACACCACCCATGGATCAGTCATCCTCCCGTTTGGAAAAAAATACTATAAAATAGAAACACTCTTTTTACCCTTAGGCAATTCCACATTTCCAGTATGATTGACACTAGGATCAATGTATTTAAAACTAATGATGTAAATAACTGATTGACGTAGGCTATTTGTATTTGAACCTTCCCTATTCTAAGCAAACTATTGTGTCTAATTTATATTACTATACAATCTAGAAACACTGATTGCTTCAAAAGACCGCTACCTTTGATTACACAAACCTTTGCTTCAATTCTCTGATGTGAGAGACTTTGGAATAAAGCTATCGCTGCTCAGAAGCAGCAATGTATGGTTTAAGTAACCTTTTAAAATCAAAACAACAATATCTTATTTCAAAACACTTCAAAAATATTTTCTGTCTAGAAACAATCATTAAGATACAAATATGAATATATTCTTAAAGTCTGTGACTTATTTGATTGAATTACATTCCTGTATTACAACAATATCTCAAATAAATCATATATCTTCAATTGTTTTAAAATGTCTAAAATGCCTTATAGAAACACTGCATTGGTGTATCTAGAAACCATTTCCCCAGAACAGATTTACGTTTTCAGAAGAGACAAGTGATTTAGCTATTCGGCTATGAAAGAAATTTTTCAATTCACTGCTGGGATAAAATCCTATTCACATTTAAAGATTGCTCCTTTTTCGTCACAAAAATCAATGCCTCGTAGGGGCACTTTTTTCTGTGACCCATTCGTAATTCAGTAATTTTGTGCCTTTAGAAACAGAGACAATTTAAACGATTTTATATGATTTTATGGCTCAAAATGGGGCTAAAATGCCATGGAGCAGAAAATCCAAGTCAGGGGGGTCAGAATTGTCAAACTTTGTCAACCTGAATTTTTCATCAACTGTATCCAGCAAACTATATGAGCAATATTGGACAACCTTCATGTTCCTAGATTTTGTCATATCATCCTATTCTCTCAGGCATGCCCTCCTAAGGTCTCTGTATTAGAACTGGTATCGGTCGCTGATGTAGGCAGACGCGTAGGTAGATGACCCGATCACATTTTCGTAACACAGAATTATTTCAAATATACGAAGATATTCATATCATATGAAAGCTCGTATTTTTCTCATTATCATACTAAAATTTGACGGCCTAAATCGGTATAATTACGGAGAAATCGATGAAATAACGTCGAATTACCGCGAATGGTGGTAACCACCGATATAGTTTAGTTTGTGTACTACCACCTACTCAATGGGTACAGTTCACAGCATCTTGTGCGTCTACAATAAGAACCATTAAAGCTATGCAACTCAAACTTTGGAACACGACTTTTTTAAGGATGACCTTTCATGTAGAATAGAAAACTTCAAGTTGAAAATCGGAACATCTACCTTTAATTACGGAGGATATTTGATCGATAAAGTGTGGAGCATGAGTGACTGAGTGTATTTTGGGTTCATAATGTATATATTTCGTCGCAATGTTATCAATGACGTTTACCACTTCTATTACTATGTCTCATAATCTGCGAAATGATCGCTGAAAAGACTACGTTTTGCAATGACATTGCATGTAAATAATTTGAACCCAAGATTATCTACAGGGTGAGTAAAAAAAAAGTGTACTCAAAGTAAAATAAATATTTAAAATATTTCTTACCAACATATGAAGGCAACCGATGCTTGAATAAATAGCTGCATTAATTTACTGTTATCATTTAAAAGAATCACCACATTTCATAGCACCGTTATCCAGTTATGACTATTTTAGTAACCCCCCAAAAAGACGCATTTTGAAACCAAACAAAATATTGAGTATTGTACTCAATGACGCGTGATATTTATGATTAAGTGGCTACACGCATCAGACACAATAGCTAATTATTAAGACAAAACAAACTTGCACAGATATTATTTTCAATAGGCCTATCACAAATCTTGTTCGGTTTTTAAAATGTACACTTCTATCTAAATGGATAATTATTGAAAACTGTTCGCACATATTTTAGAAATAAAATCTAAAAGTTAAAGGTAGATGACCCGATTTTCAACTTGATGTTTTCTATTTTAAAGGTCATAGTTAATATTGTTGCATTCCAAAGTTTGAGTTGCATAACTTCAATGGTTCTATTTTTAGAAACGCAAGGTCAAAAGATATGTGCCCATTGAGTAGGACACAGACTGGTTGGTGGTTAACCACCTTTGGCAGTAATTCACCACATTTTAGCCTATAATTTCCAAATGAAATATTTCTGGCCCTAATATTTTACAGACATAATGAGAAAAATATGGGGATTCTTCTGATACCAAAATATCTTGATGTGAAAAAAAAATCATAGCCCCAAAAAAGTGATCGGGTCATATACCTTTAAGTACACTTTTGTTTTTGACTCACCCTCTATATCCATGAATGTCTTTATTATATTTCACAAGATATCAATGTTTACTATAATATTTTTATGACAGAATAAATGTTGAAATAACATTCACAGGTGGTGTTAACCCATGAAAGTCAACATTTTATGTGATATTATACACAATGTGTCATAGAGGTGCGCAATTGTATATACATTTTCCATCTGTTCAAATGATTTCAAATGTTGCCACTACTGGTATAATATCTAAAACCTGAGCAAAATAATTATGATTATTATAGTGTGTTTAGAGGTAACATACTTGTTTTGGTTTGGTAACATCCTGAACAAGCTCCCACATAATATCCGTCATGCTTCTTCTGTTACCCAGTTCAGAAAACTATTAAAAACACATCTTTTCTTGCGTAATTTGTAATCTGTTAATTGGTTGTCTCTTCTCATCAACTTGTTTTAAAAATGTGTTTGTATTTTAGAAAATTCTATTGTATATGTATTTTTACCTTTTACCAAGTATGTACTTTTCCTTTTGCCAAGTATGTATTTTTACCTTTTACCGTGTATGTATTTAATTCTATATGTATTTTATTCTGTAAAGCGCTGTGGTACCTCATTGTGTAAGAGCGCTATATAAATGCCTTGTATAATAATAATAATAATAATAATAACATCATTCTTATAAATATATTTGTGTCGTGAAAAACTCACATTAATGATCAGACCTGTATAAGTGAAAAATGTATAATAATCACTTCAATATCCTCATAATACTATTTATTGTTTATGTTTGGTACTCAACCACGTATAACAAAACATCACCAAGTCTTATTCTTGATAAATAAATAAATATTGTATAACAATAATTATGCATGGATGAATGTATAGAAGAGTGACACACTCAAGTGGGGGATGTGATAATAAAGTATCTGTTGGAGATTCAAATGCTTTTTTTGTTGTTGACATTTTTGTAACATTTTGTGAACTTGTTGTTGTGGTCGTCGGCAGTCGCCTGTAGTGTTAATATTATTAAAAATGCATAGATTAATAAATAAATCGTTTATAGATGCCACTGCGGCGAGCTCGTATCATTGTTGACATTAAAGGGGGGGGGGGGGGGGGGGGTATGGGATCAGCATATTTCAACATGTTGTTATTTTTGCCAAAAATGAGATAATAGAACAATACAATTTGAAAGTGTCAGCATTAAAATACACTTTGTTTGAGTCAAATCGGACTTTCGGTTCTGATTTTATATTCAATTGAACTTAGAGAGTCTCAAAAATCTAACGCTAACCCTGCGATTTGTAGCATATTTACTTAAAATTTTAAAATTAAGCAATTGTAACTCTTGATATTTTGTTTTTATTATAATATCAAATAATTCAAGGCTCATCAAATGTTTCAATTTTTAACATTTCTTATGTATTTCTTTTTCAATAACGAATCAACTATTTTCATCTCAAATGTAAATATATTATATTTTCATCACTAATTATAATATTTTACATACTTTCCACTATTAAAGCTAGACTTTCACCATACATTTTGATTGATATATGTCATTTTATGAAATTTGTATCAGTTTTGGCGGCCATTTTGGACGCCACCTTGAATAACCCCTTAGCATACCAAAATTATGTTTTGTAACATCCTGAATATGTTTTAGGACCATGAAAGGAAGTCAAAAAAGGTGGGTTTTGGGTTGCACGGTAACCCCGTTACCCGACTAAAAGAGATAATATTTTAGTAACAAAATAACAAAGGTTCAGGATTTCAACCAAACGCGTTATTTTAGTATCGTATTGGCATTAATAAATTCGCAGCCCGGGCAGCAATTTTGTACACATATAGTTATTGGTTGATGACGTCATCGAATCGAATGATGTAGCATGCGCGTGGACATTGTTTTTTTGCCGTAGTGAATCATAGTGCTACGGTAGGTTAGGGTTAACAAGCACTGAAAAGCGTGTGTTTTAAGCTAAACCAGGCAGGCTATGTTTTTGTGGAGAAACCGGGGGAGGGGGACAAAGTATGATTTTTTTACCCAACAAATCGCCACGAATTCCCCGGGATTTGACCCCCGGACCCTCCGATCCCCGCGCTACCGCCCTAACCATTCGGCCAACCTGCCAACGCTAGACCGGGCAGCGGTTTCGTACACACATATCAGCTTGGTTGATGACGTCATCGAATCGATGGTAGGTTAGGTTTAAAAAACGTGATTGTCTCCAAAGTATTCTTTGTGGACAAATATTGTGCCAATTAGAGACATTGTTTGAATAATTGCAATTTGCAAAAAAGATTATTCATAAAATATTCATAAGCAAAACTGTAATTGGTTTATATCAAGATGATTATATCATGTAATTGACCAATGGGAATTATTGTACGAAAGACAGGAAGTGCCCATGGGGTTAAAAGTTAATCAGAAGAGCGTGGGTTCAGATTATCTAACGCTACGGCAAATAATACTTCACAATATCAGTGGCGATTTCAATATGTTAAACATGGCATTGGTAGCACAATTTAAAATTAATAGAAGGTGTGTGTGTGATGTGTATTGTCATGTTTATTACAAATATATTGATATAATACACACAATTTAAGTCAGTTAATATAGCGCCACGATAAATCAGTGATGCAATCAATTCTAGCTCATTGACTACCTGTCAAATCCGTGGTATTATTTCTCCAATAAAAGTAAATCCCTGCCACGCACTTTACTCGATAATTATCGCCAAATTGCCTTGATAATGTTGCTTACAAAATTGCCACTAAAGCCAAACCTATCGATTTATTTTCTCGTAAAGATCCAATTGCTTGTTGCGATGCAATCACGCTAAATACTTGGACGTAAACACTTTTCAACTTTTGAAAAACTATACAAATTACTTGTTTAGGGTATCAAAATATTTTGACTTCTTGTATAGGGTATTGTTTAGGGTATGTAAAATACTGTCTATACTTGCTTAGGGTTGCTTTTTAACATACATGCATTTACTTATTTAGGGTGCCTTGAAAGTCCTTGGAGACGCCTGGTACCCCCTTGTAATGACAACTGAGCACCCCGATTGTCTTTAATGGCATGAAAGGGGCTAATTATGGCTTATCATTGTTGTTTTGTGGCAAGTTTGGTACCAAATTGTGCCTAAAAGAATCATCCAAATGTATATTAAGCCTGTTCGGGCAAAACATAGTTGGAAGTCACTCTATAGGACATAAACAAAGTGTGTGAATTTCTTTTATTAAACACTTTACTTCTCATCAGACCCCTTGCAGACTACTGTATCTAAGTATGGAGACCAAACCTATTGAAGGACTTCTACTAGAGGGAGTTCGACGAAGGACATCAAAAATAATTCAGAACTGAATCACATGCCTTTATGAAGAAAGACTGAAGCAACTAGCAGTCCTAGAGGACAGAGCAATAAGAGCAGACCTGATCCATGTATACCGTATCTATTCCAGCTAGATGAAAATACAACCAGGGACCATTAATACCAGCTCCAAAAACAACATACGGTATACGGCTAGACGTCAGAAAATACACTTTCAGCCAACGAGTCATCCAAGACTGTAAAAGCATGCCTGCTTCAGCTGTAAGCGCATCCATAATCAACACCTTCAAATCAATCAAGTCACATTTGGGTTACTGAGGACGATCAGCCCCTAACCCTTGTCACACTACAACTTTATATATGGTTCGCAACCAAGAAGAAGAGTGTGGTTCTTCAGTAAGTTCAGAAATTTCAGACGTACATACATATTTTTTGTCCTCTCTGTAATAAAGATATAGAGGATATTTTTACGTCTATGTTCTGCTCTAAATTGATTATAGGCCTAGATCCGACAATTAGAGCTAAATGTCTAAAGTATAACTGTTTGAATATTGAGAATAAAGGCAGCGTTTGTCTACGCATACAATTCTCCTACGTTCCACACTAAATGTCAGAAAATAACATTGGTACGTTCTAAAGACAATACCTTCATTCTATAATTGTCATGTTTCCAAATGATTTCCAGAGCTGTGACCTTTGTCTCATCTGCTTTAGTTATTGATTTATATTACATTAATAATTAAACAGGTTTTTGACAAATTAGTTTCATGCAATGTTGTATACATTTCATTCAAAGATTATCATTACAATTACAATATGGCCATGTGTTTTGAACTGACTACCCAAACAGGGTGGCGGATTGCATTTTGGTGACGAATCATCCATCTCTCTCTATTAACTCAACAACTAAATGTGGTAGAGCTATGGTTTAGGTGTCATTTAAAAGCCTATTATTTATCTAGCTGCATTGTGTAAATAAATCAGAGATTTCTATAACTGTTTGGCTGAGATATGATTGATTATATTTCGAAAGTCAGGGTGGCGGCGGTGGCGGTGGCGGCGGTGGCGGCGGTGGCGTTGTGTACAATCTCTATGGGGAATATAGAAAATGTTCCCAATTCTACGTTCTATTTACAATAACTCCTTATCTCTGTATGGTACAAACATGATTTTGCTCTCATTTTATAGATTTTTTTATATTCTATAAGTTTCTGTTTCAACAAACGTGTCAACTATAATTATGTTATAGTTTTAATCACGAATCGATTGCATTTTCCTTGGCTTTTTCCCTATACACAGTGATCTTGCCCTAATTCATCGGTTTTACATACATGACTATAACAAAAAAGTATTAAACCGATGATAGCAAAATTATACATTTTTGTAAAGCTATCAAATAGGGGAATTCAAAAATGTTGTTAAAATCAGGATAGGGTGAATAGCCAAAAATATATATGTGTAAACTGTAATAAATATGAAATTTAAACGTTTGTGCTCATTCACTTCCCGATATAGTATATTTCAACAAGTTACCCTTGACAAACATTATGTTCTGATGGGTAAATTGCATGAGGAACTACTATGCACAGTAAAATTATGATTGGGATAGGAATAAATACTTTTTATGGGGTAGAACAAATAGTTATTGCGATATGCTAAATCGAATCTCAGATGGTGTAAAATGTAAAAATCTGGAAGGGTGGCGAGTTCAAAACACATGGCCATATGTCAATACCAATACTTTTTGGTTTTTGAATTTCAATATTTCACAAAGTTGAGACTGTTCCATTTGTTAATCTTTCTATCCACGTAAAGGTTATAGAAGTCGGGAAGGTGGACCATTCAATTTCCAAGTCACCATTTTCTCTTTTGTTTGTGTGGAAAATATTATTAGTTCACAAAAATACTTCAATACCCTTTTAAGAAGCACGTGTCAATAAATAATCAAGAGATTGAATCAATAATCAAGAGATTGAAAGAAAGAAATAAAGAAAGAAAGAAAGAAAGAAGGAAAGAAGGTGAGAATTAAAGAAAGAAAGAAAGAAAGGAGGAAAAAAGACAGAAAGACAGAAAGACAGAAAGACAGAAAGACAGAAAGACAGAAAGACAGAAAGACAGAAAGACAGAAAGACAGAAAGACAGAAAGACAGAAAGACAGAAGACAGAAAGACAGAAAGACAGAAAGACAGAAAGACAGAAAGACAGAAAGACAGAAAGACAAAAATACAGAAAGACAAAAATACAGAAATACAGAAAGACAGAAAGACAGAAAGACAGAAAGACAGAAAGACAGAAAGACAGAAAGACAGAAAGACAGAAAGACAGAAATACAGAAAGACAGAAAGACAGAAAGACAGAAAGACAGAAAGACAGAAAGACAGGAAGACAGAAAGACAGAAAGACAGAAAGACAGAAAGACAGAAAGACAGAAAGACAGATAGACAGAAAGACAGAAAGACAGAAAGACAGAAAGACAGAAAGACAGAACTAAAGCTATTATTGTGGTCATAGATCACGAACCTTTTTCGAAATGAAAACATGTCCTTAGCAATAAGATATTTCATTAATGATTTTGACCACTTGTGACCCCAACTTGACCTTTAACCTGAAGTGTTAATGGACTTAATCCTTTTAAAAAATCAGCGAAAGGAGTGAAAATTCACGGTTTGATCTCTAGTGAGCCATTCTTGACCTTTGACCTGAATGTCATTATTGATTTTTGTTCTCGTCTCAACAAAAAGCGTATATAATCAAACTGGTTCTCTCAAAATTAGAGCTTTAATTATAGTTTGGCCCTGTATTAACAATGACCCAGAAAGAACCTCTGATTGACCTTTGACCCGGAAGTGATGATTATCTTTTTTCATAAAGTACATCATCAAACTACACAAGATGCAACAAGTCGGTTGAAATCGGAGTCTATTTTAAAATGTCCCCTTGTATTGGTCAATAACGAAAGCATTGAGGGGTAGTGTCTGTCTAGTTCTTTGCTATAGCAGATGAAGATGCGTTTACTTTTGAGCGCCCTTGAGAACAAAAGTATAATGCCGCCCTAGAGTTATGTTGGTGAAATAGAAATAATGCTACAGAGAGCCATATTAAAGGGATACTAAGAGATGTGTTGAAGGTTGCGCCCTCAATAAGGATAAAAACCGGGATTTCTACATTTTTACAATTGTATTACATACACAAACTTACAGCTGTAATGATTAAGAAAAATCAGTTGTCTTGCAATAAAACCTCGTTTCAAAATATTCTATCCCCGGCTCGGACAGCATTTTATCGTCAGCGTTACGCTATTTTTCTTTTCCATTCAAATTACATACGATATAACATAGAGGGCATTTAAAAAAAATCCAATCAGACGATGCCGTTCACGATTTGCCTAAATTTGCAATTCGTATTGGTTTATAACACGTAATCGCGAATACCATCGAATAACCAACTCCACTTTTTGGGGGCTATTTTTTTTTTACATCAAGATATTTTGATATCAGAAGAATCCCCATATTTTTCTCATTATGTTTGTAAAATCTTAGGGGCAAGACATGTTCCGTTTAGAAATTATAGGCTAACATGTGGTGAATTACTGCCAAAGGTGGTTAACCACCCGCCCGTTTGTGTACTACTCAAGGGGCAAGTTTCTTGAGACCTTGTTTTTCTACAATAAGAACCATTGGAGTTATGCAACTTAAACTTTGGAATGTGACAATTTTAAGAATGACCTTTCATGTAAAATAGAAAACATCAAGTTGAAAATCGGGCCAGCAATCAGAACATCTACCTTTAATTGCATTTTTTTTTTAAAGAAGTGTACGGCTTTTCTAGAAGCACGGCGCGGCTACAGCGGATCCCGACGGTTTTTTTTTCGTGTTGCCGGTGTGTTCTTACGATACCAGTATGTGACCAGGGTTCTTGCCACAATGATTTGTTCGTGACTGCCATCGTCTGGTTTCAATAAATATCGATGATATTTCAACATATTTCAACATTGTTTTAATCAAGTTTTGCTGCTTTTTGTGAGTAGAAACAACAATAATGGCCCATTATAATGATTATTTTTAATAACTAAGTAAATGTTGTAAAAAAAACTTACTTACAAATCTCTCAGTACACCTTTTGCGTTTTGTCATTCACAACGGCCATAATCTTAAAGGAGATCAGGAACGAGAATCAAATCAAAGGCTAATACCAATGTGTATAATATTATACAGACCACCCGTGGTGTGAAAAGTGTATGTAATTGCCCATCCCTAATATTTGACAGAGTGGTGCCGGCACGCAACAAGGGTGTGTCACGCGACTCGTCTTGCCAATCAGAAGGCTGAAACGACATGCGGCCCCATCTTGGCCGTTGGTAGCAGAATACGACCTCTTTTTCGCACGTTTGTTTTGGAACGATGTTTGAGAAAACTTACATAGAATTCATTATCAAAATCTTCCGTTTGTGTGATAAGTAATTGAGCAGTGAACAAATAAAACGGACCGGTAGGAAAATATAAACACCCCAGTTGACCAAAATTGAACCTGGTGATTCATCGCCTCAATTAATTTAAGAAACAGAGATTTCTGTTGACTTACCGCAACGCAAGGTAAATTTAGCCAAATAAGCTAAAGTTAAACGATGTGTCTAAAGTCTAAGTAAACGCGTGTTTAGACTGAAACCGCGTACGGCCCATTATCATGATATAAATGACTTAAAATTCATATTCTCTTATTGTGTCTCACTTACTCGTATTAGGTCACATATTATGGTGAAACTAATAACCGCGTGAAAAGTGTTATCATATCAGACGCAAAAATCCCTAAATCAAAGGAAACATTCTCATTCTGTTGTTTATTTGTGTTTGTTTGTTTACATGGTCGGTCCGTACGCGGACACACTCTTGGATCCTGCAGGGACCAGGCTCAAGCAAACTGCCCGGGCTGCGAATTTATTAACCGTAACAAACATTTGGCCAAACACTGTATACATGTATTGCTGTACAATGTACATGTGCATGTGTATACTATACGCTGTACTCCGTCAAGGTATCAAATGTTCGTTACGGTAAATAACATCGCGCCCGGGCTAGGCTTAAAAAGAATATAAGCATACTGGCTGAAAGATGTGTAGCCTGAACATAATTAAGTAAAAGTTTACAATTTTGCTGTCAGCCTTCGGACATAAGAAAAGAATAGTCTTGATCCAATTTTAAAACATTTTACAGGAATGTGGGCTATTTCACTAAAAATAGGATAAACGGTTATCATAAAGGGATAACCCTTATTATTTGTGAACGTTTGGTATAGCTATAGTACATGCGCAATCCGCTATACAGCATGGACTGTGTCATAACCGGACACTTTTTCTATAAAATATTTACATTTTTGAAATTTATTCTTTTAAGTGAAATCGATTTGGGAATATAGGAACGTCGTGAGTAAAAATGTTATATGATATTTTGTCATACATTTTGGAATTTATTATGAAAATCAGCAAACGACTGACCCTACACGCGTATTCCATAGAACGTAGAATAGGTTTTTTGTCGTCGTTGCCTTTACCTTTTCAGGGGGGGGGGGGGGGGGGGGGTGGTGGGGGGGGGGGGGGGCTCATGACGTGGGGTCCCTAAACTGACGCAAAAAAGGAAGTTTTTGATTTGATTTTCTGAATTTTGTAAGTGCTGTAATTATTGAACTATTAATCAAATGCATATAAAAGTATACATTTTTGGAGTACAATTTTGATAAAATAAATGTCTAAAGTATGACAGTTTAAAAATGAGAATAAAATGTCGTTAAGAACTGATACTATGTGTGTTCCGTTCTGTATGATATGTTTGAAAAGAGCGGTGATAAGTATGAGCATTGGTAGTATCTTGCGACAACAGCAAGGCTGTTGTGACACAAAACTAGATGGCACGTTGAAAGTCTATATATACACAAAGAATTAAGTTAAGCACCCCCCCGTTTTTTTACAACCTCGCACATTACAAGTTTGTTGTCGTCAAAACAGTGTAGTATACCCATGATATTGCTATATTTTCTGGAGAAGTGATATTATGGTCACATAAAAACATAACAATCATGCCGTTTTCAATATTTTATTCTGAATAATTTAAGGTGACATTTTTTGGGAATTTTAGGCATATTTTCACCTCAATTTAAGTATGGAGCTATAGGTCCATCACGGACAGTGTGGATGACGTTTATGTTTTCTAACGTACAGTCATTGTTCTGAGAAGACCTCTAGCGATCTTTGCGTCAATAACGTGTGTAGGACCCACGTGATCGGATCACTGACTCAACCCTACGTCTCATAGACCCTGTAAGCCGTCGTATGCGTTGCTGTGGCAGGTTGTTCCATTCCCGATGTAATGCACGTTCCAATTCATCCAGATTGGCCAATAGCCAATCTGGATGAATTGGAACGTGCATTACATCGGGAATGGAACAACCTGCCACAGCAACGCATACGACGGCTTACAGGGTCTATGAGACGTAGGGTTGAGTCAGTGATCCGATCACGTGGGTCCTACACACGTTATTGACGCAAAGATCGCTAGAGGTCTTCTCAGAACAATGACTGTACGTTAGAAAACATAAACGTCATCCACACTGTCCGTGATGGACCTATAGCTCCATACTTAAATTGAGGTGAAAATATGCCTAAAATTCCCAAAAAATGTCACCTTAAATTATTCAGAATAAAATATTGAAAACGGCATGATTGTTATGTTTTTATGTGACCATAATATCACTTCTCCAGAAAATATAGCAATATCATGGGTATACTACACTGTTTTGACGACAACAAACTTGTAATGTGCGAGGTTGTAAAAAAACGGGGGGGGGGTGCTTAACTTAATTCTTTGTGTATACTTCTAACAATTTCGACATACATTATCGCATACATTCACCGTGTCCGATTGATTTTAACTAATGTGTCATAATTGTACATAACTTCTCCACCCAATCTTTTTTTATAGAACTAAACTCGAACCCACGCGCACAATGGATAATGTGTGCATAATTATTGTTCAGATCGATACTAATATTAATTCAGGGAACGAGAGTGAATATTTATTGGTGCGTTGTTGTTGAGTTATTTCATGATGGATTTGAATTGGAATCAGCCCAATGGCTACCAATATTACACAAGATTTTATATTTAATCATGAATTAACAAAAGAGTAATGAGAGGTTAGTCTAATACATACACTTTGATAATATATACAAAAAAGCAATATACATACCTTTAAAAGTATTATAATATCGCATTTATTTTTTCTATTTCCATAGAAGACAACGATCAATCGTTTTTTCTCTATAGCACCCCCACCCCGAGAACCAACACGTGGCTTTGATACAATATGTTAACTATTATTATCTAAACATGTGTAAAGTGGCATGTTGGTTCTCGGGGGTGGGGGGAGGGGGGGGGGGGATCCATTTTCAACTTTTTCTACGAAAATGGAGGTTGTTCTCTTTACAGAATTGCAACTGAATAAAATTCATTCCTGGCCATTTTCTCGCCGCTTGCGTGCGTTGAAAAAGCGAATTTGGAAACGTCACGGATTTTTATTAAATGAGGTTAATAATGGTTTATCTTTGTTGGTTTGTGGCATATTTGGTACCTAATTGTTCCGAAAAGATTCATGTTAATGACACATTATAGGACATAAACAAAGTGTATGAATTTCTTTTGTTGAGCACTTTACATTTCAATGCAAATCAGGTGTTGAATTATCTCAGTGCACAGCGCTTTTGTACTGCATGCTGCGATAATGCCACTTTTGTATAGCCATAGAAATAGTTACGTGTCTGTTGGCGGGAGTTTGGAGCAGGTGTATCAATAACATTGTTGAATCTGAATACAATAAAATGATATAGCGATAGTGTCATGATGTATTTGTCCCTGCTCATATTGAATTATATGGATCACAAAAAAAGGTGATAGTTTTGGCAGAGTATGTTTGGCTTATAAAATGTGATTGTCTTTGATGCATTACATATGGAAGGGGCAGTCTGGGGCACTCATGTGGCAAATTTGATTTTGTGTTTTAGCCATTTAGCCATAATTTGCGAGCAATTTAATTACGCATGTAAGCGTAATATTTAATATTATTAATTAGTGAAATGTTATAATATTAAATTTGTCAAAACAGGTCAATATTATCGGTATCGTGTTATTCAAGGAGCTATACTTGTTGTCATTTGTGCATATTACATTTAACACATATACATTTCAAATTGCAATGTTTCGGCGCGTCTCGTAACATTTTGAGCATTTATTTGACAAAAAAAATGTATACAGCAACATATGTATGCACAACTTTCGAATTGCTTATAGTCGGCAATATAATTTAACACATAGGGTACGTATCAATGTCCAATCCTTTGTAAAGTTGAATAGATAATCGGATTAGGTTATCTCGTTGTTATTCCTTCTCCCTCTACTATTTCCTAGAACTGGAATCGGTCACTGACGGCCTTAGGACACTGATTTCGGCCCGTTCCCTTCGCGTCTGCCGACATCGGCGACCGATATCAGTTCTACTATTTCCATGATTCAAATAATCACTACAATACCAAACACCTATTAAACTTAATACTCCGAGTGATGCATGTCTTTGTTCAAAGGATTATTTGAACTAATGACCCCGTGCATTCGCTCTATAAAAAGAAAGCCTCCTGCCTGCTCAGTCTGTTCTCGGTGTCTGACAAGTGAACAACTATAGACCATTTCAAATCCGAAAATATTCGATCGGTTCCGAATGTTTCCGATTAACCGAGTGTGCTTTGGCATCAGTGGATGACTTCAAGTAAGAGATTAGGCTTAACTTCAGCCACGGTAGCCATAGTGTACTCCGGGTAGTATCAGTTATACTGAGTATCGGTTCAACCATTTTGTCTGAAACTGACCCTGATTTATACGACGTATCCGAGGTGTGTACTGGTCTCCCACTTTCAAGAGGTAATATCTTAAGGACTACATAATATTGGCAATTTGATCTGGGAATTCTCGATATTAATAACAAGACTATTATATTGAATAATACTTTCGACATTGTAGTTGGCACTAAACCAGGCATGTATTTTGGTATTGTGATGGTTTCCATTGTCAATTTGATATGCATGCTGATAATTACATTCGCCTATATCGGGATATCCATAACAGTGCGACCAGCCAACAATGCCAGACGAAATCCAAGTCAGAAGGATGAATTCCGAATGGCTATCAAAATGGGCGTGATAATTGTAACAGATATGATGTGCTGACTGCCTATCATTTTACTTTCAATATTTGTACAGAGTTGGAGTGTTACAGTCAAACCCCATGTCCATACTTGAATTGTAACATTTGTGCTGCCCATTAATCTCGCTATAAATCCATTTCTATATTCATTAACCGCGGCAATATATGGGTTCATAGAGAAGATGAATACCGAAAAACGCGTGCCGTCGATGTGATAGCTTTTAGAAAACGATAAAGTTTTAAAAAAACTTTTGTCACTCATGTCAAGATTATTTTGATCCCTAGCTTGAAAGGGACGCCACAATGAATCTCGACGAGGGTCAGAACCTTTTGACACATTTGACGACTTTCTGATAGCTGACGCAAAGGAACCAAACTAACAACTGCTTGGTTACACCCTTTACCTGAGCTCATCCTCTCTAGTTAAGTTACAGTGGACGATTCCTCACTATAGCAAGAGCTGTTAATACCGAAATGTACTAAGTTATAGTAAGAGCTGTTAATACCGAAATGTACTAAGTTAGTATATCGTTTCAGTCTGAAAATAGAAAAATCTTGGTCTCATGATTACCCCCGTCCGTGATTAACTTTGGGCAATATTGCATCTATGTACACTGACAACCCGAATGATATGTTTTCTGTTCAGCGCAACTTATGATATGTTTTAATGAAAGGAATTATATATTTTTGTATGAGCCCTTTCAAGAAACATATCATGACTTAGTATGCTTTTCTGAAAGGAATTGTTAAAAACATATCATTCCTTTCATTAAAAACATATCAAAAGTTGCTCTGTAAAGAAAAGCATATCATTCTTAGCACTGATATGCTTTTCTGAAAGGAATTATTAAATAACATATTATTCCTTTCATTAAAACATATCATGAGATGCTCTGCAAAGAAAAGCATATAATTCTGAGCATTGATATGCTTTTCCAAAAAGGAATTATTAAATAACATATTATTCCTTTCATTAAAACATATCATAGGTTGCTCTGCAAAGAAAAGCATATAATTCTGAGCACTGATATGCTTTTCTGAAAGGAATTGTCACAGAGGTGTGTCTTATATCTAAAAGCAATAGCTTAGCAGTTTAGAACATAATATTTGGTGAATGTGATGCAACTCTCGTACAATTTCTATTTTGAATTATTATACACTCTTGTAGACTAATTTACATTTACAACGGCCATTTTTGCGGCCATCTTGGATTTAAAGTATGTTATTACAATGCAAAAATACTGGATATGAGTTACTAGTGGTCTAATACATACATCCCATCGTTAAAACTATATTTTCATCATACATTTTGGTTGATATTATGCCATTTTATGGAATTTTGACCATTTTTGCCAATCATTTTGTCGGCCATTTTAGTTTGAAGTATGTTAACAAAGCAAAAAATACTGGATATGAGTTTCTTCATTGCTATGCTATGATCATGCATGTTGGTTCATATATGCCAAAATATGGAATGTTTCCATTATTACGCGGCCATTTTTGCGGCCATCTTGGATTTAGGTATGTTAACACAGCAATAATAATAGTAATAATAATAATACATATCATTTATAAACCGTATACAACAAAAAAGTTTCAGAGCGCTGTAAATAATAGTAAAACACAGCAATAAACAAAGATGCATTCTTTAAGGTTCCAGGAACGCAAGACTGCGCCAAGATCCGTACAATCAGTCTACTCTCTCATGCCTCTAAGGTGCTTTTGGAAGTCATCAGAAGCAGGATAGCACACTTCATAATGCCACAGATTGTTGAGGAACAGTTTGGTTTGGTTTCAGGAAAGGGTTCAACTGATGCCATTCTGACTCTACGCAACATCATAGAGAAAACAACCAAGCGACAAGACCAAGAGCTGTGGATGATGTTTGTGGACTACTCTAAAGCATTTGATACAGTTAATCACACCGGCTTATGGAAATCACTAATTGAATTTGGCCCACCAGAACACCTAGTCTGGCTGCTGGAGAAGCTGTATACCAAAGCTAGTGGAGTTATACGTTTAGCAAAGGCCACACAGATCAGTTCCCCTTTGAGCAAGGAGTCCGTCAGGGTTGCATTGTATCACCCCTACTCTTTAATGCCTGTGGTGAAACCATCATGCGACAAGTAGAGGACAGGCTGGAAGACAGACCTGGCTGCACTATTGGCGGAAGGGCAATATGGAATCTTCGCTTTGCTGATGACACTACACTTCTAGGACGTTCTAAACAGGAACTGGAAAAGCAAGCACAAGAACTCGAGAGATGCAGTCTCCAATTCGGCCTGCGTATAAACGGTTACTCCTTCATGTAATATCGCACGAAATATAACATTATAACATAAATGTATATCATGAAATATTAGCACGAAATATAATACATAATTATAACGCAAAATATACTACATCAATATAGCACTAACATCAAAATAGCACGAAATATATACATTGATACCATTATTTCTTTATATATCATACATTTAATTACTTTTTCCCCTGTGACATTGTGTCATCTGTGACATGGCGGGTTTAATTCGTTTCATATTCTAATATGTCTTTATTTATCATACATTTAATTACTTTTTCGCCTGTGACATTGTGTCATCTGTGACATGACGGATTTAATTCATTCTATATACTATTATGTCTTTTTATATTATACATTTAATTACTTTTTCGCCTGTGACATTGTGTCATCTGTGACATGACGGATTTAATTCATTCTATATACTATTATGTATTTTTATATTATACATTTAATTACTTTTTCGCCTGTGACATTGTGTCATCTGTGACATGGCGGATTTAATTCATTCTATATACTATTATGTCTTATATATTATACATTTAATTACTTTTACCCCTGTGACATTGTGTCATCTGTGACATGGCGGGTTTAATTAATTCTATATACTATTATGTCTTTTTATATTATACATTTAATTACTTTTTCGCCTGTGACATTGTGTCTTCTGTGTCTTGACGGATTAATTCATTCTATATACTATTATGTCTTTTATATTATACATTTAATTACTTTTTCGCCTGTGACATTGTGTCATCTGTGACATGGCGGGATTAATTCATTCTATATACTATTATGTCTTTATATATCATACATTTAATTACTTTTTCGCCTGTGACATTGTGTCATCTGTGACATGGCGGATTTAATTCATTCTATATACTATTATGTCTTTTATATTATACATTTAATTACTTTTCCGCCTGTGACAATGTGTCTTCTGTGACATGACGGATTTAATTCATTCTATATACTATTATGTCTTTTATATTATACGTTTAATTACTTTTACCCCTGTGACATTGTGTCATCTGTGATATGGCGGTTTAATTAATTTCATATACTATTATGTCTTTATATATCATACATTTAATTACTTTTTCCCCTGTGACATTGTGGAATCAGTGACATGGCGGGTTTAATTCGTTTCATGTGCTATTATGTCTTCATATATCATACATTTAATTACTTTTTCGCCTGTGACATTGTGTCTTCTGTGACATGACGGGATTATTTCATTCTATATACTATTATGTCTTTATATATCATACATTTAATTACTTTTTCGCCTGTGACATTGTGTCATCTGTGACATGGCGGGTTTAATTCATTCTATATACTATTATGTCTTTTTATATTATACATTTAATTACTTTTTCGCCTGTGACATTGTGTCTTCTGTGACATGACGGATTTAATTCATTCTATATACTATTATGTCTTTTATATTATACATTTAATTACTTTTTCGCCTGTGACATTGTGTCATCTGTGACATGGCGGGTTTAATTCATTTCATATACTATTATGTCTTTATATATCATACATTTATTTACTTTTTCCCCTGTGACATTGTGTCATCTGTGACATGGCGGATTTAATTCATTCTATATACTATTATGTCTTTAATATTATACATTTAATTACTTTTTCGCCTGTGACATTGTGTCATCTGTGACATGGCGGGATTAATTCATTCTATATACTATTATGTCTTTATATATCATACATTTAATTACTTTTTCGTCTGTGACATTGTGTCATCTGTGACATGGCGGATTTAATTCATTCTATATACTATTATGTCTTTTATATTATACATTTAATTACTTTTTCGCCTGTGACATTGTGTCTTCTGTGACATGACGGATTTAATTCATTCTATATACTATTATGTCTTTTATATTATACATTTAATTACTTTTACCCCTGTGACATTGTGTCATCTGTGATATGGCGGGTTTAATTCATTTCATATACTATTATGTCTTTATATATCATACATTTAATTACTTTTTCCCCTGTGACATTGTGTAATCAGTGACATGGCGGGTTTAATTCGTTTCATGTACTATTATGTCTTTATATATCATACATTTAATTACTTTTTCGCCTGTGACATTGTGTCTTCTGTGACATGACGGGATTATTTCATTCTATATACTATTATGTCTTTATATATCATACATTTAATTACTTTTTCGCCTGTGACATTGTGTCATCTGTGACATGGCGGGTTTAATTCATTCTATATACTATTATGTCTTTTTATATTATACATTTAATTACTTTTTCGCCTGTGACATTGTGTATTTTGTGACATGACGGATTTAATTCATTCTATATACTATTATGTCTTTTATATTATACATTTAATTACTTTTTCGCCTGTGACATTGTGTCATCTGTGACATGGCGGGTTTAATTCATTTCATATACTATTATGTCTTTATATATCATACATTTATTTTATTTTTCCCCTGTGACATTGTGTCATCTGTGACATGGCGGGTTTAATTCGTTTCATGTACTATTATGTCTTTATATATCATACATGTAATTACTTTTTCGCCTGTGACATTGTGTCATCTGTGACATGGCGGGTTTAATTCATTTCATATACTATTATGTCTTTTTATATTATACATTTAATTACTTTTTCGCCTGTGACATTGTGTCATCTGTTACATGGCGGGTTTAATTCATTCTATATACTATTATGTCTTTTATATTATACATTTAATTACTTTTTCGCAGTGTGACATTGTGTCATCTGTGACATGGCGGGATTAATTCATTCTATATACTATTATGTCTTTATATATCATACATTTAATTACTTTTTCGCCTGTGACATTGTGTTATCTGTGACATGGCGGATTTAATTCATTCTATAGACCATTTCAAAACCGAAAATTTACGATCGGTTCCGAATGTTTCCGATTAGCCGATTGTTTGACACTCGGTTCCATGACCTGTCAGCTCCTGACAGGTCATGGCCATGTGCCGGAGAAAAACAACGTGTTTTTCACCCGTCTGCCCGTGTGGTAGATTGCGCTGACGTTGGTGATAGATTGTATCCTTCACAAAGTTGATGTTGCGGCATTTCAGTTACAAAAACGAGTGAGATGAAAGAGATTTGGGGTAATATTTTCCCTTTTTACCGTCTGCTCGATACATTTGGAATTTGTCCGTCAGCGCCTTTGTTGATAAAAAAACAAAATAGTCTCGTTCCACGTTTTACTTCTCATGTGTGCACGCGTGTGTGTAAACATAGGCGGACAATCAACTAGGGCAATGCTGTGAATGCGATTAATTGTTTAGTCCTCACATATAAATCTCTCCATCAACAAACACCGGACTATCTTGCAAACTTGCTCCATGTTCAGACTGGTCGCAGGTGTCTACGCTCCACCTCTTCTGCACCACATTTGGTTGAACCCAGAACTCACCTTATCACATTTGCTGATCGTGCCTTCTCATCCTATGCTCCTCGTCAATGGAACCGGCTTCCTGATCATATCAGAAATGCAGATTCCATCAACATATTTAAACGACTTTTAAAATGTCATCTTTTTGAACATGCTTTTGTAAAGTAGTTTTCTCTGTGGTACATTGTGCCAAAGCGCCTTAGTACAAGTTTCTTGGTTATGGCGCTATATACATTTCAGTGATTGATTGCAAAGAACGCGCAACGCACCTACTCCACGTGACCTGTTTTTCCGAAGATTTCCGATCTCAATTTGAAATGGTCTATATACTATCATGTCTTTTATATTATACATTTAATTACTTTTTCGCCTGTGACATTGTGTCTTCTGTGACATGACGGATTTAATTCATTCTATATACTATTATGTCTTTTATATTATACATTTAATTACTTTTACCCCTGTGACATTGTGTCATCTGTGATATGGCGGGTTTAATTCATTTCATATACTATTATGTCTTTATAATATCATACATTTAATTACTTTTTCCCCTGTGACATTGTGTCATCAGTGACATGGCGGGTTTAATTCGTTTCATATACTATTATGTCTTTATATATCATACATTTAATTACTTTTTCGCCTGTGACATTGTGTCATCTGTGACATGGCGGGTTTAATTCATTCTATATACTATTATGTCTTTTTATATTATACATTTAATTACTTTTTCGCCTGTGACATTGTGTCTTCTGTGACATGACGGATTTAATTCATTCTATATACTATTATGTCTTTTATATTATACATTTAATTACTTATACCCCTGTGCCATTGTGTCATCTGTGAAATGGCGGGTTTAATTCATTTCATATAATATTATGTCTTTATATATCATACATTTAATTACTTTTACCCCTGTGACATTGTGTCATCTGTGACATGGTGGGTTTAATTCGTTTCATGTACTATTATGTCTTTATATATATATCATACATTTAATTACTTTTTCGCCTGTGATATTGTGTATTCTGTGACATGGCGGGTTTAATTCATTTCATATACTATTATGTTTTTTTATATTATACATTTAATTACTTTTTCGCCTGTGACATTGTGTCGTCTGTGACATGACGGATTTAATTCATTCTATATACCATTATGTCTTTTTGTATTATACATTTAATTACTTTTTCGCCTGTGACATTGTGTCATCTGTGACATGGCGGGATTAATTCATTCTATATACTATTATGTCTTTATATATCATACATTTAATTACTTTTTCACCTGTGACATTGTGTCATCTGTGACATGACGGATTTAATTCATTCTATATACTATTATGTCTTTTTATATTATACCTTTAATTACTTTTTCCCCTGTGACATTGTGTCATCTGTGACATGGCGGGATTAATTCATTCTATATACTATTATGTCTTTATATATCATACATTTAATTACTTTTTCCCCTGTGACATTGTTTCATCTGTGACATGGCGGGTTTAATTCGTTTCTATATACTATTATGTCTTTATATATCATACATTTAATTACTTTTTCGCCTGTGACATTGTGTCTTCTGTGACCTAACGGGATTATTTCATTCTATATACTATTATGTCTTTATATATCATACATTTAATTACTTTTTCGCCTGTGACATTGTGTCATCTGTGACATGGCGGGTTTAGTTCATTCTATATACTATTATGTATTTTTATATTATACATTTAATTACTTTTTCGCCTGTGACATTGTGTCATCTGTGACATGGCAGGCGAAAAAGTAATTAAATGTATGATATATAAAGACATAATAGTATAAGAAATGAATTAAATCCGTCATGTCACAGATGACACAATGTCACAGGCGAAAAAGTAATTAAATTTATGATATATAAAGACATAATAGTATTTGAAATGAATTAAACCCGCCATGTCATGTCACAGAAGACACAATGTCACAGGCGAAAAAGTAATTAAATGTATAATATAAAAAGACATACTAGTATATATAATGAATTAAACCCGCCATGTCACAGAAGACACAATGTCACAGGCGAAAAAGTAATTAAATGTATGATATATAAAGACATAATAGTATATGAAATGAATTAAACCCGCCATGTCACAGAAGACACAATGTCACAGGCGAAAAAGTAGTTAAATGTATAATATAAAAAGACATACTAGTATATATAATGAATTAAACCCGCCATGTCACAGAAGACACAATGTCACAGGCGAAAAAGTAATTAAATGTATGATATATAAAGACATAATAGTATATGAAATGAATTAAACCCGCCATGTCACAGAAGACACAATGTCACAGGCGAAAAAGTAATTAAATGTAAAATATAAAAAGACATACTAGTATATAGAATGAATTAAACCTGCCATGTCATAGATGACACAATGTCACAGGCGAAAAAGTAATTAAATGTATAATATAAAAAGACATAATAGTATATAGAATGAATTAAATCCGTCATGTCACAGATGACACAATGTCACAGGCGAAAAAGTAATTAAATGTATAATATAAAAAGACATACTAGTATATAGAATGAATTAAACCTGCCATGTCACAGAAAACACAATGTCACTGGCGAAAAAGTAATTAAATGTTTATTATAAAAGGACATACTAGTATATAGAATGAATTAAACCCGCCATGTCACAGAAGACACAATGTCACAGGCGTAAAAGTAATTAAATGTATGATATATAAAGACAAAATAGTATATGAAATGAATAAAATCCGCCATGTCACAGAAGGCACAATGTCACAGGCGAAAAAGTAATTAAATGTATAATATAAAAAGACATAATAGTATATAGAATGAATTAAATCCGTCATGTCACAGATGTCATAATGTCACAGGCGAAAAATTAATTAAATGTATGATATATAAAGACATAATAGTATAAGAAATGAATTAAACCCGCCATGTCACAGACGACACAATGTCACAGGCGAAAAAGTAGTTAAATGTATAATATAAAAATACATAATAGTATATATAATGAATTAAATCCGTCATGTCACAGATGACACAATGTCACAGGCGAAAAAGTAATTAAATGTATGATATATAAAGACATAATAGTATAAGAAATGAATTAAACCCGCCATGTCACAGACGACACAATGTCACAGGCGAAAAAGTAATTAAATGTATGATATATAAAGACATAATAGTATATAGAATGAATTAAATCCGTCATGTCACAGATGACACAATGTCACAGGCGAAAAAGTAATTAAATTTATTATATATAAAGACATAATAGTATATAGAATGAATTAAACCCGCCATGTCACAGACGACACAATGTCACAGGCGAAAAAGTAATTAAATGTATGATATATAAAGACATACTAGTATATATAATGAATTAAATCCGTCATGTCACAGATGACACAATGTCACAGGCGAAAAAGTAATTAAATGTATAATATAAAAAGACATACTAGTATATAGAATGAATTAAACCTGCCATGTCATAGATGACACAATGTCACAGGCGAAAAAGTAATTAAATGTATGATGTATAAAGACATAATAGTATATGAAATGAATTAAACCCGCCATGTCACAGAAGACACAATGTCACAGGCGAAAAAGTAATTAAATGTATGATATAAAAAGACATACTAGTATATAGAATGAATTAAACCTGCCATGTCATAGAAGACACAATGTCACAGGCGAAAAAGTAATTTAATGTATAATATAAAAAGACATACTAGTGTATAGAATGAATTAAACCTGCCATGTCATAGATGACACAATGTCACAGGCGAAAAAGTAATTAAATGTATGGTATATAAAGACATAATAGTATATAGAATGAATTAAACCCGCCATGTCACAGAAGACACAATGTCACAGGCGAAAAAGTAATTAAATGTATAATATAAAAGACATAATAGTATATAGAATGAATTAAATCCGTCATGTCACAGAAGACACAATGTCACAGGCGAAAAAGTAATTAAATGTATAATATAAAAAGACATAATAGTATATAGAATGAATTAAACCCGCGATGTCACAGATGACACAATGTCACAGGCGAAAAAGTAATTAAATGTATGATATATAAAGACATAATAGTATATATAATGAATTAAATGTATGATATATAAAGACATAATAGTATATGAAATGAATTAAACCAGCCATGTCACAGAAGACACAATGTCACAGGCGAAAAAGTAATTAAATGTATAATATAAAAAGACATACTAGTATATAGAATGAATTAAACCTGCCATGTCATAGATGACACAATGTCACAGGCGAAAAAGTAATTAAATGTATGATGTATAAAGACATAATAGTATATGAAATGAATTAAACCCGCCATGTCACAGAAGGCACAATGTCACAGGCGAAAAAGTAATTAAATGTATAATATAAAAAGACATACTAGTATATAGAATGAATTAAACCCGCCATGTCACAGAAGACACAATGTCACAGGCGAAAAAGTAATTAAATGTATAATATAAAAGGACATACTAGTATATAGAATGAATTAAACCCGCCATGTCACAGATGACACAATGTCACAGGCAAAAAAGTAATTAAATGTATGATATAACAAGACATAATAGTATATGAAATGAATAAAATCCGCCATGTCACAGAAGACACAATGTCACAGGCGAAAAAGTAATTAAATGTATAATATAAAAAGACATAATAGTATATAGAATGAATTAAATCCGTCATGTCACAGATGTCACAATGTCACAGGCGAAAAAGTAATTAAATATATGATATATAAAGACATAATAGTATAAGAATTGAATTAAACCCGCCATGTCACAGACGACACAATGTCACAGGCGAAAAAGTAGTTAAATGTATAATATAAAAATACATAATAGTAAATAGAATGAATTAAATCCGTCATGTCACAGATGACACAATGTCACAGGCCAAAAAGTAATTAAATGTATGATATAAAAAGACATAATTGCATAGGAAATGAATTAAACCCGCCATGTCACAGATGACACAATGACACAGGCGAAAAAGTAATTAAATGTATAATATAAAAAGACATAATAGTATATAGAATGAATTAAATCCGTCATGTCACAGATGACACAATGTCACAGGCGAAAAAGTAATTAAATGTATGATAAATAAAGACATATTAGAATATGAAACGAATTAAACCCGCCATGTCACAGATGACACAATGTCACAGGGGAAAAAGTAATTAAATGTATGATATATAAAGAAATAATGGTATCAATGTATATATTTCGTGCTATTTTGATGTTAGTGCTATATTGATGTAGTATATTTTGCGTTATAATTATGTATTATATTTCGTGCTAATATTTCATGATATACATTTATGTTATAATGTTATATTTCGTGCGATATTACATGAAGGAGTAACCGTTTATACGCAGGCCGAATTGGAGAATTGTATGATATAAAAAGACATAATAGCATATAGAATGAATTAAACCCGCCGTGTCACAGATGACACAATGTCACAGGACAAAAGTAATTAAATGTATGATATAAAAAGACATAATAGCATATAGAATGAATTAAACCCGCCGTGTCACAGATGACACAATGTCACAGGCCAAAAAGTAATTAAATGTATGATATAAAAAGACATAATAGCATATAGAATGAATTATACCCAGTTTGACACGTACAGTAGTATATAGAATAAATAACATCCCATGAACATACATAAAACAATACAACATTAGGTATAACGATGGTAATACCATTTATATTAAGTCATAGTATGTATATATACAATATTTCGTGCTATATTACATGAAGGATACACCGTATAAACCCAGCCAAGACTCATGTCATGATACGAGGTAACAAGCAGCCTATATTCCTAGACGGAGATGAAGTTCAGCAGGTGGATCGGTTCAAATACCTTGGCTCAATGGTCGGGATGGATGGAGACTCCGCACCAGAAATACGAGTCATACTGACAGTTGCCAGAGGCATCACTAGCCAACTGAATGGAATATGGAAGGCTAAGCAAATAAGCTTGAAACTCAAAAAGCAGCTGGTCACTTGTGTGGAGTACAGCGCTCTATGGCTCTGAAAGTTGGACACTCAAAGAAAGAGACGAGAGTCGTATCACAGCATTTGGAATGTGGGTATGGCGCAGAGTGCTACACATCAGCTGGACTGATAAAAAGTCAAACTCATGGGTGCACAAGCAAATAGGGGTGAAAGAAAAAGAGGGACTGCTAGCCCAACAAAGGAAGAGGAAGCTTGCAAAGTATGGTCACTGGAAGCGACGTGCGGATAGCATAGTAATAACTACTATTGAGGGAGAGGTAGAAGGGAAGGCTCTACCAGGACGCAGAAAAACTGCTTGGAAAGACAACATCAGAGACTGGACAGACGGCGGACTGGTAGCAGCAAGAGTGAAAGCACGCAAGAGAATGTCGACGGTTCTTTGAAGGACTATGGCTAAACAGCAGCAGCAGCATTCTTTAAAAACTAGTAAAACTACACTAAAATAATAATACAGCATAAATCTTAAAAACTACAATATGATAAAGATACATAATTATTAAACATACATAAGCTACAAGTTAAAGTCACAAATGCAATATTGCACAAGGCAATGATAAAAATGGACTAAAATCCATTACATATGATTGAAGAGATGAGTCTTGAGTTCCTTTTTGAAAATAGACAATGAGGCAGCAGAGTGCGGACCGTTGGTGGCAATTGGTTCCACAAATAAGGGGGCAGCTACCGGGAAAGACCATAAGTACTGGATTTGAGTGTCTAGTGGTCTAACTAATGCGTACTTCCCACTATTAAAACTATACATTCACCATACATTTTGGATAGATATATGTCATTTTATTTATTTTTGGTAAAAATCCTGAATATGTTTAAGGACCATGAAAGGAAGTCAAACAATTGGTTTGGGGGGAGTCCGGGGAGGGGGGGGGGGGGGGGGGGGGGGGGGGTTGCACGGTAACCCCGGTATATACCCGACTAAATTAGATATTAACAAATTAACAAAAGTTAAGCATTTCAACCAAACGCGTTATTTTAGTTTCGTATGGGAAGCCATATGCAATATTAACCAAATTAACCAATCCAAATGTCCATTATTAGAAAAAAACCGTGATTTTCCCCAAATTATACTTTCAAGGAAACTATCTGCCAATTAGTTGAAATTTAGAATGTGTCAAATATTGTGCCAATCAGAGATATTGTTAAGACAATTGCAATTTGCAAAAAAGATTAGCATAACATATTTATAAACAAAACTGTAATTGGTTAATCAAGATGATTATATCATGTAATTGACCAATGGGAATTATTGTACGAAAGACAGGTAGTGCCCATGGGGTTAAAAAGTTAATCAGAAGAATGTGGGTTCAGATAGTCTAATGCTACGGCAAATAGTTTATCAGTGGACATTTCAATATGTTAAAAACATGGCATTGTTAGCACAAAATTAATAGAACGTGTGTGTGTGTCATGTTTATTACAAATATATTGATATAATACACACAATTTAGGTCAGTTAATTTAGCACCACGATAAAGTCTACAATCAATTCTAGCAAATTGGTAGCTGTCGCTGCTGCAAGTGATGCATTCAATTCTGGCTTATTTATACTACCTGCCAAATCCGTGATATTATTTCTCTAATACATGTTGGTAAATTCTTAACACGCGCCTCACTCGATAATGATCGCCCAATTGCCTTGATAATATTGCTTACAAAATTACCACTGAAGCCCGCGCCGAACGAGATTTTCTATCGATTTCATTTTATCGTTAGATCCAATTGCTTTTTGCGATGCAATCATGCTAATAACTTGGACGTACACATTTTTCAACTTTTAAAAAAAATATCAAACGAAGTTGTTGTTCAAAATTGAACATTTGAACCATGTACCTTTAGCTTATGAGACCTCAGCTTTATCCATAGACCACGAGGAGTTGGCTGAACAACGATAGGATTTTTGTCTACACATAATATGTGTATATTATACATTAACAACATCAATAAAATGCTCAGTCATGAACATAGGCCATTACAACCCTCGCCATATGTGCCAGATGGACAGCAAAGTACCTAATAACACAAAAGAGGGACAAGATCTTGGAGTTTGGATAAAAGACGACACGACTACTTCAAAACACTGTGCAGAAGCAGCACAAAAAAGGCAAATCAAACCTTGGAATGATCAAGCGAACATTCAAATACATATAAAGGTCAGGACATTGTTAAGCTAAAGTGCTTAACAAAAGAAAGTAATACACTTTGTTTATGTCCTATATAGTTACTTCCAATTGCTTCTTGACCAAACAGGCTAAATAGATATGTGGATGAATCTTTTTGGCACATTTTGGTACCAAATTTGCCACAAAACAACAAAAGATTAGCCATGATAAGCACCAGTTAATGAAAATCCGTGACGTTTCCAAATTCGCATATTCAGTACACTACGCGGGATAAAAGCCCGAAGGTTACAAAGCACATATCCGGTATTTATATCCCGTATCACTGTTCATTTCCCTACGCGGGCTAATTCAAATTTACACTGTCATGCATGGATAGTGTAGCATGTGTGAGCGATATCCCCAGCAGTTATCCAGGCCATGCAATGCATACACAGCATTTTCTGTCGGCATTATGTGTTGAAAATGCTTATTTGGAGACGTCTGATTTGATTTGATTTGATTTTATTCAGCATATTATCACATTATACAAAAATAGCAATGCACGGAATACAAATATAAACACTTGCACCATGTTTCTGTGAAATGTTTTCCAAAATATCTTATTTTTTGTACTCTAGAGCAAAAAAAACCTGCTCTAACGCAAAACGTATCAAATTTTCCTTGGCTAACTTAACACTGAAAAATAACAAATTCAAGAAACATTTGAAATGTATGGGGAGGGTTGTTTAGACCAATTGCACCATGTTTCTGTGAAAAGTGTTCCCAAATATTTCCTTTTTTGTACTCTAGAGCAAAAACACTGCTCTAACGCGCAAAACGTATCAATTTTTCCTTAGACCACAAAATACTTTAAAAATAATTAAAATGGAAACACTTCAAATGTATAGGGAGGGTTGTTTAAACCAATTGCACCATTTTTCTGTGAAAAGTTTTCCAAAATATTTCTGTATCAATGTTGTTACGTTTTGCGTTAGACTATGTGAAAAAGGGGCAACTTTTGACGCAAAACGTACCATTGGGACTTGGCAAGGGGTATGAATAATTTGGACAGGCATAAAAACACAATTCTTGTTCAATTCTATTGTTATGAAAAAAATGTTGAGCCCAAATATATTGATTTGTACTTGCAAACTAATTGTCTTTAGTGTAAAGCGAAAGTTCCACCACTCCAGCTGGTATAGATATGAGAAAAATGCCAAAAATTCATATTTTTCAAGGGGTATGAATAATTGTGGGCTTAACTGTATATGTATGCGTATGTTTTGTTTTTCGAAAATATGCGAAAAATCAATGCACTTGCGCAAATGCACAATGCGGGGTCGTGCCATTATCAGATTATTCACACATCAACATCAGCGCGCGTGCGAAGTAGAACACAAAAGGTATACATGAAATTGAATATTGAAAAAAATATATGGAGGCATTCACGACGTACATAATAAGCATAATGAGATGTTCATGTGTCTTCATTTTTTCTTTCTTTAGGCACCTATTTGCTGAGAAGACTTTTAAAGGATCAGACGAGTCCGGCGATTAAAGAAGTCTACCAATCGGTTGTCAGATTACAATTAGATGGACTTTACGGTACGGTATGCGCCATAAATTATTAAGACGTGCGCAGAGAACGGTTCACACAAGATTAGCATGTGTGAGCGATATCCCCAGCAGTTATCCAGGCCATGCAATGCATACACAGCATTTTTTGTCGGCATTATGTGTTGAAAATGCCTATTTGGAGACGTCTGATTTGATTTGATTTGATTTGATTCAGCATAATTATTATCACATTATACAAAAATAGCAATGCACGGAATACAAATATAAACACTATTACAATTCAGATATTCATACATATATGGATTTTTGCAGGGTGCTCAGTTGTCATTATTACAAGAGGGTATCAGACGTATTCGAAAATCACGTAATTGGGGTAGTTTAACAAGCTGCGGTTCGTAAAACACGTCCGTAACGTGAATAGAGTATCAAAATCGAAACAAGCAAAATTAAAAAAAGGGTATAATTTTCATACAATGGCCTTACGTATTTAGGGTCATTATTTGCTCGGGGAGAGATTATATAAATAGCCATGATATACGGGCGGGACATACATGTATTTCTTAATGTGTATCCGTCGCAAGTGATCTGATCTAGATCAACTCAGCATTTGTTATGATACTTAGGGAAGGAAAACAGAATTTGAAATGTATCATACTTGGACAAATTACTTGTTTAGGGTATCAAAATATTTTGACTACTTGTTTGGGTATGTAAAATACTGACTATTACTCGCCATGGGTATGTAAAATACTGTCCATTGATTAGGGTTGCTTTTTCACATTAATGCAATTAATTATTTAGGATGCCTTTTGAAAGTCTTTGAACGCGCCTGATATCCCCTTGTAATGACCACTGAGCACCCCGGGTGGATTTTCTTTAAATAGGGCTAATCATGGCTTATCATTGTTGTTTTGTGACGAGTTTGATACCGAGCCTGTTTGGTCAAAACAAATAGAAGTCACTCTATAGGATATAAACAAAGTGTATGATTTTCTTTTGCTGAACACTTTACTTCTCATCAAACCTATATGGAAGGACATCGAACTACTAGAGCGAGTTCAAAGAAGGACATCAAAAATAATTCCAGAACTGAAACACATGCCATATGAAGAAAGACTGAAGCAACTAGCAACCCCAGAGGACCGAGCAAGGGACCTAATCCATGTATACCGTATCTATTCCAGCTAGCTGAAAATACAACAACCAGAGGATTCCGAAGAGACCAGGCTCAAGCAAACTGCCCGGGCTAGAATATAAAGAATATAAGCATGCTGGTGGGAAAAGGGGAACACAAGAATAATAGCCTGAACATAATGGACCTACGGCACATATTCCCCCAGCCACAGTCCGACATACGCGTGCGCCAACAGATCAGCTCACTGCGCACTGACTGCGCACGCTTGAAAACTCACAAAATTCCGCCAACCAACAACACCAAAGCACCTGATTGGTCAAATATAAACTGTAGCCTTTTTAAAGATCGTCACGCTGCGCCGTAACCACCAACGCAGTGGTCTCACTGTGCCGTAACCACCGACGCAGTGGGGCGTAATGGTGCATTTCCCCCATGCTAGAAGGCTTGCACCCCCTGATACCCCCCAGATGAAATGACAAACTCTATGTATACCTATGTATACTTAATAAAACAATAGTCAGAAATGGCCCCCCTGATGACATGCCTGTCCCCCCACATGCCCCTACCCAAATTGAAGACCTTAGTTACGCCACTGCTAAGTCAAACAAGGTAAATGTAACCATATTTATGTGTATTTCATGAAACAAAGTTTATGCCGTGATGCATAACTCGAAAAGCAGCGTACAAGATTGGTTGATGATGTCTGGGAAATTGATTCTCGACAAACATTTGGAAAGTGGGGAAGCCCCTGAAGGCTCTTGGGTTATAAGCATTTTTAAGGGGGTTTCATGACACATAATGCAGTACTCGCAAGCCGTTTTCACCTGGTTTTCACCAACTTGAAATACTAGAAATGACATGTTGAGGGTCAAAAACTAATATCTCGTCAATTCATTTCTGTGTTTATTCTATTTTTTGGCTAATAGATGACTTATTTCTAGAATTTGGCAATCCTTGGCGACCATTTTGGGAAGCCATTTTAACCGTCATCTTAATGCAGGGATCAGTGTGCAGCTTGAACCTACCCTCCTCAAGGTTAGTCAAAGATAAGACGCCTAATCTTTGCCTAGTAATATTTTTGGAGAGGTGAATCTTGAACTAATTTATACATTGGACAGGTGAATCTATGGTGAATCTTCACCTATATTTCAACTTCTGCCACATATTACTATTGAACGAACATGGTGCACTGAGGTGAATCTTCACCCTACAAATTGCAGGATAGACCTAATCTTGACCTAATTTATCCTGAAGAAAGGTGAATGCTTGAGGAGGGTAGGTTCAAGCTGCACATTGATCCCTGCATAAATGTGATGTTCAGTAGCAAGATAGAAATACCAGATGATGAATTTGTAATGGTCATAAACATATATTTAATCATTTTAAATGTAAGCTTTTATCTTATATTGCAGCCGATATATACACATGGAAAAAAGTATCGCACCACTGTTTTTTGTTAAAATGTGCAAATGTGGCCTCGAATTTTGCCACCATGGTGTGATATTAAGGATCATTTGTTTGCGTAAGCTGTCCAACAAATTGTTATGCAATAAAAGGGCAACATTTTAGTTTGTGACGTAATCGATGTAATGTTTTTCAAGGCCAAGGGGAAAATGCATGTTTTTGTCCAAAAGCATGTATGAAACAAGTTTGGGTATAACGCGATATTGAATAGACTTTAAAAAATTAAATATGTCATTATATTAGTTATGTATTTGGCGCAAGATATGTTCCATTAGACGTTATAGGCTGCAATGCAGTGAATGAGTCCAAATATGCCATTTTTTATGGTCATACATTCAGCATATACGAAGAGGTCACCGTATATTTTTTCTTGTTTATTTGACCTAGGGCAACACTTCCGCAATATTGCTTTTGTCATTTGAACTTATTTAAAATTTGACCTATTTTGAGGACAATTGGGCAACTTTTGAAATTTGACCCCAGATGACCTTTGACCTTGGAAGACTTGAATGTGTTACCAAGGATTACAACTATGGAGATTAATCATCGGGCCTCTCAATATCGCGTTAAACCCAAACTTGTTTTATGCATTTTCCCCTTGGCCTTGAAAAACATTACATCGATTACGTCACAAACTCAAATGTGGCCCTTTAATTGCATAACATTTGCTGGACAGCTTACGCAAACAAATGATCCTTAATATCACACCATGGTGGCAAAATTCGAGGCCACATTTGCACTTTTCAACCAGTGGTGCGATACCTTTTTCCATGTGTATATATGAATTTTCACAATTTGACCACTTTTGGCGGCCATTTTCTCCACCATTTTGTCCTCCATCTTGAATGTAATGTACCTTAACAACATAAAAAGGCTAGAAAAGTATTTGCAATGGTCAAAAAGATATCTTGTCACTGTATATATGCTTTTGTCTTATATTTTGGCGGATAAATGGGAATTTTCTCCATTTGACCACTTTTACGGGCACTTTTACGGGCACTTTTGCGGGCACTTTTGCGGGCACTTTTGCGGGCACTTTTGCGGGCACTTTTGCGGGCACTTTTGCGGGCACTTTTGCGGGCACTTTTGCGGGCACTTTTGCGGGCACTTTTGCGGGCACTTTTGCGGGCACTTTTGCGGGCACTTTTGCGGGCACTTTTGCGGGCACTTTTGCGGGCACTTTTGCGGGCACTTTTGGCAGCCATCTTGTCTGCCATCTTGAATTTGATGTACATTAGCAACATAAAAATCAGCAATGGTCAATAACATATATAAAGTCATTCTATTATTGATATTCACGTTTTATATAAAGTCATTCTATGTATGTAATAATAAGATTCATAAAATAATTCCAAATTTGAACTTACTGTTCCAGGGGAGTTGCCAGAAGGAGTTGACTTTCTGATTTCTGGTGACGTCACGAGATGTGTTTAGTGACGTATCCTGGATCAATTGATCGTATAAGTGACTCAGTTGGTAGGCCCCCTCGTCGCCGTTCACGAGGTGCTGTTTCATGTCTAAGTTGGATTTGCGACGGATCCAAATGGATTCTCTAATCCATCTGGTGTTTTTAGTGTTGTCTCTCGCGAGAATGTTTATATCGTCCCAATTTATTACACTCTCAGAACAAAGGTTAAAATCTTTCACCATGTTGGTTAAAATTTTAACCAACGAGAGGTTACCAGGTGAACCACTCAATTGGTTGGTTAAAACCGTAACCAACAGCTGTTGGTTAAACTTTATCCTGTAGTTGGTTACAATTTTTAATCATTTGTTGGTTAATATGTTTTAACCAACAGTGGTTGGTTAAAAAATGTTGGTTACACTTTTTATTTATTTTTGCTAAACTTTAACATGTGGTTGGTTAAAACTTTTAATCATTTGTTGGTTAATTCTGCTAAATTTAACCTGAGACGAATAGGTATATTCGTTTCAGTTGAAACCCTTCTATATGCGTCTCCAGACCCCACAACCGGAGCATTGCAATCACTTGGTCGTCTGCCATTTTGTCAAAAAGAGAGAGAACCGGCCAGCCTCGTTTTGATGTCGCAGCAGCACCACATTTGTAACCAACGTTGTGCAATAGATATTTTTCACCAACACATGTTGATTAAAATGTAACCAACAATTTGATAATATGCACAAACTCTTTTCCCACCATTGACATTCTTTGGTGGGAATCTTGTTTTGACCGATTGTTGGTTAAAATTATGAGGACTTAACCAACGTTGAATAAACCAAAAATGATTTATATTTTTACTCTTTAACGAACGCAGTATTAAAAGTAATTTTTAACCAGCGCTTCATTTTTAACCAATGTAGTATACTTTTTAATCAACATTTTTTTAACCCATGGCTAAAAAATAAATGTATTAAAAATACCTGTTCTGAGAGTGTAGATGGTTTTCAGTAGCAGCGTGATCTGCAATGGAAGACTTCATTTCCGTATTTTGTGAGTCTTTCCTTGCCGTGTGTGTGAATTTCCTTGTCGTGTGTGTGTCATTTTCCCCGCCGTTTCGGTACGCGAAAAAAGGAACATAAAACGGAAATGGACAAAATGACAGGCCGCAAATTCACGCGCACGGAAATGAAAGACTCACTATGTAAAAACGAATAAAAACAAGTTTAGAACACTCGCAGTGAAAATAGGCGAACCCGCGATTCCTGAACAACGAATTAAAACAAACAGCGCGGTGCGCGAATTGAACGTCGCACACGCGGAGTGTATTAGACACTTTCAATGCACCACGCGTATTTTAGTTTCTTGCTTTCTGATCGACACTTTTAAGTGTGTATGCATAGGTATATACATGCGTATGTTTTGTTGCTCGAAAAAATGCGAAAAATCAATGCACTTTCGCAAATGCAAAATACGGGGTCGTGCCATTATCAGATTATTCATACATCAACATCAGCGCGCGTACAAAGAAGAACATTAAAGGTAAACATGAAGTGAAAATTGAAAAAAAATATGGAGAAATTCACGATGTATATAATTAGCATAATGAGTTATTCATGTGTCTTTCTTTTCCTTTCTTTTGCTTTTTTAGGCACCTATTTCCTGAGAAGACTTTTAAAGAATCAGACGAGTCCGGCGATTAAAGAAGTCGACCAATCGGTTGTCAAATTACAATTAGATGGATATTACGGTACGGTATGCGCAAGAAATTGTTAAGACTTTTATTATCGTGCGCAAAGAACGGTTAACACAATATTATATTGCTTTGATCAATCATATAAACCATTTCAAATCGGAATAACACATTTGGATTGTCAGACTGATGCCCAGCGGTATTTCCATTATTACCATGACTGCATAGACATTCGGAACCAGCACTTAAGTAGGATATTAAATCCGCTTTCGGAAAACGTCACCTTGAAAAGGTCTTTCAGATTTAAGTAGTGTAGTTAACTGAATTAAAGTATATAGGATAATATTCTATATTGGTGAACAAATTTGGAGTGTTCCAGTCATCTTTAGGCGCACCATTCACGCACGCGTATAATTATACTTAGGTAAGATCGAGAAAATGCGCGGGATATTATATAGATACTATTAGTTATTGCATCACTGTTTCACGAAGTTTGCTAAAAAAGAAGAGTTTCTCGTCATTTATTTCAGATTAAGAACAATGACTAATATATTGTAGCGAGAAACCTGTTTCTCTTACTGATATTTCGTAAGTTTTAACCTCGAGAAGTGAACATTATTTGCTATATATATATAACTAGCTACGAACAGCTACATTTTATTGTCTATACTTATAGGTGAATTTATGAACAGAAATATAATGTATACCTTATATACAGTATTTCTATTTAGAATACTATCAATATTCGGTTTTCCCGTTGTTCATGCTATTTATAACAAACCAATCAATTGCACAGTTGGATGTGACGAATTTGTAGGTGACCCTTTTTACGACGAAGTAACTTTAATGGCCACAAGATTCCAATGCCCAACCTTGTGCACATGTATATTAGGCAATCATTATGTAACAATTAGCTGTTCTAATGGAACATCATCGGTATTGAAAGTGTTATATCCGAGCTTCGATGTAAAGTTATCATGGAGTAGCACCGGCCTAAGTGGAATAGATCCATACGCATTTGGACTCTCGCATTCTTCAGGTCTTAAAAACACAAGCTCTGAATTAGCAAATAACTTATACTGGCTTGATTTATCCATCAATAATATTGTGGAGCTTCATTCTCGGCAATTTCAAGCCCTTACCATCCTGGAATGGTTAGGTCTGTCCAACAATAATATCGCTGATGTAGGCCTACATCTGCTCTCCTTTGAAGGGCTATCCAACTTGAAGTGGTTATATCTGTCCAGCAATGATATTGCGGAGCTTCACCCATATCAATTTCAGGGGCTTAAAAATCTGAAAGTGTTAGATCTATCCAAGAATAACATTATTGAGCTGCAACCTCAATTGTTTGAAATGCTTACAAATCTAAGTGATTTAGATCTGTCAGACAATAACATTACGGAGGAAGACCTACAAATATTACAAAGGCTTACCAACCTGGAATATTTATATCTGTCTAATAACAATATCGTAGAGGTACACCCGAAATTGTTCCTAGGGGGTTCCAACCTGTGGTCGTTAGATATATCCAATAATAATATTGTAGAGCTAGAACCACTGTTGTTCAAAGGATTTACCAGGCTAGATTATTTAGGTCTGTCAAACAATAATATAGTTAAGCTATACCCACAGCAGTTTGAAGGTCTTCCAAACCTGGGGACGCTAGAGCTGTCTAATAATAATATTCAGGAGGTACACCAACAGGCTTTTGATGGGCTTGTTAACTGTTGGGGGTTATATCTATCCAACAATAATATTATAAAGCTATACCCACAGCAGTTTGAAGGTCTTCCCAACCTGTGGAGGCTAGAGCTGTCTAACAATAATATTCAGGAGGTACACCAACAAGCTTTTGATGGGCTTGTTAACTGTTGGGGGTTATATCTATCCAACAATAATATTGTAAATCTATACCCACAGGAGTTTGAAGGTCTTCCCAACCTTGCGACGCTAGAGCTATCTACTAATAATATTCAGGAGGTACACCAACAGGCTTTTGATGGGCTTGTTAACTGTTGGGAGTTATATCTATCCAACAATAATATTGTAAAGCTAGAACCACAGTTGTTCAAAGGTTTTACCAGGCTATATTATTTAGGTCTGTCAAACAATAATATTGTAAAGCTATACCCACAGCAGTTTGAAGGTCTTCCCAACCTGTTCAGGCTAGAGCTGTCTAACAATGATATTCAAGAGGTACACCAACAGGCTTTTGATGGCTTTGTTAACTGTTGGGGGTTATATCTATCCAACAATAATATTGTAAAGCTATACCCACAGCAGTTTGAAGGTCTTCCCGACCTGTTCAGGCTAGAACTGTCTAACAATAATATTCAGGAGGTACACCAACAGGCTTTTGATGGGCTTGTTAGCTGTTCGGTGTTATATCTATCCAACAATTATATTATAAAGCTATACTCACATCAGTTTGAAGGTCTTCCCAACCTTGCGACGCTAGAGCTGTCTAATAATAATATTCAGGAGGTACACCAACAAGCTTTTGATGGGCTTGTTACCTGTTCGGTGTTATATCTATCCAACAATCATATTATAAAGCTATACTCACATCAGTTTGAAGGTCTTCCCAACCTTGCGACGCTAGAGCTGTCTAATAATACTATTCAGGAGGTACACCAACAGGCTTTTGATGGGCTTGTTAACCTTTGGTGGTTAGATCTATCCAACAATAATATTGTGCAAGTACACCTGAATCAATTTAAAAATCTCACCAACCTGTATGCATTAGACCTGTCCAACAATGATATTGTGGACCTACCCCCGCAGTTGTTCGCAGGACTTACCAGCCTAAAACAGTTATATCTGTCCTACAATGATATTGTGGACCTACCACCACAGTTGTTCTTAGGACTTACCAGCCTACACATGTTATATCTGTCCTACAATAATATTATGACTTTACATCCACAGCAGTTCGAAGCCCTTGCTAATCTATACATAATAGAACTAGCTAACAATGATATTGTGGAAATACACCCGCGTCAGTTCGAAACACTTACTAACCTTCATCTATTGTATTTGTCCAACAATCACATTAATGCCATATATTCACAGGTATTACAGTCACTTAATAATCTTGAAATCATTGACTTAAGTACAAATAATCTGCAAATATTTGAATTACCAACGTCAGAACAGTACCATCGACTAAAAAGCATTTCACTTTCTAAAAATAAGTTGTCGAGCTTCCCGCGAAATCTATTTCAAAACGTTTTGAGTTTGAAATATCTTGATATATCTGAAAACAAGTTTGATCAATTTGATCTTAGGTTGTATTTTGTGAATAATTCAATGACCCAACTTGATTTTGTAGATTTGAGACGCAACAAGTTACACGGAGTAAATTATGAGTCATTTAAAAATGTCCCCAATTCAACAAAGATATTCGTTGAAAATGCTGCTACTTGTTGCTTTATAACATCAGCAACATGCACAGCCACAATACCAGCTTCACAATTCTTGACATGTGGCCGGTTGCTTTCAAATCCAATTCAAAGAATTACTATGTGGACACTGGGCATTTTTGCTGTTATCAGTAACGCTTGCACGCTGTATTATCGTTACACATACAGTGATAACATTAAAAAGGTTCAGCTTTTGTTGATCTCAAATCTGTCAATCTCGGATCTTTTAATGGGTATTTATATGCTAGTGATAGTCTCAGCAGATATGTATTATTCTAACCTTGGATATTTCCCCTCTGAAGCATGGAGATCAAGCATTACATGTAAGGTAGCCGGAACTCTATCCATCCTGTCAAGCATGGCTTCAGTATTCTTCGTCACTCTTTTAAGCATAGACAGATATATGTGTATTCGATATACTTTTAGCAGTAAGAGATTAGGCTCAACTTCAGCCAAGGTAGCCATAGCTGTACTCTGGGTAGTCTCAGTAACATTGAGTATCGTTTCAACCATTTTGTCTGAAGCTTACCCTGATTTATACGACGTATCCGAGGTGTGTACTGGTCTCCCACTTTCAAGAGGCAATATCTTAAGGACTACATATTGGCAATTTGATCTGGGAATTTCAGATAATTATTTCGTGCCTATTATATTCAACAATACTTTAGATATTGTAGTTGGCACTAAACCAGGCATGTATTTTGGTATTGCGATGTTTTCCATTGTCAATTTCATATGTATGTTGATAATTGCATTCGCCTATATCGGGATATTCATCACAGTGCGACAAGCAGCCAACAATGCCGGGCGAAATCCAAGTCAGAAGGAAGAACTCCGAATGGCTATCAAAATGGGCGTGATAATTATAACAGATATGATGTGCTGGCTTCCTATCATTATTCTTTCAATCTTTGTACAGAGTGGGAGTGTTACAGTCACACCTCATGTCTATGCCTGGATTGTAACGTTTGTGCTGCCCATTAATTCCACGATCAACCCAATTCTATATTCATTATCTTCGGCAATATATGGGTTCATAGAGAAGATGAATACCGATCAAACGCGTGCTGTCGATGTGATAGCTTTAAGAAAACGATAAAGTTATAAATCACCTTTTGTCACTCATTATTTTGCTCTCTAGCTTGACAGATAGGGACGCCACAGTAAATCGCGACGAGGGTCAGTACCTTTTGACACATGTGTTTACGACTTTCTGATATCTGGTAAAGGAACCCAACGAGCAACTGCTTGTAAAACACACCCTTTAGCTCACACTCTCTAGTTAAGTCCCAATAGCAAGAGGTGTAAATATTGAATTTACTGCGTTAGTCTATCGTTTCAGTCTGAAATAAATCTTGGCCTCCTGATCACTCCCGATCGTGATTAACTTTAGGTATACTGCATCTATCTACACTGAAAACCCGAATGATAGATTTCTGTTCAATGATATGTATTTAATGAAAGGAATGATATTATTTTGTATGATTCCTTTCAGGAAACATATCATGACTCAATATTTTGTGTGTGATAGGAATTGCCCAATAACATAACATTTGTTTCATTAAAACATATCATGAGTTGTTCTGCAAAGAAAAGCATATCATTCTGAGTACTGATATGCTTTTCTGAAAGGAATTGTTAAATAACATATCTTTCCTTTCATTAAAACATATTATGACTCAATATGCTTTTCTGAAAGGAATTGTTAAATAATATATCATTCCTTTTATTAAAACATATCAACAGTTATTCTGCAAAGAAAAGCATATAATTCTGAGCACTGATATGCTTTTCTGAAAGAAATTGTTAAATAATATATCACTCGTTTCATTAAAGAAAGGAATTGGTAAATAGCATATCTTTCCTTTCATTAAAACATATTATGACTCAGTATGCTTTTCTGAAAGGAATTGTTAAATAACATATCTTTCCTTTCATTAAAACATATTATGACTCAGTATGCTTTTCTGAAAGGAATTGTTTAGGGGTTCAATAAGGTTTCGGAGTTGTTTATCTTGAATCGACAACGGTAAGACGGGTTCATTTTGCGAGGGCAGCTTTAGCTGCCCGAGCAAAATAAACCCGTCTTACCGTTGTCGATTCAAGATAAACAACGACGAAGACCTTGTTGAACCCCGTTCAACAACGACCAAACATATTTTCATTATTCAAATGTGAATATTGTTTTGGATAATTAATGAAAACAAGTAAAAAACTTGTTTTAATAGGCTTAATTTGACATAAAAAAAATAGCTGCTCTTTAAAAATCGAGAACAAAAAGTTTACGTTTATTATTATTAGGCCCTTATTTGGACATCGTCCGTTCCCCGTAAATGGGCGAGGGAACTTCAGAATGGGCTGGGTTACAAAAGGTAAACATCTGAGAAGACAAATTATTTCGCAAGTAATTGTGAAATCAAAAATATTTTGTAAATAGCATTTTATTCATACACCACCTTTAACATTCAGAGAAAAATTAAATCAAGAATGCGTTTAATTTACACAACACATTTTGATACATGTTTATAGAATATTTGTATCAAATCAAAACACACCCCTCCGTTTCAATAGTGATACGGTCCAAAGTTCAAAGCGAACACATTTCACCGCGCGATGATGCAAACTGGCGATTCTCTTGCGCTGGGTAGCTATCGTTCGGTCTAAATTGTGGCTTTAGGAATGTTCCGTGACATATGGCCCTCGCCAAAAATATTTTCCGCAGGGATATAGCTACATTTTGGTATATAAAGCTGTTTCCTAACTTTAAGGATTGCATGGCGAAATGCATTTATACGCCGAAAAAACTGGCGAAAAAAGGAACACATTTTGCGAACATTATTTGTTTGTTTACAATTTTGCATCGATGCATAGGCATTAGTGGCTTCCAAATAAGGTTCGCTATCCTAGTAATTTGCATATGAACAGTGGGTTTATCTCAAATCGACAACGCTTTGTTACTGTACTTGAGGTATGGGGGAGTTGTTGAATAAATAATATATCATTCCTTTTATTAAAACATATCAATAGTTGTTCTGGAAAGAAAAGCATATAATTCTGAGCACTGATATGCTTTTCTGAAAGGAATTGTTAAATAATATATCTTTCATTAAAACATATCATGAGATGTTCCGCAAAGAAAAGCATATAATTCTGAGCACTGATATGCTTTTCTGAAAGGATTTGTTAAATAACATATCTTTCCTTTCATTAAAACATATTATGACTCAATATGCTTTTCTGAAAGGAATTGTTAAATAATATATCATTCCTTTTATTAAAACATATCAATAGTTGTTCTGCAAAGAAAAGCATATAATTCTGAGCACTGATATGCTTTTCTGAAAGAAATTGTTAAATAATATATCACTCGTTTCATTAAAGAAAGGAATTGGTAAATAGCATATCTTTCCTTTCATTAAAACATATTATGACTCAGTATGCTTTTCTGAAAGGAATTGTTAAATAACATGTCATTCCTTTCATTAAAACATATCATGAGGTGCTCTGCAAAGAAAAGCATATCATTCTGAGCAATGATATGCTTTTCTGAAAGAAATTGTTAAATAATTTATCATTCCTTTCATTAAAACATTTCAAGAGTTGCTCTGCAAAGAATAGCATATCATTCTGAGCACTGATATGCTTTTCTGAAAGGAATTGTTAAATAACATATGATTCCTTTCATGCTCTGAACACAGAAAACATATCATTCGGGTTTTCAGTGCTATAGTTTAATCAGTTCCAAATTGGCGAGAAATATTCGGTTTTTATCTCTCCTCGCGCAAAAGTAATCCAAGCGTACACGCGAGATTCTTGTTACACGCACACGATTAAAAAAGCAAGCACGCGACACGCATATCATGCGTAGTTCGTATGTTTCCTTAACGCGCGCCCGCGTCCTTCTATATTCGCTGTTATAAGGAGGCTTCGCCAATTTGGAACTAATCAAACTATAGTTTGTATATTTTAAATGTATTGAATTGAGAGAAAAATACGACTAAGTGTACGTGTACTGATCAACGTTTGCGATGATTACTTAATTATTGTTAGTATAGGTTTTATGTGAGAAAATTATATAGTGTAAGGAACCAATTAAAGGGATGTTGAGAGATCCATCGGAGAGGGAACGCTCAATTTCTCTCAGAAGTTTGGTTTTTCATGTTTCATACGTAACGCTTACATATGTACTAACATGCTTACTACCTCCTGAAATCATACAGTTTAATTTGCAAATTTTTAGGTTAAATTAATGAATTTGTAAGTTTGCCTAATTTCGATGTTGATCCTATCAAGATTAACAACATTCATCTAAATGGCCTCGGATTGCTTCTACCAAATTAGTTTCATGTTTACCATGAATAAACTTGAAGCAAAGTAATGACCTCTCTGATCGAATTGATGGTGATCTTTATTCAAGATGAAAATCATTAAGATGCCTTCAGAACCATTGAGAAAACGTCTTTTTTATTTTCATTTGTCCCGATTTTGTTGAAACAAATCATTACAAGAGAGGGTTTCTACATATCATCTATTATACTATTGTAACCCAAATTATCATTTGTCAATCATTAACATTGGTACGTGAAAGTAAAGCTTATCCCCATCTCGCAATTGACATGAGCACGTTATGCTAAGTGTAGGGTATATTTTGCACTACCAACTAAAAATTGGTTCAGAAACTTCACAAAATAAGCCAAAACTATATGAAGGTTATTGTATATCATTGTAATATTAATCAATGTTAATTCCATTTAAAAGTATAATGTATACTATTATGTAATCTGTATAATTGTTCAATTAGTTTGTAAAAACAGTGTGCATATTGTTAAATATGTTACCAAATATGGACATTTGCATTTCTTTTAAATGCATGTACCATGGACTTGCATATATAAAAAAGTGTACTCAAAGTAAAATAAATATTTAAAATATTTCTTACCAACATAATATGAAGGCAACCAATGCTTGAATCAATAGCTGCATTTATTTTATGTTATCAGCCAAAAGAATCACCACATTTCATAGTACCGTAATTATCCAGTTCTGACTAATTTGGTAACCCCAACAAAGACGCATTTTGAAACCGAACAAAATATTGAGTATGCTACTCAATGACGCGTGATATTTATGATAAGGGGCTACATGTATCAGACACAATAGCTAATTAATATGACGAAACAAAATTGCTCAGATATTGTTTTCTTACATTAAATGCAAAATAATGACAAAACAATGTTATTATTACGTGAATTCAGCAGGGCAAAGATAAAATTAGGCTTGCCTATCACAAATCTTGTTCGGTTTTTAAAATGTACATTTCTATCCAAATGGACATAAAACATGTTTTACTCAACACATTTTAACCAACTAAAATTTATTTGGAAAGCTAATGAGTCAGCCTCTCTAAAATAAAATAATTGTTTGAAAACTGTTTGCACATATTTTTAAAAATAAAATCCCAAAATTGAGTACACCTTTTTTTTTACTCACCCTGTATATCCATGAATGTTTTTATTATATTTCACAAAATATCAATGTTCATAGTATATTTGTATGACAGGAAAAATGTTGAACTAACATTCACAGGTGTTAACCCATGAAAGACATCGTAAAACATGCACAACTTTTTTTCCGCCAGCAGCTGAAATGTTGATATTAAGCAGTGGCGTAGCTAGGTTATTGATATTGGAGGGGCGAGAAATGAAAATGAAGCGATAACACTTTTGAGAGTCAAGAAATGCGCGCGTAGCGTGCGAAATTTTTCGACTTTACATCTATTTTTGGCACGATCGAGGTTCATTTTGGCTCTAAACAAGCTTGTAGCCAAAATGTTGCATTTTGGGGACACATGCGCGTGTAGCGTGCGAATTTTTTTCATCTGTGTACTTTGGACCATCATAATTCCATGATTCCTGTGGTTAAATGAACCGACAGTGCCAATCTCAACCGACACGACGACGTCAATATTGGGGGGGGGGGGGTGGTGGTGGTGGTGGTGGTGGGGGTGGGGGGGGGGGGGGGTTAGTGATGACGTTTTCCAAAAATACGCCAGAAAATTGCATGGTCAAAATCGCAAATATACCAACGGAAGCTAGTATAAAGGTGTTGATGAACATTTGAGGTAATTTTGTTGAGGCGGGAGATTTTATATGCTAGGCGGGAGTGCGGGAGAAAGAGTGTCTAGGCGGGAGACGCCCGCCTAATGCGGGAGAGTTGACAGCCCTGAAATGTCGCAATATAACCTCCGGGTATTGTTACATATGGACAATGCGCACAAGACTGTGGTTGCCATGGTAACCAGGAAGGGTCCAATTAGGGTATTTCACAGCGTAATTTAAAAATTCAGCGTCGTTTCAGAAAAAATCTTCACGGTTTTGTAGCTACTGTCATTCTCTCAAACTTGTATAAACCCATTGCAGTACGACTTTTTGTTTTTGAGTTACGGTTGTTCCCGTGTCGCAAGTTTACGTGTTTTATAGTTTTGAGATATCGAGCGAAATATATTCAAAATATTGTAATTAGTGATGAAAAAATAATAAATTGACATTTGAGATAAAAATAGTTGTTTATTTATTGAACAGCCCGAATTTAGACACAGTTTAAGTCCATTTTGGTCAAAATAGCATAAATATTAAGGGTTTTATGGATTTTTAAAGAACACTTTTAATATTATGATAAAAACAAAATATCAAAAGTTACCATTGTTTTTACACACAAATGTATACGATTTGACTCAAACAAAAGCATTTTAATGCTGACACATTGAATTACACATAATGATATATTATGTAATATAATATGTGCATGAACACTAAATGACTAAAATCCCAATCCAAGGCCCAAGCAAACTGTCCGGGCTAGGCTTAAATAACAATTCCCTTTAAAGGGAAAATCCAGATTCAAGTAAAATGCCATGTGCAATGAGGTTCAGAAACTGGAGGAATCAAACTATGGGGAAATAATCGATTCTTTCCGCAAACTACCTCCATGCATCAGATGGGACCCTACCTTACCCTAAGAGTGAGTGAAATCGACATTTTTAACAGAACTCATCATATTTTTGACATGAGCTTTTAAGTTAAAATAACTGCAGCACATGGTGGCCGTACTGCAAGGCTAAACTTATCAGTAAAAGTCATGCCATCAGCTGTTAACATAATTACACCCCCACTCGATGTGTCTAATTGTAAGTAACACGTGGTAATACGTGTAGTACATGTGCATACTACATCCCAGGGGGTGGGGGGGGGGGGGGGGTGGACCATATAATGTTCCATTTCCGTTGGCTTTTCCCTGCTTTTGGAAGCTCTTTCTGAAACTCAAAGTCATGCGGAAAACCGGATTAGGATAAGGCTTCATGGTATATTGGGATTGCATCTTTAAAAGTTGTTTCCAAATCGGAGAGGGTTGATAAGCGGTTGTTAATGGATTTGGATAGTTCCTTGAATATTGACGGCGGGTGATTAGATTTTGAATTGATATACACAGGTTTGTCGTTTGGTTTTCAAACAGTTTGTACGTGGGAATTTCCAATTTTAAAAACAAACAAAAAGCAACCTGGTAATTCCCCCCCCCCAAAAAAAAAAATCAAAAAGAAAAATCATGCCTCACACCCCTACAGAAGGCATGGGAATTCCCAATTTTAAAATAAAAAAGCAGCCTGGGAATTCCCCCCCCCCCCAAAAAAGATTAATGCCTCACACCCCTATAGATGGCATGGGAATTCCCAATTTTAAAAACAAAAAGCAACCGGGGAATTCCCAAACAATAATATATTCATCATACCTCACCCTATGACGCATGGGAATTCTCAATGTTAAAAACAAAAAGCAACCAGGGAATTCCACCCTCTAAAAAAGGTGTTGCTGGGAATTCCCAAGATTGTCTGTAAAAATATGTTTGCCTTATATAGGGGGTTTACCATTAATAAATGGAATAGCCCATTGTTCAGTGATTTGTACACGATGAGAAGGAGCTTGAACACGATTCTTTTCTTGAAAGGAAGCCAGTGGAGATTTCTACAAGTAAACCTGTCTGTGATGGTAAATCGGAAAAACACCTGTTGGAAATTCTGTTGAATAGCATATATAGCAAAATAATGATTACTGGAATGCCACAATCAATATGACATGCTTTAGGTGCGTTTCTTCCGTGTTACCAATATTGCCTCTAAGAATTAATTGAACTAGACAATTCATTGTGGCGAAACAGGGTCACTGCGTATATTCAGATTGTCATAGATTCGGGCAATTGGTTCAATCAAGCGAGCGATTCTTCCGTGTTAACGTTATGTACGGAAAGCGATATCGGACCCCCGCCACCACTTGTTAAATGCCGCGGCCGCTTGTTAATTCCCGTCACTACTTGTAATTTGCCGCCAGTTGTTAATGCCGCCAGTTGTTATTCCCGCCAGTTGTTATTCCCGCCAGTTGATAATCCCGCCAGTTGTTAATCCCGCCTGTTGTATGCCGACACCCCTTGCTAAATCGCCGACACTTGCAAATTATGCCCGATCCCGCCGCATAATTCCCGCTCCATAAATTAATCAATCCCGCCGCGCCCGTTAATGTTAAAGCCGCCGCGGTGTTAATAAATCCCGCCGCGCCAGATAATGTTAAAGCCGCCGCGGTGTTAATCAATCCCGCCGCGCCCGTTAATGTTCACGCGCCCGTTATGTTAGCCGCCGCGGTGTTAGTACGGAAAGCGATATCGGACCCCCGCCACCACTTGTTAAATGCCGCGGCCGCTTGTTAATTCACGTCACTACTTGTAATTTGCCGCCAGTTGTTAATGCCGCCAGTTGTTATTCCCGCCAGTTGTTATTCCCGCCAGTTGATAATCCCGCCAGTTGTTAATCCCGCCTGTTGTATGCCGACACCCCTTGCTAAATCGCCGACACTTGCAAATTATGCCCGATCCCGCCGCATAATTCCCGCTCCATAAATTAATCAATCCCGCCGCGCCCGTTAATGTTAAAGCCGCCGCGGTGTTAATAAATCCCGCCGCGCCAGATAATGTTAAAGCCGCCGCGGTGTTAATCAATCCCGCCGCGCCCGTTATGTTAGCCGCCGCGGTGTTAGACAATCCCGCCGCGCCCGTTAATGTTAAAGCCGCCGCGGTGTTAATAAATCCCGCCGCGCCCGATAATGTTAAATCCGCCGCGGTGTTAATCAATCCCGCCGCGCCCGTTAATGTTAAAGCCGCCGCGGTGTTAATCAATCCCGCCGCGCCCGTTAATGTTCACGCGCCCGTTATGTTAGCCGCCGCGGTGTTAGACAATCCCGCGCGCCCGTTAATGTTAAAGCCGCCGCGGTGTTAATCAATCCCGCCGCGCCCGTTAATGTTAAAGCCGCCGCGGTGTTAATAAATCCCGCCGCGCCCGTTAATGTTAAAGCCGCCGCGGTGTTAATCAATCCCGCCGCGCCCGTTAATGTTAAAGCCGCCGCGGTGTTAATAAATAATTTAGCAATTTGGGAATTTGTTACTCAAAATTATTTTTGTTAGCTTTGTTTAACTTTTTTGGGTCAACAGAGTGAGTTTTTGTGATTTTCTCAAAAACTCAACATTTTTGGTCAATATTGACGTAAAATTTGGTTTCTCTGATCCATTTCCTTTCTAAAAAGTATACTTTTATATGCATTTGATTAATAGTTCAATAGTTACAGCAAAGCCGCCTGTTAAAGTTTTAACTTTAACCAGTAACTGTCACTGCTTTAACAGGCGGGGTTGAATAAGAAGCGGTGGCTACGCGGCTTGCGATATCGGACCTCCGCCAACCTACTTAATTTACGTGTATTGTCAATGGGGACATTTATAACAAGCGGCTCTATTACCACAAAGCCGCTTCATAATCCCGCTTCATAATCAAACCCGCCAACCTACTTAATTTACGTGTATTGTCAATGGGGACATTTATAACAAGCGGCTCTATTACCACAAAGCCGCTTCATCCGTAGGGTACAGTAAAAATAAACTGCATAGGTACGTGTAATTCTCAAAGCCTACAAACATGGCGGCCTCCACTTACGTATGTCTAGAAAGACCTTAATGGCAAAGTTAGGCAATGTAAAGTATATTAGTATAGCATTTCATTAACATATGATCATCCGTAAAGTTAGGTAATTTTTCAACATATATCACACAAATGACTAATTGTGGCACACTTTGAAAGTGATGATATTGTTTAAAAAGTTGGGCAAAACTATCCGCTCGTACGCTCGTGCTAATTTTTTTATTAGAACATAAATTACAAAGCACCATTTTTTACAAAATTACGATCGATCTCAAGGTTTACCACGTAATCTATATTCTAGTGAAGGACACCAAGCGGAAAATGTCATTCTGATTATTAAATAAAGTTAGGCAATGTACAGTATATTGTATTAGTATAGCATTCCATGAACATTGTAGTAATGTGATCCGTAAAGTTAGGCAATTTCTCAAGCTATTTACGCAAATGACTAAGGGGCCATATCCAAACTCCAGTAATTTTAAAGCATTTTTCTACCGATTTTACCCCGGTATTCCAACGGTATTTCGTTCTATCCCCGGTATTCCAACGGTATTTCGTTCTATTTCGTTGGAATACCGGGGTAAAATCGGTAGAAAAATGCTTTAAAATCACTGGAGTTTGGATATGGCCCCTAAATGTGGCATACTTTGCCACATTAGGCAAAGTTAGGCAAAGCTATCCCCTCGTCGTACGCTGGATTTTCCTTCCCGGTTTCCTTACGTTATATGCTATAGTCACTGTTTGTATTTCCCTTCAAAAACCTGTATAGTTTAAAGGTAAAGGACCCAATTGATTCATGTTTTAATTGGTTTACCCAAACAAATGTTACATATTTTCTCAACATAGTCACTCAAATATTACTTATTGTGGCATAATCTGAAAGTGAAATATGATATTCTTAAAAAGTTAGGCAAAACTCTCTTCTGGTACGCTCGATGTTCCATCAGGGAGGTGTCAGGGAGGTGGACACCTCCCTGGTTCCATACTGTGTTAGAATGGTCATTGTTTGATCTCTTCAAAATACCCGTATAAAGGAAATGGTCCCAATTGATTCATGCGTTTTAATTTGTTTACCCAAACAAATATTGCATATTTTCTCAACACGTCGAACACGACTCATTGTGGCAAAGTCTGAAAGAGTAATACGGTATTTAAAAAAAGTTAGGCAAAACTATCTGCTCGTTCGCTTGAGGTTTTACATACCTTGCAATGGTCATTGTTTGTATTTCTCATTCTAGTGTGAAAATAATCAGTTACAGTTTTAGTTGTAGCTGTAGAGTAGTTGAAAATAAATTACGTTGACCGTGGTTTTGTTTTTTTAACTGTTTTTCATGTAGCCTATAGATATAGGTAACGTCCCCACATAATATTTAGAATATTTGGTGTGTTTTGAGACTCATTGAAATGTTGAAACCTGTTGAAAAATTGAGCGCGAATCGAGCAAGAAAAAAAAGTGTAAAAGTTTTTAAACAAAAATGGTCCAGAAAAAACGTTCCTGAAGCCCTCTTGTTAAGCTTAAATAATGAAACATCGAAACTAATAGTAATACGTGCAAATCGCACCTTGTTTTGGCCTTTATCCAGAATTAATACTATTTTTTAATATAGGAAAACCCTGTTTCTTGCCTTAGTTAGTAGTTGTTCAGAATGGGTTGTGTTGGCACTTATTTAGAAATGAAATAAATACTTTGGAACGACGTTGTTAGTAATTACAACATCACTGTGAACAGTAAGGCAAAAGATAAAAATAATAAACCTGTTTAGCGTCCATTCCTGCTTCCTTTTTTGGGTCCGCTTCAATTTTCTTTTTTTCTCTCTTAATTTCAGTCATACATTTTTTGTTCAGGGATGTTTGTAACAGGTTTGTATCTTTCTTTACACAAGATTTGTAGTGACCAACCCCTCAGAACCATGAAATAAAAAGGGCCTCCTCCTTTTTCAGGTTCGCAAAGTTTATCGTTAACCAGGGCGATTTTGTACTAAAAGTGGGGGAAAATAAAATTAAAGTGGCCTCCTAGCTCCTTCCGTTTTTGATAAAAATTCCTGACGCAAAACATGCTTTTATTTTTATTTTGCCTTAAGGGCTCGTATGAGCTCTGGACGATAGAGTCCTTAGCTAACATTTCAGTTTTAAGGATATGCGTCAGTCAGCTAGTATGCCGGTACCACAGCTCTATAAAGGGGGTCCTTTGAGTTGGCCAATTTAAAAAAACACCACACAGTCTTTTGAAATCAAAAATAGAATATTATGCGATCAATTTTTTTTTTAAATCCCAGGATGCCTAGTACTAAGCTCTTATGAGTTCTGGACGATAGAGTCCTTAGCTAACATTCCAGTTTTAAGGATATGCGTCAGTCAGCTAGTATGCAGTTCTGCTGACATTAACCATTGTAAGCCCTCTATATGAATAGGATCAACACCATGCTTTCCCAATCAGCCACTGCAACGAACGAGATTAACTGCGAAATGCAACAATTCCACCTTGAACTATCGGGATCTGTCTATTGAGTATGCCATCGAGGAGCAGTTTATACATATGTGTAAAAGAAAATTATGCACGTATGCATCTGATCATAACCTGCTTGTCATAGGATCACTAAGATCGACCTAGCTTATAAGCACGTGATCATGAATTTCACAAAGCTTCTATACGAGACTATTGGCAAGGATACCAATGTAACACCGACGCCATATAAAATTTCCAAAAGAGATCTGACAATTGCATCAGTATATGAAATACTAGGACAGGTCGTGTTATTTTTTCTCAGCATCCTTGGAAACTCCCTCGTCATCCTCATATTCGTTCGAGTCGAGAACTTTCGTAAGAAGTTGTTCAACTGGTACATCATCAACTTGGCGGTTGCTGACCTGCTTGTGATCTTTGACATGTTGCTTCAATTTATTAACTGGTATTACGGTGGTATGTGGTATGTGGCCGTTTTAGTCAGTCAGCACGCAGGTATCGCTTTCAATGAGTGACCTTGCCGATTTCTAACCCACGCAAAGATCGATTTCAGGATGTCAACCTTGCGCTAAAACCTTACGAGAAGTTTGTTTTCCCTGAATTAATTGAGGTAGGGTTAGCTGGCAGCCATGATGGCGAAGTAGGTGGATTGTTCGTAATTTTCTCTATAATATGATGCCAAATCTGACATATTTGGTCCACAAACAGTGATTTTATCGCTTATTTTAGAATTTAACAACTTCCGTGACTTTGCTTCTTGTAACTATTCACTTGACCGGACTAAAATTCGTACGATATTTTAAGAGCAATTTCCGTACTAACGGAATCTTAAGCTTTAATTTCATATCAAAAACATTGATGCCCGACTTCTTTTTTGATAAGAAAAACCGAGTTTGATTTTCGGTCAGAAAACGAAACTTACGATCCCCCGTTAGGCCTCGCCAACTTGAATTTTAGTTCCCCGTAACACGCCCGCACTTCATTTTCATGCCCGCGTTTGAATTCATTATTGAAATTTGTGAAAAAAAATACCGTTTTTCCAATGAAAACGTCCGAATTCATGCATTTTTTGTGATGAAATTGTGAAATGTTTATTCATTTTGACCAGAATAGCCTTTCTGTAAAAAAATTATCATATGACATTGTGCAGAGCAGAAGGACCGATTTCGAACCCCGGACCTCCCGCTCCCAAAGCGAACCCTTTACCATCTGAGCTATCAAGCGAATCTGAATATAAACGTGAGATTTAAACAGTTGATCAACAACCCATCGACGCTACGAAATGAATTTAGATCGAGACAAGATTCGAGGAGCTATATTATAAGCATTCACTTGACCGGACTAAATAATTTTATAAAATTGTAAGCATGTTTCTAGGTACAAAAGACTATGAATATTATGATACGATGGATAGAATTGATGCCTGATTCTTCAGAAGTGACTTTTTCACCGTGGATTTGGCTTTAGTTTCGTCAAGTTTTTCTTGAATTCGAGTTTGTGTGATTGCAATAATTTGCACCGAAAATACAACATGTCATGAAGTTCACAGATAATATGTGACGTGTTCTACCAAAACCAGACGGAATTGGGCAGAGCTCCAAACTGAGAAATAGCCCAAAACATAATTGGGGGTGATTTTGGGGGGAATTTGAGTTTCTGGTAAATAATTAATCTTCAGAGTGTTTATAACAATATTGTGAAAGATTCAGATTAAAAAATTATCCTAAATTTATGTTTCAGTGATTTAAAAAAATCCTAGTAAAAATCCTAGTACTAGTAACTTTAAAGGGCGATATCTCAGTTTGGAGTTTTCATAAAGACCGTAAAAGACGAACTTGAAAATGATGTTACCCCACTTTGGGAAGTCCGATTTAAAAAGAGAGGTACCACTGTAAAGCTGAAGATCTCTAGTTTAATAATCAATTACTAACTTAATTTTGATATCTTGCCCAATTGTGTCTGGTTTGGGTAGAACACGTCACATATTAGATAATATTTTTTGCATAATATGCCTTTTTATTATACAATTTCATGGCAAATGTGTTTGAAATGTGTCATTATTATCATGAAAAGAGCTCATTTACATCGTGCTATCACGAGGTCAACTGTGACTACGAAAGCCGTATCGCTACGGGTGAGTACTTCCGGGTCGCTTTGCTGGGTTAGAAAAGGAACGACTTTTCGCGTGGCTGCATACTGACTGTAGTACACACACTTGTTTTGTGTTGATAACTATTAGGCCAGGAGGACGGCGCTCGAAAGCCTTCTAGTTAACGAGATAAATTTCTAAGAGTACTACCAGGAGTTATTGGTATGAAATTAAAGTAGACCGTTTGTAGTATACTTGAGCGAAGTCTGCAATATTTAGCGTATGTCGAAATGCACTTTTTGTCCAATTTATGGTCAATTTAACGGTTTTTTCTTTAAAAATGTATTTTTCCCAATTTTACAATAAAACACCAACGGTAATGGTTGGGATTTATTGGTTTCCTGGACATTGAAGTGAACAAACAGCTGTATCGAAATAATTCTAATTTCAAATATTATTTAACACATATAATACCTAATTTGCATAATTTATGCACGATAAAGCGGGTTTCGACATTTTGCATCACTTGCCGTTTTAACTGACACGCAGGAATCCGAAGAAACATGGTAATATCTATGTTTAATTGAAAGATGGGAATGTTAGCTATCTTCAGGTGAAATCTGAATAGCATTGATAAAGTAATATCGCGGGTATATAGCATTATAAATTGTCATCATTTTACCTTATATTGAGAAATAAAGTCATACACATGTAATGCGACTCAACCAGTTACTGCTACGTGTATGCAATACCATAAGCCCAGTGTTGTGTCTTTTGTTCAAAAGAAAGAGTTCTATTGATTCGGACTCACGTCGCTCATTTATTCGTCGTGTAGTAGTCTTGTTAGCCAGTCGGCTTTACCCTTTACCACGAATATAATAATACTATCACGAAGACTGTGGTTTAATTGTTATTCGGCAAACAAAAATGATGTTACCCAAGGTTTTTTTTTTATGAAATATATATCAAATAAGCTTAATGGATCACTATGTCGCTTTATTATTTTATTAGGCCTACTAGCACTATTTTTAAAATCGTTTCAAAGATACTTTGATTGTTGTTTTATTAAATTTAGGCGTACACAGAAAACTTTTCTGGGTCAAAGATGGGTCAAGTGACTCATTTGCAGTGGGTCATCTCACATACCCGTCTATCTGTGTCAAGTGACCGTGTCCCAGCGAAGCGACACACCTGTGATGAGTAGGTGCGTTCGGACCCATTTGAATTGACCCACGTAAGATGGGTCAATGCATTTTAATGGGTCCCTTGACACGTTGACTCACGTAAGATGGGTCACGTGCAGTCTGACCCATTTGAATTGACCCACATAAAAACGTAAGACGTGAGTCAATTTACTCATTTACTCATTTGCAAGTGAGTAAAAGACGCTCAAAAAATCGTGATTGGTCGAAAGAAAAATATATTATGGATAGCCCAGGCACACCATTCACACGCTAATCACACGCAAGTCTCCGCCCGTCCGTTTGTTGTTGTTGTGTTGCAGTCCGACCGTGTACCGGTATGCAGTCAAACAAGGTAAGTTTTTAAAACGATATTTATGTATATTTCATAAAACATACTTGTGTGATATTCAACCAGCCAGGTGTAGCCCTTGCATGACATGGTCCATGGTGCTGTAGAGGATTTAAAATCAAAACCTGCACATCAAATTCAAGTCCGGCGATCATTCCTAGCAGGTGTCCAAATTTGGCCACCGATTTTAGTGGCCAAATTCTCCCACCAAGACAAAATGCGTAATAAATTCACTATTTTTCATGTTTGAAACCCAAAATAATTGTTCCAATGGAGTAAAAATCTGTTGAGGTTAGGTTTATGTTTGATTTCCTGTTTGAATTTTAAAGCAACTTCTGATACTTGTTGAAGAGATGAAGAACATTCTGTGATTTTGGGTCAAGCAAAAGTTTTGTCTTGTGATGGCGGCGCAACGATAATCGATACCATGGGATTTTTGTAATAGGGGGGTTGGTGTGAGGTGGGGTATAGGGAGGGTGTTTGTGATTGGGAAGGGGTTAGTGATGGGGGATTGTGGTTGGGAGGGGGTTAGTGGTGGGGAGGGGTTGTGGCAGTGACGTACCGACCGGGGGGGGGGCAATTGCCCCCCCCTGCTTCAATTACCGGGACGCTAAATTTGCATAAGGAAAAAAAATGACATAAAACACTGAGGACTTGGCATATTTGTTGACTGTTGTGCTTTTTGGACTGCGAAATTTTGTGACCGTGCGAAAATTTGTGACCGTGCGAAAATTTGTGACTGTGCGAAATTTTGTGACCGTGCGAATTCTTTTGACCGTGCAAATTTTTTTGACCCTAACCCCCCCCCCCCCCCCCCCCCCCCCCCCCCCCCCACACTTACGTGAAATTCACGAGGTGACTGACTGGGAAAAATTTGGGGCAACCTTTTACGAAAATTTACGCCACTACCGGGACGATACGCCACTACCGGGACGACATACTTCTGCCCCCCCCCCCCCCCCGGCTCACATGCCGCGGTACGCGCCTGGGTTGTGGTGGAGGGCAGGGATTTGTGGTGGCAAATGGGATGGCCCTGGGGAGAGGGTGTATGGTGGCGAAGGGGTATGGTGGCGAAGGGGTATGGTGGCGAAGGGGTATGGTGGCGAAGGGGTATTGTGGCGAAGGGGTATGGTGGCGAAGGGGGATGGTGGCGTGGATGCATGGGGTGGGAAGATTGGTCTAGGGGTGGGGTGGGTAGGGTGTCTGTGGTGGGGGAGGGGTTTGTGGTGCGGTGGGGAGGGTAGGCCGTGGGGTGAGGTAGAGTGTTTGTGGTGGGGGAGGGGTTTTGTGGAGGGGAGGGGGTTTGTGGTGGGGATGGGAAGGGGAGGGGGTTTATTGGTGGGGAGGGGGTTTGTAGAAATTGTGAAGGGGAGGGAGTCTGTGGTGGCATGGGGGTGGGTGGGGAGGGGAGGTTGTAGGGGTGGTTTAGATTTATTTTTATTTATGCTTTCTTTATTGAGGGTAATATATATGCTTCAGTGACTTTCACTGCTTCCAAGCAGGCCCTCATTTAGATACATACATAAATACATGCAAATAGCAAATGTTACAGTGTTTAAATATAATACAAATTATGATTCTTCAATGATAATTTACAGTGGAGATAGAGGATTTGAATTGACTGAGTGACATATTTTCTAAATCAATACGAATAGATGGTGATAAATTGTTCCACTGCGGGAAGGTGGAGTAGGTTTGTGGTTGGGGTTGAGTGGGTTTGTGCATGTGGGTGGGGATTGATGTGTGTACACCAATAAGAACACAATAACGCCCAAAAAAGAGGTTGTGTTGCCCTCACCGACCGACCCTAAATCGTAAAACTAGGGTCACATTTTGTACAATTTTTTTTAGATTTAAATTTGATTAAAAGTGTCTAAATGTTACTATTTCTTGCTTGAAATGAATAAGTAAGCTTAAATAAATG
>CM069449.1:42812828-43021516 GCA_035610835.1 Ophiura sarsii | reverse complement strand
TTTAACAAAAGAGTTTTAAAAAAGGAAGAGAAGAAGAGGAAAAGGAGTCATACAAATGCCAATTTTGCGCTTCGGGCGTATTTCTTTTAATGTACCGGTATCATTATTCAAGCTTCAGGAAAATTGATGACAATTTTAGTCAAAACAAATTGGCGAGTTATAATGAATCGAAACTTCACCACAACATCATTAACATACCTAAATGATATAGGCTAATGAAAGTTGATATTGAGTTTCCCGTCACATTTTTTTAAAAAACAAGCAAGGTAACTTTTTCATTATTCATTATTCATTATTTTGGTGACTTTCATTATTGTACCACATGTGATGTCAAACACAATGCTTTAGACTGCCGCACCTAAATCAAGACTTGAGTTGGGTATAAGATTGATTTAACTCATAGTAAAGCTATATAGGTCACAATAATTTGATTAATAATTGAACGAACACGAAACCATGACCGCGACGCAGCAAAAGATACACAAAATGTACGATTTCGCATGTTTTTACTTTAAAAAAAAATAAGTTTTTTTTGTTGTTGTTGAAATTTCCAATAATGAATTCAAGCGCGGGCGTGAAAATGAATCGCGGGCGGGTGACGGGAAACTCAAGATCAACTTTCATTAGCCTAACATGTCCGCAACAGATCACTATACCCCCCGGTCTTTGTAAAACCCGACAATTTGGGCCTATTGCAAAAAATAAACTACAGATCTGAAACCTACGCATAGATTTGGGTGAAACCCGATTGAAAGTTTGACTAATTCAGCCAAAAACACTACGCATCAAAACGGCGCTGCCTATGAAAAGGAATTTCCCAACTATGGTTCGGTTTTGGTTCGATTGGCAAATCATTTCTATTGGGTATAAAACACTATTGAACCTACATCAACCAATATAAAACCTGGATACACGATATTATTAGATCTGAAGCATAAATTTGGAAATTGTTTCGGCTGATTTAACTGATTTTGATACACTGATGTTCAGTACTGCTGATGTTGAACTAACATACGGCGTTGCCCATGAAAAAAGAATTTCCCAACTATGGTTCAGTTTTGGATCGGTAGCATAATTTGGAAATTGCGTCGGCTGATCCTCTGAGAGTTTCCGGTCAAGTATGAAATGTCCGCAACAGATCACTATAACCCCACCCCCGGTCTTTGTAAAACCCGACAATTTGGGCATATTGCAAACAAGAAGAGTGTTAAACACTATCCTCGGCTAGAGGGGTTAAGTTTGAATGCAAGCAGAAATAAATGAAGAGTATCATAAAGAAAATTGTGTCATAACAAAACATGCACTTTCAGTCATAGCATAGATCCTTGAGAAGAAAAGATCTATGGCCACAGTTAAATACTGTACATGATTGTTTACATGAACAAACCCCCTGAACATTTGAATTAAAGGTCCCAAATAGGAATATTTTGTATCTAATTAAGAATAGACTAAGACCTATCACATCAAAGTCAACCGGGGGTAAAAACAACTAATTAAGTAATGTATAATTAATTATGATTCATTAATGATTAATTAAGTATCAATAATCAATGATCAATAATTGATTATTCATTGATGAACTTATTAATTTATGAATTAATATTAATTAATTTCATTAAAGAAATTTATTTATTTATTTATTTATTTATTAAAGTTAATTAACAATTGTATTTATTAATAAACGTAATGATTGATTAATTAATATGTTTATTATTCAATGTATTAAGTTAATTCTTAATATGAACAAATACATACATAAATTTCATGAATTTATGAAGTCTAGAAAACCAACTGCACTGATGAAAGTGATACATTGTATTGCATTTGGTATACACCCTATCACCCATAGCAGGCTACATGTCGTAGTTGACAACCAGGCCAGGATTGGAGTATGGTAAAACTGTTACCATAAACAATCAGAAGGAAATTGTTTATGCTGTCACCAAGATTAAATTAGAAACTAAAATCTCACATGACCCGTTGACCCCCCAGATGTGAGTAAATTGTTCATTGCATGATATGGTATATGACTACAAAATTGTCAAAAGGCTGCGTAGGAATAATTGGAAATAGTTATGATCAGCTGTTATGATTGGTTTACAGGGTTGTGTGTTTATATAGCATGTATAGTGAGGGTGACATTTGTCAGCAAATGAAACCAAGGGTATTTGACGGTTCTGGGTGGCCTTATTTAACACTATACTTAGAGTACAAATTGCAATATATCCATGATGTGACCTTGCTAGAAAATAAGTTGATCTCTGCAAGGGGAGTATTGAACTTGTACCACAGATTTGTTTCATTATCTGAAGTAGTATTATACTCTGCCGAGAAAATAAACTACACTCTGAAACCTACGCATAGATTTGGGAAGACTTGACCTCAAGCCTACCCATGTTTTGGATAGTTAAATGGTTTTACAAATAAGAAGGCCTTGATGGCAAGGCTAAGATTGGGTGAAACCCGACTTTTATACCCAAGTAAATTCTACTTTGTTGGAGTCAAATCGAACCGATTTCGATCAGTCACTGATAATGTTGAACTAACATAAGTGAAATAAATCACATTTTTGTTAAAAATGTGCCAAGCGCGAAAAATGTATAAACGCAACGTCCCAACCAACCAAGGTCCCCCCGCCCCCCCCCCCCCCCCCCCCCCCCCCCCCCCCGCGCTGGTTGCGCCACTGAGCTGGACGTCGCTGGAAATCCAGACAACTTTTCATCATCACTATTCCTCTATACCCCTTTCCCATACTATTAACGCTTGGAATTCCAGACGTTTTTTGAATTTCAAAACATTTTTCAATAGTCAAGGCCCTGGAAATTCAGACAACTTTCATTATCACTATTCCTCTATACCCATTTCCCATACTATTAACGTTTGGAATTCCAGACGTTTTTGGAATTAGGCCCTGGAAATTCAGACAACTTTTCATTATCACTATTCCTCTATACCCATTTCCCATACTATTAACGTTTGGAATTCCAGACGTTTTTGGAATTAGGCCCTGGAAATTCAGACAACTTTTCATTATCACTATTCCTCTATACCCATTTCCCATACTATTAACGTTTGGAATTCCAGACGTTTTTGGAATTAGGCCCTGGAAATTCAGACAACTTTTCATTATCACTATTCCTCTATACCCATTTCCCATACTATTAACGTTTGGAATTCCAGACATTTTTGGAATTAGGCCCTGGAAATTCAGACAACTTTTCATTATCACTATTCCTCTATACCCATTTCCCATACTATTAACGTTTTGGAATTCCAGACGTTTTTGGAATTAGGCCCTGGAAATTCAGACAAATTTTCATTATCACTATTCCTCTATACCCCTTTCCCATACTCTTAACACTTGGAATTCCAGACTTTTTTTGAAAAAATATTTTATTCCTCTATAGGGGGGGTGCGGATTTTTTCTGGAATAGCCCATTACAAATACAATCAACCGAATCTCCTAGATTTTGACAACCTATTCATATGCTTCGGACCATTTTACATAGCCATGACCTATTTCGCATGCATAGGATATTGTTTGGATGAATCAGGAGGCCCTCAAATTCTAGGCGATTGTGATGTACTTGCACAAGGATCACACAATGGGGTATTTTCAGGGAAGCAATTCAACTGTTGTAAACGAATCCATCCTTTACTGGCTACGGCTATATAGACATTGGACTTACAGCAGATCTTCAGTCAAAACGGACCCATACCCAGTGAGTTTCTTGAGCATTTGACCACACTTCAGAAGAATAGAGACCCCACATCATTGCGTAAGATGGAGCAGTCTTCTGTATTCACCGAGGTCATAATTGCGAAGTATGACAAATTTACTAACGAAACCAGCAAGGATAACATGGAGCAACGGCAAAGTATGGGATGGGTTATGTAGACCTTGTCAAGATATACCTACTATTCGATAGAGGATGCAGAACCAATGATGTAGACATCATATATGCGGTTGGAAAGATGATTCCCGTATTCTTTGCAGCGCACAAACCAAACTACGCCAGGTGGATGGTTCGCTACCATCTAAACCTAATAAACATTGCTGAACCAGTTCGTCAACTTTTACACAGAGGCGCTTTTTCCATCCGTCGAACTTCATAAAACTTCTCTCGGAGCCCAGCTGCAGATTTGACCCTTGAACAAACCATTAACAGAGATGCAGCCTCAAGACATACATGCATAACGTCAATTACCAACAACGAGACAGCGCGCACAAGATGGATGCTAATTAACAAGGCTATTCCAGGCAAAGGCAGTTGGGTGCCTTCTCGAAAGTGCAGGGATGGATCCCGAAGAATAAGCTTCGCAAGAATTAAGCACACAACGTATAACACGGGACAACGCAGATGTCAAGAGTATCGTTGATGCGTTTAAGACCACTTTGAATCCATTTGATCCAGACTGCAAAGGTGACCAGCTCCTTTGCGTCACAACAGGACGAGCAGCATCATCTGAGGTTACTGCACTTTGTAGAAATTGGAACAGATTGGAGTACAATGTTCGCAAATGAGTGTACAACAAATCATGAGAGATTCCAGAAACCAATTAAGCGACGTAAAGTCAAGAATTTTGCATCTGATTCAATCAAGATGAAAGTCGAGACGAAGGATCTTAAAGTGGCAGAAGTTCGTTGTACCGGGGATCTCTTTGGCCGATTGTTGTTACTTGCAACTCAGCAGGATATCGATCTGCGCATGATGTTAACATCCTCTGATAGAGGTCATTGTGCCACTACAGCGGAATAATGAATAACACCAAGAAGTCTACCATCATGGAAAAACTAGAGGCAAAGGTTAAACCAAGCACAGATAGTCTTCACAAGTGTGACCTTATTGATGCAATGTTCTTTTTTAGAACCTTTACAGCGCTACCACGTACATTTGGCGGCGTTGCCAGAGCCATCATGGAGAAACTGTGCTCAATTCAGTCCAGGGTTGTCCACTTAGTATGTGATCGGTATGAATCTCCTACAATCAAAGACCCAGATCAAAAACGTTACGCGGACTTCAATACCGGCCTCCTCTCATGCTCATTCAAGACTGCTTTACTACAATTCCTATCCGTTTAGTGGCATAAGGATGTATATGCAGACATCCTGAAGAGTCGCATACTCTACTATGGTGTTCTACTATGGTGTTCAGAGCGTTTACAAGGGTCTCCTTACATCACGATCCGTGCAAGTGACACGGACGTCTTCATTCTGCTTTTGTACCATGCACATCTTCTCTCTGCTTCCCTGTATATGGATTTAGGATTATCTTCCAATAATACCCGAAGGACGATCAATATCAGTCAGTTGCCGAAGACCATTTGTGTTGATGTCTGTTCAGCATTGCCCGGATTCCATGCGTTTACGGGTTCGGATTATACGGCGGTATATCGTAGGAAAGGAAAGGCTAGACCATATGACGTGATGGTAAATAGTGCCAAATTTACCGAAGCATTTGGGCTTCTTGTTGGAAAAGTTGATAAAGTCACCACGGATATAGCTGATACACTTGAGGAGTTTGTATGTTCAATGTACGCCCAGACCAAGCTCAAATGCGTGAATAAAACCAGGTTTGCAAACTTTGCTAAATTCTACTCTCCGAAAAAATAAGGAAGAACCACTGGAACTATTCAAAGCGTCCGACCCATCTTGCTTACCACCCTGCAAGTCAGTGCTAGTAAAGAAGATTGATAGATCAAATTACGTGGCTTTAATTTGGAAGAACGCATCCATAGCAAACCCGGTTGATTTTGGACCAGATCAAAATGGGTGGAGGACTAACACTTGCCGGACACTGTTTTCGGAGAAACGATGAAGCAGCAAAGTTCTCTTGTTGCAACCCAAACATGGAAGGAGATCCAGGGGACAACCCAAGGCCATCACAAGATTCCGACCAAGCTAGCAAGCAAGTATTCAATGTGATCATCACACAAAATAATGGTATGGGATTAGGTCTATTCAATTTAAAACTTATACTAATCACTTACATTGAGAAAGTGTTGGCAGTCTGCACAAAGTACAGATATGGGCAGGAATAACCAGAAGCACTACAAAATAGTGCTTTTAACAGCTAGAACACGATATGTGATGATACGGCCTACAACTGATACGACTCACCACCTCAGTGAAATGTATGCAGTTAACCAATTATCATGGAGAGGAAAAAGCACCCCAGAGATGATAAAACACTGTACCGAGAGTGTTTAGGGAAGAAGAAGAGAAGGTCCAGATGTAATGGAGGCAGAGCAAAATTAGTGGTATCGCATCCTATGGAATGAGTATACGACGGACAGCCAAATCAAGGAGAATCAGAGACTGATTAAAGTCACGATCCTGAAAGACCTCAGGAAGTGCGTGAGCAGTCAAGTTATGTAAACGAGAAAGAAATGCTGATATACTTGTATGAATGCGCAACACAAGGACAATGGCTGCGATGCAAGGGATGGGATTCTGTCGTGCAAGTTGGCACATCATGGATGTATGGAACCCATAATTCCTAGCATTCCAGATTAATGGCACCAGCTAACCTAAGACTCATGGGGCAAAAAAATGGGAAGCTGTGCCAGTTGGACAGTTGTGCAACCACCGAATCTGCACCCTGCTCCGCATCTTGAAATGTTGCAACTTTTCTCTAGAAAATTGAAGGTTCAATTTGCGTCGTCACGGCCAAATATTGAGAGCAACTCAGAACTGAATACCATATGACGAGGATGAAGCACACAAAAACCCGATCTACATCCCAATCTCAAAGATGCATTCCTACCGTAGCATTCCAATATAAACTCGGAGAACCTGGCCAATGCATGCACCAGGAAGAAATATAAATACCCAGACCGTATCACAGCGGACTGCGAATATCAGGGATGATCGGTGAACTACTTCCATATAGAAGTTGGGAGAAGTGGGATATACAACACCACGTTCAGCAAATGGCTAACGATTTCTTAAAGGTAATATTTCATCAAAATTCTCCCGCATTTCCGGACGAGAGCGATCACAGATAGTAAGCCCTCTGTGCGTAAAAAGTATGTTGACCCCTGACGTCACAGTCTGTCATTGGACAGAAAGATAATAATTTTATTTAAAAATGTACACAAAAGTCAAGGTCAATATATTCTGGCTAGAAATCAGGTGCATCGGAGCGCAATTCTTTATGTTCCCGGCCTGTGCTAAGACGAATGAATGATGATTGCAAGAGTGCCCTGTATGCATTTTGGGTGTTTATTTGTGTGAAAATAGAAATCATAATTATTGACTTTGAACATTCATACATTCAGTATTAGACTAGGTACTTCCTTGTAATTTTGACACAAGACAGTAACATATGTGAGACACTTTCTGGAAAAGTCACGACTCAATATCATAATTGGTTACGTAACCAAGGGACTTTTTCAAAATCATGAAATTTCATTTTTACCCAAAAAATCGTATTTTTCTCGTTTGTTTTAGCTATTTTGGCAACATTTGTTAACAATGTCAATGTTGTTTCATACCAACGTGTGGGGAATATGATTAGCTTTAAGATGAAACTAATATGAAAATTGTTGAACAATTTTATCACGTTATGTGCTCTAAAACATAAATGTATGTGAAATGGAGGCTCAAAAAAGGTCATTGACCTCTGACCTCGTGACCCACCGCTAAGTGCACTTAAGACCAGTGTTTTCAGAAGGCCAAGGGTATGGGCTAATACAATATCATAACCAGATCGACTGTCAATTTGTTCCGATAGAGACAATAGCGGCTCTCCATCTATAAATAAACCCCTTGAATCTTATAATCATCATCAAGAACCACTTTAGGGTGTGAGATTTGTTGCAGCGTTTAATGTTCGTCAATATAAAAAATAAACAATATTTAGTATAAATCATAATCACAGTGAATACATTTATTAAAATACTACAAGGCAGTCAAATTAATTGCAGATATAAACATGTCAAAAAAGTAAACATAATGATATATTGCACAGATAAATGAGATTGTGGGAGTCACATCTATCTCAAATGACTTCAAATTTTAAACTGTTTTGGTAATTTTGCATATTGGCAAACTTAAAAAGTAAAGTAAAGTAAAGTAAAGTAAAGTAAAGTAAAGTAAAGTAAAGTAAAGTAAAGTAAAGTAAAGTAAAGTAAAGTAAAGTAAAGTAAAGTAAAGTAAAGTAAAGTAAAGTAAAGTAAACAATTATAAAAAATGATTTGGTCAATAAAAACGGTTTACACAGTTTGTTACAAGTTTCATTTATTCTATACAAAACCTATGGAATCGGCAACTCGTGAATTATCATTGCATGTAGTAGTCAAGCATAGGTGGTACACTATGAAAGTTTTCCCTGAATGCTATCTACGGTAGATAGCAGTCAAGTAGACAGCGATGTACATAAGGCCTATTCAGAATATCAACGGTTTTAGTTCACTCATAGGTGTCAACATAGGCAATACAGGTTAAGCATGTTAAGTGCTATATACAGCAGATAGCGCTGCAAGCCTCTTTACAGCCTTAAGACTTTCCACGCGGCAGGCGTCTGCAGACGTAGACAACATTCCAAAATTTCACAAAATGTTTAAAAAATGTCAACATTATTGAATTTCATTACCATATTTGGAATCATCTTGATAACTTTATGCATTGAAATAAGTACAAACATGCCTACTATTGGTTCAGTAATTCTTGAGATAGACTTTGAAAGTTGGGAAAGGTTTATGGAAAATCAGTTTTGTATTTTGAAGAGCTTAGTTCCAAAAGGCGCTAACTCACTTTTTGAAGAAAAAAAAGAGAATTAGGTGCAGACCATGAAACAGAGTTACAAAATACATCTTTTAAACTTTGTTCTACATCTGTAGCATGTTCGGGTCCAAAGTTATGGCCCTCGGTAATTTCCGGAAATTCCCGGAAATTTGAATATAGGCCTAATTCACTATTTTTCAAGCCAAAATGGTGGAAATATGGTTCTTTTATCATGGTAAAACATTGATAGGAATGTCCTTAATTAAATGCAATGAAGAAAACGCAAAAAGGATGGGATTATTGTTTTGAAAATTGCACACGAACAAAATTGTTGTCAATTAAAGGTATATTATGTGATCTTTCCAGGGAACGCCCTCAACATCGAGGAAAAAAAATAGAAAGCAGATTTTCTTGCAGATTTACATTTCTGATCATAAATCATGCATACATTCCAAGTTACAGGGCGATACGATTCTTAATTACTTCAAAATCATGGTTTTAGAGTGAAAATAAACTGTCGGAATCCCGAGAGTTTATATTTTTCACTTTAAATTCACTCTAAAACCATGATTTTGAGGTAATTTGGAATCGTATCGCTCTGTAACTTGGAATGTATGTATGATTTATGATCGGAAATGTAAATCTGCAAGAAAATCTACTTTCTAAAAAAAATCATGAATAGAGGGCGCTCTCTGGAAAAGATCACATAATATGCCTTTATGACTTTCCACGCGGCAGGCGTCTGCAAACGTAGACGACATTCCAAAATTTCACAAAATGTTTAAAAAATGTCAACATTATTGAATTTCATTACCATATTTGGAATCATCTTGATAACTTTATGCATTGAAATAAGTACAAACATGCCTACTATTGGTTCAGTAATTCTTGAGAACTTTGAAAGTTGGGGAAGGTTTATATGGAAAATCAGTTTTGTATTTTGAAGAGCTTAGTTCCAAAAGGCGCTAACTCACTTTTTGAAGAAAAAAAAAGAGTTAGGTGCAGACCATGAAACAGAGTTACAAAATACATCTTTTAAACTTTGTTCTTTTATCATGGTAAAACATTGATAGGAATGTCCTTAATTAAATGCAATGAAGAAAACGTAAAAAGGATGGGATTATTGTTTTGAAAATTGCACACGAACAAAATTGTTGTCAATTAAAAAGATGTGCCAAATTGTCCACATTTTCAGTTTTCTCACAAAATATCAAAAATTCATTTTTAAAAAAGTTCAAAAGGTATTTGAATGCGGTTTTCTGTTTTCAATGTGATTTGATATTGTCTTTCAGGTGTACATTATTAGGAAATAAAGATTGCTTGGTAAAGTGGTTTTTGAAAATTGGTCGAAACATTTTTTTCCCAAAAGGCGTTAAAGGTATATTATGTGATCTTTTCCAGATAGCGCCCTCTATTCATTATTTTTTTTAGAAAGTAGATTTTCTTGCAGATTCACGTTTCTGATCATAAATTATACATACATTCCAAGTTACAGAGCGATACGATTCCTAATTACCTCAAAATCATGGTTTTAGAGTGAATTTAGAGTAAAAATATAAACTGTCGGAGTTATCCGACAGTTTATTTTCACTCTAAAATCATGATTTTGAAGTAATTAAGAATCGTATCGCCCTGTAACTTGGAATGTATGTACGATTTATGATCAGAAATGTAAATCTGCAAGAAAATCTCCTTTCAATTTTTTTTTCGATGTTGAGGGCGTTCCCTGGAAAGATCACATAATATACCTTTAACTCACTGGTTTCCGAAAATAAAGAAAGACATAGGAAATACAGTAAAAATCAAAAAATGAAATCAAACCAATTTTTAAGCATCCACGTATGGTAACTTTCATATGGCAGAAAATTAGCATAATCAAAGAAGTGCAACATCCTCATTTAAAAAAACCGTTGCTTTTCTCCTATTTCACTGTTAGTGTTTGCGCCTTTTGGAAACAAACTCTTCATATGGAAAAACTAATGGCCACGTGGCAAGTGTTCAATGTTATAGCAACATAAATTGAAATCATTCACAGATGACTTCTATATAACTTTTGATCATGGTAATGTTCGACTTACATAAAACTGTAATAAAATGATTAGCAGACAAACTTACCTTTACATTACAGGGTGTATCAAAACAAATAGGACTCTCTTTCAGCATGGATTTAATCCATATTAAAACCACTGAACCAATGACCAATTTGATTTCATTGTCAAGTACACCTATTGAATAAAGTTGAAATCCTGAAAGATGAGAAAAATCCATCCTCATTTACGGAAAGTGTGACCAACTAGGTAAAAAAGTCAACCCATTTTATGGTAGTATGTACAATGGTAATTCACACAGTAGAGGTAGAGTAACATGTCAGTGGGATACATATTAAATAGGCTAAAAGGGAATTTATTCATATTCTTTTCATGCTAAATTATTCTAATTCTTATCATGCTGCGCTTATGGCAGAAATTGAAGTTGACTTACAAGTCCCATTTCTAAGTATAACTATAAATATTCTTCACTTTTAATTCTGTCAATGATTGGTATAAACACACTATTGACATGATTGGTGCTTTCTTACCACAACTTTCATAGTATGCTTTCTCATGAGATAACTAAGCAACATTGAACATTGCACAGAAATATTCATGCACCAAACTATTATTATTAATGATTTATGTGCCAGAATTATGAGGAATATACCAACATCTTTGCTATTGTTTATTTGATAGATGATTTAAAATATTTTTGAATGCATATTATTATTGAAATGTAAACCATGTTATTTTCTGTTTTGTGATGTGTAAATCCCATTGTACAGACTAGTAAATGACATGGTTTACGCAAATTATGCTAGCGGTTTTCATTCTTCATTGGATTAATCTCAGATTTTCAGAATAGTATAACTATTAATTGGGCTTTGCACTGACGGTGAATTGGTCATGGTTCAGTGTTTTTTGAAATGGTAAAGAACCGCCTTGAAACAGTCATATTTCTGTTGATATACCCTGTATGTGTAAATGTGTAATGAAATATATAATGATTACACACGGCTCAACAGGTCTGTAATTAAACAGGCATCGGAATGAACAAACATGAAAAAAAAACCACCTGAAAAACTGAAAAAGTGCGTGAAATCGGGCTAAAAAGGCCAAATTCAAAGATAATGCGGAAATTTGGACCAGAAAAACACATGATTTCAGTTTTTAAACTGAAAATTCTCATGCCTAACTTAAATAATAATGAAACATGATTGAGTTTTTCTTTTAAATGACGTAGTGTTGGCCTATACTTGTCATACATTTTATTACACATTAAATGAATAACTAAATTGAAGTATGTACCTAAATTTATCAGCATCCTTTATTAAATGGCTATAATTTATAAAGCTGAAATAGATAATTATCTTCAAATTTATATGAAATAATCTTATAGGCCTATTCATTAAAAAAAACCACATTAATATTAATGCATAGCATAGTTCTTAAAATCGTATTTGTTCTTGTTATTTGTACATCATTAATCTATTAAATTATTGTATATACTTGTGTTGAATTATATACACATTATTTATTTATAACCGACTATTTTTGTATATATCATAAATATAGTTTGTCATTTCATGGGGGGGGGGGGGGGGGGGGGGCGGGGGGGGGGGGGGGGGCATCAGGGTAGCAAGCCTTCGCGGTTACGCCCCTGGAAATAGCGAGCGCCCGAGCGGTGAAGATGGGTGTACCTAGGATTTGAAAGCAGGAGCCTGGGGGGTGTGGGGGCCGAAAATTGCCAAGTTGCCGACCATAAGCCTTTTACCGACTAAATAAATGCGCACATAGTGCCAAAAATGTTGCTAACTGTCAAGATGATGCCATTATCCGGTCCTGTACCGTCTGTTACAACCCTGGTTACAACAGATTATGTGACTTCTGCCATCACCTATGAGTAGCAATTTATGACAAAAACATTGAGGGGGTAATGCTTATTCTTTCGCGATAGGGTGTTTTGATTGCCAGACATTGGAGATCACGTCAATTCCGCACCTGTTTCAGGCCACTTTAACATACTGGCCAATAGACTATAATACATGTAGTGTGATTCGGATCCGAATTAAATTTAGGGTTCCAATTTTAACCTTTGACCATTAAGATTGACTCTTATCATAGCAATTCTGCCTAATTTGTAATGTCCTATCTCTCTGCTTCAAGTTGTAAAAGACATTTCAAGCTTTAAAACGATACCAAACTTAAGTATATGGGTTATTCCATTTTTGAGATATAGACAAATTATTTGAATGTTTTTCTAAGTATTTCTTTATTTCCTAGGAACGCTGTGGCGTTCTGTGGATCCGGAAGGGTAAAGTGTGATTTAAGATAATCGGAGTAAATAACCTAGAATACTATACTGACAAGGTTGTAAAGGTTTACGAATTCTGTGTTATAAACGCAAAAAGGGAAGATCAACGAAGCAACAAATGATCAGAGTATATACTAATTATATTCCCTCAACGCTACTTGTATAGTGTCATATCTAGGGTGTTTCTGGTTCGTAAAACAAGTGCTAAGCATTTCATCCGATATTACTGGTATAATACTAGACCTATCTTTTTTACTATCGTTTAGCTTTTGGGCGAAAAAGGGGGAGTGGCTCGCATCACCGATTTTTCCATTTTATCGTAGTATAGCAAGACTACCGACCGAGTGATGGGTTGGTTTACATCACTACATCTGAATCGGTTAACGCTGATGCTTTTCCTGCCATTCTCTCGTTTCATTAAATTAATACTTTCGACATCAATCATTAGGCCTCAAAGCACCCGTATTTTGAGATGACGACACGCCGCGCGCCCATGACAATTCGGCGATCTATCTTTTAAAATTAGGAGTGAGGTTTGATGATATTTGACCCCACCACTGATCCGGTGTAGAAATTGGACATAGTCTAGATGCGGTAATTATCCATGAAGTGGTAAGTAATCATGCTTGTTTTTCATCGTTCATTAATCAGAATTTTAATTTTTTTAAACTGTAAAACAACATATTTTCGCTAGCAATTTAATTTCGCTAGGAGATCCAATTCACCAAATTAAATTGCCGGCAATTATATCATTTATAATGGTTATATATAGGAAGATGATACAAATTAGTAACATTAAATTGCCACACAAGTTGACAAAATACTTATTCGCTAAATTATGTTGCCGTGAATTTAAACTGTTTTACAGTATTCAGTCTTTAGATACGGTAATTGATATATATTCCAATGATAAAACAATACTAAGGGGAGGGGGGGGGGGGGGGGGGTGGTAGTGTGTGTGGGTGTGGGGGGGGGGTGTAACAAGGGGTCAAGTCTGTGATTTGGGAGGGCATACTTGACTTATGTCGTCAACATTCATGCTTGTCATTTCGTCATTACATAGTGACGTATTATAGTCGGTGGTATTACATAGTGACGTATGGTCGGTGGTATTACATAGTGACGTATGTCAAACTTTGGTCAATTGTGTGATGTATACACTGTTAGATATTACTGTAAAATTTACAGTCAAACTGTAAAATTTACAGTCAAATACTGTAAAAAAGGTTAAAAGTGACAGTATTTGGCAGTATTTGGAATACAGCAAAAAATACTTTATTTATTATGTTCCATTTTCCAGGCCTATTATGACTAAATTTAACCGGTCTTATTCAAGTGTTAAAGCATATCAACATCATAATACACTATTATGAATTGTCAATTATACGATTAAGTACTCAATTTTACAGTAAAAAACCCTGTACATTTTACGGTCAAAAGCTTGCAGCAAGGATGCCAACTTTTGACCGTAAAAATACAACTTTTACAGGTTTTTCCTGTATACTGTAAATTTTACAGTTACGCAGTAAATTTAACATTTACGCAACGTAAAAAAGAAGTGGACAGGCTTACTAAGTTGGGGCCGTCCCCAGTGCTTTTTGTTATTCTCTACACATGCCCAAGCTCTGTATTAACTCCCCAAATATGTATATATATTTTCAAGTGTTTTTATTGAATTATTTTTTACAGTATAGGCCTACTGTAAATTTTACGGTAAAGAGTTGGCATCCTTGCTGCCAGCTTTTGACAATATCGTGTATATACTTAATTATTTTTACAAAGTCCCAAAGCTGATTTGTTTTTTCTGTACAAAAAAACTAATACAAACTTTTTTGTGTGTAACACAGTGATGTAATGCCACCGAGGATTTAATTAATGGGGAGGGGTTTGTAGCCCTTCTGGAAAGTGGGGAACAAGGGGGATTGGGGGTTGGGGTTGGATATGCTCTCCTGCCCTACGCACCTGCATGTGAAACAGGCTTTTGAATGCTGAACACTTAGAGATCTTGAAGCGCATACGAATATCAACAAATTTTGGGTTATATTAATTTCGCGGCAAATTTTCTTTAAAAACATTAATAACCCACTTTTCTTTTGTATGATCCATCATTGCGCGTTGAATATGGATCTTAATATAAAACGGCGCAACGATTTGATATGAAATAAATAGAAACGACGAGCGTATACTATAATATGATACAATTTCGCGGCATTAATAACCCACTTTCATTGAAAAAAACCGGGCATTCATTAATCAAAGTACCAACAGTCTAATCTAAACCAACCGTGCAAATCACAACAGACGGTGCTATTCTCAACCGACAGTTCTAAGTCTCAACCGACAAGCGTCTAATATTGGAGGGGGGTTGGGGGGGGGGGGGGGGGGGGATCACCCACTGCCCTCCCTCTGGCTACGCCACTAATATTCTATATATAGGCAAACGAACCTCTGAGGTAGGGTCGGTTGGGTGAATTGTCAATAATTTTTAAAATGTTCAAAAACGTTCAAAACATTCATAACAATTCGAAGGAAAATAAAGCCTCTAACATTTTTCTATTTTTGTTAATTCGATTAAAAAAGAATGAACATGGGTGGGTCGGGCTCGAGCACAGGTTTTATTTCGTGGCCTATAGATGTTACAGGGTGAGTTAAAAAAAGTATACTCAACTTTGGGATTTTATATCTTAAAATCTGTGCAAAAAATTCACAGATTTTTTTTATTGAGGCAGACGGGTTATCTTATTAGCTTTCTAAAGAATTTTAGTTGATTAAGATTGGATGTGGTAAACATATTTTATGCACATTTGCTTGGAGGTAAAAAAATCACGTTTTTTAGCACTTTTTTGTCTCTAATTCAAACAATAATAAATATTTTCCAAAACAAAAAAAACGATTCCTAGGGAATTGTATGAGGAATATAATAAAACTAGTATGACAAAATTTAACAAAATATATTTTGAGTTATCTTTTCCAAACCTAAAATCGGTCAAAAAACGTGTTTTTTATAATTTTCTCCAAAATGGTCAATTTCATGATAATAGTTGGATTCATTGAACCCTTTCCTTCAAAAGAATGTATACTTTTATCTAGATTAAATGAATAATGAAGAAGTTACGGCAGTTTTACGGAGGCTATACGAAGGTGCACATCCCCTTAAGGAAGTTTTTGATTTGATTTTTTGAATTTTGTGAGTGCTGTAATTATTGAACTATTAATCAAATGTGTATAAAAGTATACATTTTTGGAAAGGAAATGGATCAGAGAATCCAAATTTGGCGTCAATTTTGACCAAAAAAGTAGATTTTTTGAGAAAATCACAAAATTCACTTTTTTGACCCAAATTTTTTTGAACAAAGCTAACAAAAAATAATTTTGAGTAAAAAATGGCCAAATCACTTTATAATGATGTTAAGACACTAATGAAGGGACGATTTTTTTTTTTAAAAAACCTAATCTAATATTTTTGAAAATTTTGACCAAAAAGTGCCAAAAAACGTGAAAAAATGGATTAAAAAAAAAAATTACACTTTTTTGTCAAAATTTCAAAAGATATTGGATTAGATTTATAAACAATTTTTTGTCCCTCCAGTAGTGTCTTAACATCATTATCAAGTGATTTGGGCATTTTTAACTCAAAATTATGTTTGTTAGCTTTGTTCAAAAAAATTGGGTCAAAAAAGTGATTTTTTGTGATTTTCTCAAAAAATCAACATTTTTGGTCAAAATTGATGCCAAATTTGGATTCTCTGATCCATTTCCTTTCCAAAAATGTATACTTTTATATACATTTGAGTCATGGTTCAATAATTACAGCACTAACAAGATTCAACAAAAAACTTCCTTAAGTCCCCCCTAACATTTTACAAACCAAACAAGATTTGCGATATTTTCTTTTATAAGATCTATTGAATTCCACTATTGAATACGGTCCACACTCTAGTCCAAGCTAAGTCCAAAAGCCGAATTTGTTGTTGTTGTTGCTAAATTCGTGTAATAATGTCATTGCTTTGTCTTTAATTCGCATTTAATGTTGAACAAAATAACTGAGAATGTTTGATTTGTCTTTATTAGTTAGCTATAATTGTGTACCATGCTTGAATCCACTTGTTCATTATCAAGCATTATTGAGTAAAATATTCAATATTGTGTTCGGTTTCAAAATGTAGTAACTTTACCAAAATAGTCATACGGTATCTGGTTAAAGGTACCATGAAATGCCATGATTCTTTTTAGTGAATAAATGCATATATTGCTGCATACACTGGCTGCCTTCATATTCTGATAACAAGATTTTTAATAATTATTTTATTTTGAGTACACTTTTTTTTTTACTCACCCTGTATTATATCAGCTTCTTTACGTATATGGATTTTCAAATGATTTATATTTTATCATTGATTTTCTGTTTTTTGTTGTCTTTCTTCAGGTTATGCCCGTTAGACCACATAAAAAAGATTGTACTTATTGTACTGCATTCCTCATGGTGATTCCAAATATGGTTATGAAACCCAATACCTTTGGAACTGTCGTCTGAAAAGTGTTAAATTAATAATTTGAAGACAATTCGACTCGATCTCGATTTGGAGACAATTCGGCTGGTTACAAAATTCAGAGTCAATTCGGTTACATTCCTTACATGCTGGCTACCATTATTTGGATACGATTCGGCGAGCCATCTTAGACTGAGAGCAGTTCGGTAACCTAGCTTTTGAGACAATTTTTACAAGCGATCTTATTTTTGAGACGACTCGGTGATTGGAACTATTTGCAGTGATTCTTAAAGGTAAGTTTCCATATTCTATATAATTTTTTTGTATTCCAATTTTCAACCATTTTTAGGTAATTTTGGGCTCGCTTGATGTTCTAACCCCCACCCTCAATAATTCAGGTTCATAAATGCTATCATCCTTATATGAATGATGTATAAAATATTAGTGCATGATGTTTATCACACAGTTTTAAAATAATATACATTACGGTTGATAAAAGTACAATAGAAAACGATACATTGTTTTGAACATGGACACAGTAGAATCGTTCAATGTTCATCAGGATTTAATGTTTTGAGGTATTTATAATTGCCAATTGATTAAACATTATGACTTTCATGACAATTTTGAGAATTAAAGCTGGATTTATGTTACGCCACTTGAACAAATTAATGACATGCGTCATCTACTCCTAGCACAAAAAGTCCCTGACAGGCGCTTTGATGTTGGCTAATCCAAAATCAATAATCGATACTAAAAATGGGAGATATAGCCCGTATTCATAAACATAAATAATTACTAACTAAGCTATATTAGCAATTGCTCGGGATATATATAACAATAATGCAATAATGTACGTGTGACGTATCTGGAAACGGTGGCCTGAGATAACCCATGATCTGGCCTACAGAAGTTTGGGATCAGCTATGAGCCAAAGTCGTTTCCTTTTGCGCCAATGGTGTCAGATATCCACCACGAGTCTCATTATTTTCCGGTATAAATGTTTCGGCATGCCAATCCACATGTTCCCTGCCAAACCTAATGGTAGAGGAAAAGGTAGCTCATTAACATAATTTCCGTTACCCCTAACGTGTTGGAGCATGCGATTCATGTAGTCGTGTAGTATTTGTTCTCCCCGATATGAATACCGCTGTTGGTAAATTAAAAACATGTGCTAAGTACCCTAATTAAGCAAAACAAAACTGCAGTCCCTAAAATTAGTTATAGTGTATGCCAATGTGCCACCACTTTCCATTCAAATGACCGTCATTTGTGAATCGATTGCTTTATCTCTTGCCTATTGAGTGGAAAGACGCTATTGAAATGGACGGATGGGTTGCCCTTCTATAGCTTTGGAATCACGGGTATTAGCGGAACTCGTTTTTAGTGAAATCGATTTAATACCTGCAATCATTACAATGACACCTAATTTGTCTACATCATCGGTACCCAAAGGAAATTGAATAGGGGCGTTGCTGTTTTAATCCATATATTATAGTTCTTTTGAAGAATAACAAAAATCTCTGAATGTTTTGTTGTTGCATATAGGAGGACTCAGTTTAAAGCTGGTTAAGGTGTAGTGCAATTTGCGAATAAACCCCGGAATAAACAAACAAACACACAAACCATTACAACTCGGACGTCTGCTATCTACAGTAGATAGCATCCATATATTATTGGATTCATCACTTAGATATAACCCAATTTTATTGCTTTCTTCAGTAGATAAATACCCGGCATTTCTATCTTCAGTAGATAGTACCCATATATTGCATTACTATCTTCAGTAGATACCCGTATGTTATATTGCTAATTTAAGTAGATAGTATACTAATATATTATATTGCTATCTTCAGATAACATATGATATATTGGTATCTTCAGTAAATAGCATTCATGAATTATTACATTGATATCTTCATCTTAGCATAATATTATTAATATCTATATAAACAGCACCGTGCGTGAATTTACACCTATTTTAGTGTCATTGGTGTGCAACAGTTTCTAAACTTAATTAGGACCAGTCGGGATAGGAGAGTAAACGACATATTTACAAAAAAATAAAAATAAATAATGATTATTAGAAACATTTCTAATGTATGCCTTTTCAAAGATATGGACCAACCCGTTCGACCCCTAGTTATCGTCCTTGCATGGGCGGATCTCGAACTGGAGCTAGAGTAATTCGTCTATCATGTGCACCATGTGTAGGAAAACTGCCTTATGGGGTCACACCACTAAATAGAGCTCCATAGGGATATGTACAAAATCACTGATATAAAACTCTGTTTTAGACCACTAAATTGCGAAATTGGACCCCCGTAGAGTCATTTTTTCTTAAAGAAGATCACATATCCCCACCAAAAAGTGAAGAAAATAGGTAGGTGAACCAGCTCGATTTTCCAAATGCCCATGGAGTTGACTACCTCTCTGACGAGCTTGGAAATGTCGCCGTAATCGCCAATGTTTCCAGTAAAAAGCATAAATTTGAAAAATCTTTCAAAATTTACCTAGATGATATTAACAGTTTATAGTCAGGGTGCATGTAGGTGATGTCCCATTTATCATAATTAATGAAAAATCATAGGCATGTACGCAATGGCATTACTGTCAAGTTTTTTAATTGAGGATTTTGTGATGCATACTTTCCGATTTTAGTTTTAAACACCGTCCTTAAGGGTAGGGGAAACCCCATTTAGTGTAGTGCACCCTTAAGCACTCGTAAAAAACCCTTTCCATGAGAGCCAACTATACACCAACTACAATTCATAGGCACAGATGGTGTTGGAGAGCCTCTCATAATTGATGGTAATGAGGTGGAATCGGTCTCGAAATTCAACTTCCTTGGATCCCTGATCACCAAAGAGGGTGGTTGCAGCCAAGAGATTAGACACCGTTTAGCAATGGCCAGATCAGCAATGATCAACCTAAGCAAGATCTGGGCTGACAGAGGAATAACCAGAGCAACAAAAACCAGGCTAGTCCAAGCCCTTGTATTTCCAATTGCCATGTATGCATGTGAGACGTGGACCCTAACCAAAGCTGACAAAAACAGAATAGCTGCTTTCGAGATGTGGTGTTGGAGGCGTATGCTTCGTATCGTATGGACAATGAGAAGGACCAATGCCAGTATTATTGAAGAAATAGGGGTGTCTAAACGACTTCTTCATGCTATCAACACCCAAATGCTGAGCTACTTCGGCCATATCTCACGTCGCAAGGGTAACAACCTAGAGAAGATGATCATGCAAGGCATGATTGAAGGGAAGCGTAAGAGAGGCAGACCTCGTTCCCGGTGGATTGACCAAATCAAATTGATTACTGGACACCCTCTCCGTGATTGTTACTCCTTTGCTGAAAATCGTTATTTGTGGCGTAGTATCTGTAAGGTCACGAGCTGTCAGTCATGACAGGACCGAACCAACCAACAATTTAAATAAAGTTACATTTCTTGTTTTTAGTCACCCATTTTTGTATCAAATGACCACGAAAGTGACACAAAACACGTAAACAAATGACTAGAAAAAATAAATAAAATAATCCCCTTTTCAGTTGGTGTAATTGACCCTAAGAAGGGGCTTTCTTACGTTTTTATTTGTTTATTTTATTCAAATGAAGAGTGATCGATTGATGATAATTATACACACAAAGTTTATCGATCCTAGACCAATATTGTTTTAAGTGCATGGTGCAGTGGCAATTGAAATGGAAATTTAAGGCATATGCCTATTATGGCTTGTTGTAGGGGGATCATTGGTTGTTAAGTATAAGCACCTTTCCTGGTATAAGTGACCTGAATACTACCATGAGATTTATATGCAGTTCAATGAGTCTAGCACTAGGGACCTGCCTCCACGAGTCATTGTATTGACGGTGAATCAATTGCAACACCTTTTTTTAAAAGTATCTTAAAGACAAGTTAACCTCATTTAAAAAAGGCCATCTAGATCTTGGCATATATTTCACAGCATTTAACATGGGTTTTCCTCAGGATCCTCAACTGAGATAACAACACGAAACCACAAACAAATTAAATGCCGCTAACGAGATTGCTAAAACTGTGGCTTACGGGAAACAAATTATATACCAAAACGACGTCGTATCTCTTATAAAAGCACAAATTAGCCTATTTCAAATTAAATAATCCCGAAGTTAAGATCAATATAATGACTCGAGGTGCCAATTAAAATTGACTCTTCTGTGTTTAGGCGTACTGTTTCCCGCCCGCGTTCAAAAATAAGAATGCCAAATATTTAATTATTTTATTTTTATTTAGGATTTTATAAAATTAATCATGTAGTTCTAACATAATTAAATACGGACATCGATATTGGTTGCGATCACTTGTTTCAATATAAAGGAATAAAAGATATACATATCGTCCCTTTTCCAAACATGAAACTGTTAACTCATACTAATTTTAAATCGACAACCTTATTGCCCAAGTAGCTAGCTTTGATTATGCTTCTAAAATTATTCAATAAAATAACTTTGTCAGTCCCGAACTCGTCCGTAGCTATCTGACGATTCAGAGAATCCAGTCCCTCCGTGTCACACTTTAGTACACAGAGCTGAATACAGCATGCTAAGACGAATGACGTCGGGTTTACGAGCGATAGCTGCATACCTGAGAACAATATACCAGTAGATATTCCTAAAAAGGAACTCGCGTTTGTTTCCTTAAAATATTCATGATCAATGGGATTTGAACTGGAGGGGGCAACTCCATTCAATAGCAACACAAAGACACACATTAGTGAGTTCGCCGTAAATTCAATAGAGTAGTGTTGCTAAAATAGTATTACTGCATTCAATTTAGGGATTGGTTCTTTATTTTGGTTAATTAAAGCTAATTAGCACACGATTTTAATTTACCAACAGCGATATTATAATCGAGGAGACAATACTCCACATGTCTATACCAATCGCATGCTCCAACACGATAGGGGTAACGGAATGTCTTACGGGAAGCACTTTTCTCGGGTCTTACACGGTATGCAAATGAGGATAATGAGATTTATTCCGTTGTTGAGTACTGGTGTGTGGTAGAGCATGACATCAAGGAGAATATATAATAGGAGGGAACACTTAGCTCATTTGCATATTTGCTCACCAATATGATTAACCCCGTGAACCCAGTCAAAGGTCGCCTCGGAGAGTCGAGGGGACTTTTCTATTGCTCTCTAACGACAGCGTTGGGACAGCGCATGAAGCTTCGTGTACAGAGTTGCCGATGGGCGATTGAGAAGTATAACAAAAGCATACATAAACAGATCATAACATGAATAATGCAATTCAACATGTCACACAACGTTCAGTCGAGCGACCGTATAAACAGTATACAAGATGCCATTTACTGTATTGTGTTCGAAATGTCAAAATTTTTACCATTCTTTCCAAAATAAGGAGTATAATCACATTACAAACACATTTTGTGCGAGAGTAACATATAAATATGGTTTAAAATGTCAAAAATGGCACGATAAAAATCCGTTCGTTATAAATAAAAGAATCAATGGTTAAATAATAAAACTGACACAATTACACTCGTCGATCTCTGTGGCGTGCATACGTTGGCCATATCGTTTGCAATCGGCAATCACGGGTTCGAATCTCCGTGTATTCGTTGTTGTTTTCTATTTTTTATTTTTTTTAAACATTTTTAAACTTGATTGTGGATGTATGTAACATCATTTTTATGTCAATTTTTATAATTTATAAAGGCCGCCAATGCTTTTATAGTTTTTTTCTATTCTTTTTTTAATCTATTTTTCTATCTATCATTTATCTCTGGATTTATTTAACTTTATAATCTGAACAAATTAAAATGCGTAAACAATATATTATTGCTCGATAAATAAGTGATTGAAGTTGAGTTCACTTTGATAATGATAGCAACACTTGTTGTAAAACCATTTTACCAGTGTGCCCAACCATTTCTCCTTTGCACACTTTGTTTAAAATACATTCAGAGATGTCATTTTTATAGCTTGTTATAGCTAGGCTAATATACAACTGTAAGCTATTTGGATACACAAAGCAAACACATTTCCAAAACAGGCCATAGCCAATCGTACAACATGAGAAATGAGACCGTTACCAATGTTAAATCTACCATGATTACCATTTAAAAAAAAATCTGTACAACCGATGAATTTCTAGAAAATCTTTGGTACAACTTCATTTCAAGAAAGTTAGTTCTTGTACCAAATTTAGCTAGCTTTAATAAACGAATTGGGAGACGCAATATTCATGTCGAAATATATGTGGAAAGGCAATCAGACAACTATTGATAGACGCGTTCAAGTCTTGTACCTTTGAAGGGTGATTACGGGCACGTATGAGTAAAGTGGATTCCCTCTATAATGAACCAAAATTTTAATTTCAGTGCCAAAGATCTTGAAAAAGGTTACAGGGGACATTCTCGCTTCGACGATGCTCCTATGCGTAGGTCAACTGAAAGCCCGGTCCGATGGTAGACTCCGAATCTCCAGAATCTTAGGAGATGTGTACACATTTTCTCATAATACTTTATGCTGCTACGCTTCCAATCATTAGATGGTTATAGCATATGCACGGCGCAAAGTGCACGGCGTCTCATTTAGGCCCACAGGCCGGGCGGGCTAGAGAAGTGCTCAGAACCGGGACTATATTAACAATACACTCAACTTTAAAAAAATTAAACACCGCATTATGCTCTCGCTCTGTTACGGTCGTATAGTCGGCCCCGGATTCCACCGTCACTCTGTTGCAAGTAAGTGTAGGCCCTATATTCGCCACAACATGTGGGCACTACCGTATAGTTTTATTGACTGTACATCATGCCTTTCGTCGGTACAACTCGGACTTATTACTGTCTGATAAGTCCACGCCCTCCCCCCCTCCCTATGGCCCTGTTTAAAGGCATATTATGTGATTTTTTCCAGAGAGCGCCCTCTATTCATGATTTCTTTTAGAAAGTAGATTTTCTTGCAGATTTACATTTCCGATCATAAATCATACATACATTCCAAGTTACAGAGCGATACGATTCCTAATTACCTCAAAATCATGGTTTTAGAGTGAATTTAGAGTGAAAAATATAAACTGTCGGGATTGCGACAGTTTATTTTCACTCTAAAACCATGATTTTGAAGTAATTAAGAATCGTATCGCCCTGTAACTTGGAATGTATGCATGATTTATAATCAGAAATGTAAATCTGCAAGAAAATCTGCTTTCAATTTTTTTTTTTGATGTTGAGGGCGTTCCCTGGAAAGATCAAATAATATACCTTTAAAGCTGGCTACGCCACTGATTCGCGCACTTGGATGTGCCCGGCCCGCCGTGCGCCAGTGGTCCGCATTGCGGCGTTATTGGTCACTCTCGATCATAGTTCGGCGTGGCCCCTCCCTACACGGCTCGATCCTCACGGCGGCATTATTATCACATCAAACCACTTCTGGATGTTATCATCAATCAATGCATTGTCGGCTGCTTTAGTCAAAATTAAATATTATATACCAAGGGATATACAACTGTCACTGGATATACCCACTTTGCCACTTTTCCGTGTACTTTTCCTGATTGAGCTTTTCCACCCCCAAACTGGCCAGAGCCCGGGGGTTAGATCTACGGTTGATTAGCGCATTACAAGAAGTTGTGTCACTTGCCATGCAGCACATACTCATTAGGCATTTGTCCAAAATGTTAGTGGACAAATCCAAAGCGATCGGACGCATGCGTAGAAAAAAATGCCGTCCCCTTGTCTCTCCAGAGGGCCTTTTCGATATTCAGACGATGGCGGACATAGGTTCGTGTGACGAATATTCTAGGTGAAATTCGATGTGGGAACGCTCGGACTGTAGGGAACGATGATATTTCTGACTTCAACAGCGCCAGGGCATCGTTCGGGGACCGTTTGATTATCACTCAGGTCGTGTCAGTATGAAATTAGGTAAAACACTCCGACATAACATTGATATCAACGGAGATTCAAAGATTACGGCCGTTCGTGTCCACTATGGTCTGGTACTTTTCATTTTCGACTTCAAAAATGACGTATATTCATTGATATGATTATTCATTGTATATTCATGACCGTATGCTTTCGGCGATTCGAACAATACAGTGTCACCAAAACTGGTGTCAGATTAATTGAAATAACTCCAAGGGCGTCAATAGTTGGCGGGAAAGCTCACGGTTTTTAGAGGTGTCGAAGCAGCATGACACCAATTGGTGTCATTTTGACACCAATTGGTGTAATTTTGACACCAATTGGTGTAATTCTGACACCAATTGGTGTAATTCTGACACCAACGGGTGTAATTCTGACACCAATTGGTGTAATTCTGACACCAAATTGGTGTAATTCTGACACCAATTGGTGTAATTCAATTTGGGCGTCTATCAACATATCAACGCATGCGTTTTCTCGTCGCCATTTTGTTTGCATGTTACGAGCCGGTAAGACTGGTAAGTACCGATCTGCTCCATTCCCAGACATTTTTGATAATAATTATGATACAATTAGCGTAATGTAAGCCTTGTTCATGTTGTTTAATATTGCGCCAACTAACTGATGAAATGAATTACAATTTCATAGTCAGAGACTAGCATTTTGTTGGACTGTGTCAGTGCATGGACCTACTAGTACTATGTGTGTGTTCGTCATGCATGCATACGATGATATGTGCAACATTACATACATGTAGCCCGATTTATCTGGCTCAGTGGTCATCTTTTTCATACGGACGTCTTACATTACGCTATTTGTATCATAATTATTATCAAAAATGTAGCAGATCGGTACTTACCAGTCTTACCGGCTCGTAACATGCAAACAAAATGGCGACGAGAAAACGGCTCCTAAACATGTGCTATCTCAATATGACTCTTAAGAGAGTCAATATTACACCCCGTTTGGGGTGTAATGACATTTTTCGAAAATGGGTCCTCAGGTAACCACCCAAAGGTGTCAAAATGAATATGACACCCAAAGGTGTCAATTTGACACCCATAAAGGTGTCAATTTGACACCCATAATGGTGTCAATTTGACACCTTTAGGGTGTCAAACTCAATATGACACTTAAAGAGAGTCAATATTACACCCCATTTGGGGTGTAATGGCATTTTCGAAAATGGGTCCTCAGGTAACCACCCAAAGGTGTCAAAATGAATATGACACCCTAAGGTGTCATATTTTACACCCATAAGGTGTCAAATTGACACCTTTAGGTGGCCAACTGAGGACCCATTTTTTGACGCTTGTTTTAGTGTCAAAATGACACCAAATTATTTTTCAGTGTACCGCTACCTTTTACACTGTACCATAAATAATGTGGTAGGATTGACTTTAGTATGGTCAAACCCAGGGATAATTATGTCAAACCTACCTGTCATTATACACCTTTAGGTTGTCCTCTCACAGGTAGAGACATGGCAGCAAAAGTGATATGACTGTGTTGGCAAAAGGACAAGCTTCAAATGGAGGTGCTTGTAAAACACAAGTAAATGCTCATTCTCATGAGTTTTTATGAATAACCTATCATGAATTAACTAATCTGTCTAGCAATTGCTATGTATGTAAGGCATACGGGGACGTGCCGCTCCAGTGGGACGTTTTTTCATGAGACATCCTTAGCCATGGGTAGGCTTTTCAACTGAAAAATCCTTAGACATGGGTCCTGTTTGTCTATTTTCGCGAAAATTTGCCAAAATTAGGTCTATTTTCGCGAAAATTTGGTCTAAAATGAAGCAAAACCCCTAAAAATGGGTACCGATTTTTCCAAAATCACCCTTAGAAATGGGTAGGGGTTTTGAATCTCCAGCGGCACACCCCCGACCAAACCAAATCCGAGTACCCCCCCCCCCCCGGGGTTAGTAATTACTTTTGCTTAACATTTCTAGATTTTGCTTATGAGTAAGCCAATCTTATTTTTATGAATACGGGCTATACATTTCATGAGCAAATTTCTTCTCCGTAGTTTGATACCTCATTCATAAAAAATCGAGCGGATATTGTTGATGTTATGATTGTTTAATCGACCACAGCTACCAAAACAATTGGGTTTCAATGGGATATCCTTGCTCAGTGTGTGATTACGCATTTGAAATGTGTGTACCGACTCCCTGTCGATGCCTGTTACCCATTCATCCTCAATACCTGACTGGTTGAGATAGCACACAGTGAACAATACATAATGTGATGCAAATCAATGATATCCCATAGGAAACCAATTCTAGAGCAACCTTGTTGTCGTTACTTGTGGTTATTGAAATCATCATCATATAACTTCACAAGTATCAATTCGATCTTTATGAATGAGGTATCATTAAAAAGTTTTGCAGTCACTTTTGGCGGCCATTTTGTCTGCCATCTTGATGAATTTGATGTACATTAGCAGCGTAAAAATGAAGGGAATGACTTCGCAATGTTCAATAGCATATATTTAGTCATTCTAATATATGCTTTTGTCTCATATTTTAGCTGATACATGTACATTTTCTCAATTTGACCACTTTTGCAGGCACTTTTGCAGGCACTTTTGTCTGCTATCTTGAATTTTATGTACTTTAGCAACTTAAGAATACTGGGAATTAATTAACAATGGTCAATAACATATATCTAGTCATTTTATATGTGCCTTTATCTTATATTTTAGCTGACATATATGAATGTTCTCAATTTAACCCCTTTTGGCGACCCCGCAGGGGGAGTGCTATTGTGAGCATTGACATTTGCGCAAGTGCATTGATTTTTCTAATTTTTCGAGAACAAAACATTCGAATTTATGTTGACCTAATTCATACACGACACTATACAAATCAAAATTCACAAATCACAATTTAAGCATAACTGCAATGGTGATAGGGCAAATACAGTAGAACTACAAATATTAAAAGGTGGGAGACATTAAAAAGCTGAAGTACTGATATACATGTAACAAGTTTGCTAACACCCGCAGTGAAAATCGGCGGAACCCGCGATTCCTGAACAACGAGTCAAAACAAACAGCGCGGTGCGCGAATTGAACGTCGCACACGCGGAGTGTATTAGACACTTTCAATGCACTACTCGTATTAAAAAGTTTTGCAGTCACTTTTGGCGGCCATTTTGTCTGCCATCTTGAATTTGATGTACATTAGCAGCGTAAAAATGAAGGGAATGACTTTGCAATGGTCAATAGCATATATTTAGTCATTCTAATATATGCTTTTGTCTCATATTTTAGCTGATACATGTACATTTTCTCAATTTGACCACTTTTGCAGGCACTTTTGCAGGCACTTTTGTCTGCTATCTTGAATTTTATGTACTTTAGCAACTTAAGAATACTGGGAATTAATTAACAATGGTCAATAACATATATCTAGTCATTTTATATGTGCCTTTATCTTATATTTTAGCTGACATATATGAATGTTCTCAATTTAACCCCTTTTGGCGACCCCGCAGGGGGAGTGCTATTGTGAGCATTGACATTTGCGCAAGTGCATTGATTTTTCTAATTTTTCGAGAACAAAACATTCGAATTTATGTTGACCTAATTCATACACGACACTATACAAATCAAAATTCACAAATCACAATTTAAGCATAACTGCAATGGTGATAGGGCAAATACAGTAGAACTACAAATATTAAAAGGTGGGAGACATTAAAAAGCTGAAGTACTGATATACATGTAACAAGTTTGCTAACACCCGCAGTGAAAATCGGCGGAACCCGCGATTCCTGAACAACGAGTCAAAACAAACAGCGCGGTGCGCGAATTGAACGTCGCACACGCGGAGTGTATTAGACACTTTCAATGCACTACGCGTATTAAAAAGTTTTGCAGTCACTTTTGGCGGCCATTTTGTTTGCCATCTTGAATTTGATGTACATTAGCAGCGTAAAAATGAAGGGAATGACTTTGCAATGGTCAATAGCATATATTTAGTCATTCTAATATATGCTTTTGTCTCATATTTTAGCTGATACATGTACATTTTCTCAATTTGACCACTTTTGCAGGCACTTTTGCAGGCACTTTTGTCTGCTATCTTGAATTTTATGTACTTTAGCAACTTAAGAATACTGGGAATTAATTAACAATGGTCAATAACATATATCTAGTCATTTTATATGTGCCTTTATCTTATATTTTAGCTGAAATATATGAATGTTCTCAATTTAACCCCTTTTGGCGACCCCGCAGGGGGAGTGCTATTGTGAGCATTGACATTTGCGCAAGTGCATTGATTTTTCTAATTTTTCGAGAACAAAACATTCGAATTTATGTTGACCTAATTCATACACGACACTATACAAATCAAAATTCACAAATCACAATTTAAGCATAACTGCAATGGTGATAGGGCAAATACAGTAGAACTACAAATATTAAAAGGTGGGAGACATTAAAAAGCTGAAGTACTGATATACATGTAACAAGTTTGCTAACACCCGCAGTGAAAATCGGCGGAACCCGCGATTCCTGAACAACGAGTCAAAACAAACAGCGCGGTGCGCGAATTGAACGTCGCACACGCGGAGTGTATTAGACACTTTCAATGCACTACGCGTATTTTAGTTTCTTGCTTTCTGATTGGTTCGACACCATTAAGAGTGCATGAATAGGTCTATACATGCGTATGTTTTGTTTCTCGAAAAAAATGCGAAAAATCAATGCACTTGCGCAAATGCACAATACGTGGTCGTGCCATTATCAGATTATTCACACATCAACATCAGCGCGCGTGCGAAGTAGAACGCAAAAGGTAAACATGAAAGTGAAAATTGAAAAAATTATGGAGAAATTCACGACATATGTAATTAGCATAATGAGATAATCATGTGTCTTCCTTTTGCTTTCTTTTGCTTTCTTTAGGCACCTATTCCCTGAGAAGACTTTTAAAGGATCAGACGAATCCGGCGATTTAAGAAGTCGACCAATCGGTTGTCAGCTTACAATTAGATGGATATTACGGTATGCGCAAGAAATTATTAAGACTTTTATCATCGTGCACAAAGAAGATTCTATTGCTTTGATCAATCATATAACAATTTCAAATCGGGATTGTCAGACTGGTTACGAGAATCTGGTGTTAAAATAATTTTCTATATAACTAGCTACGAAACAGCTACATTTGATTGTGTATACTTATAGGTGATTTATGCAAAGAAATATAATGTATCCTTTATATACAGTATTTCTATTTATAATACTATCAACATTTGGTTTTCCTGTTGTTCATGCTATTTATGACAAACCAATCAATTGCACGATTGGATGTGACGAATATGTAGGTTACCCTGTTTACGAAGATTTAATTTTAATGGCCACAAGATTCCAATGCCCAAAAATGTGCACATGTATATTAGGCAATCAGGATGTAACAATTAGCTGTCTTAATGGAATATCATCGGTATTGCAAGTGTTGTATCCGAGCTCCGATGTAAAGTTATCATGGAGTAGCACTGGCCTAAGTGGGATAGATCCATACGCATTCAGACTCTCGCAGTCTACAGGTCTTACAAACACAAGCTCTGAATTAGCAAATAACCTGTACTGGCTTGATTTATCCATGAATAATATTGTGGAGCTTCATTCTCAGCAATTTGAAGCCATTACCATCCTGGAATGGTTAGATCTGTCCAACAATGATATCACTGAGGTAGGCCTACATCCGCTCTCCTTTGAAGGGCTAACCAACTTGAAGTGGTTATATCTGTCCAGCAATTATATTGCGAAGCTTCACCCGTATCAATTTCAGGGGCTTAAAAATCTGAAATCGTTAGATCTATCCAAGAATAACAATATTGAGCTGCAACCTCAATTGTTTGAAAGGCTTACAAATTTAAATGATTTATATCTGTCAGACAATAACATTACGGAGGAAGACCTACAAATGTTACAATGGCTTACCAACCTGGAATATTTATATCTGTCTAATAATAATATCGTGGAGGTACACCCGATATTGTTCCAAGGGGTTACCAACCTGTGGTGGTTAGATCTATCCAATAATAATATTGTAGAGCTAGAACCATTGTTGTTCAAAGGATTGACCAGGCTAAATCATTTAGGTCTGTCAAACAATAATATTGTAAAGCTATACCCGAAGCAGTTTGAAGGTCTTCCCAACCTGGGGACGCTAGAGCTGTCTAATAATAATATTCAGGAGGTACACCAACAGGCCTTTGATGGGCTTGTTAACTGTTGGGTGTTACGTCTATCCAACAATAATATTATAAAGCTATACCCACAGCAGTTTGAAGGTCTTCCTGACCTGTGGTCGCTAGAGCTGTCTAACAATAATATTCAGGAGGTACACCAACAGGCTTTTGATGGGCTTGTTAACTGTTGGAATTTAGATATATCCAACAATAATGTTGTAAAGCTATACCCACAGCAGTTTGAAGGTCTTCCCAACCTGTTGTGGTTAGAGCTGTATAACAATAATATTCAGGAGGTACACCAACCGGCTTTTGATGGGCTTGTTAGCTGTTCGGATTTAGATCTATCTAACAACAATATGGTAAAGCTATACCCACAGCAGTTTGAAGGTCTTCCCAACCTTGAGAAGCTAAAGCTGTCTAATAATAATATTCAGGAGGTACACCAACAGGCTTTTGATGGGCTTGTTAACTGTTGGGGATTATATCTATCCGACAATAATATTGTAAAGCTATACCCACAGCAGTTTGAAGGTCTTCCCAACCTGGGGACACTAGAGCTGTATATAAATAATATTCAGGAGGTATACCAACATACTTTTGATGGACTCGTTAACCTTTGGGGGTTATTTCTATCCAACAATAATATTGTGCAAGTACACCCGCGTCAATTTAAAAATCTCACCAACCTGTATGCATTAGACCTTTCCAACAATGATATTGTGGACCTACCCCCGCAGTTGTTCGCAGGACTAACCAGCCTAAAACGGTTATATCTGTCCTACAATGATATTGTGGACCTACCACCGCAGTTGTTCGTAGGACTTACCAGCCTATACACGTTAGATCTATCCTACAATAATATTGCGGAAATACACCCGCGTCAGTTCGAAACACTTACTAACATACATATATTGTATTTGTCCAACAATCACATTAATGCCATATATTCACAGGTATTACAGTCACTTAATGATCTTGAAATCATTGACTTTAGTAAAAATAATCTGCAAACATTTGAATTGCCTTTGTTAGAACAGAACCATCAACTAAAAGGCATTTTACTTTCTAAAAATAAGTTGTCGAGCTTCCCGCGAAATCTATTTCAAAACATTTTCAGTTTGAAATATCTTGATATATCTGATAACAAGTTTAATCAATTTGATCTTAGGTTGTATTTTGTGAATAATTCAATGACCCAACTTGAGTTTGTAGATTTGAGACACAACAAGTTACACGGGGTAAACTATGAGTCATTTAAAGATGTCCCCAATTCAACAAAGATATTGGTTGAAAATGCTGCTACTTGTTGCTTTTTAAAATCAGCAACATGCACAGCCACAATACCAGCTTCACAATTTTTGACTTGTGGCAGATTGCTTTCAAATCCAATTCAAAGAATTACTATGTGGATATTGGGAATTTTTGCTGTGATCAGTAACGCTTGTACGCTGTATTATCGTTACACACACAGTGATAACATTAACAAGGTTCAGCTTTTGTTGATCTCAAATTTATCAATCTCCGATCTTTTCATGGGTATTTATATGCTAGTGATAGCCTCAGCAGATATCTATTATTCTAACCTAGGATATTTCCCCTCTGAAGCATGGAGATCAAGCATTACATGCAAGGTAGCCGGAACTCTATCCATCCTGTCAAGCATGGCTTCAGTATTCCTCGTCACTCTTTTAAGCATTGACAGATTTATGGGTATTCGATATACTTTTAGCAGTAAGAGATTAGGCTCAACTTCAGCCAAGGTAGCCATAGCTGTACTCTGGTTAGTCTCAGTAATATTGAGTATCGTTTCAACCATTTTGTCTGAAGCTTACCCTAATTTATACGACGTATCCGAGGTGTGTACTGGTCTCCCACTTTCAAGAAGTAATATCGTAAGGACTACATATTGGCAATATGATCTGGGAATTGTCGATAGTAATTACAATTCTATCATATTAAACAATACTTTAGATATTGTAGTTGGCACTAAACCAGGCATGTATTTTGGTATTGCGATGTTTTCCATTGTCAATTTCATATGTATGTTGATAATTGCATTCGCCTATATCGGGATATTCATCACAGTGCGACAAGCAGCCAACAATGCCGGGCGAAATCCAAGTCAGAAGAAAGAACTCCGAAAGGCTATCAAAATGGGCGTGATAATTATAACAGATATGATGTGCTGGCTTCCTATCATTATTCTTTCAATATTTGTACAGAATGGGAGTGTTACAGTTACACCTCATGTCTATGCCTGGATTGTAACGTTTGTGCTGCCCATTAATTCCACGATCAACCCACTTCTATATTCATTAGCCTCAGCAATGTATGGGTTCATAGAGAAGATGAATTCCGATCAAACGCGTGCTATCGATGTGATAGCTTTAAGAACACGATGAAGTTATAAATCACCATTTTCACTCATTTCAAGGATCATTTTGCTCTCTAGCTTGACAGATTGGGACGCCACAATTAATCGCGACGAGGGTCAGTACCTTTTGACAACTTTCTGATAGTCTGACGTAAAGGAACTTAGCTATAGCAACTGCTTGGAAAACACCCACTTAGCACGCTCTCTGGTTTAGTTACAATAGACAATTCATCACGAAAGCAAGAGGTGTTCATACCGAAATGTACACAGTTAGTATATCGTTTCAGTCTGAAATAAATTTTGGCCTCCTGATCACTCTTGACCGTGATTAACTGTAGGCAATATTGCATCTATCTACACTACTGAAAACCCGAATGATATGTTTTTCTGTTCAAAGCAAATAATGACATGTTTTAATGAAAGGATTGATATGTTTTTGGATGATTCATTTCAGGAAACATATCTTGACTCAATATTTGTTTGTAATTGGAATTGCCCAATAACATACCATTCCTTTCATTAAAACATATCATACGTTGTTCTGTAAAGAAAGCGTATCAATCTGAGCACTGATATACTTTTCTGAAAAGAATTGTTAAATAACATATCATTCATTTCATTAAAACATATCATGAGATGCTCTGCAAAGGAAAGCTTATCATTCTGAGCACTGATATACTTTTCTGAAAGAAATTGTTAAATAAAATATCATTCATTTCATTAAAACATATCATGAAATGCTCTGCAAAGAAAAGCATATCATTCTGAGCTTTGATATGCTTTTCTGAAAGGAATTGTTAAATAACATATTATTCCTTTCATACTATGAGATGCTCTGCGAAGGAAAGCATATCATTATGAGCACTGATATGCTTTCTGAAAAGAATTGTTAAATAACATATTATTCCTTTCATTAAAACATACTATGAGATGCTCTGCAAAGGAAAGCATATCATTCTGAGCACTGATATGCTTTTCTAAAAAGAATTGTTAAATAACATATCATTCATTTCATTAAAACATATCATGAGATGCTCTGCAAAGAAAAGCATATCATTCTGAGCTTTGATATGCTTTTCTGAAAGAAATTGTTAAATATCATATCATTCATTTCATTAAAACATACTATGAGATGCTCTGCGAAGGAAAGCATATCATTCTGAGCAATGATTTTCTGAAAAGAATTGTTAAATAACATATCATTCATTTAATTAAAACATGTCATGAGATGCTCTGCAAAGAAAAGCATATCATTCTGAGCACTGATTTTTTCTGAAAGAAATTGTTAAATATCATATCATTCATTTCATTAAAAATCATATCATAATTTGCTCTGAACACAGAAAAACATATCATTCGGGTTTTCAGTGCTATAGTTTAATCAGTTCCAAATTGGCGAGAAATATACGGTTTTTATCTCTCCTATTGACACACGCACACGATTTAGAAAACACGCAAGCGGCACGCATATCATGCGCAGTTCGTGTGTTTCCTTTACGCGCGCCCGCGTCCTTCTATATTCGCTGCTGTAAAGAGGCTTCGCCAATTTGGAACTGATCAAACTATAGTTTATACATTTTAAAAGTATTGAATTGAGAGAAATAAAGGGTTCAACCACTTTGTTTATGTCATTTTGAGTAACTTTCAATTTGTTTTTGACCAAACAGGCTAGATAGGCATTTAGATCAATCTTTTAGGCATAATTTGATACCAAAGTTCCCCCCTAACAACAAAGATAAACCATGATTAGCACCATTTAAAGGAAAATATCCCATTTTCAAAAGTCGCATTTCCAATACACAGCACGAGAAGATTTGGTTAATCTGTCCATGTTCTCCCCATCCATAACATTCCTTTACATTCAAATCCTTCACCCATGCATCAGTTTACATTTGAATTAGCCCGCGCAATGAGGGATATGTGCGGTGATCAGTACGGGATAAATACGGCATATGTGTGTGTTAACAATTGGCCTATTCTTCTCGTGCTGTGTATTGGAAATGCGACTTTTGAAAATGGGATATTTTCCTTTAAATGGTACTAATCATGGTTTATCGTTGTTGTTAGGGGGGCAAATTTGGTATCAAAGTATGCCTAAAAGATTCATCTAAATGCCTATCTAGCCTGTTTGGACAAAAACAAATTGAAAGTTACTCAAAATGACATAAACAAAGTGGTATACTTTCTTTTGTTGAACCCTTTATATGACTAACTGTACGTGTACTGATCAACGTTTGCGGTGATTACTTAATTATATAATTGTTAGTATAGGTTTTATGTGAGAAAAGTATATAGTGTATGGAAGCAATTAAAGGGATGTTGAGAGATCCATTGGGGAAGGAATGATCGATTTTTTCAGAATTTTGTTTTTTCTGTACTAACATGCTTTAATACTACCTCCTGAAATCATACAGTTTAATTTGCAAATGTATAAGTAAAATTCATGAATTTGATAGTTTGTCTAAATTTGATGTTGATCCTATCAAGATTAACAACATTCATCTAAATGGCCTCGGATTGCTTCTACCAAATTAGTTTCATGTTTACCATAAATAAACTTGAAGCAAAGAAATGGCCTCTCTGATCGAACTGATGGTGATCTTCAATCAAGATGAAAATCATTAAGATGCCTTCAGAAATATTGAGAAAACGTCTTTTTATTTTCATGTGTCCCGATTTTGTTGAAACAAATCATTACATGAGAGGGTTTCTACATATATATATCATATATTATATTATTGTAACCCAAATTATCATTTGTCAATCATTAAACAAAATTGGTATGTGAAAGTAAAGCTTAAAAGTTTCACTTTCACATATATTAAAATATATTTGGTATTGACATGAACACGTCGTACTAAGTGTAGGGTATATTTTGTACTACCAACTAAAAATTGGTTAAGAAACTTCACAAAATAAGTTAAAAATATATAAAGATTATTGTATATTATTTTAATATTAATCAATGTTAATTCCAATTAAAAGACTAATGTATACTATTATGTAATATGTATATAATTGTACAATTAGTTTGTAAAAGCAGTGAGCATATTGTTAAAAGTGTTACCAAATATGGACATTTGCATTTCTTTTAGATGCATATACCATGGACTTGCATTATATGCAAGTCCATGGAGTCTAAAAGAAATGCAAGTACAATTTCAAACCTCATCACAAATACACCTTATCAATGTAAAGATAGTTGAACATTCTTCATATTTCATATGAAATCCATATGAATTCGAGTAGGCGGTGCTTCACTGCTTAATTACGGAGGATATGTGATCGCTGAAGTCTGGAGCATGAGTGACTGAGTGTATTTTAAGGTTCATAATGTGTTTCGTCGCAGTGTTATCAATGACGTTTACCACTTCTATTTCTATGTCTTATAATCTGCGAAATGATCGCTGAAAAGACTGTCTACGTTTTTGCAAGGACATTGCATGTAAACAATTTGAACTCAAGATTATCTACAGGGTGAGTCAAAAAAAGGGTACTCAAAGTAAAATAAATATTTCAAATAATGTCATACCAACATATGAAGGCAACCAATGCTTGAATCAATAGCTGCATTAACTTACTGTTATCAGCCAAAAAAATATTTTGGTAACCCCCCAAAAAGACGCATTTTGAAACCGAACAAAATATTGAGTATTCAGCCCTTTTATGGCAAAAGAATGTATCTTATATGTAGTCTTGTAACAGTATACTTCCTTTTAACATGATCAAAGTTAGCTTTTTTCTCCATAATTCATGTAGTTGTAAAAGGCAGTATATTACTTTTATTGTCTTTACAAGTTGCAACCTTTTCCTAAGTGAGGATTATTGAACCAAGTTAACACAATCCATGTAAACACAATCCATAAAAGGAAGTATATCATTATGAAAGTACATATAAGATACATCCTTTTGCAATAAAAAGGCTGTATTGTACTCAGTGACGATTGATATCATGATTAAGTGACTACACGCATGAGACACAATAGCTAATTAATAAGACAAAACAAAGTTGCTCAGATATTATTTTCATATATTAAATGCAAAATAATGACAAAACAATGTCATTATTTCGTGAAATTAGCAGAGCAAAGATAAAATCAGGCTTTTGTGATGATCGGATTAGCGTGTGCGCCATCATTCAATAGTGAAATTCAAAAGAGCTTGTAAGAGAAATAGGCCTATCACAAATCTTGTTCGGTTTTTAAAATGCACACTTCTATCTAAATGTACATAAAACATGTTTTAACCAACTAAAATGAGCAACTAATAATGAGTCAGCCTCTCTACCAAAATAAATAATTGTTTAAAAACTGTTTGCATGTATTTTTAGAAATAAAATCCCAAAATTGAGTACGCTTTTTTGACTCACCCTGTATATCCATGAATGTCTTTATTATATTTCACAATATTTCAATGTTTCATAGAATATTTGTCGTCTTTCTACATGGGGAAAAAACCGCTAAGAATTGGTAAGTTTGCCCAGTAGAAATAGGCAGAACCCGCTCAGAATCGGTATTTTTGGTTATATATGAATTTCATGTGGCAAATAAGCACAAACATGGTTGTGCACAGCTTTATCCATAGAAAATGGCCAAAAACATACAATTTCCATGGTAAAAAAACACAACTTTGTAACCCGTTGGATGATGACATTCGTTTTTGTTTTAAAATTAAGATTTAAGTCTTAGTTATTGAATAAAAATATAATCTTATTTCTAAAAAATTGAGAAAGGCTGTCGATTAATTTATTAGAGCAATGAGTTTGCCCGTTTAACTGCACTCTCAGATCTTGAATTCATATTTTAGCCCTGCTCTCCCTGATGCACGCAACTGTAGCTCCGCACGCCCTCGTCCGATTTCTTAGGTTGAAATCGATAAATAATATGGCGAGAGTTTACCGTCTCCTCTGTTAAATTCACGCTGATTGGTAGATATTAACAACTGTCGATTCGTCCCGACGTTTAGATCCCCAATCAGTGACCGTTTCTAATTTTCCAGAGTCAGAGATTGTATTACATTTCTGAGAGTACTTTTTGTCTCACATCAAAAGATACCTATAAGACCTGTCCGGTATTTTCAACAATTTATATAGATGGAAAGCTGAAGTCCTCTACTTTCCAACCCTATCTCTTAAATTCTAAACGGAGTGAATCGGGTGAAGATATAATGAAAATGGTTTGACTTTGTTAAAATTTAGTGGGCATTTCTCAATTTTGTGTGCAGGGGAATCGCGGGAAAAGACAAAAGAGTGTATATTTATTTAGCATTCTCAACCATTGTCAACAGTAGTACAAAAGTCAATAAAGCGTAACCAGCTATCTACACATACATTACTCAGTGTATGTATATTACTGACCTATTTAAATGGTCCTGTTATCTACCAAAATTGGACTCAAGAAATTCATATGCGGGCCCAAAAACCTTCAGAAACCAGGTTTGGAATCGGTAAGATACGGCAAGAAACCCAATAGAAACAGAAAGGCGATTAATCTTAGCGGTTTGTGCCGTGAACCGTGTCACGCTGGGCTATACACATTGTGATGACATCTTTTTCAGGTGCGGTGGCATTGTTTGGTACTACAAAAGGTCAAAGCTAATGAGTCAGCCTCTCTGCCAAAATAACTAATTGTTTGAAAACTGTTTGCATATATTTAAAAAAATAAAATCCCAAAGTTGAGTACACTTTTATTTTACTCACCCTGTATATCCATGAATGTCTTTATTATATTTTAAAAGATGTCAATGATTCATAGAATATTTGTATGACAGGATAAATGTTGAAATATCATTCACAGGTGTTAACCCATGAAAGTCAACATTTTATTTGATGTTATACACAATGTGTCACAGAGGTGCTCAATTGTAGATACATTTCAAATATTGCCACTACGGGTTTAATATCTAGAAACTGAGCAAAATTATCATGATTGTATGTTCAGAGGTAACCTCATTTTTATAAATATATTTGTGTCGTGAAAAACTCAAATCAATGATCAGACCTGTATGAGTGAAAAAATAATAATAATCACTTCAATATCCTCATAATACTATTTATTGGGTATGTTTGGTACTCAACCAGGTATAACAAATCATCACCAAGTCTTACTCTTGCACATAAATAAATATTGTATAACAATAATTATGCATGGATGAATGTATCAAACACACACTGTTATGAAGCGCACAGAAGAGTGACACACTCAGGTGGGGGATGTGATAATACAGTATCTCGTGGAGATTCAAATGGTATTTTTGTTTTGAAATTTTTGTAACATTTTGTGAACTTTTTGTCGCGTGGAAAGTGTTAATATTATTTAAAAATGCATAGATTAAGAAGTAAATCGTTTATAGAAGCCACTGCGGCGAGCTCGGAGCATTGTTGACATTAAGGGGGGGGGGGGGGGAGGGGAGGTATGGGATTTACAGATTTCAAAAGTTTGTTATTTTTGCGATAAATGAGATAATAAAACAATAGAAACCTTCAAAGTGTCAGCATTAAAATGATTTTTGTTTGAGTGAAATCGGACTTTAGGTTCTGATTTTATGGTCAATTGAACTTAGAGAGTCTAAAAATTGGAGGATTACATTTGTGTGTAAAACGCTCACCCTGCAATTTTAAGCATATTTACTTAAAATTATTTTAAAATTAAGCAATGGTAACTTTCGATATTTTGTTTTTATTATAATATCAAATTGTTCAAGGCTCATTAAATGTTTAACTTTTTGACATTTCTTATGTATTTCTCTATTTTCCTCAACCGGCTATATTTAAGCCGTTTTCTTTAAAATTCCATAAAACCCCTAATATTTATGCTAATTTGACCCAAATGGACCCAAAATGTGTCTAAATTCAGGCTTTTCAATAATTCAACAAACTAGTTTTATCTCAAATGTCAATTTATTATTTTCTCATCACTAATTATAATATTTTGAATATATTTCTCTCGATATCTCCAAACTATAAAACACGTAAACTTGCGACACGGGAACAACCGTAACTCAAAAACGAAAAGTCATACTGCAATGGGTTCTGACAAGTTTGAGAAAACCGTGAAGAGTTTTTTCTTCTGAAAAGACGCTGCATTTTTAAATTAGGCTGTGAAATACCCTGATTGGACGCTTCCCGGTTATCATGGCAACCACAAAATTCGGCTTCATGGTTTTGTATAGAAGCAAATAACAGAAGATACGTTTATACGATTTATAACAATATTTAATAACCAACGTTTCGCCTATCCGGGCAATTTTCATGATTTAGTGCGCATTGTCCATATGTAACAATACCCCAAAGGAGGTTATATTGCGACATTTAGTTTTTGAGTTATGATCGTAGTGCTGTTCAGCTCAGCCAATCAGAGGGGCTGTATGGTCACCATGGCAACCAGAAGAAAATAATTCATGTTTTTCGAAACTAGGGGTCATACATACCCTACATTTTGGTATATAACATTGATTGAAGTTCGGGAAAATTCTGAAATATAACAATGATAATTTTGACTATAAATCCCGTACCCTTTAATTAAATGCATTTATGACCTAACTCACGTTCTTACTCCCGTGGTTGCGATCCGCCTACGTTACTACTTACAAGTTGATAATGCCTACACTCAAGGGCCGATGTCGGTCGACGTCGGGCGATGTCCAACGATGGGAGTATGAACGAGCTTCTGCGTCAGGATCGACGACAACAACGATGATGACGACGATGACGATGGCAATGACGATAACGATGAAGGCGAAAGTGATGATAATGATGACGACGACGACGACGATGATGATGTCGATGACGATGACGATGATGGTTAAAATGACGATGAGGATGACGACGACGACGATTATGATGAAAATGACGATGACGATCACGATGAAGGTTACGACAACGACGTTGACGATGTAGAGTATGATGATTATGACGGTGACGATTACTATGACGATGACGATGACGATGATGAGGAGGAAGATACTGATCAACGCTTGCAGTTTGCTTACTATTTATGTTAGATGTTATGTAAGGAAAATAATGTAGTACCATATAACTATTTATTATATTATTATATTATAAGAAACAAATTAAGAAACGATGAATGTATAAATGTAATAAAAGTAAGTACCCAAGGCGATGTAAGCAAAAGCATGTGTATTATCCTTCTTGTCAGTATTTAACAATTGTTTTAGGTCATTTAACATCAACTTAATCATTTTTGGCAGCCATTTTGGAAAGTGATGCACAATCAAAATTGCCACAGAGGTTGGTCTTATATCTAAAAAGTAATATCTTAGCAGTTTAGAACATAATGTGGTGAATGTGATGCTATATACACTCTTACAATATTTATTTTGGATTAGTATACACTCTTGTAGACTTTTTTACATTTACAACGACCATTTTGGCGGCCATCTTGGATTTCAAGTATGGTATAACGATGCAGAAATACGGAAAATGAGTTACTAGTGGTCTAATACTTACATCTCAATGTTAAAACTATAGTTTCATAATACATTTAGGTTGATATTGACCCCGGACCCTCCGATCACCGCGCTGCCGCCCTTACCACTCGGTCGACCTGCCAACGCTAGCCCGGGCAGCGATTTCGTACACACACATCAGCTTGGTTGATGACGTCATCGAATCGAATGCTGTAGCATGCGCTTGGACATTGTTTTTTGCCGTAGTGAATCGTAGTGTATACACAAATATTGTGCCAATCAGAATAATTGCAATTTGCAAAAAAGATTAACATAATAATGTATAATATATTTATAAGCAAAACTGTAATTGGTTTATATCAAGATGATTATATCATGTAATTGACCAATGGGAATTATTGTACGAAAGACAGGAAGTGCCCATGGGGTTAAAAAGTTAATTAGAAGAGCGTGGGTTCACATTATCTAAGGCTACGGCAAATATTATGGTTCACAATATCAGTGGAGATTTCAATATGTTAAACATGGCATTGGTAGCACAATTTAAAATTAATAGAACGTGTGTGTGTGATGTTTATTGTCATGTTTATTACAAATATATTGATATAATACACACAATTTAAGTCAGTTAATATAGCTCCACGATAAATCAGTGATGCAATCAATTCTAGCTCATTGAAAACCTGTCAAATCCTTGGTATTATTTCTCTAATAAAAGTAAATCCCTGCCACGCACCTCTTTCCTGATAATTATCGCCCAATTGCCTTGATAATATTGCTTACAAAATTGCCACTAAATAAAGCCAAGCCTATCGATTTATTTTCTCGTTAGATGCAATTGCTTGTTGCGATGCAATCACGCTAATAACTTGGACGTACACATTTTTCAACTTTTGAAAAAAATATTAAACGAAGTTGTTGCTCAAAATTCTTCCAAACCGAACATTTGAACCACGTACCTTTAGCTTATGGTCATGTGTTTTAAGCTCGCCTCCTTTCGCGTTACACACGGATTTTGGCTTTCACGACATGATTTTAACTTTACACATTTATATTTGCTTGTATACCCCCCTGAGGTAGTAAAAGTATATATTTTCTGAAGGGAAATTTCATGAGGAAACCAAATATGCCATTAAAATTATAGTACGACTAAGAACTAAAATGGTATGATTGGAAATGTTCGGAAAAATATCAGAGTTTTTAATTTTTAATTCGAGATCCATATATTTTTTATACCTACCCCTATCATTATTTACTTTACATATTTGAATTCCTCATGAAATTACCCATTAGATGATATATAATTGTTAAAGTTACTACGTCGGTATGGTAATTATACCGGCTAGTGAATATCTCCAATTTTTACTTTATATATTTTTAGAATTTTCAAAAATATTTGTTTAAGGATGAACCCTTCCCTGATATAAACTGCATTTCTGAATTCCTCTAGTTACAAGCTTTCCAAAAATGTATACTTTTGCTATCATAGGTTGAAAACTTTTTCTGTTATTGTCATTTTTATAAATCCGGTAAATTGAGGCTGATTATTCATGTTTACTGTGTAGCGAATAGGAAGAAAGCTGATGTTCATTGTCTTATCCATAATTAATTAGTTGTTACAAATAGTTGACAAGTCTGTTGAACCACATACTTAAAGACTACTAATTATCCTTTAAAATGGGACCAGAATGGTGTTTGTAACATTAGGAGATGACTAGTTATTGTAAAAAGAACAAAACATGGGATTATCCCCATTGAGTTTGTACAGGCGGCACCCCTTCCAGAAACACCCCTTCCAGCACCACCCCTGGTCCCCAAACATCAAACAGCTGTATCTCCCATTCTGTATTAGCTATACCAATGCCATTTTGCAGGCAGATAGCTTGTTATTAGGGCTTTAAAATGATACCAAATTTGTTGAGATAGCTTTTGTGGTTTTAAAAATATTTGAGGAAAATTACAGCATGAAACTAAAAAATGTAACGGCACCACCCTATTGGGAGGCGAGTTCATAACGCGTGACCATATAGGAACGTCGAGTAAAAATGTCATATGATATTTTGTCATACATTTTGGAATTTATTATGAAAATCAGCAAACGACCGACCCTACACGCGAAGTCCATAGAACGTAGAACTTTTTTTGTTTGTCGTCGTTGCCTTTTCCGAAAAGGAGGAGTGGCTTATATCACATCATTTATATATTTTACCCTCACGACTGATGATGATACAACATACATCCATTGTTATCACGATATATAACATGACAGAACCATGCCATTGACATGTCTACAATTGGATCGGTAAAGCTTGCTTATAGTATCTCAATTCACCTTATGCTTCATTGGCGCCACCATTTACCTTGACGCCAACCATCTGGCCAAAAGTGACGGTCGACTACCTGTTTTTTGTTTGTTGAGATGGTGAACTGATCGCGGAGATTCGGCAATCTATCTTTACAATTTGGAGAATCCTCGGACGATATTTGGCCCAGTAACTGGTGCAGATTTGGATGAAAGCTGTATGCGGCGGCTAACAATAGGAGGCAAGGTATCGGTAAGTTATCTGTATATTTTTTTTCTGATGGTGGTTTGTTCTCTGTTTCTGAACATGAATGTAGCTTTGTTGGGACCAAGCCACCAGTAGCGTATCAGGGGTATTTTTCAGGAGGTGGGGGTATTTTTCCAGGTAGACTTTAAATTGGATTTTTTTTTACCAGGCTGAAGATTACACATTTGAGATCGGGAGGGGGGGGGGGGGGGGGGGTGGGGGGGGGGGCGGCGGGCTTAAAAAAGGGAGTTTTTGATTTGATTTTTTGAATTTTGTGAGTGCTGTAATTATTGAACTATTTATCAAATGCATATAAAAGTATACATTTTTGGAAAGAAAATGGATCAGAGAATCAAAATTTGGAGTCAATTTTGAAAAAAGTGGAAAAATGGAAACTTTGCCACATTTTAGTCAATATTTAAAAATATATTAAATAAGGTTAAGAAATGAGAAATTCGTCCCTAAGTTAGTGTATTTACATCATCATCAAGCGATTTGGGCATTCTTACTTAAAATTATTTTGGTGAGCTTCGTTAAAAAGAAATTTGTCCAAAAAGTGCTTGTTTGTGATTTTCTCAAAAAATCAAAATGTTTGGTCAAAATTGATTCCAAATTTCCTTTCCAAAAATGTATACTTTTATATACATTTGAGTCATAGTTCAATAAATATAGCACTCACAAAATTTATAAAGTGACTTCCCTGAGTACAAATTTGATAAAATATGTCTAAAGTATGACAGTTTAAAAATGAGAATAAAATGTCGTTAAGAACTGATATTATGTGTGTTCCATAGCACCTGTTATGTATGACATGGCATGTTTGGAAAGAGCGATGATAAGTATGAGCATTGGTAGTCTCTTGCGACAACAGCATGACCCTTGTAATGGCTGTTGTCGCAACAAAAAACGTTAAAAACGAGATGGCACGGTGAAAGTCTAAATACTTCTAACAATTTCAACAAACATTATCCCCTACATCAGTCAGTATGCAGCCACGCGAAAAGCCGTTCCTTTTCTAACCCAGCACAGCGACACGGAAGTACTCACCCGTAGCGATACGGCTTCGCAGTCATAGTTGACCTCGTGATAGCACGATGTAAATGAGCTCTTTTCATGATTATAATCACACATTTCTAACACATTTGCCATGAAATTGTAAAATAAAAAGGCATGTGATGCAAATAATATATCTAATATTATCTGTGAACTTCATGACATGTTGTATTTTCGGTGCGAATTATTGCAATCACAAACCCGAATTCAAGAAAAACTTGACGAAACTAAAGCCAAATCCGCGGTAAAAAAGTGACTTCTGAAGAATCAGGCATCAATTTTATCCATGGTATCATAATATTCATAGTCTTTTGTAACTAGAAACATGCTTAAAATATTATAAAATTATTTAGTCTGGTCAAGTGAATGATTATAATATAGCTCCTCGAATCTTGTCTCGAGCTAAATTCATTTCGTACCGTCGTTGGGTTGTTGATGAAGTGTTTAAATCTCACGAATATTATTAGTTTCCCTTGATAGCTCAGATGGTAGAGCGTTAGCTTGGAGAACGAGAGGTCCGGGGTTCGAAATTGATCCTTCTGCTCTGCACAATTTCATATGATATTTTTTTCTCGTCAAAATCATTTTTCACAATTTCATCACACAAAATGCATAAATTCGGACGTTTTTTATTGCAAGAACGGTATTTTTTTCCACAATTTTAATAATGAATTCAAACACGGGCATAAAAATGAAGCGCGGGTGGGCTTACTGGAAACTAAAAATCAAGTTGGCGAGGCCTAACGGGGGATCGTAAGTTTCGTTTTCTGACCGAAAATCGGTGAAAATCAGACTCGGTTTTTTTTATCAAAAAAGAAGTCGGGCATCAATGTTTTTGATATGAAATTAAAAGCTTAAAATTCCGTTAGTACGGAAATTGCTCTTAAAATATCGTACGAATTTTAGTCCGGTCAAGTGAATGGTTACAAGAAGCTAAGTCACGAAAGTTGTTAAATTCTAAAATTAGCGATAAAATCACTGTTTGTGGACCAAATATGTCAGATTTGGTATCATATTATAGAGAAAATAACGAACAATCCATCTACTATGCCATCATGGCTGCCAGCTAACCCTACCTCAATTAATTCAGGGAAAACAAACTTCCCGTAAGGTTTTAGCGCAAGGTTGACATCCTGAAATCGATCTTTGCGTGGGTTAGAAATCAGCAAGGTCACTCATTGAAAGCGCTACCTGCGTGCTGACTGACATTCACCGTGTCCGATTGATTTTAACTATATGTATCATACAGTGGCGTAACAGCTGGGGGGGGGGGGGGGGGGCAGGGGGCACAGTGCCGTGCTCAGCAGGAAATTCAAACCTACCCACCAGGAAAAATGGGGGAAGGGAAAAGAGGAAAAGAAGGGGGAAAGTGAAAGAAAAGAGAGAAAGGAAAAAGGGAGGAAAAAGAAAAAGGAAAAGGAGACAAAAACGGGAAAGAAAGAAAAGAAGAAAGGGAAAGAAAGAAAAAAAGAAAATTTCGCAGTACAAAAAGCACAACAGTCAACAAATTGTTGACTGTTGTGCTTTTTGGACTGCGAAATTTTGTGACCGTGCGAATTTATTGACCCTACTTATCGACCCTATTTCCCTGGAAAGATCACATAATATACCTTTAATGAAAGGAATGATATATTTTTGTATGAGCCCTTTCAAGAAACATATCATGACTAAGTATGCTTTTCTGAAAGGAATTGTTAAATAACATATCAATCCTTTCATTAAAAAATCATGAGTTGTTCTGAAAAAAGAGCATATTATTCTGAGCACTGATATGCTTTTCTGAAAGGAATTGTTAAATAACATATCATTCCTTTTATTAAAACATATCATGAGGTGCTCTGCAAAGAAAAGCATATCATTCTGAGCACTGATATGCTTTTCTGAAAGAAATTGTTAAATAACATATCATTCCTTTCATTAAAAAATCATGAGTTGTTCTGAAAAAAAGAGCATATCATTCTGAGCACTGATATGCTTTTCTGAAAGGAATTGTTAAATAACATATTATTCCTTTCATTAAAACATACTATGAGATGCTCTGCAAAGGAAAGCATATCATTCTGAGCACTGATATGCTTTTCTGAAAAGAATTGTTAAATAACATATCATTCCTTTCATTAAAACATATCATGAGTTGTTCTGCAAAGAAAAGAATATCATTCTTAGCACTGATATGCTTTTCTGAAAGGAATTGTTACATAACATATCATTATTTTCATTAAGACATATCATGAGTTGCTCTGCAAAGAAAAGCATATCATTCTGAGCACTGATATGCCTTTCTGAAAGGAATTGTTAAATAACATATCATTCCTTTCATTAAAAAATATCATAAGATGCTCTGCAAAAGAAAGCATATCATTCTGAGCACTTATTTACTTTTCTGAAAGGAATTGTTAAATAAAATATCATTCCTTTCATTAAAACATCATGGGATGCTCTGCAAAGGAGAGCATATCATTCTGAGCACTGACATGCCTTTCTGAAAGAAATTGTTAAATAACATATCATTCCTTTCATCAAAACATATCATGAGTTGTTCTGCAAAGAAAAGCATATCATTCTTAGCACTAATATGCTTTTCTGAAAGGAATTGTTAAATAACATATCATTCCTTTCATTAAGAAATATCATGAGATGCTCTGCAAAGGAAAGCATATCATTCTTAGCACTTATATGCTTTTCTGAAAGGAATTGTTACATTACATATTATTCCTTTCATTAAGACATATCATGGGTTGCTCTGCAAAGAAAAGCATATCATTCTGAGCACTGATATGCTTTTCTGAAGGAATTGTCACAGAGGTGTGTCTTATATCTAAAAGCAATAACTTAGCAGTTTAGAACCTAACATTTGGTGAATGTGATGCAATATACAGGGTGAGTCAAAAAAGTGTACTCAATTTGAACGATTTTTAAAAATAAATATGAGCATTTGTCACCTAATTATTTTAATGGTAAACAAGACTTATTAATTAGCTTTAATAAGAGTTTTATTTGGTTAGAATTGGTTAAGAGAAACTCATTTTACGCGTATTTGAATAAAAGTGGCCATTTTTAGATCCGAACAAGGTATCTTCGAAGGCTCAAATTCAATATCATCAGGTATTATAAGCAATCACAAATTACAGTCCTGACAAAAGGTTCTAAAGTCTTCCAGTGCTACGGCAACGTATTGACAATGCATGTAGAGCTTTGCGTTAAGAAGGATCTCCAGTCACGCCATCAACAGCATGAAGACCAGAGCGAGACTTTGTATTAACAATAATGGTGGTCATGTAAAAGGAAGAGCTGCTTGATTATTTGCCTATTGATGGACTTACCTGAAAACAAATTGTCTTCAAGAATGAATGTCTTTGTAGAGAAAGAGAGAGAGACTTTTACTTTACTCGTCTTACTGTGGACATCGATATTTTGACCGTATATTTTAACTGTATCGAGGACAATATTTACTTAACCGAACATGTTTATGAAAAATAGGTGCAATATTATTTTTTTATCAAAATACTTTATTGTATATTTTATACAATATCAGATAGTCACTCATTTGGCCATTTTTATTCCACGTCCTCGTCTTGCTTATCATGTTTATGAAATATATGGATCATTTTTAAATCTTTGCAATTACTTTAACACACAAGTGGTGATAATATTGTATCTTTATTTCATGTTAAATAATGAGGAGAAATTCTGAACAAGGCTATTATTTATTTAATTGGTTTAATAAATATTCTGTTTAATCCTTTACATGTTACTCTAGTACACATTATTAAGCGCTCATTGAGCGTGAAATCACAAACTTGTTCGGTTTCAAAACTCAGTTCTTTTACAGAAATATTCATATCTACTAAACGGTACCATTATATTGCCGTGATTCTTTTTGCCGATGATAGCAGATAAATGGCGTAATTGATTAAATTATTGGTTGCCTTAATTTTTTGGTCAGCAATGTTTTCTATTTATTTTTCAATCAGAGAACACTTTTTTTGACTCACCCTGTACACTCGTACAATATCCATTTTGAATTATTATACACTCTTGTAGACTAATTTTACATTTACAACGGCCAAATTGGCGGCCATCTTGGATTTAAAGTATGTTATTACGATGCATAAATACTGGATATGAGTTACTAGTGGTCTAGTACATGGAACCCATCGTTTTAAAACTATATTTTCATCATACGTTTTGGTTGATATTATGCCATGTTATGGAATTTTGACCATTTCTGGCCATCATTCTGTCGGCCATTTTGGTTTTAAAGTATATTAACAACGCAAAAATACTTGATGTGAATTTCTAGTGATATAACACATACATCCAATTGGCATACTATGATCATACATGCTGGTTCATATATGCCAAAATATGGAATGTTACCATTTTTGCGGCCATTTTTGTGGCCATCTCGGATTTAGCTATGTTGACAAAGCAATAATAATAATAATAATACATTACATTTATAAACTGTATGCAACAAAAAAAGTTTCAGAGCGTTGTACATTAAATACATTCCTTAAGTCAAGAGGTGTAGAAAGACAAGTTGTGTAGCAATCAAATAAATCCCACTACACAATAATATTTTTTGAACTTTTATTTTAGAAACATTAACAATTTAAAGAGTGAAGAGGACATTTTCATTTTGGGGTGTAAAATGAAACTTAGATCATGATAGGGTAGGCAACATCCGGACCGACAACAGCAAATTGTGCGACCTGCGGAACCTGTATATAAAATGATACTTTCCACAATTTCAACAAAGTACCGTTGAAAAAGGTGGTCATTAACGAGATCAACACAATTGTTTGCGTGCTTCGCACGTTTTCACGTTTTTGAATGCATTTCGTACAGCAATTTTTGCGCGAAAATGAAACTTTCCACAAGTTCAACAAAGTACCGTTGAAAAAGGTGGTCATTAACGAGATAAACACAAATTTCTGTGCGCTACACTCTTAGAAGGTCAGGATCAAATACATGAGTAGATTTCCGGCTCACTTTGTTTTGATCCTTTAAGGATCATTTTCGGATCGTTTTGATCCGTTTTCGGATCGTTTTGATCCGTTTCCAGATAGATATCAACAAACGGATCAAATTCACCTTGATCAACTTTGATCTGATTTCCGGATCAATTCGATGAAACAGTTCATTGGTCAATAAGTGACTGACGTCACTCTTTCGCAAACCGATAGACGACAAGCAGACGATCTTTTGAATTCGGTCGCCACAGTTGAAACAAGGGTGAAATACCGCGGTAAGTTATCCAGTCTAATCTGTAAAATGTTACATGATTTTGTCGGTAAAGTAGTTTTATTTTTTATGTTTGAACATGCTCTATTCTTGTGAACAAATTTCTTGTACCTGACCAGTGCCATCAGTACGATTTTCGGTCAAAATGCTCCTCACAAAATGTTACGATCACTGCGATGTACTAGGCCTACACGATGTAGTAAGCTTACTGCACTCGATATATAGTCTGCAGTGTGCACCCGGGGGTGGGGGCACTCAATCAATATTAGGTTTCACACCAGGCTCCATCAAAAATACCCCCCTTTTTTGGCCCGGTGTCACCGAAAGACCCTTGCATGCATGCTTGTTTTACAATCTGTCACCCGATGACCCCCTATGTTTTCACTTTTTCTTTGATTCAGTTTGATCCTGGAGTAGGATCATAAGCTACAGGTACATCCGATTAAGGATCATTATTTTGATCCGTTTCAGTATCATTTGACAGAAATATTTGATCCCATTTCGGATCAAACTTTTTGATCCTGCCTGTCGGATCACTTTGATCCGGAAAGGGTAAGCTCATATGTGATACCGCTTCTGGAACAAAATTGATCCTTTTCGTCTCATATTTGATCCTGACCTTCTAAGAGTGTACGCGCGAATTTGTATTCAACCTTTATTTTTCAAGCAAAAAGAGGCATTCATGTTGAGTGAATCTGAAATGTTGTAAATTAAGGGATGGTCCGGACCACCAGCGTCGTAAAAAGAAGCCAACAGGTCTTTGTCTACAAGGGGGGGGGGGGGGGGGGGGGGGTCAATAATGTTTTATAAAATTGTTAAGGGGGGTCCAATTTTTGTTCTTTAATTTGTAATGGGGGGGGGGGGGTAAAAAGTTTCGACACCGAACAATTTAAGTTAGCCAGCCCCCCCTCCCCACACAGTATTTCTGAACAATCCCTAAGTACTGGATATGAGTGTCTAGTGGTCTAACTAATACATACTTCCCACTATTAAAACTACTTTCACCATACATTTTGATTGATTATGTCACTTTATGAAATTTGACAAGTTTTGGCGGCCATTTTGGAAGGCACCTTGAATTACCCCTTCGCATACCAACATTATTTTTGGTAAAATCCTGAATATGTTTTAAGACCATGAAAGGAAGTCAACAAAGTTGGTTTGGGGGGGGGGGGGGGGGGGGGGGGGGGGAGTGCGGAGGGGGGGGGGGAACTGTAATCGGTTATCAAGATGATTATATCATATAATTGACATATGGGAAATATTGTACGAAAGACAGGTAGTATAATAGCGCCCATGGTGTTAAAAAGTTAATCAGAAGAGTGTGGGCAAATAATGGTTCACAATATAAGTGAACATTCCAATATGTTAAACATGGCATTGTTAGGACATATTTAAATTAATAGAACGTGTGTGTGTGTGTCATGTTTATTATAAATATATTGATATAATACTCACAATTTAGGCAATTTAGGTCAGTTAATTTAGCGCCAAAATAATACGATCAATTCTAGCAAATTGGTAGCTGTCGCTGCTGTAAGTGATGCATTCAATTCTGGCTTATTGACACTACCTGTCAAATTCGTAGTATTATTTCTCTAATATATACATGTAGGTCAATTACTAACACGCGCCTCATTCGATAATTATCGCCCAATTGCCTTGATAATATTGCTTACAAAATTGCCACTAAAGCCCGCGCCGAACGCGAATTTTTTCAAAGCCAAACCTATCGATTTCCTTTCTCGCTAGATCCAATTGCTTTTTGCGATGCAATCACGCTAACATCTTGGACGTACACATTTGTCAACTTTTGAAAAAAATATCAATCGAAGTTGTTGCTTAAAGTTCTTCCAAACGGAACATTTGAAACATGTACCTTTAGCTTATGAGACCTCAGCTCTAACCATAGACCACGAGGAGTTGGCTGAACAGCGATAGGAATGTTTGTCTACACATAATACATTATCAATGTCAATAAATGCTCAGTCATGAACATAGGCCATAAGAACCCTCGCCATATGTGCCAGATGGACAGCAAAGTACCGAATAGCACCACAGAGGGACAAGATCTTGGAGTATGGATACAAGACGACCTGACAATTTCAAAACACTGTGCAGAAGCAGCCCAAAAAAGGCAAATCAAACCTTGATCAAGCGAACATTCAAATACATATATAGGCCAGGACATTGTTAAGCTAAAGTGCTTAACAAAAGAAAGTAATACACTTTGTTTATGTCCTATAGTGTTACTTCCAATTGTTTCTTGAACAAACAGGCTAAATAGATATGTGGATGAATCTTTTTGGCACATTTTGGTACCAAATTTGCCACAAAACAACAAAAGATTAGCCATGATTAGCACCAGTTAATGAAAATCCGTGACGTTTCCAAATTGACATATCAGTACACTACGCGGGAGAAAAGCCTGAAGGTTTACCCGGGGTTTATCAAGCACATATCCCGTATTTGTTCCGTATTGATCACTGTTCATTTCCCCTGCGCGAGCTAATTCAAATTCAAACTGTCATGCATGGGTAGTGTAGCATGTGTGATCGATATCCCCAGCAGTTATCCAAGCCATGCAATGCACAGCATCTTCTCTCGGCATTATGATTTGAAAATGCGAATTTGGAGACGTCACGGATTTCTCAGGGTGCTCAGTTGTCATTATTACAAGAGGGGTATCAGGCGTGTTCGAAAATCACGTAATTAGAATTTGAAGTATGGTAGCAAAAGAGAATACTAGAAATTACATTTTGTGGGTCAAAAACTAATATCTAATCAATTAATTTCTGTGTTTATTCTACTTTTTGGCTAATAGTAATATATGATTGAAGTAAACAATATGCTTGACAAAACCAATATAATACTCACATATTAATATTTCATCCTCATACATCGGAGGATTTCATCAGAATGGCAATGATCCACTTTGGCGCGAAGAAACATCATCTTCAGAGTTGCCAGCTGGTTTTACTTTTAGAAGTGGATCATATACGTGACTGAGCAAAAAAGTCCCCTCCTCTCGGTTTAGTGTTCTGTCCCCTCTCTTTCTGATTTCCATCGCCTCGCGTACCTCTCTGGATCTCCTGTTGTGTTCTCGACCTAATATGGTGGCCTCATTCCAGTCTATTACATGATTTGCCCTAGCTACATGGTCCGAAATAGCTGATTTTGTCTGTTCCTGCTCTGATGCCTTTCTCTCAGATCTCGTGTATTTTTTGGTGTCTGCCTTCTTAGTCTCGGCTTGATGTTCTGCTAAGCGGACTCCGAAAAGACGAAAAGTCTCACCAACATACGTCAGCTTGCAGTTTTTGCATGGAATTTCGTAAATACAGTTGCTGGTTTTGAGAGTGTCCCTCTTGTCCTTAGGGTGCACTAGAAGGCGTCTCAGAGTGTTGTGAGGCTTCATAGCAGTGTTGATGTTATACTTTTTGTAAATCATCTGGATTCTCTCTGTGATGCATTGTACATATGGGACAACCACCATGCCTATCGTTTTGACTCCCTCATTCTTCTTCCTCTCCTTGGGCTTTTTTTTCTTTACTTCCATTTGGCGTTTGACTTTGTTTATTGTCCATTCAGGGTATCCACATGTACCGAGAGCTTGGCGGATTCTGGTTTCTTCTTGCTGTTTATCCGCGTCTTCAGTAACAATAGAATGCATCCTATCAAGTAAAGTTCTTATGACACCTAGTTTCTGGTGGAGTGGATGTTGAGACTCAAAGTTGAGATATTGGTCTGTATGTGTTGGTTTGCGGTACACTAGAAGTTTGAAGCCACCGTCAGGTTTTCTTACAATGAGCGTATCTAAGAAAGGGATCTGTCCGTCTTTCTCTTCTTCGTGAGTGAATTTAATACTCCCAGAGGTGTCCACCTGGTTGAGGTGTTCCGTTAGGTTGGTTACTTCGCCTTTGTTGACAATTTCTAGTATGTCGTCCACATACCGCTTCCACAACCGAGGTTTGCAGTCCATAGGTGCTGTTGCCATCGCTTTCTTTTCGAGGAACTCCATAAAGATGTTGGCGATGATAGGGCTGACCGGACTTCCCATAGCTGCTCCAAACTTCTGTTTGTAGATGTTTCCACGGAATTCAAAGTAGGTGGTAGTCAAAATAAATTCCAGGAGCTCCAGAATCTTTTCACCGAAGTAATATATGACTTTGTCTAGAATTTGGCAACCCTTGGCGACCATTTTGGGGAGCTATTTTAACAGTCATCTTGAATAGTAGCAAAATAAAAATACCAGAAATAAATTTGTAATGGTCATAAATATATATTTAATCATTTTAAATGTATGCTTTCATCTTATATTTTAGCCGATATAAATATATATTTTTTCTCAATTTGACCACTTTTGGCGGCCAGTTTCTCCACCATTATGTCCTCAACCTTGAATGTTATGTACCTTAACAACATAAAAATGCTAGAAAAGAGTCTGCAATAAAGAACATATATCTAGTCATTGTATATATGCTTTTGTCTTATATATTTGGCTGATAAATGGGATATTTCTCAATCTGACCAATCTTTTGCGGGCACTTTTGGCAGCCATTTTAATAATAATAATAATAATAATAATAATAATAATAAAAATAATCCTAATAGTGGAATAAGGCGAATTTCCTTTGACAAAAATTCGCCTTAACGTCATTTTAAACCATTCATATCAACGAACAAAAAACGGAATAAAACGCATTGTTCTCTGTCGCCTTAATGACGGTTTTAGGCGTATAATAATAATAATATTAATAGGGGGAACAAAAAGACATGATGGAAAAATACAAATACAAATAAATTTGCAAATAAGTTAGGCTATGTATGATGTCTCTTCATATTGGAGGGGATAAATGTTAAGTATCATATTAATTGGTTATATTTAATCTTAGTCGGTTAGTCCATTCACTGGAATATTAATCAGTATGTCCTCACCGGTATGGTATGTATTAGAATTATTACATAATAAAGCATTTATAATTTTGGAGTTGGCTAACACGTAGACCTATAATGTATGCACCTTACTATTGTTACATCTAGGTTTATCCATAGATTATAATCTAGGCGGGGATGGATAAGTGGTTAATAAGTTTGAAGCTATGGGCATTTTTCTCAACACAATGAGCCGATTAGTCGTTTGCCCTGTCAGGTGTTAACTTCTTAACACACGTAAATAATATGTCACTCTCGTTCCCAGTTGCATTAATCGCTAGGAATCGATTTCTAAAATTGGGCTATGGTTTATCGCGCTGATCATGTTTTGGAGTTTTTGTGTAGAGAAAGGAAAGGAAATAGAACTGGATGAAATAGGCGCCTATAAACTTCACAAATATCGTCACATCATCGCATCGGTAGATGTGTGCATTAAATTAATATGTTCAAATATCAGAGGTATTTGATCTTCCATGTTCATGGTGGCTTTTTTCTTATCAAACTAATGAACTTACTGGACTTAATGACCAACTTCTGTTTTACATGTTGTTATGTATCCCGTTAGCTAGTATTATAAAGTCTATCCATCTGAGAGCGATCTTTGGTGCTCGGATGGGCAGGGGAGATGAGTAAAAGTAAGATGTGCTGTCTTCTGGCGTATATTTGCTAGTTGTCGAAGGATCCCATTTTATTCCAACCTCCGGTTGAACCTCATCTATAATGTGAATTGAAACAACTAAGCTGCCTTATGCAAACACACACAACACTGTTCCAATGCATATTATTCTCATCACACACATGCACATAGCAGCTATGTCTAGTGTACCATTCAAAGAGAGACAAATATCGAACCATTTGCGTATTATCTGAAATCAAAAGGCTTTGAAATCGTCACCTGTGATTTCGGCCTATGAATATAATCACAAAGCTGAAAAAGATCGAAAGTGATGGACTTTGAACATTTACCATAATCGTCACCTGTGATTTCGGCATATGAATAGAATCACAAAGCTGAAAAAGATCGAAAGTAATGGACTTTTAACATTTAGCATACGGTATTGTAGGAGGCCACATTTAATTTTTATTTGCTATCTTGTAATGTTTCCAACAGTAAATAATGTATATTTTCACTCGGATTGGCCGGGCTTATAGTAAGATAAAATGGTTGTAAAATGATATGAATCTCCGTATCCCTATGTTCTGTCTGCATGTCCGAATCAATCACATTTCCTTGTTAAGTATAGAAAGAAACAAATACGCTTACAATGATATGGTATCAATATTGAAAGGTATGATTTTCATATTCAAACAAATATTATACAATTTGAACGTTGACAAACTAAATAAAGTTTATTTTCTGACTTATAAAATGAAAGGTTGTCTTCATCGGGGTCTATCACTCTACATGTACCTGTTCGTATAGGCCTGTAGTAACAGTAGGTGGGTAACATAATTGTCTTTTATTATGGCCGTTTTTCACTCTACTGATTCCATCGATATTTTCGTCAGAAAATAGCCTCCTCTCCCAGTCAATGGAACGGCTTGGTCACGTGGTTGGAAGATCGGTCTCAGATGGATAGACTATAGATACCGTAGTTGTTGCAATCAATAACCATTCTGTTTATCGGGCGTTTCAAACTTACCAGTACAGGTGTGTGCTAAACATAGATCAGCTTCACACATCATTTCAATAGAGATAATCCGGGAGATAATCATCCCTGTATTGACGATCATGGTTTAATAACACTTGGTGCTTGACGCTACACACTCCGACACACGGGGGTTTACGAGGTGTATAGGGTGTTACAAATAAATTCAATCCTAAATACGGTATTACATAATGTTATCCCGTTGAAGGTTTTAAAAATCACAAAACGGTTGTTACGCTATAAGTGCATGTATAATGGCTGGATTGAATTATAATAAGATCATATTATTTTACATGTATTAAAGTATTGGTTAGGCACCTTGCAATTAGTGGTCAATTGATCAGCTATCAGCGTTTACCGGTCGGTGGTTCGTTCCTCAGTATTACAGGTTTCCATAAAACAGGCGGGAGCCTAGCAGTCTTTAGTTGGACATGTACTAAACCGTTAAAGGGGTAGTTAGTAGGGACTCGTACTCCACTACTATCATTACTCATGCCAGGAAATATAATGTTAATAGTGCATAAAATAAATATAACAAATAAATAAAACAAATAGATAAAATTGCACATTTGAGACAAGACATCTCGGTATAGTCATTCTAGCACATAATCGGGCTTAATCCGGCGACATCCACATGTCAATTGGTTTAAAAATCATTTTCAACAAGTTCAATTCTACTGTACATGAACCATGAATCTAAACCTGTAAAGGGGTAGTTAGTAGGACTCGTACTCCACTACTATCATCTCTCATGCCAGGACATATAATGTTAATAGTGCATAAAATAAATATAAATAAATAAATACAATTGCACACTTGAGACAAGATATCTCGGTATAGTCCTTCTAGCACCGCTGTCAAATTGTTAGATTGGACGAAACAGTGTAAATACCAATGAATGGGATCTTTTAAGATTTGTTTGGACAGTTTTATCAACAACATATAGAAGAGGAAAAAAAAGAAAAAAATCGATTGGTTTAGTCAATAAGACATCCAGGATTATTCTAACTTTAATAGTCTGAATTTGTCTGAATTTATCATGAAGTTGTGGCTTTTCTGCCATCCAACCAGTGATAGATATTAGTCCGTAATCAGGGGGGGGGAGGGGGGGGGGAGGGTGGGGGGGGGAGGGGGGGGGGGAGGGTGGGGGGGGGGAGGGGGGGGGAGGGGGGGGGTCTTTTTCTGTTGGGGAAAAGTCCCTGATGAGTCCTTTGTTGGGTGCTTTTGCTTATGTGGGTCGTTTTTAAGGCCTCAAATTGGTGTATTTTCATCAGAAAATTGGAAATAAGTAATGAATTAATCTCATTGGTGTTTATAAAAATGTATTGGTACAGTCATTGTATTAAAGTGTACCTATCTGCCTTTGCGTCTTTGCGTAGACATAGACTTGGACTTTTTCAAATTGTACTACATTTAGCTACAAATTAAAATTGAAAAGGAAATGTCATATTTAAGAATTTGATAGCTTAATAACAGTTCCTTTCCGGACTCATTCAAATATTGTCTTAACCGTCCATCCACATGGCGGAACCGAAAGGTCGCTGGAATAAATTTGCTAAAATTTAATATTGAATCTCATTGAAATGAGAACATTGAGAGGTATAGATAGACATAGTAATAATTATACCGATCTGCTTTGTGTGGTCTTAATTGTATCATCAAACTCGCACTAATTCCAAATTAAAATAAATATGTCAGGTTTTAGAATTTGAACAACTTTCAGATTTTTGGCATCCGATATTCACATATCGGGCTTAATCCGGCGACATCCACATGTCAATTGGTTTACAAATTATTTTCAAGAAGTTCAATTCTACTGTACATGAATCCCTCTCGTAGTGAACTAAAATATCAAACTTGTCAAGTTTGTATTTGTTGTGTTTGGAAAATTAATATTAATGTTGTGTGCGATCACATGACTGACCATGGGTCATGGTGAATAAATTTGATGTTGTTTCGGTTGCAGTTACAAGCTACCACTACCATTTTTTGTGTCCTGTCTCAAGTTCATCTGACAACAATCAGGCCTACTGTTAATTAGATCAGGGACAATCGAATGGAGGGACAAGAAACTATTGTACTATTATATAGGTATGCGTGTTGCGGGTACAAAAATCATCAGTTGAGCAAGCATACACAATACATTCATGAATGGGTACTGGTACAAATCTCAGCAATCATACTGCACGACTCGCTGTGTGCAATACGAATGGATCCTTAGTCGGGTGAAAGCTCGACATGTCCGTGAAGTAGGGTACAAATGTAATTTTATTGCTGAAAATCATGGATGTGTAAGTCTAGATTGCCTTCGGACACTTAAGTTAAGAGAAACGCAAAGAGAAGATGTGTGTGTGCTAATGCCTCGGAGCATACGAGAGGTAAATCATAGATTTATTCACAAAAGTGAAACCAAAAATCGCAAAGAATTTAACATAATTTTGTGTAAAACAGAATCAATCTGATTACAACATAACCAATTTAACATAATTTGTCAACGTATAATTATTTGAACTCAAAGTTCGCATAGAGAATCAATCGGTTTGTGATTCGACTGGAGACTGCAGAAGGCAAGTCCCCCACTCCGGCGCCGCTGGCAGTCACGGAGGCAATCACCTTCAAAATAATATCGCAAATCATATTGTCATATCATGACCGATCGAGTGACCTTCCATGGGGACTGCAGAGAGACAAGCCCCCTACTCCTAAGGACGCAAGCACGAAAGGAGGGAATCGCTAAAAATGTATTGATTTAAGCTGTGACCTTCCATGGGGACTGTAGAGAGACAAGCCCCCTACTCCTAAGGACGCAAGCACGAAAGGAGGGAATCACTAAAAATGTATTGATTTAAGCTGATCAATTTAATTTTGTAATTACTGTACATGAAATAATATGACGTGATTTATATAATTACAAGACACAAAAACCTGTAATCTGTGAACCGTACATGTACATATTTTTGTATTTATAAATATAATAGCATTTTTAATACAAAAGACGCATGACGCAATTCAGTATCACTTGTACTGACTAATAATTTGGTCAACATTTTTAGAAACGAAAAAGAACAATGCCAAAACACAAAAAATAATAATGCAAACCTGAAAACATGCAACGAGAATGCCACCAAATGGGCGTGGTGGGTGGGAAAATTTTGGATCAAGAACAACATAGAGAATATACCTCTTCATAGAAAAACCCGGAGGATTGTGATACACAAAAAGGGTAAACGGGCCGACCCAGACGCGCGGGGAGGGTTCCGATGAATGTAACAGCAGACCTATTGTCGCAATCTAGCCAAGTGGAAAACCCGCGCGAGCCAGGAATTAACAGCTGGCAACTTAGTGCCGTTGGCAATTTCAATTAGTTTCGATTTCACCTCAACAAATTGGTATTCCGACCACCGGGTGCTTAAATGGCACTCTTGGGCACCTTTTTTTTTATTGACGTGTTTAGCCACACTTACTTTATCGATTTTGTTATAATAATGATAAATATATCGTGCTTGGCTTATATATTCAAATGCAGACTGATGAGTAATGACGCAATCGTTTTTATCTGAGAGTTTTTATTGTCTTAGCTGTTCTCAATAGTTTCAAAATATAAGTATTTGCTTCTATTTCCAGCTTATCTTGAATCACTTTACCCGCGATGTTATGCTATCTCACAGTGTTTGTTTCCAAATTAATGTAGGTCTAATGATGATTTACAAAACATGGCCAAACCCCACCCCATCCCCCGCTCTCAAAATTCTGACTGGGCGGACATTTTTCAAAATTGCATTTGTACGCTACTTCACGATCATGTCATAACTGTGATGATACTCACTTGACTACCTGTGCAATTCCTACTGAACTACTATACTCTAGAAATGCAATATGTATCATAAAAGAACATCATTTTCCGATTAAGTTGACTACAATTTCTATAGTTTAAATTGTCCAGGAAAATTATTAATTGCTTTGTTCTAGCATGTTTTCACATTTTTATAAATCTAAAATTATTATACTCAAATATACCGATTATTGTTAACACTAGAACGTTATTTTTGAACAAATCACGTATAAATTGTTTTTAGTTTGACCTGGGCTTAAGTTTTTTGAAAAAATAAATGTTGATCATTTTTCGAAATATTATAGCGCAACCTTTGAGTTCCTTGAATAAAAACACATCGCAACTACTAAAGCTAACCCGCAACACCCTGATAAGATGCATTTAGACATCCATTTTCATTTCTTTAGAGTCAGGAAGTAGAGAAGTTATCTCACCTTCCCTGGTTTAAATTATATGAAAGTACAAGACAATAAATAAATCATATCAGCCACTGTTTCATTCAATTTTTTGTTTTTCAGTCGAATGAAAAGAATAAAGGCGAGAAATAAAAATCTATATCTTAATAAACTGTAATTAGACATAATTATTAAAAGTAAATTAATAATGTAGTCCCATCCATGGACATAATAATGATACACGTATGCCTAAATTAAAATGACACCCCGGGACGGGCCGCGACTTGTTTTCGTACATGAGTTGAGAACAATATATTTATTCCGTTTTTATAAGAAATAAAGCAAAATTCACTGAATAAAATAATGTTTAAAATTGTTTAAACAAATGAACTGATTTTGTCTTAACTCATGTGTAAGTTTTATTTTAATAGTGATAAATCGAATTTTGTTGCATTCAGGTGTCGACCGTTGGCTGATGGTATCTAGAGGAAATAGCTAGACAACAAAAGATTACAGCATTATGGCCATGTGTTTTGAACTCGCCACCCTTCCCGTTGCATGTCCAGATTTTTATATTTTACACCACCTGAGATTCGAATTAGCAATCGCAATAACTGCTTGTTAAATCGCATAAAAAGTATATATTTTCTGAACGATAATCTCACAAGGAATCCAGATATGCTATTGGAATCGAGATACATGTAGGACCTAATGGTAACATGCTGGGATTAAGGGGGGGGGGGGGGGGGGGGGGGGTATAGGATGGCCGGATTTCAAAATTCACTTTAAATTATATATTAATTAAACGATTGTAATTTTCTATAATTCTTTTGGTAATAATAATAAATTAATTCATTGCGCATAATTATTTATCAAGTTTTTAGGTCAACGACATTTCTAATGTATTTCTTTATTTTTTTCCACCCGGCTATATTTAAGCTCATTATCTTTAAAAATCCTTATTTACATGAGATTTTCACCAAAATGGACTCAAAATGTGTCTTAATTCAAGCTTTTCAATATGTGAACACTTATTCTCATTTCAAATGTCAATTTATAATTTGTTCAGCAATTTTAATATTTTTGAATACGTTTCGCTTGATATCTCAAAACGAGAAAACGCGCAAACGTGCGAAACCGTAACAAACGTAACTCAAAAACGAAAAGTCATGTGACCATGGAAATTGACACAGATGTTAATCGAAAAGCATGAAGCCATTTTTGAATACTTTCTTTCAAATTTGAATTATGATGCAAAGTTACCTGATTGGTCGGTTCACGATTGCCATGGCAACCATATCGAAAATCCGGCTTCATGGTTTTGTGCGCACTGTTAGTTATACATCATTCACCCAAGTATGGTGCACATACAACATTTAGTTTTCTAGTTACATTTGTTACAGTGTTTAGCCAATCAGAGGCCTTGCATGGTTACCATGGCAACCAGATCAAAATAACACACTTTTTTTTGAAACCTTGCGACCTAAGCTTTAATTTGATATATAGCACTAAGGGGTAACATCATGGTAAAATAGAGAAATTTTGTTTCCAAAATTGATGCAATTCATCCTATACCCCCTTAAGAATGTTCAAAAAATATCGATTTGTTTCATATTTTGATTGAAGCTCAATAATATTTTTTACACTTATCCCAATCATAATTTTACTGTGCATGTTAGTTCCTCATGCAATCACCCATCAGAACATAATGGTTGTCAATGGTAACTTGTTGAAATATGCTATATCGGGAAGTGAATGAGCACAAACGTTTAAATTTTATATTTTTTAAGGGTTTATAAATATATTATTGTGGGTATGCACCCTATCCTGATTTAAAAGGCATTTTTGAATTCCCATATTTGAGAACTTTCCAAAAATGTATAATTTTGATAACAGCGGTTGAATACTTTTTAGTTATAGTCATGATGTAAAACCGATGAATTAGGGCAAGTTCACTGTGTAGCGAATAGGGAAAAAGCGACACTGCTATCGATTCATGATTACAATTGTTACATAATAGTTGACACGTTTGTTGAAACAGAAACTTGTAGAATATAAAACAATCTTGAAAATGAGGCCAAGATCATGTTTGTACCATACGGGGACCAAAAGTTATTGTAAATTGAACGTAGACATGGGAACATTGTCTATTCCCCACAGATAATGTACACAGCGCCACCACCACCGTGAGAGATGGATGATTCATCACCAAAAATGCAAGCGCTACTACCCATTTTGGAGGCGGGGCTACGGCCTTCGCCTCCTCTATGGGTAGGTTTTGACATTATGGGAAAACGACATCTTACTTACGGTTTACATGCTACAATAAATCCCTTATGTTTTACGTATGTCACACTACATAAAAACAGATCCTCTTTGTTGTAGCGCATTACTATCACCAATGAGTGTTTACTGACCTTTTTCAATTAAAACCCTGTTTAACGTGTGCTTAAACAGGTTCTGTATCAAAAATACAGATATTTTTGGAATTGGGCTACTTTTTGGCATTGGCTGAGGTATTTTAGGTGACATTTTGTGATGTGGTGTGGCAACACTGCATATCTGATCAAATAACAGTTGTTTACACCAGGGAGGTGTCTGTTTACACAGCTGCGGGCAATTCATGGACTGTATAGGACCATCAATAATTACATCTTGATTGAGTGCCTAAGATAAAGTGCTTTAAAAAGTCAACGTTTTTTTATTGTTTTAAGAAAGTTAAAAGGCAACGTGTCTTTATTGATATAGTTTCCCGTTTGAACGGTGGAAATCGGTTGGGGATTAATAAAGTTACCGAATTCCGATGTTAAAAGATATTGAATCAATTACATGCAAAGGGTATATTTTGCGACGTTATTTGTTCACGATTTTGTCCCAAGGAAATATTGTTGTACGTATTCACTGTGTATCAAATATTCATTTCAAGAAGGCTTTAAAGAATCATTTATATCCAATCTAATTTGTCATTCTGCCATTGGTTTTCAGGTTTTTGTGTTACTGCTTTACTGTATTTTACATTGTTTGCTTTATCTGTTTTTTCACACGCGCTGCGTTCTTGATGTAGTGGCGCTATACAAATGCATTTATGTTATGTTATGTTATGTTATGTTATGTTATTGGACTGTATTCAAATATTCATATGAATTTAAAAAGTGTATGGCTTTTTTTGTTGTTAATTAACAAAAAAATTGTCTTTACTTGAGGCAAAGTTATATAAACATCTGTAATATGTACTTATTGTTACTGTTAAAATAATGCTTAAGGATGTACACAATAACATTTTTATATACAGGGTGTCCCAAAAGTCTATGCACGACTTTGAAGCTTTGTATTTCACAAAATATAAGTCGTATTGAAAATATGAATACATATTTAGAAAGAGGAGATGTGGGAAATAATTTTGATACCAAACATTGGAGTAACATCTGTTTGTAATGCCACCCTAGAAGAAAAATATGTATTTCTGCAAAAATGTAATTTTATACTTCGGAGGAATAAAGTTCATGAATCCATACCAATTGAGATTAACAAAAAGACGGTAGAGTTGGTTACACGGAAAGTGATCCGTCAAATGTAATATTTAAAATTTTACCTTACAGTGATCCCATTCATAATAACAAACTATATCACACATAATTTTCGTTTTTATAGTGAAATCTAGTTTAAATGTTTTGTTTGATCTGAATCTTGTAGTATGGAAACTTCTTCAAGTCCTTACGCATAATTCTGTGAACAGTTTTTTCTGCGGAAAGTCGGCGAATAGATCTCTTTGGTCTTATAACATCAATGAGACTTGTTGATCAACCAGTCTTTTTTCTACCACATCGAGACAAATCATTCACAGTTCCTGTGTTCAAAAATGTATCCACCAACTTCAGAATGGATATTCTTCCTGGTGCGCGTTTCACTTTGAAATGTTTTCTGAACTTTTGTTGCGTAAGTTGAACTGAATTTGTTTCAGTGTAGAAGTTAGAACCATACAATTTGTATTCGATTATCTATGCTGTAAACCATCTTGAATGAAGACTTTTGCTGTGCAATGTTGTCTACTGCGCCTATTTATGTTGTGAGTGACCGATTTGGTAATAACATTAATGTTTCAAGGTAAGCAGTGAACTGTGACTAATGCGCAACGTTGCTTTCATACAGTTAATTTATGCGCACCTGGTTTTAGCAACAATGTGTGTACTTGGTATGGGTAGGTCTCACACGACCAAAAACGTTCAACCAGTTTTATAATGTTGGTGGTTCACCAATAGGGTTGTGTTTGGTATCAAAATAATTTCCCAAATCTCGTCTATCAATATATGGTTAAATCTATACCATATGATTTATATTTTATGAGATATGACTCTTCAAAAACGTGCATAGACTTTTGGGACACCCTGTACATGTAACCCACCCACCAAAGGTGTGGTACGAAATATTGTTGTGTATTATTCGTCTATGTTTGACATGTTAGGCAATCCATCCCAAGCGAAATGAATGTGTCATAATGTCTCTCTTATGTTTCAATTGTTATGATTATGTTTAGAGTTAACTTTGTCAATGTTAAGTGTAGCATTTAAATTATGCTAAATTATGTCAATCACTTTAGAATGTAATGTATTCTTTTGTTGTGTGGAAGCACCTTTGTTGCCATTGTAAAGAACCACAGGCTAGGCCTTACAGGAAGAGATGAGATGATGGTGTTTGAATAAGAGCTTTAAGATTTCTGTGAGCTGCTTCAGTTCTTATTTAAATGAGATATTCTTATCAAAGACCACCCTTACAATGGTCTTTACAATTGCAAATTGTTTTGTTTGGTGCTTGCAATGTTTTGTGTGTTATGTTTTTGTTTGGAAGTTAGTGTATCTCCAACTTCCATCTAGTCAACATCACCAGTCAATCTATCAGTAATAATGTATTAATAAAGTTTGTTTCATCGTCAATAAAATGTGTGTCATCTAGTGGAATTTAGATTTGGTGCCTGATTTGATAAAGTCTAATTACGAACAAGCATCCACACGCTAACGCCGTCAAAACCACTGCGGAGGAGAGTTAACAAGCCCATTTTACATTGATTATAACTCACAATTCTCTTTACTACCACCTTTTCTATCGTGGAAAGAGGCTGTGTTACACACAGAACGTGCTAAGCTAAATAGAAATAAGCAAATTTATTGGTTGTAGACAATCTTTAACAAAGCCACTTCATTTGACGTTCCGAGTTACAGATTGAAACAATCACAATGAAAATCATATTTGTTAGACAACATTTCAACTGTTCGTGCAACCAATCTGTTTTCAACCCTTAAAAACCATAACAACACATATTTTCAAGTATAATGCTCATATAGATTTATAAACTTGTCTAGAATATGTTCACGCTTTATGATCAGAAATGTAAATCTGCAAGAAAATCTACTTTTTAAAAAAACCCAAATGCTTATTAGATCACATACTATACCTTTAAGCATATCAGAAATAAAGTACCTTTTAAAGGCAAGCTACCACTTTGGGTTTCTAGCCATACCCAGTTCTCTTGTGGAATTGACAAAGTTACAATTTCTCCTTTAGACTATCAGTCACCAAGTAACAGGTTATGACCAATTTATCTGTGGTAAAATGCCAACGTTATAAACCAGCTCTAATATGTAACATACTTGATTCCAAAAGCCTTTAATGTTTTTACTCGTCAACACTGTCCTGACTTTTTATAGTATTATCAACATTAGTTAGTGATTTCCATTCATGTTATATTGATAAATAAAACTTATGACATAACCACTCTTTGTGTTACCTATATCACACTCTGCTGTCTGTTTCTTTATACATTTATATGACCGCCTCTTTTCCTTTTTAAAGGAATTTTTATTGGGTGGTGAGTTCAAAACAAATGGCCTTATTTGGTATTATAAACGAATCGCCTGTATACACGGCACGTGATTGTATGTGTGAACACCCCTACTTAAACGATAACATTCGCTCAACTCATAGATCAGTCGGGATTACAGTCGATTTGGTGATACCCGGACATGGAAGGTATAAGCTATTTTTTTGTTTTAAAATACTAAGGAAGTATTCAATAATCACCAAAAAAAATGCACACAAATGTACTATTGGGAAACTCTTTTTATAATAGGTTAAAGTTGGAACCGTGAGGGGAAAAATCCCAAAATACGATATTTGAAAGTTTCAGTCAGACCTTTTTTTCTGCTGGGACACTCAATAGTTCATCAGCCATCAAATTATATTCAAGCCTTGCTATTCATAGAGATAATACTACCTCAATAGAGCACAATACAATTCAATACGGATTAGGCCTGGCCAGTTAGTTCTGATAGACTGGATATTATACAGTGTGTTTCAAATGAAAATAAATAGCCCTATCTAATGTATAGGCGTTATCTTCGCTAAAGGCAATATGGTATATTAAAACAAACAGTTATTATGAGTTTACAGTGTTGTTTTATTTTGTGTTTATCCTTTTAACAACAATAAATAAATGTTTCATAATATAACATTGTTCAAGTAAAGTGTATAATTTAAAATACATTTTCATGTTGATGAGGCGATTTTATTTTTTGGAAGCAACTGCAAATCTTTACAGTGTTGATAACATGTACATAGAAATAAATTTGATTTGATTTGATTTGATATTAATTAGGTGTGTGTTTTGTGCATAAGAGAACGTATTAAAAACTAGATTTTAAGTATATGAATATCTGTCATATATTCAACACTTATTGTCTGAGCACTTCATGGGAATTTATCACACACAGATAATAGCAACCAAACATGTTAACAAAATTAGTTATATATGTCATGTCAATAAAATAGTTGAGGTTAAATCCGTTGTTGAGAAATGGTAAAGTTAGGTTATTTTCTGTTCTCAATTTGACATAGGGCCTAATACATTTTTCAATCGACAAACCATTATCGCACTCCATTTTAGAATAAATATGAAAATGTCCAAGGTAAAAATCTAATGAAAATGTCCAAGGTAAAAATCTAATGAAAATTATGAAAAATGCTAAGTATGACATTACTTAAACACCGCAAAATCAAACCTTTAGCTCGGCAACGCTGCATCATCATTAATCAAAGGATATCAAATAGGATTCACATGTTCTGCAAATATCTTCTATATGCGTCGTGATACTTTATGATTACTTGAATGTGTCGGAATGTAAGCCCAACGCAAAATATAGCATATCGTGATTTTGTAAAATTAAAATACTGTATTGCAAGTTGTCAGATTTTAATTGGCATAATAATTGCACGTTATTTGCTTTAAAATAGTACACCTGGCACCAAAATGAAAAGGAAGGGTATTTCTCTGAAATGTCGTACAAACAGAACTTATCCTTGCACGTAATTTGCATTCAACATGTTCAATGAACATCTTTAACTATGTCCAAATAATCAAAATGGCAGTTGAACTTTGTTGAAATTATAGACAAAATATCGTCTCTTTTTTAGACTTGAAAAGACAGCAGCAAAGACAAAATGCCTGCAAAGGATATATCATTTGATTAAAAAGGTATCCGTAAGACTGTTTCCAATATAAACCAACAAGTTGATTATATGAAATTAGTTTAAATAAATTAAAAAAAACACAGATTAATTTTCCGGAATTCTCAATCGATAGTTAAATTGAAAAATAATAAAAGGACTCATTAAGAATGTTGACTGACCCAATATTAACAGATCTGTTCTCTTGTTTGAGTTGTCAGTGAATACAATTTATTTTCATTATACGTACCCGGTGTTCTCTCTTAGTCTTCAGAGGGATAAACACATGATCGTTCCAGGATCTTGAAATACCCCCATTTTGACGGCGTTTCGCGGACAATTTGGCTAATTTGACCCCCTTTTTTGCACAAAAAAGCGGGCATTTTGACTGACATGACTGAAATTAGCCTCCCTTTTCACCATTTCAAGGCCATTTTGTACATAGTCCCCCCTATTTGCGCAAAAACGAGGACACCTCTGGTTCAAAATAACAATTTTCCCTTGTCGGGACAATTTGATATGACACAATACTCATTTTATTTCTTCGCGGGCATATAGCCTCTCCAAAAAAACACCCCTTGATATCGCGGAAATATCATCCAAAATGACCCCTTAGTTTTGGGAATCGCGGACATGAAGCTTTAAAAACACCCCTAATTTAAGGAAATCGCGGACATAAATGTCACTTTGACAAACCCCCCTTTTCCCGCGATTTTGGAACAATCATGCGTACCCAAAGTCGATGTTAACTGAAACCACCGGGGTTCCGACCGGTTAAAATGATCCGTAATTTGATTTGACACTAGCCCCTTACCCGGGTTTGGATGTTTCTGATCATGAGTAGGCCTATCTCTGCTATACTATTATAAATAATCATGGATAAAAGGTAACATTTTAAACTACCTCCCAAAAGCTAAAAAGAATTTGAAACAATTTTAATTTGCCCGTTTTACCATCTGAACGAGACGCCCCCTCCTCCAAATAGGAATCCCCTCCCTTAAGAGAGGAATAACCCGTTTAGGCCAAGAGGCTCGTTATTCAGTATTTCATATTAGGGATATTCATAACTAATGACACGAATAGGGAGTAGCGAACCCTATTTCGAATAAAGGATAGCGAACCAAATCATTGATCAATTGTTCAACGGGGTGTGCTTTTACCAAACTGATATCATATTCAAATGGAGTTTATACGGTTCTTGTGAAATTGACGACGCAACCCCCCCGTTAATTATAACGGGTTTTAATTTATCAAAACGATAGGCAAAAAACCCATCCGAAATTGAACTAAAAACTCGACGTTTGAGGCTCAACTGGGGTCGCAGTTGAGGTGTAAAAGTAGAACCTGCGGATCTGAACAGAGTCGTGAGATGTATTATGCAACGCACATCCCATCGACAATTAGTAAATGTGAGTGCCCGCCCAAATTAACTCCTACATCGTGGAAACGACACATTTCAAACACTTATAAAGATAATCAGTTGATTGGGGAAAGTTATAAATGTACCACAAGCCAATTCGTTATTGGAATTCCAAGACCATTCTTGACTTCTGAAACTTGTTTATGTAACCCTCTGATATTCCAAATACTCTTACATTTTGTTCCATGATAACTGAACAATATAAACAAGCAATGTTAACACTGAACCCCTTGGTCCATCACTAATGCAACACTTAATAAATGAGGTAGACTGTCTTCTGTCGATTAGTATTTTATACTCACTGTGGCCGACCATACAACCTCTCTATATCATTTGACAATAAACACCGGATAAACACCTTTATTGGCCATTTAACAAGTTTACAGTTACAATACATTAATTATACTATATATTATATCCCTCCCAAGGACACCAATATCATCAAAAGCCTCGAATATCTATGAAATGTATCGTATACCGTATCATACACACAACATGCTCTTCGATGTGTATTTTGAATTGAGAATTTTATGTACACACAGCTCGTAGTCAAAGTGTAGACACAGCACGTCGTCATTTTCATGGAAAGCCATCGTGTCAATATTTCTAAAAACGCAATAAACACACCCAACTTTAAACCCTAATTCCAAGAGTTCCCCAACAGTCACTTTTTGTGCATTTTTTTTGGTGGTTGTTGAATACTTCCTTAGTATTTTAAGACAAAAAACCAGCTTATAGAGATCGATGTCTTAGTCATTACACCGATCGACAGCTCTATCATGCTCAATCGATTGGTCAAGTAACGTCAATTGCTCGGTCGTCGGGTAGGGTAGATGTATGTAAACGGAGAAGTCCAAGGAACAAGTTTAGATATTCATGGATTGATTTACTGGTGGCTAAAGGTATAAGTTTTCGGAAGCCAAAGGACATGCCTTTAATCTAAGGTATAAAGTCATTCTAAGGGAGAAGTCTTTCGGACTTGTGGTGCAGTGCTTCCTTATCATGTGCTATATCTATCACATAGTTTCTGTACCCTTTTAGGGGAACTATTTGGTCCTCGACCTGTTTTTGCAGGTTTGTTTCAGGCCTACATTTTCTCATAAGGATACCATTTTGTTTATGGTAGCAAGTATCATGATCTTTTGTCTGTGACTGATTAATAACAGACTTCCTAATTTTATCAAGACTTTCATCTTCATTTTGGAGGTCTATTAGATCCTGAACATTGCCTTATAATAAGGACTTGACAGTATCACTAAGTTGTTCAGGCGGTAGGGTGTTTGCCTGAAATTAGTCTGCACAGGTTGTGCTTTCTTAGCACTAATTTTCTTCTTTAATATAATTTCTTATGGCATGTTGTGTCTAAATTTCGAAAGGTGTTCCCGGCGCTTTCGTGCCCTAGTAACAAGAGCTGGTTTTTAGCTTTTTCCCATCCTGCTTGTGCACCAATGTCATTTCCTAGCAACCCATCATACTCTAAATCTTCTACTACAACCATAATCACTTCTCCTGCACATGTGATTTTATCACTTTGTATGCGAACATTTGCAGTGGGTAATTGTACACCTCCTATCTTAGCTCTTTACGGTATGTAAACTGTTTTGTATGTTAGTTACATGGATACTTCCTATGACCATGATGACACAGGTGGAATGTAGCATTTTGTGTAGCATCTAGCTATTAAAGGCCACGACAAAAACATATTTTGTAGAGGAAAACGAATCTCTCAAGTACATGTAGGGTCGGTTGGTCAAGCGGTTTTTTACCAACATTTCGTGAATTTTGGATGAATTGTCAACAATTTTTAAAATGTTCATAAACATTCAAAACATTTTTCTATTTTTCTTAATTCCATTTAAACAAATTAAGATGGGCGGGTCGGGCTCGAACGCAGGTTTTATTACGTGGCCTAATAGACATGACAGATGTTATATCAGTATTTTTATGTATAAAGGATTTTCTAGTGATTTAAGTTGCTTCATTGGTATAAGAGGCGTTTGCTTCATCGGTATGTGAGTCGTCAAGTCTATAGGATAATTTGCTTGATTGGTATATGACTTATGAGGCGTTTGCTTCATCGGTATATGAGGCGTCAAGTCTATAGGATAATTTGCTTCATTGGTATATGAGGCGTTAAGTCTATAGGATAATATGCTTCATCGGTAGATGAGACTAGTGTTGATGGTATACACGTTATGTAAACGAAATGAGGATATGAGGCAATGGGTATTTCGCCTCATTCGGTTGGATTGATCCACTAGATTATTACATGTCCTTGATCAGTCTTGTAGTACAAGGGTAACGGCAATAGGTCAGCGGTAAAAATCAATGATTAATTAAGGGGGGGGGGGGGTATGGGTTTTTAAAGTCCAATATTGATAATCAATTTTCACAACTTTCCTAAAACTCAATATACAAGTATTATATATCATAATATAGCTTATAACAAGACGCTTCAAAATTACGGTTTTTGTTTGTTCTGGATGCTATGGTAACTATACAGGAGCTCTGATTGGCTAAAAACGACTACAAGTGTAACTCAATAACGCAAACTTCTATTGTACCCATTCTTAGGATAATTATGTATAATGATATTCCGCACGCTTTAATGGAGCCGGAATTTTGATACGGTTGCCATGGCAACTGGTAACCGACCAATCACGTAATTTTGCGACGTAATTCAAATTTGAGGGCAAAATTAAAAAATCCGGCTTCATTAAACCACAGATCCACTTATTTGCAACATGAATTTCAAATTTCATAAAATTTCATCATTGCGTTATTGAGTTACGTTCGTAGTCGTTTCGCACGTTTGCGTTTTTTCTTGTTTTGAGATATCGAGCGAAACGTATTCAAAAATATTAAAATTGCTTTAAAAATTATAAATTGATATTTGAGATGAAATTAATTGTTCATATATTATTAAGCTTGAATTTAGACACATTTTGAGTCCATTTTGGCGAAAATCGCATGTATATTAGGATTTTTATCGCATTTTTTAAATATAAGGGCTTAAATATAGCGGGGTGAGAAAAAAAAAATACATAAGAAATGCCGTTGACCTAAAGATTTGATGAATAATTATGCGCAATTAATTAATTTAATATTATTACACAAAAAAAAACTATAGAAAGTTATAATTGTTTATTTAAAGTGAATTTGCTAAAAAATACAGGGTGAGCGTTTTCTACGCACAAACGAATACAAATCACCTCCGATTTCCGAAAATACGTAAACTAAATTGTTCATAACATATGAACCGAATGTCAGATTTGGCTCAAATAAAAAGCATGTTAAAGCTTAGACATTGCAGGTTTCCATGGTGCTTTTATCTCATTTTTTGCAAAGTAACTACATTTTGAAATCCGACCACCCCATACCCCCCTTAAATGAAGCATATGACCAATACCTTCAGCAGAATCACATCATACTTTGTAAATAATATAACACCTCAAGAAGAGCTACAGACAATAGAGTAGCACAAATAATTCAGATTCATAAAAAACAGGGCCTCTTCATCAGTCGAGCAGTTGAAGTTGGTAGTAACAGAATATTAAAAAAGTTCATGAGGGAAGCAGTGGTCATGCCTTGATACATATATTATTATTATTATTATTATTATTATCTTCATCAGTTTAGTAGTTGAAGATAATGATGCATATATTCTTACAGGACCTCTGCATTGAAAATTGGTCATGCCTTGATACATATATTAAAGTAAATCTTAGTTCACAGCAACATAGTTCAAAATTAGGATAAAGTAATTCTTCATCAGTTTAGTACAGTAGTTGAAGATAATGATACATATATTTTTACAGGAACTCTGCTTGGAAATTTTCTGGGGTTTCGCTAATATTAATGCCGTGAACAAATTAAAATAAATACATTACCCCGGTTAAGCTTCATATTAAAATTGAGCAGTTTGGATATCAAATTATGGAGCCTTAGTTGTTCTCGACTTTTTGAATGGCCACGTGCTTGCATAATTAAATGGTAATTGTAGTAATAGTCATTAGTTATGTGGATAACTTTTAGTTCAGGTAGAGGGTGGAAAGAGGTGCCAGAGCACTCGATCTTGATGTTATGGAATGGCACCTCGGCCTTTGAAGTATGTACAATGTTTGATTATATGCCTCTCTGCAATAAACAACACTGGTATTGTATATATTTGTGTTTGTGTATTCATTGGGTCGATCTATGGTATGGTAATGTATCTATGATCTGAGGACCCATGAATCACAACACCCCTAAAATTGTACTTTCTTAGAGGCAGAAACTGTTAAATACAGTAGCAAAGCGTTGTCAATTTGAGTTAAACAACGCTGCTATGGGCAACCAGCGCGCCGATCGATCCGCACAATGCGGATAATATTTTCACGCGATACGCGACCGAAGCCGCAGTGTGTGTTGTTTTCGGAATGATCGTGCCAACAGTTTTCATCGAGTTTTGACGAGTGTTTTTTTCACTCGGGCGTTGCCCTCGTGAAATAAAATACGCAGACGCGCGATTAGTGATGCACATACGCTGAAACATGATCCCTTCATCCCTTAATAATGGCACGACCCCGCAGGGGGGTGGGTGCTATTGTGATCATATCAACATTTGCGCAAGTGCATTACTTTGTCTAATTCTTCGAGAACCAAACATACGCATATTATATTGACCTAATTCATACTCGACACTATACAAATCAAAATTCACAATTCAAGCATAATTATGATCTATATAAAAACGAATACAAACATGTTGACAAGTTTGCTAACACCCGCAGCGAAAATCGGCGAACCTGCGATTCCTGAACAGCGAATCAAAACAAAGAGCGCGGTGCGCGAATTAGACACTTTCAATGCACTCTGCACATTTTAGTTTTTTGCTTTCTGATTGGTTCGACACTACTAAGAGTGTATGAATAGGTGTATACATGCGTATGATTTATTTCTCGAAAAATTAGAAAAAAACCAATGCACGTGTGCAAATGCCACATCAGCGCGCGTGCTAAGTAGAACATAAAAATAAGCATGAAAGTGAAAATAGAACAATATATGAAAAAATTAACGACGTATATAATTAGCATTCTTTTGCTTTCTTTTGCTTTCTTTAGGCACATATTTCCGGTGACGACTTTTGAGGGGATCAGACGAGTCCGGCGATTAGAGAAGTCGACCAGTCGGTTGTCAGCTTACAATTAGATGGATATTACAGTATGCGCAATAAATTATTAAGACTTTTATCATCGTGAGCAAATAACGGTTAACATAAATTACAAGGTTCTATTGCTTTGATCAATCATATAAACCATTTCAAATCGGGATAACAAATTTGGATTGTCAGACTGGTGCCCAGCGATATTTCAGTTCCTGCTTTATTACCATGACCGCATAGACATTCGGAACCAGCAAGGTCATTAAATCCGCTTTCGGAAGACGTCATCTTTAAAAGAAAGGTCTTTCAGATTTAAGTAGTGTAGTTAACTGAATTATGATACTATTCTATATTGGAGATCAAATTTGGAGTGTGTATGTCTATTTTACTTAATCGTCATATTTAGGCGCACCATTCACGCAAGCGTATAATTATACTTACATGTAAGTAAGATCGAGATAATGCGCGGGATTTGTAAATACTATCAGTTATTACATCACTGTATCACGAAGTTTGCTAAAAAGACGTGTTTCTGGTCATTTATTTCAAAACAATGACTAATATATTGTAGCGAGAAACCTGTTTCTTTTACTGATATTTCGTAAGTCTTAACCTCGAAAAGTGGTTTTTTATATAACTAGTTACGAAACAGCTACATTTTATTGTGTATACTAGTACTCATAGGTGAATTTATGAAAAGAAATATAATGTATCCTTTATTTACAGTATTTCTATTTAGAATACTATCAACATTCGGTTTTCCCGTTGTTCATGCCATTTATGACAAACCAATCAATTGCACGGTTGGATGTGACAAATTTGTTAAATACCCTATTTACGAAGAAGTAACTTTAATGTCCACACAATTCCAATGCCCAAACTCGTGCACATGTATCTTAGGTAATCATGAGTTAGCAATAAGCTGCCCCAATGAAACATCATCTGTATTGCAGGTATCGTATCCGAGATCCATGAATGGATTATCGTGGAGCAGGACTGGTCTAAATGGAATTAAGCCCAAAGCATTTGTGCTTTCGCAGCCTTTAAACCTATATAACATAAGCTTTGAATTAACAAATATCCTGGAATGGTTAGATCTGTCTAACAATGATATCACTGATGTACACCCGCTCTCCTTTGAAGGGTTATCCAACTTGAGGTGGTTATATCTGTCCAGGAATAATATTGCGGAGCTTCACCCTCATCAATTTCGGGGTCTTAAAAGTCTAAAATCGTTAGATCTATCCAAGAATAACATAATTGAGCTGCAACCTCAATTGTTTGAAATGCTTACAAATCTAAGTGATTTAGATCTGTCTGGCAATAACATTACGGAGGTTGACCTACAAATGTTAGAAAGGCTTACCAACCTGGAATATTTATATCTGTCATATAACCATATCGTAGAGGTGCGCCCGAATCTGTTCCAAGAGGTAACCAAAGTGAGGAAGTTAGGTCTGTCAAACAATAATATTGTAAAGCTATACCCAAAGCAGTTTAAAGGTCTTCCCAACCTGGGGACGCTAGCGCTGTATAATAATAATATTCAGGAGGTACACCAACAGGCTTTTGATGGGCTTGCTAACTGTTGGGGGTTAGATTTAGAAAACAATAATATTGTAAAGCTATACCCACAGCAGTTTGTAGGTCTCCCCAACCTGCGGTGGCTAGAGCTGTCTAACAATAATATTCAGGAGGTACACCAACAGGCTTTTAATGGGCTTGTTAACTGTTGGGATTTTTATCTATCCAACAATAATATTGTAAAGCTATACCCACAGCAGTTTGAAGGACTTCTCAAACTGTGGTGGATAGAGCTGTTTAACAATGATATTCAGGTGGTGCACCAACAGGCTTTTGAGGGGCTTGTTAACTGTTGGTATTTATATCTATCCAACAATAATATTGTAAAGCTATTCCCACAGCAGTTTGTAGGTCTTCCCGACCTGGAGAAGCTAGAGCTGTCTAATAATAACATTCAGGAGGTACACCAACAGGCTTTTGATGGGCTTGTTAACCTTTGGGAGTTAGACCTATCCAACAATAATATTGTGCAAGTACACCCGCATTTATTTGCAAATCTCACCAACCTCTACGTAATAGACCTGTCCAACAATGATATCGTGGACCTACCCCAGCAGTTATTCGTAGGACTTACCAGCCTATACATGTTATATTTGTCCTATAATAATATAGCGGAAATACACGCGCGTCAGTTCGAAACAACTAACATACATCAACTGTATTTGTCCAACAATCACATTAATGCCATATATTCACAGGTATTACAGTCACTTAATTATCTTGAAATCATTGACCTTAGTAAAAATAATCTGCAAATATTTGAATTGCCTTCGTCAGCACAGTACCATCCACTAAGCATTTTACTTTCTAAAAATAAGTTGTCGACCTTCCCGCGAAATATATTTCAACACGTTTTGAGTTTGAAATATCTTGATATATCTGAAAACAAGTTTGATAAATTTGATCTTAGCTTGTATTTTGTGAATAATTCAATGACCCTACTTGATTTTGTAGATTTGAGACACAACAAGTTACACGGGGTAAACTATGAGTCATTCAAAGATGTCCCCAATTCAACAAAGATATTCGTTGAAAATGCTGCAACTTGTTGCTTTATAAAATCAGCAACATGTACAGCCAGAATACCAGCTTCACAATTTTTGACATGTGGCAGTTTGCTTTCAAATCCAATTCAAAAAATTGCTATGTGGATACTAGGAATTTTTGCTGTTATCAGCAACGCTTGCACGCTGTATTATCGTTACACACACAGTGATAACATTAACAAGGTTCAGCTTTTGTTGATCTCAAATCTGTCAATCTCCGATCTGTTCATGGGTATTTATATGCTAGTAATAGCTTCAGCAGATATCTATTATTCTAACCTTGGATATTTCCCCTCTGAAGAATGGAGATCAAGCATTACATGTAAGGTAGCTGGAACTCTATCCATACTGTCAAGCATGGCTTCGGTATTCCTCGTCACTCTTTTAAGCATAGACAGATTTATGGGTATTCGGTATACTTTTAGCAGTAAGAGATTAGGCTCAACTTCAGCCAAGGTAGCCATAGCTGTACTCTGGTTAGTCTCAGTAATATTGAGTATAGTTTCAACCTATTTGTCTCAAGCTTACCCTGATTTATACGACGTATCCGAGGTGTGTACTGGTCTCCCACTTTCAAGAGGTAATATCTTAAGGACTACATATTGGCAATATGATCTTGGAATTTACGATAGTGATTTCTGGCCTATTATATTCAATAATACTTTAGATATTGTAGTTGGCACTAAACCAGGCATGTATTTTGGAATTGCAATGTTTTCCATTGTCAATTTTTTATGTATGTTGATAATTGCATTCGCCTATATCGGGATATTCATCACAGTGCGACAAACAGCCAACAATGCCGGGCGAAATCCAAGTCAGAAGGAAGAACTCCGAATGGCTATAAAAATGGGCGTGATAATTATAACAGATATGATGTGCTGGCTGCCTATCATTATACTTTCAATATTTGTACAGAGTGGGAGTCTTACAGTCAAACCTCATGTCTATACCTGGATTGTAACGTTTGTACTGCCAATAAATTCCGCTATAAATCCATTTCTTTATTCCTTGTCCTCAGTTATATATACTTTCGTTGGGAAGAAACACGCTGAAAGCAAAAGTGATGCTAATAGTATGGCGTTAACTAAACGGTCGAGTTAAAACAACCCATTGCTCACTTTCAAGTCAATTTATTCGCTGTCTATACTCTATTTATTCATCATGAGACAGTCACGTAACTGCGTATTCTACTAATAACTCTCGCGCCTACTCGAGGCGCTGGCGTATTCACACAAGCGTTGAAAGATGGACGACAAATACGCGTGCGTAAAAGCTGCGCCTGTAAAGTTACGTCACTGTCCAGAGGAAGACAAATAGAGTATAGCAGTCTGTGTGAAATTTAATTTTCCCGCTTTTTCTTCGTTAAGGCTATAATCAATAATGGAATTATCATATTTCACGACATATCCAGTTCGCAAAAGTGCAAAGCTCTACAACGTGAAGAAGTTTACCACAACCATATATAAGCTGCACTTTTGTAAACAAAATTAAACCAACTACTGATGCGTGCAGTTTAATACACGTACAGTCATGGACAGTCATGACAGTCATAGTCGTGGACTGTTAGACAGTCATGGGACTCTCGAGATGCCTATCATGTGTATCGTTGCTGTTTATTCAAATATTCGTATCATCATCTGGCCCTTCACCATGTATAAAGTAATGCTTCCTATGTTTAACAGTTGTACAGTCTGCTATGAACATGTTCAAGGGCCAGACACATCTACAGTCTACACCTTGAAAGTGCTCTTGACCCTGAACACGTATTAAGCAACACATCATAGGCAGGCATAACCGTTGGGCAGTTTTACTTTACTGGGAAAAAGGTTTTTGTGGCTGTTTTGAGCAATATTGCCGGAAAACGCATAGGCGTGATCACATAGTGTAAAATATTTAATATTTGAAGTGTGACATAGACAGTACTCAGCAAATAAGTTATTGACATTGTCGGTTCAATGTACACAAAATGTAAAATGTATGATAATACAATGCACTTAACAATTGCAAGCCCGGCCCCGGGGACCCGGGCCATGGCGGGGAACATGCGGGGACCGGACACGAGTGTACACAAAATGTTGCCCGGTTATGCGGGGGAGTGTACACGGACATACAAACTGTGCCCCCGCTAGCCGGGGCGTGTAGCGGGGACGTACGTACGCTAAGGTACACAAATGTACACCCCGGCCGGGCGCTTGCTATAAATAAGCTAGAGATGCGATGCACTTGACGAAATAAGCCCAATAACACATAGGGAACACATAGAAATGCATTCCGTTATGGTTGCAGAAAGAAAAAAGCGACCTTGGGAATGTAGCCGGGTGAATACTTTGTCCCTGGAAATGGGTGGCCGGGACTGTACACTTTGTCCCGGCCAACGGGGGCCTGGACTGTAGCGAGGACGTACAAAAAATGGTGCCCGTCCCTGCGGGGACCGTACACGATTGTACCCGAGACGTCACATGGGCAATTTGTACGTCCCGGCCCTAATATCCGCTATCCCCGGGTCCCCCGGGGCCGGGGGTGCATAAAATAATACTGATAACAAATAACATCACAATGGCGACTTATTGTGCCCCGGTATTTTACCATTGATGCATATGGCGCTCGGATACTAAAAAAAGCCTCGTTAGACTTTAGGTGTACGATTTATTTTAACATAATTTCAATTATGGCTACACCCTTTGTATTGTAGACGCTTTGCTAGAATACCATCAGTGATTTTTATTTAAAATTCTTTAATTCTCTCTATCAAGACTGATGTGTTCCCATGCAAAATGAAAGTTACTAAGGTCAAACCATTATACAAAAAGAAGAATAGATTGGAAGTTGCCAATTACAGACCTATTAGCATTTTGTCTGTGGCCTCTAAAATCTTGGAGAAAGTAGTGTTTGTTCAACTAAACAAGTATCTCACTGAAAATAACATCTTGTATCAGTTCCAATCAGGTTTTAGAGGTAACTTCTCTACAGATACTTGTCTAATCTACCTTCAAGATCACATCAAATATCAATTAAGTGCTGGTATGAATACTGGTATGGTGCTGCTTGACAGAAAGCATTTGACAGTGTCCACCACTCTATCTTATGTAAGTAGCTTACAGCTTTGGGTGCGAGCTCCACAAAATGGTTTGAGTCTTATCTGAGTTGTAGATCTGAGATTGTCAATGTTAATGGCTCTGACTCTCATTTCATGTCTCTGACATGTGGTGTTCCACAAGGGCCCCATTTTATTCCTTTTTATGTTAACGATATGCCCAGCTAGCTGTGTTGATTGTCCGTTACTTCAGTATGCAAATGACAGTGTCTTCCTTAACTGTTTCTGCCAAAGATCCTGTTAAAATTGGGCACCAACTCAGCAAATATCTTAGTAGTTGTAACAAATGGCTCATTCATGAGAGATTCGCTGCGCCATGAGCTGGGTCATTCGGTGTATTGACTTTTCACCCGTTGGCTTTTATTGACATAAATCCTTATAGACAATTTACAAAGGATGTGGGAGGAGTAGTTTTTTGATATATGTCGACTTTTTCGGCCGTTTAAGTGAGAATCGATGACCTCGATCATGGCGCGTGGTTTGTGCCCTGTTGACAATAAGCTCTCTCTCCACATGGGTAAAACGGAACTCATTCTTTTTGGCACAAAACGTAAGTTGAAGAACTGGCAAGAGTTTACCATCGAGTATGAGGGGCAAACAATTCATACTACCCCTTTTGTCAAATACTTAGGTCTCACCATCGATACATTTTTGAATGGTGAAAAAAATGGCTCTTAGTATTATCAAAAAAGTTAATTCTAGACTAAAGTTTGTATACCGACAGGTTAAGTTTCTGGATCAAAATATCAAGAAAATGTTGTGTACAACTCTTGTTCTTTGTTTGTTCGATTATTCTATTTCATCTTGGTATGGTGGTATCCAAAAGCAAATGAGGAAAAGCTTGCAAGTTGCTCAAAACAACGTTATAAGATTCATCATAAATAAAAAATCCAGATACCATGTCTGTGTAAATGATTTTAAAACTCTTACATTTTTGAATATCCACAACAGATCCAACCAACTATAAACCAAACTGTTAAACCATATTTTTGATATTTTAATGAAGTTGGTTCAGAATATCTTAGGTCTCATTTTACAAGAATTTCAATTGTGCATCAACACGGTACTAGAAACAGTGTGCAAAATATCCAAGTTCTCAAATCCACCACCATAATTTCTGGCTCTTTTTATTATAATGCCATTAAGGATTGGACTAGCTTACCATGTGCAATCAAATTTATTCCTTCTAAGGCAATTTTTAAGAAATCTGTAAAAACGCATCATCTTAACCAAAATCAATTGTTAATAGTTTAAAATATTTTAATATTTAGTATCAATTTTAAATATGTATACAGTGTCTGTTGATGTACTTGTTGTGTCTTTTGATGTTATTTGTAGTATTTTTGTTTTCCTTAGTACCCCTTTGGAAATAAGAATCCGGGCTTAAAGGGTTATCCTGCTTGTATCTCCCCCAATTTTGTGTGGTTTTGTATTTTTAAGTGTAGCTTAAGGTTCTTTATATTTATTATTATTGTCATTGTATAGGTGGAGATACCGAAATAAATCAAATCAAATCAAATCAAATCAAATCAAATCAAATCAAATCAATTAAGATCGTTTTGTTCTGTATTTAATTTTTAAGATCACAATAGGGATAGAGAAAAAAACAACTTGCATTACATTAATAATATCAATTTCTTTGTTAGTAACTTGATTGTTGTTATATTTTATGTTATAATGGAATCCACTTAAGAAGACATGTTGTTTGAATCGTGTTATACTTTATTGGTATGTAGCCAATGTGATGTAAAAATCGACGAAAAATATTAAAAACCGCACGATATGAAAAAAAAATTATACATTAATAGTTTAAAATTTGAATTTTTGTCTCGTGTCCTAAGTTATCTTTAGATTTCCCGCCTAGTCAAGCAGTTTAAATCCTTACCAGCCAGATCTTTTGAGAATATCTCAAGATTGAGATTTTTTCATCTTAAAACTAGATTTGATATAATAGTAAAAGTGAACTAGCAATTATTCCCGCCAAAGTGGATCATCGCCATTTTGGTGGATGAAATACTTCGACGTACGTATGAGGATGACATATTAATGTGTATTAATGGTTAATATTATGCTTCTCTTGGTTTTGATTGTCTACTTCGTAAGTGACATTTTCCCTTTTCTTTGTCACTTTTAAACAAGACTCTCTGGCTGCTTAGCTAAACCCACAAACTATTGAGGGCGCCATTCAAGAGACAGCTATCAACCCGGTGATTCCCGGGGTAAGCAAAGGATAGGGAGCGGTCATACGTGAGTGAACCCTTTATCGGTATGTACACCTCAGCGTCGCATGACAGAGAGGGTTGTTCATAGAGTGACAAGGAAAAATAAGTGGCAAACGTACTGATAAATTAAAGTTTACACTTGATTGTGTAACAGGGGGGGTGTTTTCGCCCTTTTGTAAAAGTGAAAAAAATTGTAACTTGGTTCAGATATGAAACTTAATTCTGTTCTAAGCACGGTGAGTTAAGTAATCTTTTCTTTTGATCTGTGTTTATTAAATTAACATTTTCAAATGAAGTCAAGGGGACTTCAGTTCTTGTTTTCAAAGTCTCTTATATAATAATAATATTAATTTACATAATAAATGAATATTGATGAGATACTGTGCAGAATAATTTATAAAGTTCATTGCACGGTTTCAAACAGGCACTTGTTCTGCTCATGTAGCATGAAACCATTTTATTGCACTTCACTTACACTACAAAACAACACTTCTTACAAAATTACACGTATTTTAAGTTTCGTGTGGCCTATTTTTATGATCTAAAATGTTTCAGAAAGTTAAATGTATGGTGCACATAGCTGGTGAACGAGTTATGCAATATTTTGTTATTTTAATGGTAAAAAGAAATATTGAATTTTGTGATTTTTGGGTTCAACATTTTCTGGGTCACCCTGTATGTTGATCGCCGTATATTAAATCGATTGTTGATGGTCACGATAATTTCAATATGATTTAGTATGGTGACATTCTTTGGAAATCCTTAGCGCTTCCCTCTATTAATTATGCATGCTCAGTATGGACCTGTTGTAGCAATGCTGATATCAACAAAGTAGAGAACTTGCAGCTACAAATGGCAAGATATATGTTGAAGGCACCCCGTAGCACTCCGGGCGTAGCCCTCTATGGGTGGAACCCCATCGCATACCTTCAAGATGTTCATACAAATAAGCGTCTTGCACGACTCTATAATCTAGAGATGTACCGTTGGCCAAAACTGATGTTAAACGCTCTAATGACTCTAAACATGGACCATATCAGGTACAAATGGTTGTCGTCGTTTCGAGATACGCATAAAAGGTGCGACATGGAATACATTATTAATGACGCCCACAAGTCCACGCTGGGTTAACATATTTATGCGCATTAGTAAGGTTGTTTGTCATAATGTATGGAGTAACACTGTTAGGGAAAAATCGTCTCTTAAAAACTATTTGCAATTTAAAAAAACCCCGTTCAATTGGAAGACTATCTGTCAGACAAAACTGATTTCTTTGGTTGAAGTCTAAAATGTGAAGCGCGATCAAACCCGCATCCATCGGAACACAGAACACGCAAATGGTCTACAAATAATTAATAAATGTATGCTTTGTAATGATGATTCATTGAAGACTTGAAAGACACTTCCTATTTACATGTAGATCACTGAATGAGATAAGGGCCGAGTAATATCTCAAACTCGAAAATAACCTATGCAACAATGATTTTACCAGTAATCTGGACTCAAAATTGTTTATAATGCTCTGTTGTCCAATTAATATCACCACGCCTTACAGATACACTGAAGATGCCCGTTCTGCATATGTTATCCTTGACCAATTCTGCAAATTATACCTTTAATAATGGGCGTAGGTTGTTAGATGTAAGATCATGAACTAAAAGTGAGTTTATTGAGACTATTGTATATATCACTATTATTATATATAATAATTATTAATGTTCTTTCGTCTTGTTAATTATTGTATGTATATATTATGAACGCACCGTCGGGTATACGAGTGCCACTGTTGTTAAAGTGTATGTTCAAATAAATAAATGAATAATTAAATAAATATACGAAGAAGACTATGTTTCGATAGCATTGCTTGCATCGATGTAATTCAACAAACGTGAAAAGATATCACGCCGTGTTCAATTTGTTTACAGACACACGGCGACGGATACACGCTTGTGTCCTAAATGGGTCAGGCCGTTTGGCGACCCCACTTTTTTGAACCCACCTGAACCCACTTTTTTATTTGTTGAATATGTAGTAAATATTAATAAAGAACATACTTTGAATTATGGTTCATCTGATTCATTTATGTAGGAGAAAAACAGTTTTTCTTAATAAATTAAAAACATGATATCGATTCACGTGCGTATAGTCTCTAATTCGGTCGTTGTATAGAAAACAGCCTTGACTCAACCACCAAATAATTATTATCTCTATACTGAAGTTTAAGAAGCCACCTGTTTCTACTTGTCAATATGGTCAAGGATTCTGATCTTCACTCTCTTTCGCAACGTCCCAATATCGGATACACACGGGGGTGGGGGCTACACTGTGCATGTATATAAAACTCTTTGTATTAAAATCTCACCCGGGGTTGGTTTAGCTTGTAATAGTTGATCACCCAGCCATGCACAGCCCCAGCTATCATTTGTTTGGTTTAATTAACAATTCAATTCACTTATTGAAATGTTTCATTTTTGTTAATAAAGTTATTTATTTTATTTATTTGTTTATTTATTTTAAAGTATATTTAACTATTCATTTACTGAATAATTTAGTTATTTATGTATTCATTCATTTATTTATCCATTTATAATGAGTGTGTCTTCATCCTATATAAATCACCCTCTGCAAAATCAATCACCCACAAAGTAATGCGTTCAATTGCACGTGGTTCATATGGTATCGTTGCTCGTGTCCGATTACATGTGAGTGTGTTGCGTACGGGAGGCCCTTGCGTGATTACGTACTGTAGCATTTCCTGAGCTGACATTATTTCACACAATGCACAAACGAGGCTGGGCATAAAATGCATTAAAAATGGGGTTTTACTTGTTATTTCGCCGAAATATTCAGGTATATTAGTTGTACTTGTTGCCCCATACCATAACTCAAATAAAAAAGTGGGTTCAAGTTCAAGGGTTCAGAAAAGTGGGGTCACCAAACGGCTTGACCCGTCCTAAATGGACCGGACTCAACCACATTGCTTGGGACAGGGTTTAAAAAACCCATTATCACCCAATACATGTAGACTTACAAATATACATGGAATTGAGATATACAATCCCATGTTAATTTGTATGACAGATTATAATCTGTTTATCTAGATTAGTTTTATTCCGTTATAGCGCCCTCAACGGAATAAAGCGCAATGACACTTGACAAAATAGTTTAAGAATGTAGGATATCCAATATTTACTGTTTAAGAATGTAGGATATCCAATATTTATTGTTTAAATTTGATCCATCCTTAGTTTTTTAGAGGTACTTTGAATTTTAATTAAGTCATTATGTGGTCAGTTTAAAATCTGTCATACAAAAATAACTTGGGGGTGTGTATCTCAATCCCATGTTATATTTGTAGTACTTCTACATGATTTAGGTGCCACTATAAGCATGCTGGTTTAATGAAAGACAAGGATGGATGGAAGACGATAATCAGGTGAACATAATTGCTGTCAGTCTTGTGACACATGAGAACATATTTATATCGGCACGTTTCCGAATTTTTCTTAATAAAAGAATTATGAGCGTTTGATTTGATTTACGAGCGAACACTAACGGTTGTGCAACGTTGTTTATTCAATCAAGGTTCCATATAATTTCTTTTTAGCATTTCGCGTGGAAAGAATTGAGAATTCTTTCCGTCATAATAATAAAAGAACAACTTAATATGACCACACTTTAAATATTGCTTGAAGATTGAACATATTCCTTACAAAATAATTAATTTTAATTACCTAAACCTATTTTAATTAAATTGGTGTTGATATTTTATTCATATACTAGTTGAATATAATTATAACTAAACAAAAGTGGCAGATGTCTTTGAATGTGGTTGATGTCTTTATAATCAATTGAATACATAGGTTATTTTTATATTTGGTTAAGAAATTTTATTTAAAAGTTATTAAAATAAGTTATCAAAATAACTTCGTCAAACATTTTATCAATTGAAGAAGAAGAAGAAGAAGAAGAAGAAGAAGTTAGCTCTCTATATGAATATGATCAACACCCTATGCTTCCCGATTCAGCCACTGTTACGAACGAGATTATTATTGCTGTCTATTGAGTATGCCACTGAGGAGCAGTTTGTGCATACGATTATGTGTGAAAGGAAATTTACGTATGCATGCATTTCATCATAACCTGCTTGTATGCTTATCATAGGATATCTAAGATCGACCTAGCATAAGCACATGATCATGAATTTCACAATGCTTCCACACGAGACTATTGGCAAGGACACCAATGTGACACCGACGCCATATAACATTACCAAAAGAGATCTGACAATTGCATCAGTATTTGAAAGGGTCAAACTCGTGATAAGGGTCGCTAGTCATAAGGGTCACTAGTCATAAGGGTCGTTAGTTATTAACACTAACCCTTACCCTAAACCTAACCCTAAACCTACCCTAACTCTACCCTAAACTTAACTCTAGCCCTAAGATACTTTTGTGACAAGCGCACTCGTGGTACAGGAAAATACACGTTATGACTAGCGACCCTTATGACTAGCGGGTAGACCCCATTTGAAATAATAGGACAGGTCGTGTTATTTGTTCTCAGCGTCCTTGGAAACTCCCTCGTCATCATATCATATTCGTTAGAGTCGAGAGCTTTCGTATGAAGTTGTTCAACTGGTACATCATCAACTTGGCGGTTTCTGACCTGCTTGTGACCTTTGACATGTTGCTTCAATTTATTAACTGGTATTGCAGTGGTATGTGGCCTTTTAGTACACACACTTGTTTTGTGTTGATAACTTTTAGCGTACACGTCCGTCTATAATAAACCTATCAGTTGTAAGACTCACTATACGACCCCCGGGAGAGGTGCGTCATGGGTGTGTCGTTTACCACCACATTCTGGACGGTGGGTTCGTTAGAGACAGCCTTTGGTCTGTCAAAAAATTGACGAAGGGTGCGTCAACGTCCGTCACTTTACATGGGTGCGTCACAGTGCACATCTGTTTACGAACAACAAAATACGACCTTTAAATACATGTACATATATATGCCATACTGTACCACCAACCAGGCTCTACTTTAATACCGCAAACATAACTTTTCCGATATTTTATACCGCATGTTCTAAAATGCCTGAAATCACTCGATCGCCATTGCAAGTGTGCAAGCCTGAGTTTGGCAAACGGAAAAACAAGGAACCGACAGTAGACCAAGAACCTTTCATTTGAGAGTAGTGTCACGTATAAGATAGGGGATCAGCATTGCGCTATACCACACAAGCGCAGAACAATCTAACAACAGCAGAGGTAGGACAGGCCCCCGGACAGGGGATTCAAATAAAAAACGTACCCATTTCTAAGGGAGATTTGTTTAAAAACGTTACCCATTTCTAAGGATTTTGCTTCATTTATAGACCCCCAAATGATCTTGAAAACATACCAAATTTTCGCAATTCGCGCAAAATATGCCCATTTGTAAGGATTTTGAAATAGACCCATCTGTTACAAGTTATAACAACTTATAAAATATGCCCTAGGCAGCTCGAGTCACTTTTTGGCTGATTTTACCGTCAATGTATCGTCTGAATTGGAAAATAATTCATTTTCTGAATCAGACAGAAAATATCTGATTCTACGCCCTCCCCCTTCCCTCTAGTCAAGTCATGTATCTCAATAATTACTTAACTAATACTACTACTACTAGGCAAATTTAAACTTATTTTAAGGCATTTCTCATGGCGATACCAATATTCAGAAATGTCAATAGGCCCAATTGTGATATTTTTAGAATGTCGCCTGCCTTCAAATTTGAGGAGGGGTCGTGGACATTTGTTCTATGGAGGAGACATAGCCATTATTAAAAGGGGCGTGTCGCAAAATTTAGGGGAAGCAAAAATACCTTTTTCGCGAGGTATTGCTTTAAAGCCTAGACCTTCAATACCGGGATAATCATGACTATTGAAGTATTGGGTATAGCTATAGTCGGCGTCAGAGAAGTCCGGCACTTTTTATGTGACAACTGCGTACAGCGTAAACAAAGTGCGTTGTAGAACAGCGTCACAACAGCGTTATCTTTGGGAAGTCTCGAAATTGTTTCAGGGATCCTCATCCTGACGTTTATGATAATCAGTTAAATATGTTATGAATTTTAGACCAGTCAGACATTATTGTGCATATAAAAGTTCTCCTCTTGGTTCCGTCCTGGTCCCGGTCTGGGGTCTATATATTCGAGGGGCCAGGGTTGACAACATCGAATAAGGGCAGATCCCCCGTGAATCAAAAGTAGATACATTTTCAGTAGTCATCGTGTTTTATCCAGTTTAGTCAACGATATCTGGCGACGGGATATCTGACGACGGGGTGCGTCGTCATGGTCCGTCAGAATCCATCAATGGTGCGTCCAAAAATTGACTGAGGGTGCGTATTTTGATTACAAAGGTCCGTCGTTTTTTTGACACAGGGTGCGTCATGGTACATGAGAAGTTGACGCACCTCGGTAAAGTGACGCACAACTCCCGGGGTCGTATGGTGCGTCGTACAACTGATAGGTGTATAAATATCATGAGCATCGATCGCGTTGCCCGACCATGGACGTATAGAAACCACCAGATGGCCTCGTTCACAAGACATGTTATAAAGTGTGGCCTTGTTTCCTTATGGGTTGTTATACTATAATTGTTGTACACCATTTTGGACTTTCGGTTGGAATACCTTCACCGGTGGAAATTCGGGGTTTACACATAAAGTAGGTTGTGAAATGCCTTATGTCCACAGTATTACTATGACTTTCGTATCAGTTGGATTTGAATTTTTTCTTCCCTTTCTTCTGCTCGCCGGATTCAACGTCAAATATTAGCAGCAAATCATCCACCAGTCAAGAACCATTCTCAAACAACACATTGATTTGGTGAGTGTACCATTAATAAATGGAATAGCCCATTTCAACCATAATTAAACAAGTGCCTACAAATATTTCTTAAACCTTGAGATCCACGAACAATAAAAAGACGGGAAGAAGGGTCATTACATTTTCAAATCTCCATTTCCCCTTTTCGTTAAAGTCCATGTCCAAGAGCTGGTTTATTATCTAACGATGACTCCCCGCCTTGTTGTACCTTTCAACAAACATGCTATGACTGATACCACTTTCTCATATATTTGTACAAGGCTGTGGAATGATCTCCCTCACCAATACGCACCGCGCGCAGTGTCAAATCTTTTAAAAAAATGCTAAAAACTCCATTACCGCAGGTGTAATGTTTTAAGTCAATTTCGGATGCAATGCACCTTTTTAAAAAATGTGTGTGTTTTTAATCCATGGTATTTAATGCTTAAATTGTATCTGTATAATAATAATCAGCATTTATATAGCGCAGAAGATAAAAGCGCTGTAATTTTGCTACTGGTGAATCATCAGCATCAGGTCGCATCAACTAAGGTGCTGCGAACTTCCCGCGCAACCCTATCCGCACTTAGATTGTAACATCCACCATTTTTGGTGGACAAGTTAACTTGGCCACCATAGAGACCAGTTTGGTCGTAATAAAACCGAAAATACCTCCAAATTCAGTTATTCAGTGCGAAATTAATATTTTTATTATATTTTATATTAAATGTGTCTATTCCCGTTAATAATATGGTGCTCTAATTTACAATGTAGTTTTTAAATAATAAATAAATATCACATTTAATTTTCGATTTAGTTTATTGAGTGAGAGTCTGAATGATGTATATTCATTGTAACTCCATTGAAAGTAATGAGAATGTGTGGTGTAGTGGTTGAGATCATTGCCTATCACGCGGAAAACCCGGGTCAAATCCGCGTGGAGCCACTTTTTGTTGTTGTATAATACATTGGTACTTTTTGATGTTCCATTATATTAATTAATTACAATATCAATAGCTTGTTTATTAACGAGACTTTTTTTGGGGGTACGATTGAGCACTTTATTTAATGTTATTTTTACAAAATGTGTCATAAATTACGTCGTTCGACCAAGGAGTTAATAACTCCTTGGTTCGACTCAGCTGAGGAGCACTTTATTTAATGTCATAAAAAATAATGATGTTCCATTATATTAATTACTTACCATATCATTAGTTTGTTTATTAACGAAACTCTTTTTTTTTAATCTATTAATATTTTTGTTTATTTTTTTGTTTAATGAATATAAATTATCACGATTTTCTTTTTTTTGATTCGGCTGTTGTGTTGTGACGTTCGTGATTTATTTTTACAAAACGATTGACTATTAATAATTATCCTGACGCCCCGGGAAATCCAAGTTATTTTGTTGCATTTTTGAATCTGTCATAAATTACGTTTTTCTCGTAATTAATAAACATTGGAATTTAAATTAAATTATAAATTATGATATTTTTTCTTTTAATTTTTTTTCTCTCCATAAACTTCACCACATATCGCTCACATAACGTCTCGGTGATTTCCTTCCAGAAACAACACACTAGTGATCCTCTTGCCGACTTCCACAAAATTCAACAGATCCATTCCAAGTCTTCTCATCCTTTTGACACTAAAAATACATGTCCACCCAGTTTTTTAGAAGACCTTGTTTAATGCAGCTCAACAAATCCCATTGGGTCAAGGAAGTTTTGGTAACTGAAACAACTAAACACCGATTTTGAAAGCAGGAGGAAACCGAAAATTCACGGTTTGAACTCTAGTGACCCTTTCTTGATCTTTACCCCAATATCATTATTTCTTTTTGTTCTCGCCCCATCGGGGTGGGGGGGTGGGGGGGGGGGGGGGGGTGCGTCTAGTTCTTTGCTATAGCAGATGAAGATGCGTTTACTTTTGAGCGCCCTTGAGAACTACAGTATAATTCCGCCCTCAAGAGTTATGCTGGTGAAATGGAAATAATGCTACAGAGGGCCATATTAAGGGGGCTGTGCACCTTCAGGTACAGCCTCCGTAAAACTGCCGTAACTTCTTTATTATTCATTAAATCTATATAAAAGTATACATTTTCTTGCAGAAAAGGGTTCAATGAATCCAACCATGATCATGAAATTGACCATTTCGGGAGAAAATTATAAAAAACACGTTTTTTGACCCATTTTAGGTTTGGAAAAGATAACTCAAAATATATTTTGTTAAATTTTATCATACTAGTTTAATTATATTCCTCATGCAATTCCCTAGGAATCGTTTTTTTTTTTAAATTTTTTATTTATTATTTTTTGAATTATCGAACAAAAAATGCCAAAAAATATGATTTTTTACCAAAAAACGTGATTTTCACGATTTTGGAGGTTAAAAAACAGGTTTTTTTGGCACTTTTTGGTCTGTAATTCAAAAAATAATAAAGTAAAAATTAAAATAAAAAAACGATTCCTAAGGAATTGCATAAGGAATATAATAAAACTAGTATGACAAAATTTAACAAAATATATTTTGAGTTATCTTTTCCAAACCTAAAATGGGTCAAAAAACATGTTTTTTATAATTTTCTCCAAAATGGTCAATTTCATGATCATAGTTGGATTCATTGAACCTTTTCCTGCAAAAAAATGTATACTTTTATTCAGATTAAATGAATAATGAAGAAGTTACGGCAGTTTTACGGAGGCTATGCGAAGGTGCACATCCCCCTTAAGCGTTCTATTCACAACGGCCATCATCTTTAAGGAGATCAGTACCGAGAATCAAATCAAAGGCTAATACAAATGTGTATAATATCATACAGGCTACATCCATGGTGTGAAGAAGGGTATGTAATTGCCCATCCCTAACAGAGTGTGGTGCCGGCACGCGACTATTTGGTCAATTAGAGGGCTCACATTACATGCGACCACACCTTTTTGTTTTTAGAAATGCGCTTAATAAACCACGTTTTCATTCATTCATTGTGTAAAAAAAAAGAAAAGAAAAAAAAAGAAAGAAAATGAAACACAACATTATACAGCCAAAAATAAGGGAATGAAAAAAAGGAAAGGTGAGAACAAAAGAAAAAGAGGTGAGAAAGAAAGACAGAAGGTGAGAAAGAAGGTGAGAAAGACAGAAAGACAGAAAGACAGAAAGACAGAAAGAGAAAAGATAGGAAAAAATAACACAGAAAGACAGTAAGACAGTAAGACAGTAAGACATAAAGACAGCAATACAGTAAGACAGAAAGACAGAAAGACAGAAAGCCAGAAAGACAGAAAGCCAGGAAGACAGTAAGACAGAAAGACAGTAAGACAGAAAAACAGAAAGACAGTAAGACAGAAAGACAGCAATATAGAAAGACAGAAATACAGCAATACAGTAAGACAGACAGGCAGTAAGACAGAAAGATAGAAAGCCAGGAAGACAGTAAGACAGAAAGACAGCAATACAGAAAAACAGAAAGCCAGTAAGACAGAAAGACAGCAATACAGAAAGACAGAAAGACAGAAAGACAGCAATACAGTAAGACAGACAGGCAGTAAGACAGAAAGACAGTAAGACAGAAAGACAGCAAATACAGTAAGACATACAGGCAGTAAGACAGAAAGACAGAAAGCCAGGAAGACAGTAAGACAGAACGACAGTAAGACAGAAAAACAGAAAAAGAGTAAGACAGTAAGACAAAAAGACAGTAAGACAGTTAAGACAATAAGACATATTGATAGTTAGACAGTAAGACAAATAGACAAAAGACAGAAATACAGTAAGACAGAAAGGTATTAAGACAGAAAGACAGAAAGACAGAAAGACAGAAAGACAGTAAGACTGTAAGACATTAAGACAGAAAGTAAGTGAGAGCGTAAGGCAAAAAGACAGTAAGACAGAAAGACAGAAAGAGAGTAGGACAGAAAGACAGTAAGACAAAAAGACAGAAAGAGAGTAAGACAGAAAGGAAGTAAGACAGAAAGACAGTTAGACAGAAATACAGTATGACAGAAAGAAAGAAAGACAGTTAGAAAGAAAGACAGAAAGGCAGTAAGACAGTAAGACAAAACAACAGCAAGAGAGAAAGGCAGAAAGACAGTAAGACTAAACGACATTAAGCCAGAAAGGCAGTAAGACAGAAATACAGTAAGACAGAGAGGCAGTAAGACAGAACGACAGTAATACAGAAATACAGTGAGACAAAAAGCAGTAAGACAGTAAAACAAAAAGATAATAAGACAGAAAGGCAGTAAGACAGAAATACAGTAAGACAGAAATACAGTAAGACAGAAATACAGTAAGACAGAAAGGCAGTAAGACAGAAAGACAGTAAGACAAGTAAAACAGAAAGACCAAAAGACAGTAATACAGACAGGCAGTAAGACAGAACGACAGAAAGCCAGGAAGACAGTAAGACAGAAAGACAGTAAGACAGAAAAACAGAAAGACAGTAAGACAGAAAGAGAAAAAAAGAAAGACAGCAATGCAGTAAGACAGACAGACAGTAAGACAGAAAGACAGAAAGCCAGGAAGACAGTAAGACAGAAAGACAGTAAGACAATAAGACATAAAGATAGTTAGACAGTAAGACAAATAGACAATAAGACAGAAATACAGTAAGACAGTAAGACAGAAAGACAGAAAGCCAGGAAGACAGTTAGACAGAAAGACAGTAAGACAATGAGATAATAAGACATACAAAGCTAGTTAGACAGTAAGACAAATAGACAATAAGACAGAAATACAGTAAGACAGAAAGGCAGTAAGACAGAAATACAGTAAGACAGAATAACAGAAAGACAGAAAGACAGAAAGACAAGAAGACAGTCAGACAGAAAGACAAAAAAGACAGTGAGACAAAAATACAATAAAACAGAAAGACAGAAATAAATAACTAGAGCTATCATTGTGGTCATAGACCACGTTCGAAGTGTAAACATGTTCGTAGCAATAAGGTAGGCCTAATTTCATTATTTTGACCTCTTGTGACTATACTTGAACTTTAACCCGAAGTGTTGATGTAAAAATGTCAGAAAAGAAGTGAAAATTCACGGTTTGAACTCTAGTGACCTTTGACCCGAATATCAATATTTCTTTTTGTTCTCGCCCCATCAAAGCGTACTTAATCAAACTGGTTTACTCACAATTAGAGCTTTATTAAATGTTTGCCCTATATTGAACAATGACCCAGAAAGAACCTTTGAAATTGAAAGTTGATGTTACGATCCTTGCTTTGTTTTACGATTCCGTTGTTGAAAGTTTTTGGAGGTACTACTTATTATGTTGGGGAGGGAATGTTTCAAAGGGTGATAAAGACAGAGATGGTACAGTTGTGAAGGAAGCGGGAATGATAATAGGTCTGTCACGGCAGGACTTCGAGACCCTGTACACCGATCTCCTGGGCACAAGAAGCTGACCGATGTGATGGGTGATGTCAACCATCCTCTTTACGAGCGGTTATCAAGTCATCTGATCGCTTGATCGGGCCGTATGCGAGTGCCCTCTGCCATGACAAACCGCTAAATGTCCTCCTTTGTTCCACAAGCAATTGATTTTCTTATCTTATTATAAACGGGGGGGGGGGGGGGGGGGGGGGGGGGAGATATTTAAGTTGGGGTCTTGTTTGTATATTATTGTGTGTATTGTGTTTATGTATGAACACTCTCATGAGTTGAATTTCCCTGTTTGGGATTAATAAAGTTTAAATGAAATGAAATGAAATGTTAGCAAATATTGTTCGAACACTTTGTAGGTGTAATGTATAGTGTTCCTCCTTTCCCCCTGATCAATGTTAAATCCAAAAATGTGCCCACCATCAGCACAGGGCCTTGCAACATTCATCGGAGGGGAAGGGGGAGGGGTATGAGAAAGGGAAAATTAAGGCTACCGGAAACAAGTGTCGATGTTCACGTGACTCAAATATCGTGCGTGTTAAACAGCATGGCAATTAGGGTTAGTGTTCGAACACGTTTTTTCTATGATTGTAGTTACCTCACGTCATTCGAACACGTTTTTTCTATGATTGTAGTTACCTCACGTCAAATGACTTCCAAATTTTGAACGCTGTAACAAAAAATAACGAAAGCATGGGGGGGGGGGGGGGGGGGGTGCGTCTAGTTCTTTGCTATAGCAGATTAAGATGCGCTTACTTTTGAGCGCCCTTGAGAACAAAGGTATAATTCCGCCCTCAATAGTTATGTTGGTGAAATGGAAACAATGCTACAGAGGGCCATATTAAGCGTTTTGTCATTCCATTCACAACGGCCATCAACTTTAATTTAAGGAGATCAGTACCGAGAAACAAATCAAAGGCTTAGAAAAATGTTTATATTTTATACAGACCACATCTGTTGTGTGAGGAAGTGTATGTAATTGCCCGTCCCTAATAGTTGACAGAGTGGTGCCAGCACGCGACTCTTTGGCCAATTAGAGGGCTGAAATTACATGCAACCCCACTTGGGCGGTTGGTAGCAGAATTCGGCCTCTTTTCGCACGTTTGATTTGGAATGACGTTTGTGAAAACTTACATAGAATTCATCATCAAAATCTTCTGTTTGTATGTATGATTAGTAATTGAGCAGTGAACACATAAAACGACCGAAGAAGAAATATAAACACCCCAGTTGACCAAAATTTTAGAAATCTTGCCCCCCCCCCCTGAAAAAAATCCTAGCTACGCCACTGCCAAGTGGACATCCTTGCCAACGGGGCTGGTTAATTGCACATTGACCTTGATTTTGGGTAGAAGGTCACATGTGTTTCCATGTGTTTCAAAATCATCTGTGCTCCACAGCTATAAATAGTCACAATATAAATGTGCTGGGCAAAGGCTGCTATCGTAATTTCGTAAGTAAAGTATATAACAAATTAATGTTTCAAAACCACTGTGTATCTTAGCTTTTTATTGTAGTGTAAACCGTATGTCAGTTACATGGATACTTTCTATGACCATGTTGTCACAGGTGGAATGTAGCATTGTCTTCCTATTTTGTGTAACATCTGTATAGCTATTAAGTGGTGTTGAAAATTTTAAATGTTTAAACATTTACTTCAGAATTCAAGATGAACATTAAAAATTACCATTATTGTTGTTTCTACTAACAAAAACACAGCAAAACTTGATTAAAACAATATCATCGCTATTTATTGAAAAACGCCTTCTTTGCAAATATGGTTCGCGTTATGTATCACGCGTACTGCAGGGGGATACTGTCGGACGTAAAATGCTCGTCGCGGCTGTACGAGCATTTTTGAATCGACGTTTTCTTGTACAAAGAGGGCTGATTTTTCTTAATCCTTATAGGTGTAAGTTCATACATGTAATACAATTATAAAAATATACTAATCCCAGTTTTTATCATTATTGAGGGCGCAGCCTCCAACACATCTCTTAGTGTCCCTTTAATGGCCACGACAAAAGCATTTTCTTTTAAGGCAAACGAACCTCTCAGGTAGGGTTAGTCGGTCAAGGGGCTTTTTACCAACATTTCAAGAATTGTGGGTGAATTGTCAACAATTTTTAAAATGTTCAAAAACATTCAAAACATTCATAAAAATTCGAATGATAAAAAAACCCACATTTGTCTATTTTTCTTACTTCGACGATTTTTGGTTAAAAATTAAAATTGGTGGGTCGGGGTCGAGCACAGGTTATTTTTGTGGCCTAATATCTATTTTATATCAGTCTTTCCAAATTATTTATATTTTATCACTGATTTTCTGTTTTGTTGCCCCTCTTCAGGTTCAGGTATGCAGTATGCTCGTTGAATATTTAATAATTTTGACTTTAATAATTTTGACATTTTTAGAATTGTGGATCTGTCGTTGGCAGACGACTGCAGTGTGACAAGTGTTAAATGAATAATTTGAAGACAACTCGACTCGATCTCGAATTGGAGACATTTCGGAGGAGCGAGCGATATATTAATTTAGGAGACAAATTTAGCGAGCCTCTTGATTGAGAGAGAATTCGGAGAGTGATCATCATTTTTTGGAGACTTGGTACTTTCTGTCTGAGATATATACACGCCCATGCCTTTAGACAATTTGGAGGCGCGAGCGACATTAGTTTGAAGACAATTCGGCGAGCGTTCATGATTTAGATACAATTTTCAAGATACAATCTTAATTCGGGCACCATATACTTTCAGGAGACAATTCAGTGAGTAACATTCAGTGAGTTATCTTTATCTGGAAACCATTTTAGACTATCGATGAGTCATCGTTATTTGGGATCAATCCACCATTCGGCTAGATATCTTCCTTTGGATACAATACAATCTTTCTTCGCCTGAGATAAATCGGCTAGCTATTGTCATTTGGAGAAAATTAGTTACCTTAATCCAGAGAAAATTTGGTTATCTAACTGGCTTACATTATTTGGATTCTTACGGGTAAGTCTTTATATTATATATAATTTTTTTGTTTTCCAATTTTCTACCTTTTTGAACATAGTAGTATAAGTTAGATGTTCTAACCCCCTCCCAATAATTCAGGTTCGTAAATGTTATCATCCTTACATGAATGATATATAAAATGTTAGTTCATGAATAGTTTACAGTTGATAAAAGTACAATATGGAAAACGTAACATTGTCTTGAGCATGGACACAGTAGATCTTTAAATAATGTAATCAGGATTGTAGAAGAACCATAGCATTTAATTGTTTTGAGGTATTTACAATCGCCAATTAATTAAACATTACAACTTTGATGACAATTTTGAGAGTTAAAGCTGGATTTATGTTATGCCACTTAAAAACAATTACTGACATGTGTCATCTATACATTTTCCATTATATATTAATGCTACAGTTAATGAGGCTATCTATAATCTTTGGAATATTTATGGCCCGAACAAAGACAACGAAAAGGCTGATTTCATTGATATACTGAGTAATCAAATTCAACAACATAACTTAAATGGTATTAACATATTGGGCGGAGACTTCAATTTTGATTTAGATAGAAACGCTAATTTGAAAATTAAAGAGAAGTTTAACCAGCTTCTGAGCAAATTTAATTGCGAAGACGCATGGAAGGTCAAACATGTCAATGAAAACAGATTTACATGGCAAAGAAGTAATCCACCATGCAAATCTACATTAGACTATTTGTTTATTCCCACTTTAGTAAGAAACGATGTTCAGAACTGTTATATAAAACCTGCACCTCGTACAGATCATTTACCTGTAATACTCAAACTTAAAATGAAAAACCTTGATAAAGGTAAAGGTACATGGAAGTTTAACAACAGTCTTTTGAAGGATGAACAGTATACAGAGGAACTTATACTTCTAATCAAAAATTTAAAAACAGAATATGGAGACTTACTTAATCATTCATTGTATGTTGTGGGATTTATATAAAAATAAGATCAGAAGTTTTAGTATTATGTTTTGTATAAATAAAAATAAAGATAAACCAAAAATTGCAAGCTTGGAAGAAAGTCTGCAGCAGGCAGCTGATCAGCTGGAGAAAAACAATTCAGTTGAAACCCAACAGATGTATATTAAAGCTAAACAGAATTTAGAAATTGCTTGGGAAAGCTATACAGATGGTGTGAAAATCAGATCAAGAGAACAATGGTTACAAGAAGGTGAAAAGAGTACCAAATATTTCTTAAATCTTGAACGGAAAAATATTGTAAATAAATCAATAACCTCTCTTCAAAAAGACGATGGTATGGTCATAACAGATCCAGATCAGTTACTGGAACAACAAGTACTTTATTATAAGAAATTGTATTGCATAGATGAAAAAGTAAACGATGTTGATTTTGAAGACTTTGTTAAAAACGTAAATTGTAATACTTTGGATGAAAATGATCAAATGGTATGCGAAGGTGCACTTACTTTAGAGGAATGTAAAAAAGCACTTGACGATATGCAAACTAACAAAAGTCCGGGTTATGATGGATTGACCACAGAATTTTATAAACACTTTTGGAATGAAGTAGGTGTTTTAGTTATGAACTCATTAAATGAAGGTTATAAAAATGGCCAACTAGGTCGAAGTCAAAGGAAAGGTATAATAACATTAATACACAAAGGCAAAAACCAACCACGTGATTTACTGTCAAACTGGAGACCAATTACATTAACGAATGTCGATTATAAAATAGCTACGAAGGCTTTGGCAAATAGAATGCAAACTATCATATCCAAGATTGTCGATCCTGACCAGACAGGATATATTAAAGGGCGTTTTATAGGTGAAAATGCTAGACTAATTGAAGACGTTTTAAGGTATACACAAACAGCAAACATGCCTGGAGTTATTATGTTTTTAGATTTTAGTAAAGCATTTGATAGTATTGATAAGCAGTATATGATGGCAACTCTGAAATTATTAAATTTTGGTCCTAGTTTCATCAAATGGGTAGAAACTCTGTATAATGATATAAGTAGCTGTATAACCCATAATGGACATGTTTCTGAATTTTCCCCTATAAACAAAGGGGTAAGGCAAGGATGTCCTTTATCTGCATTATTATTTGTATTATGTATTGAGGTATTAGCATGTAAAGTAAGGCAAGACGAAAATATTGAAGGTATTAAACTGCCTTTCATAAATTACCAGAAAAAGGATGCAAAAATATCACTGTATGCTGATGATATAACAATGTTTTTAAGAAATGAAGATCAAATTAATAAGGTCATAGCAGTCTTGGACAAGTTTAAGTCTATATCAGGTCTCTCTCTCAATAAAAATAAAACAGAGGCAATATGGATTGGATCAAATAGCCTAAGAAGAGATACGTTTGGTAAATTAAAATGGAATGTATATCCAAATAATAATGTTAAAACCTTAGGTATTACTTTCAGTAGTACTACAAGTGCTAGCAATATAAATGAAAATTGGGGAAAAAAAGTGAATTCTATCAAATTAATTATAGAAGCATGGAAATATAGACAACTGTCAATGGTTGGCAAAATATTAATAGTTAAATGCTTAATGGCATCTTAATTAACATACGTAAGTTCAGTCATTGTCTTACCGGAACATGTCATTACACAATTAAACAGTATATTTCACAAATTTGTATGGAGGAAAGGAGAAAGAGTCAAACGTAAAACACTGATGTTAAATTATGACCAAGGTGGATTAAGAATGGTAGATTTGAAGTCATTCTTATACTCACTACAAATGTCATGGGTAAAAAAAATGCTAAACAATGACATATCCGCTTGGAAAAATATCGCTTTCTTTCACATTGGAAAATTTGATATAGGTATGGATATATTCAATTGTAATTGTTCTCTAACAACTTTAAGTAAACAATGTATCGATATTTTAAACAAACTGCCGTCGTTTTATAAAATGTTGATACAAATATGGTTCAAATGCAATACGGTTAAACAAATAAAGAGTATAGAAAATCATAACAACCAAGTAATTTGGAACAATGAACACATTAGATACAATGGAAAGACGATTCACTTTAAGCTCTGGATAAAATCAGAATCATTAAGATCAATCAATTATTTGGTAAAGATGGGAAAATGTTAGATGTAGTAAAGTTAAGAAATAAAATGCCACACAATGGTAGGCTATTGATGGAATATTTAGCTCTTATCAATGCAATTCCTAAAGATTGGAAATGTGTCAAACACCCTCATACAGAAGATAAGTGTATTTATTTAAGATGTACTGATAGAGATGTTAACATTGATAAGACAACAGTAAAAATCTTTAAAAAAGAACTGATGAAAAAAGTGTCTGTGATTCCAATATGCCAACATTTCTGGCAGAGAAAATATCCAAACTTCTCTTTTAATTGGAATAAAATATGGAATAATATTCCATCTACAACAAGAGAGGGCAGATTGATATCACTTAATTGGGAAATCACTAGTAATATTTACCCCACAAAAATTCTTCTGCATAAAATGAAAATAGAAAATAATGATGTATGTGATATATGTAATGAAAAGGATTATGTAGAACACTTCTTCTTTTTCTGTAAGAAGATACAACCAATATGGTTAGAAGCAAATGACATTATATCTTTAAAAGTATCAAAACATGTAGTTCTAACACATTTTGATGTACTCTTTGGGTTTCAGCAATGTACAGAAAAAACACAGAGAGATTTCATTACTAGTATAATTATGATAGCGAAATTGTCAATTAGTAAATTTAGATATGGGAATCATCCCAATCTGTTATTTCTTTTCAAATCAGAATTGAGGTTCAGAAAATTGATTGACATTTAAATAGCATCAATTTACATTGATCAGATGACTGTGCGTAACAATGAGATGTGTAACTTGAAACTATATCATATTTTGAAGCTACATATCATAGAAGATACATGGAATAGTAAAAATATGTAATATGTTTGTAATTTAAACTGAACATGTTTGATTTGATATACATGTATGTATGTGATTGTGATAGAAAAGAGTGGCGATTTGTAATCATGAAGTATTTGTAACTGAAGAAAGAACGATTAATAAACTTAAAAGATAAAAAAAAAATCTATACATTTTCCACGCTGCAGGCGTCAGCAGACGACATTCCAAAATGTCACAAAATGTTTCAAAAATGTCAAAATCATTAGATTTCATTACCAAATTTGGACTCAACATGAGAAATGCATTGAAATAAGTACAAACATGCCAAGTATTGGTTCAGTTATCCTTGAGATAGAATTTAAAAAAATGGGAAAGATTTCTGAATAATTTGTTTTGTATATGGAACGATGGTCATTCAATATGTTCGTCCTCCTCACTCATAACATCGCTAATATGAATGTCAGTCTCATGACATTTGTCATAATTATAGCTCTATATATCATAGCTATACTTTCATGCATGATACGTCATAATTGATACCTGTTTCACTTATGTTACGATGCGGTCAAAGTAGGAGAGCGATTTTGGACAACGAAAACGGTAAATTACCTTAAAAATAAATACATGTTATTCGGGGGGGGGGGGGGGGGGGGTCCGTAACGTATGGTTAGATAGAAAAGAATGATTTAAATATGTAAAATAAACATCAATAAAAGGTACATGAATATATTTCACAATTATCACATATGGCCTACTTAAGGGGGGGGGGGGGGGGGGGGGGTTCTAGGTTGGTCAGATATTAAAATTCAGTGCTTTAGACAAAAATAAGATATTAGCACAGAAGGAAACTGCTAAGTCTCTGCTTTAAAATGCTTTTTGTTTGCGGTCAATTGGATTTTCAGTTCTGACGTTATGGTCAATTGAGTTTCGGGTGTCTCAAAATATCGGTGGTATTTTGTATACATTTGTATGTAGAAAACGCTCACCCTGCGATTTTAAGCATTTTCAGTTTTAATTATTTTTTGATCAAATAATTGTAACATTTGATCAAATTTATTTATTAAAATATTAAAATAATTAATTGCACATCATAAATCATCGAAATTTCAAAGTCAACGTAATTTCTTATGTATTTCTTTATTTATCTCACCCGGCTATTTTTAAGCCATTTATCTTTAAAAATCAATAAAAATGCTAATATAATTGCTATTTTCACCCAAAATGGCTCAAAATGTGTCTAAATTTATGCTCCTCCGTAATTGAACAACTATTTTTATCCAAAATGTCAACTTTTATTTTTCTAGCCAATTTTAATATTTTTCATACGTTTTGTACGATATCTCAAAACTATAAAACACTCAAACTTGCAATATTGGTACAAAGATAACTAGAAAACGAAACCTCGTATCAGGGTGATATTTGGAATGGATAATAAGCTCGAATAGAGGAATGAACAAATGAAGCCGGATTTTCAATTTATCTTTCCAAATTTGAAATATACCGTAACATTACCTGATTGGTCGGTTCTTGGTTACCATGGCAATCGTATAAAAAATCCGGCTTCATTGGTTCGTGCGCATTGTTCCCATACATCATCTACCAAAGTATGGTGAACATGCAACATTTAGTTTTCTAGTTATCTGTGTCCCAGTGATTAGCCAATTAGAGGCCTTGTCTGGTTACCATAGCAACTAGATCAAAATAACGCACATTTTTTGAAACGCTGTTACCTAAGCTTCAATGTAATATATGACTCTAACGGGTAAGATTTGAAGCAATATTAATACCTGTAGGATTGCAAATAATGTTATATCTACTCGAATGTATTGATTTGCCTTTGGCATGTACTGGAATACTGCTAATTGGTCAAATTACAAGTTAAGCCACAGTGATGCCTCCTATGTGAAATATTTAACATAAAAAACACCTTTTGAGTATTCCTTAAGAACACTCGTCAGAATAAATGATCAGGTAGTATAGGCAATGATAGAAAATTATATCTTCGAGAGACTTGCAATTCTTGCTTTAGTCCTGTATATATATGGAAGATCTCTTAGGTCTTGTGAAAATCATATATGACTTTTCAAGTGCTAGGTTCTCTAGGGGAGGGGTTAAAGTAATGGTTTTCCTGATCTGGTTGTGGCTAATCAAAGGGCATATTTTTTCAAAGAAATCATTAACTTTTATTATGTATAGTCTGTTCAAGAGATATTTGATATTTAGAACGGTTATAATTGACAGATACCTACGTTTTATCTCTTAACATACCGCAGATTATCAGCATTTTGGCACCTTTTTATCTCTGATATACCGGGCGCCATCTCGCGATCAAAACGGCTTTTAAAAAGTTATTCTTAAAGAGGCTTATTCCTCTCAAGTGTTTGACCTGGACAAAAGTCACATAACCCCCTTCGTACCCGAGTCTCCGTGTGTCTACACTTATGGATGGTGATATCGTGAAATGTACATGTATGTACGGTACGAACGAAATAGGTATCGAGAATCGTTTCGCAAAGTAGTATTATGCATTATAATGATATCAGAATTACTATCTTCTTAAACATATGATCAACTTTTAGGCGAGAGCCTATGTTAAAAACACACAATATAGAGATAAAAAGCATGTTTAGGCTCCAATTTAGGGGATAGTTGAATTTTGAACCATATGTAATTTTATTTTCAGTCATGTGTATGTGTCACCTTCATTAGCTCACATGGTAAAGCATTCGTCTGACAACCACGAGGTCAGAGGATCTAATTCTGCCAGCGCAATATTTTTTTTCTGTTTTTTTACTATATTTATATTTCTTGAAATTTGCAAGATTGTCTGGGAGGATTTCGTTATTTGTTTTTTTGGCTATATCTTGCCTCACGTCCCGTGCGGAATAAACCGTGTATAGCTACAACGTATTTTAATTGGTTTGAGCATGCGCACTTGAGTTACGGGACGTCTAGCAATACATTGCTGTTTTTTTCTTCTTCTTTTGCAATTTCACTGCAAAATGAATGAGCTGTACATTATATTCCGTTCCATCGAATTATGGAGAGACCCTACAGCTACACTGTAGTCTCATAAGTGGGATCGGTAAAAGCCAATTGTTACGTAGTTAATCGGGTTATGCATTACGTCCTTGAATCGATTTTCTTGTTTCATACCACCGATTTTAAAATTTGCTCCAAATGCAAACTTCAAGAAAGGGAAATGCATCTTTAAAACTAAAATACGCGGTTCACGTCTTTCACGGTTTGTGTGATAGGATAGTGGAATTTTTGTGTGGATTTGATACCCTGTGGAACCGCATTAGCCTTATGTTGATCTGTTTTATGTCTTTTAATTATAATAATACTTCGATCTAAATGTGTGCAGTGAGGCCAGATTGTATCTTAGCGATCAATGTAGTATTGTAATATTTACTTACTGAATACGTTTTGATTGCGTGAGTACTTATGCCAGCGAATTACAATCAATCTTGTGCATTTTCTGAGATTTTCATTTGCGCGGATGGTTACTCAATCATTCTCTTTTCAATTAGCCAACACTGTTGAATCCTTGATGAACGCATTTCTTCATATCATGAGAGTACTGAGTAATAATCAATCGTGATAGGCCTATTCATAACAAACAAAAACACAATAGAACTTTTCAAATCCGAAAATATTCGATCGGTTCCAAATGTTTCCGATTGGCCGAAGGTGTTTTGGCATTAGTGGATGACTCTGAGTCATCCACACACAAAAAACCACCACGTGTTTACAACCCGTGTCTTTAATAATCCGCGTGTGTATGTTGGTGAAATATGGTTTTGCGCACAAAGTTGTGGCGGTCTGGCGGTGTTTCAGTACCAAAAACGGTGAGATAGAAAAAGATTCGTGGTAATACTTTCCCATTTACCATCTGCTCGATGAATTTTGAAGTTGAACTTCTGAGAAAAGAAAAATCAAGACATGGTAATTTCACCTTTTTGGCAAAATGCAAACAAATGTATGATCACACTTTCCACGCGGCAGGCGTCTGCAGACGACAGTTCTAAAATTGAACAAAGCGTTTCAAAAATGTCGAAATTACCATATCTGAAATCACCATAGGAAATGCATTAAAATAAGTACAAACATGCCTTGGTTAAGTAATTCTCAAAATAAGACTTTAAAGTTGGGAAAGGCTTTTAAATCATTTGTTTTGTATGGTTAAACTAATAACCACGTGGAAAGTGTTAAACCTGTTTGAAAGAAACAAAACTATTCTCTCAATCTCTTGTCTGCTACGGTTTCTTTCTATTTCAAACTGTTGTTTGTTATGGTTCATCATTAATATTCTTCAATTTGATTCAATTTGAGTTTTCGAGTTAAGTGTACTTTGTCTTACAGTTATTTCATTTGCAATATTGTCGCATACAAATCTGATTTTGGATTGTATGTCCAGATAGACCTAAATTGTAATGAATAAACAATCATATTGCTATTGGAAACCAACAGACAAAACAAACACAATCATCTATATACTATGTTTTCATAAAACACCGTTTCAACATGATTTAACGATATTTAAAAATGTTTTCTCACCTCTTCAAAATATTATACGCCTAGTAACTAGTACGTCATGAGATAAAAGCAAGGTAAATTGAATTTGGGATGAACTGTATACTCAAGATAATTGTGCGTCTATAAGTCATTAGTGGGGAACGTATTGTTTGAATATGTAACCCCGATATGAATATCCATGGATAATTACACGGGAGCTGGCTAACTATATTTCATTTGCCTTCCAAAAACACACGCTACACTCACCAAAAATATCCTGTGCAATTTCGTGGGTGCAAAATGGTTACCCATTTTAATATAAATCATGCTTATAGGCCAACAAATAAATAATATTTACTACATGTATTTCGGTCGCTTGAGACGCTCAACAATGGCTTTATAATACACATTAGCGCTCGTTCAGCTGTCATCTGTCTATAGAGCATTGCTTGTTCTTTGCCGCGATAATGAAGAGGGACCGGGTTCGAGACCGTGTATTTTTAAGGTCATTGTTCATTTAATTCACGCCAGTTTGTCAGAGTCTTTCTAGGATTTATTCCTTTATAAATCGATTCAATATGAATCCTTATAATCAAATATCAGGGTCTGAGTTAACTAAGACACGAGGGGATGTATCGCCGTGGTATGATTCGAACTCACGACCTTCTGTTTAATAGTCCGATGCTCTACCGCTTAGCTAACTGTGCGCTTTGTGAAATCAGCAAGAAAGAAAGATTTATCGTTCAACATACCACTTTCCTCTAAATCGGAGGTTTAAAATGCTTTCTATTTCTTTATTTTTGCGGTTTTAAGATAGCGTTCTCGCCCAGAAGTTGTGTATTTATAATATAATGTAATTCTGATTTAAATGTAACGAATAACACTACTTTTTGAAACAATTCTAGATATATATTTCGTTCGTACACACATGATGTTGTCGATTAATGTCACGTCATTCACGACTTATCATTGCATCATGGGCTTTTTTCGGGTACGCGAGGACTAGGGTGCGTAGCGAGTCTTGTGATTTTTGTCCTGGACAAACACTTGAGAGGAACACGCCCCTTTAAGAATAACTTTTTAAAAGCCGTTTTGATCGCGAGATGGCGCCCTGTATATCAGAGATAAAAAGGTGCCAAATGCTGATAATCTACGGTATGCCAATTGAGTAACACTTCGGCGGTATTTTGCTGTTTCTCATCCGTTTCCGCTACACTAATTGGAGGTTTGGCTTTCACTGCATCTACAGAAAATGTACAACCATTACTCAGATTAATTTACTATGGATTTGTAGCTGAAATTCCAAGCTACATTTGTGTAATATTTCATAATACTAGCTAATATAATAACAAAGTTATTAGGTAAGAAGTAGGACTTATTGAATGACCCTCGTAAACTAATAGACGCGTGGAGTGTTAATGGTTCTTTCTATTAGACGTTTGAGGTTGTTAATGTATGAGCTTATGAAATAGCTATCAAACAGTGTGCGTTATTATGTATTTGCTACGCCTTACTCGCAGTGGCCGGGGGGGGGGGGGGGTGGGCAGGCCATGCCCCTCTTTGACAAAAGGGTTTACAAAAAAGAGGAACAGGAGAAGAAGAAGAAGGAAGAAGAGGAGTAAAGAAGTAAAAGAATTTGGTTAGCACATGCAATCACGTTCTTGGTTTTAATATGAATGTGCACACTTTGTGTTTCTATTTGATTACCTACATTATGTAGGAATCATTGTTTTGTTTAGTTAGTATAGGCAATAGGCAAATGAGAAAATGGCAAATGAGAAAATGGCAAAATGCTTCCGAACGCTGAATATTTGCCTCTCAAATGCCTGTAAACCTAAAAGCTTCCAGGGGCTTCGTTAATCAAGCGAACGAGTAAGTTACTCGTACGCTTGATTAACGACGCCCATGACGATCGTCGAAATTAAAGCGACTGTTGTGTTGATATTTTGCAAGAAAATCAGCGAATGCATGTATGGCTGAAACCATGGTAACGCTTGACACATACCGTAGATGCGTTATTCCTCACCTTTTCCATACACTAGAGAAGTCTGGGATAATCAAGCGTGTTGATTTCTAAAAGTAACGAAGTAACAAATCCGTCACGTCACCTAGCTGTAGTTGTAGCGCAATCTCACATTTTTGGACTTTTATCGGTATGTAAAGATTATTTATCTAGCTGTTTTGACTTTCCAAAAAAGTATGATCGAGATGGCGAGATTATTATCTTGCCAAGCCGACTTATAAATGGGGCACTGAGAGAAGGCCTTAGAACAAAGTTAACGTGAGGATATCGAAAAAAGAATATACAGCTTGCTAAATATGGTCATAATTGTAATTGTAATATAAAACGGAAAATTATAAAAATTGTACAAGATTGTAAGGTATTCATACACGCGGAAGTGCATTGTAAGTGTCTTATTGCACTCCTCGTGCGCGCCGTCTGCGCATTTTGTTCTCATTCGTTGTTCACGCGGCACGTGTTCGTCGAGTTTTACGACTGGTGAATGGGTGGTATAAAACGTGTTAAAGGGGTACATAGGGATGAGTCAAAGGCATATTATGTGATCTTTTCCAAGTAGCGCCCTCTATCATTGATTTTTACTATGAAAGCAGATTTTCTTGCAGTTTTGCATTTTTGATCATGAATTATAAAGATCTTCTAAGTAACAGATCGATACGATTCCTAATTACTTCAAAATCATGGTTTGAAAATAGATTGTACCGAGCGGTACATTCTATTTGTTCAAATTTTACTCTAAATTCACTCTAAAACTAATAATTTTGAGGTTATTAGGAATTGTATCGCTCTGTAACATGGACTATATTTATGATTTATGATCGGAAAAGTAAATCTGCAAGAATATCTGCTTCCAATTTGTTTTCGAGGATTGAGGGCGTCCCCTGGAAAAGATCACATAATATACTTTTAAAGGCTGCGCCCTCAATTAAGATAAACACTGGGATTTCTACATTTTTGCAATTGTATTACCTACTACACAAAGTTACAGCTGTAAGGATTAATTGGGGAGCGTGTTGGCGCAGCAGATTGTTTCCTAGCCTTGCACCAATGAAACCCGCGTCAATTCTGTGCACGACCGCGGGCTTTATGTGCATTTGGTTTTCACGATCCATGCACGCTCTCGCAGGTTTTTCCGGGTTCTCCGGTTTCCTTCTGCTTTCAAAATCGGTGATCAGTTGTTTCGGTTATCAAAAGCTTCCTTGACCCAATGGTATTTGGGGAGTTGCATTAAATTTGGTGGATGTTACAATTTAAGTGCGGATAGGTTTGCGCTAGAAATTGGCAGCACCCTAGTTGATGCGACCTGATTCTGATTAATCACCAGCAGCAAAATTACAGCGCTCTGAATCCGTTGAAAAAAGGCGCTATATAAAAGCTGATTATTATTATTATTATTATTATTATTATTATTAAGAAATATCAGCCGTCTTTGTGCAATAAAACGTCGTTTCAAAATAAACTGCGCCAATAAAGTATATAAACACTTACAAATGGTCAGATTTATCGGAACCTGAAATAGTATGCAAAATATTAATTAATTAATTCGATTCACAGTTATCTTCTGCGCATTTTGACACCTCTTTTGTTGCGCTACGATGTTGTTTGACGGATTTATGGGCACTTGAGTGGCTTAAGGTCGAATTCAAAAGTTGCAAAAGCCCCCCTATTCAAGCAAGAGCGTTGTACGAGTAAGATCTGCATTATTTTTGCCCGCCTTTTATAAATGATTTGTTTGTCGCGTGTTGGATAAATCGATTGCGATGAACATCAGCATTAATTGTCAATAACAAAACAAAAGGGTGAGAGATGGGAGGCATAAATCAATAATTAATCAATTATTAATTGTCATGGTTAAGTAAACAGACCAAATTGGTGTCTTTTGTCTTGATTTTGTCTGTGTGTGATGCCTGTATGAGTTCCCTTCTGGAATTGGGGTGAATAGGAGCTTTTGCAACTTTTGAATTCGACATTAAGCCACTCAAGTGCCCATAAATCCGCCTAACAACATCGTTGTTTTGGGGCCGCTCCATTTTTGTTTTGATTTTCTTTTTTTAAAAATTAAAACACTTTTCTTTTTTGTTTAAAGTCAAAAACGTGACCTTGGATGACACATATTTGACCCGAAATAACCCACATAATACCCCATGACCCATAGCATAGCCCTGGTATCTTATACCTTGAGTTCCTATTTACTATAGTATTTTCATTTATTCTGATTTTTGAGAACTGTTTTCTGTGTAAATATATTTATAAATATTGCATAATTTATATTGAATTTTAAACATTGATTCTGAAAATTAAGCAAATAAATGTACTGCTTCGGTTCTCATGCATGTGACTTGGCAATAACAGATGATAGATATAATAATACATATGTTTTAAATGCATCTCAATATTGCACCGGTTTACCAATTTTCCTTACCAGATCACATGAATATTTTGTTTTATTCTATTGTTATATAATGTAACAAGCAGTACATGTCTTGCCATATTTAATTTTACTGAATTTAGGTATTTTTTGAAATGTTAAATGAAGTGTAAGAAGTCTCTGTTGTTTGATCAGGGTCTTCATATGATTTGATATGATATGATATGCTTCATATGATTCATATGATACGCTTGACCTTCCCTTGGAATTAAAACAAAACACCGCCCGGCCGCGCCTTATCTCCAAACTGTGTGGAGGACAACCAACCAATTTTTTGTTGTTGGCCTAATCAGGCGAACGAGTAAGTTACTCGTACGCTTGATTAACGATTCCCATGACGATCGTCGAAGTGACATTTGTGTTGATATTTTGCAAGAAAATCAGCGAATGCATGTATGGCTGTAACCATAGTAACGTATGACACATACAGGGTGAATAAAAAATAAATTTGAAACGGCAATTTGACCTTGATGCGTGCATTGAACCATGGAATTATTGTTGTCTGTATAAAGCGTTGTTAATCAAGTCTAACCTCCCAAAAATGAAAGTAATCGACTGAAAAATAAGCAAACTTTGACACGTTTTGTAAACTGTCCGCATTTTTCGCCATTCCAATCGTCTGAATAGAAATAACAATAATGGCCAATTATAATGATTATCTTTAATACTTAGTAAATTTTGTAAACAAATAAATATCTTAAACATTTCTTAGTACACCTTGAATTACGCGCATGTAAGCGGAATATATAAAATTTTAGATAATGAAATTTTACAACATTTAATTTGTCAAAGCAGTCCAATATTATCGGTATTGTGTCATTCAAGGACCTATACTTGTTGTCATTTGTTTATATTATTGACGTCGCAATAAAGCAAACTGTGTATGTACAATGTGATAAAAATGTTCTTTTGACGAATCCAATAAATCGTACTTACTAGTTACGTTTCGACTCCTTACTGAGCTGGAGTCTTCATCTGACTGGCAACCTTCTGATTTGTCCTATTGGTTTTATAGGCACGATTCTCGCCGATAGAGGGCGGAGTTTCAATCAGTTGGTCGTAAATGTTATTCAACTTGTAAGCCTAAAACGGTGGGTTATCAACTTATCAAAATATAAGACAACCGAGTCGCAAACCAAAGTTTTAGCCAAGGGGCTGAATTATGCAGTCTCGCCGGAATCTGTCACGCAGCAGTCAATCGTCGATGAATACATTGTCTCCTGTGAAAAAGCGTGTTGGAAATTACCAGCAGGAAAAGCAGCACAACTAAGGTCGGAAATAGTAGGTACGTTAAAATCATCAAAAACGCCCAAGTCCAACATCACGAGCGAGGAACGGAAAGCCATAAAACAGCTACAAAAAGTAAAATCAATTACGATCCTCCCAGCTGACAAGGGCAAAGCCACAGTGATTTTGGATACGGATGAGTACGACAAGAAGCTTACCACTCTACTCAGTGATGAAAAAACTTACACTCGCGTATTCAGACAAGCGTTGAAAGATGGACGACACATACGCGTGCGTAAAAGCTGCGCCTGTAAAGTCACGTCACTGTCCAGAGGAAGACAAATAGAATATAGCAGTCAATGTGTTCACATAAATCTTTCCCTCTTTGTTATTCGTAATTAAGGCTACATAATCACTAATGAACGACGCAATTATCACATTTCACGATAGACCTATCTTAAAAGTGCAAAGTTCCACAACCAGATAACGTGAAGAAGTTTACCACAACATTAATATAAGCTGTAAACAGAATTAGACCGACTACTGATGCGTGCAGTTTAATACACGTACAGTTTAGACAGTAATAGGTCTATCATGTATATCGTCGCTGTACATTCAAATCTTCGTATCTTTACCTGGCCCGTCAGCATGTTCAGTGGCGTAACTAGACTTTTTCATTTGGGGGGGCAAGAAGGGGCAGTGACTTGAAATGGGGGGGCTCCTAAGATTTTGTGAGTCCAGAGATGCGCGCGAAGCGCGCGCAAATTTGCGACTTTACAGCTATTTTTTGGACGATTGAGCTACATTTTGGCTCTAAACAAGCTTGTACCAAAGAATATTTCATTTTGGGAAGACATATGCGCGCGTAGCGCGCGAAAATTTTTCATATGTGTACTTTTGACCATCATAATGAACCGACAATGCCAATCTCAACCGACACGATGTCATTATTGGGGGGGATTTGGTGTGTACTTTGTTTGTAAATTTCATTTACAGCCGTACTTGATTTCATTTGGGGGGGCAAGCGGGGGGGGGGGCAAGGGTTCCAAGTGGGGGGGCTCCCGCCCCCCCTGCCCCCCCGCTGGTTACGCCACTGAGCATGTTTAAAGTAATGGTTTCTATGTTAAACAGTCGCACAGACTGCGCTAAACATGTTCAAGGGCCAAACACACCTATCTACACCTTGACAGTGTCTTGCCCCTGAACACGTATTAAGCAACACATATATGTGCGGCAACTACAGACGTATCTTAGCGACAACCAACTGTATGCTTCGACGCAGTCTGCATACAGGCCATTGCCGCCATTTCATAGTGTGGAGACAGCCATTGTCAAAGTGCAGGATGACATATTGGCCGCATTAGACAAACGAAAGGAAGCTCTCTTGGTTCTACTTGACTTTAGCGCGGCTTTCGATCTTATCGACCACAAACAGCTACTTGATTGGCTTGCTACTCGTTTCGGTGTCAAACGTACAGCACTGCAATGGTTTGCTTCATACCTCAGCGGCAGAACGCAATCCGTCGTCGTAAAGGATGTATCATCTGACCCAACTGTCTTAAAATGTGGTGTTTCGCAGGGATCAGTGGCGGGGCCATTAGCTTTCACTCTCTTTAGTTCTCCGCTACAGGATATCATCGAGTCTCATGGCATTGATTCTGTTATATATGCCGATGACGCACAGTTATTCGTGACGTTCTCGCCCAAAGACCGCCTCCAAGCCATCAAGAAAATCGAGTCTTGTATCGCCAATATACGATCCTGGTGCCAACTGAATAAGTTGGTCTTGAATGATAGCAAAACTGAGCTCATTTATTGTTCATCTAAGTTCAGCAAATCATCTTGGGAGCCGTCAATAAAGATCGGTGGTGCTACGATTCGTCCTTCGCCCAGTGCCAGGAATCTCGGTGTTATCATGGATTCTACTCTCTGTATAAAAAAGATCATGTAAACAACGTGTGTAGAGGAGCGCTGGTTGATATTAGAAAGATCGGACAGATTCGTAACTATCTAACAGAGGATGCCACGGTGAAGTAAGTGCACGCTTTTGTGACATCAAGGCTAGACTTCTATAACTCTCTCTTGTTCGGATTGCCAGATTGTTACATACGCAAAGTGCAGATGGTACAGAACACAGCAGCTCGTCTAGTTCTACGCGTTTCGCGACGTGAGCATATTACACCATCGCTCGAAATTGGCTTCCAATTAAACAGAGAGCTATTTACAAGATCCTTCTCCTAACGTACAAAGCCCTGAATGGTATGTCACCTGAATTTATTTCAAATCTTGTTCAGTTGTATGCACCTACATGTACCATAAATCTGAGATCTTCATCAGAGTATCGCTTGATTGTACCGTCTTCTGCAACTAAATTCTATGGTGATAGATCATTTGCCTATGCAGCTGCTACCTTATAGAACAATCTCCCAATTCGCATTCGGCGATCGTCTTCTCTCAGTATTTTCAAATCGCAACTGAACACGCACCTTATTCAAGCACTTCAGCCCAATCAGGTCCTGATCAAGTTGCCATACAAACTCCGCGGTGCAATAGAATATTTCTTCTTTATATTTATCATGTTTTAATGTTGTAAAAATAAAATACACTGACTGCAGGGTGACGTACTGGAACCTCTCCCCTCAGTCTAGGCTCTCTCGTCATCACTGATCATTGACTTTTTATCGTTTGGAATTGTGCCGGTCACAACAATGAAGATTTTTAATGACATTCTATATTTGTACATTTGTCCTGCTACTATATAATTGTTCTTTATAATTTACATTTGATATTCATGGTAGTTGCTTGACTTATATTATGATGTGTATTGGTAGTTTTAGTTTTTTGATAGTTATTCTTTTTTAATGTATTTGTATGATTTGGATGAGGCCTTTTGCTTGTAAAGCGCCCAGGGACCAATGTTTTGGGCGCTATATAAATACATTATTATTATTATTATTATTATTATTATTATTATTATTATTATATGCATAACCGTTGGGAAGTTTTACTTAACTGGGAAAAAAGATTTTCGGCTGTGTTGAGCAATCTTGCCGAAAACGCATAGGCGTGTTCACAAAATGTAAAATATTCTATATTTTATGTGTAACATAGACAGACCCAGCACATAAGTTATAGACATTGTTGGTTCAATGTACACAAAATGTAATTAATAATAATACAAATACTAATACAAATACAAATACAATGATAATGGCGACTTTTATTGAGCTGGGATATCCACCCATTGATCCACAGGGCGCTCAGATATTAAGAGTTAAAGGGACACACGGTGATGTGTTAGAGGCTGTGCCCTCAATTTTGAAAACAACTGGGATTTATACATTTTTACAATTGTATAAGGCCATGTGCTTTGATCTCGCCACCCTTCCCGTTGCATGTCCAGATTGCAATTCGAATTAGCATATCGCAATAACTACTTGATCTACCCTATAAAAAGTATATATTTTCTGAGCGGTAATATCACAAAGAATCCGAAAATGCTATTCGAATTTAAATAGGACTTAATGGTAACATGTTGTGTTTAAGAATGTTCAAAAAATATCAATTTTGATTAAAGCTCAATACTATTGTTATACCTACCAATCATAATTTTACTGTGTATATTAATTAGTTCCTCATGCAATTACCCATCAGAACATAATGTTTGTCAAGGGTAACTTGTTAAAATAAACTATATCGGGAAGCGAATAAGCACAAACGTATAAATTTCATATTTATTAGAGTTTATAAATATATTTTCTGGGGGTATGCACTCTATTCTGATTTAAACGCCATTTTGAATTCCCTTATTTGAGAGCTTTTCAAAAATGTATAATTTTGCGATCGTCGGTCGAATACTTTTTTATAGTCATGTATGTACAACCGATGAATTAGGGCAAGTTTACTGTGTAGCGTATAGGGAGAAAGCCAAGGACAATGCAATCGATTCATGATTACAATTATTACATAATACTTGACACGTTTGTTGAAACAGAAACTTATAAAATTTAGAATGAGAGCAAAATCATGCTTGTACCATACAGGGATGAGGAGTTATTGTAAATTAAACATAAACAATTGAGAAAATGTCTGTATTTCCCATAGAGATTGTACCCAGCGCCACCGTCACCGCCGCCACCGCCACCGCCACCGCCGCCACGGCCGCTACCGCCGCCACCGCCACCACTCCTAACAGATATAGAAATACCTGATTTATTCACACAATGTAGCTAGATAAATAGTCTTTCAAATGACACCTAAACCATTATATAGCTCTACCATATTTAGTTGTTGAGTTAACAGAGGGAGATGGATGATTCGTCACCAAAAAATGCAACGCCACCACCCTAAACACATGGCCATAAGTCGGTAGAATTACAACCTAAGTGGACATCCTTTAAAATGGGAAAAAAATTTTCGACTGTTTTGAGCAATATTGCCGGAAACGCATAGGTGTGTTCACAAAATGTAAACTATTTGATATTTTAAGTGTGACATAGACAGTACTCAGCACATAAGTTATTGATATTATTGGTTCAATGTACGCAAAATTTAAATTAATAATAAAACATATACAAATAAAATCATAATGGCGACTTTTATTGAGCCGCGATATCCACCCATGATCCACCCATATCCACCCATATCCACCCATATCCACCCATGATCCACCCATATCCACCCATGATCCACCCATATCCACCCATGATCCACCCATGATCCACCCATATCCACCCATGATCCACCCATATCCACCCATGATCCACCCATGATCCACCCATATCCACCCATGATCCACCCATATCCACCCATGATCCACATGGCGCTCAGATATTTTAAGAGGTAAAAGGACACGCGGTGATGTGTTGGAGGATGTGCCCTCAATTTGGATAACAACTGGGATTTATACATTTTTACAATTGTATAAGTCGGTAGAAGTACAACATAAGTGGACATCCTTGCCAACGTGGGTGGTTAATTGACCTTTGACCTTGATTTTGGGTACAAGGTCACATGTGTTTCAATGAGTTTCAAAGCCATGTGTGCTCCCCAGCTATAAACAGTCACAATATAAATATGCTGGGTATAAGTATGATAAGGCTGCTTTCGTGATTTCGTGAGTAGTAACAGCAAAATGACCGTTATTAATGTTAATCTTAAATTAAGAAGTAAATCACATAAGGAATTCTTCTGTGTATATCCCTTAGACATTCAGTGTACGATAATTTCCCACAACTTAACAATGGCGTTATTTTAATTATGACCACGCATTACTAGGATCCTGTATCAGTAATTGTATTTTTAAATACAATTACTAATACAGGATCCTAGTAAGAATCTTAAAAGATTTCTTAAAAGATTCTAACATTTAGATCGTTCTATTCTGTATTTTAGATCACAATAGGGATAGAGAAAAAACTAACTGTTGCATTACATTGATAATATCCATTTCTTTGTTTGTAACTTAATTATTGTTGTTGCGTCTATGTGATCACATCACGGGTGCGTTTAACCAGGTTTAACTAAACTCATAACCCTGCCGATAGTACGCCTTGAATAATTACTCAACCGTGCCCGGTACAAGCTCAGTACAGATCGTGTAGTCTTAAAAATACCCGTGCACTTGAGATATTCGGTCGATAGTAACCCACTCGGGTCGTCACTATGAATTGAATACCTGTGTACCATATACAGTGGACGCACGACCACTCTGGGAACGAGATGTGCGGAGTATAAATTCGGGTTTTGTTAAACACGTCGTTTTAAAGATAAACTCACGCTTAATGTAACACGAGTTTAGTTAGATACGATTTGAAGCTAAACCATGTTTGTTCGAAAATACGGCCCTAGGTGTAAGATAATAACAATGGCGTTATTTCGATTATGACCACGCCCTTGTTATTATAGACGTATTACTAAAGGGTTCAAAAAAAGTAAGCTCCCCTAAAAATCGATCACGTTTGTTTGCATAACTCTACACAAAAATGTACGTTTTGAAAAATTGAAAAGTTATTGAAAAGGTAGAACGCTTGGCTATCCACGAATAGTATGTTCACTTCTTCCAAAACATTCACATTTCGAAATCGTATGCAGGAAAGTTACAAAAATGTCTCAATTGTATTTAATTTCAATTAAAAGAAAGTATTTTCTTTCTTCAGCTGGTCCTTATCTGATTTAAATATAAAATGACTTTAGCTAATAGTGTCGACCATTCACGTAAATACCTGTATCGTTAAAAAGTGCCACTTTTCGGAAAACATTATTTTGGGGAAATGTGACTGTTTTGGGAAAAGTAAACATGGTATTGAAAAGGGGAAAATTTGTGTGGGTATCCAAGGGTTTTCCCTTTTTTTAAAACGCCTAATTTTGGGTGGATTTATTTAATCTTGAAAAGTGACACCTTTTTTTTAAACATAATTTATGTGAAATGCGACTATTTTGGGAAAGGTAATAATGATTTTGAAATGGAGAAAGTATTTTTTCTTTTTTAAGTGTTTCAATCTCTCAAAACTTTAATTATGTGTAGAGTTATGCAAACAAACGTGATCAAATTTTAGGGAGGGACCTACTTTTTTGAACCCTTTATATAGGATGTTATCAGTAATTTTATTTAAAATTCTTTAATTTAGAACGTTCTGTTCTGTATATTTGATCCCTATAGGGATAGAGAAAAAAATAACTGTTGCATTACATTTAATAAATATGAATTACTTTGTTTGTAACTTGATTCATTTTATGTTGTAAAAGGATCTTCTTATGAAGAAATGTTGTTTATATTGTGTATAATACTTTGTTGGTAGCCAATGTGATGTAACAATCGACGAAACTATATAAAAAGCACGATATGAACAATAAATTACACATAGTTTAAAATTGGAATTTTCGTCTCGTGTCCTGAGTTATCTTTAGAGTTTCCGCATATAATTAAGCAGTTTAAACTATATTTGATCTACTTTTGGACTACTAAATGCGAACTAGCAACTCTTCCTGCCAAAGTGGATCATCGCCATTGTGTGGATGAAATACCAGGGGGTCACTCATGTATAAAAGTTGTATAATCATCCGTGTGAATCCACACTCAAAAACTACCCTTAATAACGCGGACTCTCAAGGAAGGAGAAACAAGAAGGAGAAAGTGACCCTTAACAAGGATAGCTTACGAATCATACTAGCAACGAATTTATATAAGTTCTCAAGACAGGGTTTAGACGAAAAAAACCCGTATGAAGTAATGATGGGTGGATCAAACAAAAATATTGGATATCCTACATTCTTAAACAGTAAATATTGGATATCCTACAATCTTAAACAGTAAATATTGGATATCCTACATTTTGTTAGTGTTTCTGCGGTATATGCCGTTGAGGGTGCTATAACGGAATAAAGCTAATCTATTGTTTATCACATTTTCTTTTGATAAACCAGGTTTATAAAAAACCCTATGACAATCGAGTTTATCAAATAGAAAAACCAAGTTTATCGTCGGTTGTTATAGTTTTTTCTCGAAAAAACAGGTGTCTCGACCGATACACCAGGCTTATTAAAAACTATGACAATCGAATCGAAAAACAGGTTTATCAAATCGGAAAACCAAGTTTATCATTGTGTGTCATAGTTTTTCTTGAAAAACCAAGTTTATCGTTTGAGAAACCTGGTTTTCGAGAAAAAACCGTATAAAAATCGATGATAAACTTAGTTTTTCGATTTGATAATAGTGTAGGCTGTTATGTAGGATTTTAAACTAGTGGATTTTTTTTTGCTAAGGATGCTTTTTTTTGGTGTCATTGGATAGAGTATACCCTCAGCTATCAGAAATCCATTGATCACATTTTTTTCCATCCACGGAATGGCCGCCATCTTGGATTTCAAAATGGCCGCCATTTCCAATGGAATTTGTCATATAACTTTTGTTATGAGCAACCTATGAAGTCAAAATTGGTGGCAAACCACATGTTTTTAATACAAGGGAGTTCACAAGTGCTCTAGCTATGTTCCTATGTCTAACATACATGCATGGCCGCCATCTTGGATTTCAAAATGGCCGCCATTTACAAAAAATATATTTTGCCATATAACTTTTGTTCTAAGCAACATATAAAGTTGATTTTGGTGGCAAAATCCATGTTTTTAAGAGTTGTTTACAAGACAAGAGAGTGTATAATAGCTGATCTGTTGTTATATATTAATTGGCTGATAGTAGTAATTATTAGGGTAATTATTAGGGTGGTTTAAAACGGGCTGTAAGTAGCGCAACTCCAACCTTCTGCTCTACCACAAATTCTTCCTTTCCTCTATCTCCCATCTTGCTCCTTACTCTGCATGCATCTCCAATGCACCTTTTTCCATGCTTTGCTTTACTATAGGTTGTAGATACAGGAGGCAATTCCATCAGCCCTCCTTTCCTTAATCGCTTCTCTTGCAGTTACCCATCTCCACGTCCTCGAAGACTAAGATGCATTGCAATGTAGTGCATGTTAGTCGCATGGCCAAACCTTGCGGTTAGTGCTAACTGACGGAGCTCTGGGGGTGGGGGGCATGTTTTCAATACTGTATCTATGTTCTGATGTCTTACATACATGCATGGCCGCCATCTTGGGTTTCAAAATGGCCGTCATTTACAAAAAAAAAAAAGATTTTACCCTATAACTTTTGTTCTGAGCAACATATGAAGTTGATTTTTGTGGCAAAACTCATGTTTTCGAGAGTTATTTACTGACAATTAAGTGTACAGTTCTATCTGTTATCCATTAATTTGACATGAATGGTTGCTATATATAAATTAAGCTGTAAATTCAATACAAATTTCAATTGTTAGCAGTAACATATACTTAGTATTTATTGTCCGGTAGTACCCCACTGGTGATACATTAGGTTGATCACATTGCATTGGACTTATTACAAGAAGACATACCAGGAGCAATCAATGTATGCTTTTGTATCCACAGCAGCTACCCCCTCTATATTGTAGAGGGGTATTATTGTATTATAATAGGGGGTAGGCCTAATTGCTGTTTTGTTCAATTGCATGTATTGTACAGCGCATTGGTCTTTTGGAAATGCGCTATATAAATCCTTATAATAATAATAAAATGTATCAAAGGCAAAACCAAACAAACAAACAAAACGAAACAAAAACTAGGAAAGGAAAGAAAAATGGTTAATAATATTAGAGGCCTATTTGGCCTATAAATTAGCCTATGTGCATAATTACTTGACTTACTTACTTTGACTTATGGCGGGTGATATTCCCGAACCACAATGCCTCTCCAAATCTTCCTATCCAACATAGCTGTCTTGATTTCTTCTACCTACAATCCTGTGTTACGCTTTAGTAAGTCAATGTAGGTTAGGGCTGGTCTACCATGCTTTCTAACGCCATGCTTTGGTACCCAATGTATGACTTTGGAGACCAGCTCATTGGACCCTCTGAAGCAATGTCCTGCAAATCTTGATCTACGCTCCCTGATCTTGTCCGAGACTTTGGGCATATCCGCGTACAGGTCCTTATTTGTCACATGCTGTCTCCAGTTGATGTTGAACATAGTTCTAAGCATTCTAGTGTAACATCCGTCCAGCTGTTTACTAAGCTTTGGGGTGACTGTCCATGACTCACATCCATAGAGGAGGACTGATTCTACAGTAGCTATGAACAGTCTTTCTTTGAGCTTTCTGGATAGTGATTCTGCCTTCCATAACTGACTGCGTTTGCCACAAGCTCTCCATGCAGCTGCTTTGCGTGTTTTGATGTCCTTTTCAGTACTGTTCATCCAGGCTCCAAGGTACTTGAAGTCCTCCACTTTATCAAGGGACATACCTTCGTTTGTGGTGATTACAGGTACTTGCTTCTGGTTGAAGGACATGTACTTTGTCTTTACAGCGTTCATTTTGAGCCCAACTTTACCCACCGAAGTCTCCACTCTAATAAGTAAGTTATTGCGCTTGAGACACGTCTTCAGACAACAGTGCAATGTCGTCAGCAAAGTCAAGGTCAGTAACTGTGGTTGGTCCTATTCGTCTGTTGCTTCTTTTTGTTAAGCGGAATCATAGCTCCTCTTCTTTGCCATCTATGGCCTCTCTTAGGGTGTAGTCGAGAACAATGACAAAGAGATATGGAGCCAAGATGTCACCTTGTAGTACTCCAGCCAGTATTTCAAATTCCTCAGTTTCCCCATCAGGTGATATAACCTTTGCCTTGGTGTCCTTGCATATTTCTGCAATCGCATTTGTAAGCTGCTCAGGTATACCATAGGCCTTCAGAATTTGCAGCATTCGTCCCCCGTGTATTGTGTCAAACGCCTTCTTGAAATCTATAAAGGTTATGATGGCTGGCAGGTTGTTTGATCTAATTCCCTCAACAATTCTTCCGAGGGCAAGAATGTGGCCAACTGTGGTACGTCCAACTCGAAAGCTATTTTGATTAGCTCTCAAGTGGATGTCAAGCTCCGGTCTGATTCTGTTAAGTATCATCTTGTTGTATAGCTCGGCAACAATTGAGCTTAGACTTATTCCACGGTAGTTGCCTCCCAAACTGAGATCACCTGATTTTGGTATTGGTATTATGTTGAGAATAGACAAATTGGTCTGGCTTTTTCCCGTTCATCAAGGCATCGTTGCAGAAGTCCAGTATTATATTATCCAAATCACATCTTTTGAGCATTTCAGGTGTGATACCATCTTCCCCACTGCTTTCCCCCTCTACAAGTGCCTTCTTAGCCCTCATATATTCCTCCAAGTCAAAGGGTCCTTCTTTTATGCTGAGATTTGATAGTACTGGGGTAATTTCCTCATCTTCATTACTTACGTGCGGTGGGCTCCCAAGTAGATTTTTGAAATGAGTATACCAATTATCTAGTCTCTCCTTTTTGCGTGGATCCTTTGATTTGTACTTTTCTTGTAGTCAATCTTCCTGATATTTTGTTGATCAGTTTCCAACTCTTACCATGCTTGCAGTTTATGTGGGCATTTTCTACCTCTCTAAGCTTATTGGTAAAGTCTTCCTCTTTCACATGATCATAAGCCTCCCCTAGGCTCTTCTTAGCCTCCTTATAATTTCTCCATTTTCCCTCGTCATTATTGTCTAGTCGATATTTTGCATACGCTTCTTCAATTTGTGATCTCGCCCTTGATACCTGGGCGTCATTTGAGAAGTAGGTTATTTTCTCTTTTTTTCCTCACAGGAATCACTTCCTCTGCAGCATCTTGAGTGGCTTTAATGAATCTGGAATATTTCTCAGATGCAGTTTCTACTTCATCCTGGAGGGGTTGAAACCTATTAAAAGTATTATGCACCTCTATGCTATATTTGGCTTGTAGATCATTATCAGTTGTAAGTAGCTTCCGGATACGAGCAGAGACGATTCTATGGTCAGATCCCACACTAGCAAAGGTGTTATGCTTCAGAATTTAGAACACTGTTTTGCCATTTCCGCCTGAAAAGGATGTAGTCCAGCTGTAGTTTGTTGCCGCTTGGGCTGACATATGTCCACAACTTGCCGTTTTTTCTTGCGGAAGTAAGTATTTGCGATTATAAGATCTTTCTCTTTAGCCAAGTCTGCGAGGTTATTTGTGTCATCATGGTAAGTGAATTTGGCGTCATCCTTTCCAAGCCTAGCATTGAAGTCGCCAACAACAAGCAAGATGTTGTGTGCTGGAATGGAGTATATTGCCCCCTTTAGACTGTTGTAATGATCTCCTACGATGTCTTCATCCGCCACATTTGTAGGGCAGTAGGTCACTACTACAGTTGTTGCTGGGTTACCATGGAAGTTGACTATGAGTGTACGATTAGAATGTGGCTTGATACTTGCTAATGATCTGAGTGCTCTGTTATTGAGTAGTATCCCGACTCCACCTACAGCTGCACCTGCTTTATTTCTTGTTGCTGAGGTATTGATCAGAGTTCCACCTATAATGCTCTCATACTTCACTGGGTCATCATGGACAATGCGGTGTTCATGTCAATTTTACATTTAATTAGATTGGTTACCAGCTCCTCCCTGCATCGACTCTCTCTGATAGTTCTCACATTCATGGTAGATATAGTAATATTGGTCTTGCAAGTTGCAAGTGGTCTCCTATTGCGCGCTCTGCCGTCAAGCTTACTCCTCCCTCGGGTTTGGGGGCATGCCGTCATCAGTTGATTTAGAAAAATCAGAGTTTGCTCCAGGAGACGTTATTTTAGGGACTTTAACCCTAGTATTGATTTGGTTTGCCATCATGGTTTTGCTGTAATCACTGCGGTCGCAACTCCAGCAGCATGGTTTGTTGTCCTTCTAGAATACTTGCCAGCCAAGGCTAATGAGTATATTCTACCCAGGTCTCAGTGATTTAAAGTGAAAGCAATGATCAATAGTTCTCCAGACTACTCCAATAGTCCTAGAACTACCAACCATTGCCCCCCCCACCCCCCAGAGCTCCGTCAGTTAGCACTAACCGCAAGGTTTGGCCATCCAGGTGGTACGCAACTAACATGCACTACATTGCAATGCATCTTAGTCTTCGAGGACGTGGATGGTTAACTGCAAGAGAAGCGATTAGGGACAGGAGGGCTGATGGAATTACCTCCTGTATCTACAACCTATAGTAAAGCAAAGCATGGAAAAAGGTGCATTGGAGATGCATGCAGAGTAAGGAGCAAGATGGGAGATAGAGGAAAGGAAGAATTTGTGGTAGAGCAGAAGGTTGGAGTTGCGCTACTTACAGCCCGTTTTAAACCACCCTAATAATTACCCTAATAATTACTACTATCAGCCAATTAATATAAAACAACAGATCAGCTATTATACACTCTCTTGTCTTGTAAACAACTCTTGAAAACATGGATTTTGCCACCAAAATCAACTTTATATGTTGCTTAGAACAAAAGTTATATGGCAAAATATATTTTTTGTAAATGGCGGCCATTTTGAAATCCAAGATGGCGGCCATGCATGTATGTTAGACATAGGAACATAGCTAGAGCACTTGTGAACTCCCTTGTATTAAAAACATGTGGTTTGCCACCAAGTTTGACTTCATATGTTGCTCAGAACAAAAGTTATAGGGTAAATTAAATTGGAAATGGCGGCCATTTTGAAATCCAAGATGGCGGCCAATCGGCAGATGGAAAAAAATGTGATCAATGGATTTCTGATACCTGAGGGTCTACTTTAGCCAATAAAACCAAAAAAACCATCCTTAGCAAAAAAAAAAAAAAAGCAAAATTACATAACATCCTACACTATAAACCTATTTTTTCGATTTGATTGTCATAATTGTTGATAAACCTGGTTTTTCACCCGAGAAACCAAGTTTTTCGACAATCGAATCGATAAACTTGGTTTTTCGACGAACAACTTGATTTATCTCTTCTATTGTGCAAAATACTTCCCATAAATGTGTTAATATTATTAGTTATCCCCTGTTTGTTCACGCAATACGGAAAAATAACATTATGGGTCCATTTCCCCCTGAAAATTGGTAAATGTTTGGGTTTATATTTATTTTGCTGGCGGCACACCCGTAAACAAAATATCCGAGTACCTCCGGATGTCAGCCTTGTGACAGTCCATAAGACAATAATTGTATCGGCACGTGTCCGATTCATTCTTAAAGGAGGGGTCCCGCAAGCAATTATTATTTCGTATATGAGTTGAGTAAATTCAGTTGATTTGTGTAAAAATCATTTTATTTATTGAATTTAGCTTTATTCCGTATTAAATCGAATAATGAATTTCACTCAAATCATTTACGAAAAACAAATTCGCGTCCTGTAAGCACAACATTGAGCATTGATTCTTAGGAAAATAATTATCGTGTCGAAATTGCGACACTATATACAACAAATCATCATATTAGTCACAAAAACCAAAATAAAAACTGCCATCTTTCAACATGCAATTGTTAAAATTCGTGACGATCGAAAGTTCCGTTGTCGATCACGTCATGGTTTTCGGTGCTCAAATTTGCGCATGTGCATTATATAGCTGTGACTGCACCGACATCGGGACTTTTGATCGCCGCGAATTTTAAAAATTGCATGTTGAATGAAGTTGCATGATAAATAACGCGAACCATATTTGCATAGAGGGCGTTTTTCAATAAATAGCGATGGTAATGATTTAATCAAGTTTTGCCCCGTTTTTGTTAGTATATAGAAACATCAATATTGGTCATTTTTAATGTTCATCCTGAATCCTGAAGTTAATTTTTAATTTTTTAAAATGTCAACACCACTAAATGTTCCTTTGAGAGATGGCGGTTTTTATTCGTTTTTGTCATAAGTGTGGTGTTTTGTTCTATATAATTACAAAAGTTGAGCTCGATAGTTATTTTTCTAACATGTAATGCACAGTATTGTGCTTGCGGAACCCCTCCTTTATACAAGAGCTGCCTCAGAATGTTGAGAGTTTGATTTGGATAGAACACTACCTAACGATAGTGCAATGTTGTTTATTCAATCATGGTTCCATAGAAGAAGAAAAATAGTGTTCGATGACCCGATCACATTTTTGTAACACAGAATTATTTCAAACATACGGAGATTTTCATATCATATGAAAGCTCGTATTTTTCTCATCATCATACTGAAATTTGACGGCCTAAATCGGTATAATTACGGAGAAATCGATGAAATAACGTCGAATTACCGCGAATGGTGGTAACCACCGATATAGTTTGTGTACTACTCAATGGGTACAGTTCACAGCATCTTGTGCGTCTAAAATAAGAACCATTAGAGCTATGCAACTCAAACTTTGGAACACGACTTTTTTAAGGATGACCTTTCATGTAGAATAGAAAACTTCAAGTTGAAAATCGGAACATCTACCTTTAACACGCGTCTAATAGTTTCATCTCATGAGTTATATATTTAGGCAAAACAAAAAGTTGTGTTGCCCTCACAAGCCTAAAATCGGGAAGGTCGGCCGGCCGGATTTTTTTAAATTTATTCATTTTTATTTTTTTAAATTTTATCAAATCAACGATTTCATACCTATTATTTCAGTCAACATGTGTAAAGATACTAAGGAAAACGCTTACTAGATGTATTTTTAACCCAATGGTGAATATTTTGGTTTCTTGCCCATCTCTGTGAAATTTTCACAGATTGGAAGATCTTGAGAGAAAAAAAATCTTTAAAAAAATCTTGAAAAAATCTTTAAACAAATCTTGAAAAAATCTTGAAAAAAAAAGAAGAAAAAAAAAGAAGAAAAAAAATCTTAAAAAAAATCTTAAAAAAAAAAAAAAAAAAAAAAAATCTTAAAATTAAAAAAAAAAATACCCGGCCCCATTCTCGGAATTCTGACCCGGCCGGATGAGGGCAACACAACTAGGCTATATCTTGCCTCACGTCCCGTACGGAATAAACCGTGATAGCTACAACGTATTTTAATTGATTTGAGCATGCGCACTTGAGTTACGGGACGTCTAGCAAGACATTGCCCACAACTATTTTGTTGTTGTTGGCCGTATAGGTCAATAAATGCGTATGTGTTGTTTCGAGAGAAATTAGACAAATCAATGGACGCGTGCTGATGTTGATGTGTGAATAATGGCACGACCCCGCAGGGGAGTGTTAATTGTGAGCGTATCAACATCAGCAAGTGCGTTGATTTTTCCAATTTTCGAGAAAGAAAACATACGCATGTATTGACCTATACACGACACTATACAAATCAAAATTCACAATTTGAGCATTATTTTGATCAATGTAAAAAACAACAAAAAACATGTTAAAAGCACCCGCAGTGAAAATCGGCGAACCCGCGGTTCCTGAACAACGAATCAAAACAAAGCGCGTGGCGCGTACATTGAACGGCGCAAACGCGGAGTGCAATAGACACTTTCAATGCACTCCGCGTATTTTATTTCGTGCTTTCTGATTGGTTCGATACTACTAAGAGTGTATGAATGAACTACAATTAGGCATGTTTGTACCTATTGTACTGCATTCCTCATATAGTTATGAAATTAATTAATTTTGACATTTTAAAACATTTTGTGAAATTTTGGAACTGTCGTCTGCAGATGACTGCCGCGTGAGAAGTGTGAAATTAATAATTTGAAGACAACTCGGAGGTGAGCGATATTGATTTTGGAGACAAATCAGCGAGCCATCTTAATTGAGAGAGAAATCGGAGAGCGATCATTACTTGGACACTCGGCAATTTCTGTTTGAGATATAGACACGCCCACTGGACATATTTACTTACCTGTGATTAAAGCTCACTACCTCAATGCATTTGAAGACAAATCGGCAAGACAATTCGGAGGCGCGATCGACATTAGTTTGAAGACAATCGGCGAGCGATCATAATGTAGATCTTAATTCGGGCACCATATTCTGTCAGGAAACAATTCGGTGAACATTAGGAAAACATTCAGTGAGTTATCTTTATCTGGAGACCATTTTAGACTATCGATGAGTCATCGTTATTTTGGATCAATTCGGCCACTATTTTGTAAACAATTCGGCTATATATCTTCCTTGGATACAATCGGCCACAATTACGATTCGGCTAGATATCTTCCTACGGGACGAATCGGATAGCTTATTGTTATTTGGAGACAATCAGTTACCTAAATCCAGAGAAAATTATGTTACCTAACTGGCTAACATTATTTGGAGAAGATTCGGTGACCGATCTTAACTTGGGAGCAGTTCGGCGACCTTACTTTTGAGACAACTTGACGAGCGATCTTATTGTGAGAACAATTCTGCTAATTCTGCGAACTTTTATCAGATTGTGATCTGGAGACAATTCGGCTAGTTTCAAAATTCAGAGTCAATTCGGTTATATTCTTTGCTGGCTACCATTATTTGGATACGATTCGGCGAGCCATCTTAGACTGAGAGCAGTTCGGTAACCTAGTTTTTGAGACAATTTTTTCAAGCGATCTTATTTTTGAGACGACTCGGTGAATGGAACTATTTGATTAAAGGGTAAGTTTCCATATTCTATATAATTATTTTGTTCTACAATTTTCAACCATTTTCAACTTAGAAGTGTTAAGATGTTTTAACACCCCCAATTACCCCCATTAATTCAGGTTCGTAAACGTTATCATCCTTTAAATGAATGATGAATAAAAGGTTAGGGCATGATGTTTATCACACAGTTTTATAATAATATATAGTTGATAAAAGTACAATATAGAAAACGATACATTGTCTTGAGCATGGACACAGTAGGATACAAAATTATGACTTTGATGACAATTTTGAGAATTAAAAGCTGGATTTATGTTACGCCACTTTAAAAATATTAATGACATGTGTCATATACTTTCCACGCGGCAGGCATCTGCAGACGACATTTCAAAATGTCACAAAATGTTTCAAAAATATTAAATGTCAATACCATATTTGGAATCACCATGAGAAATGCATTGAAATAAGAACAAACATGCAAAGTATTGATTCAGTAATCCTTGAGATAGACTTTGAAAATTGGGAAAGGTTTTTTGACAAATCTGTTTTGTATAATTTTAATGGTAAAACTAATCAGGGTCGGATCCAGGAATTTCTTAGGGGGGGGGGGGGGGGGCAATATATATATATTTTTAAAAAGTGTCACCAAACTCCGCGCTATCGCGGACAGGGGGAAGTTCGAGTGGGATGTGCAAGTGGTTTTTTGTTCAATTTTCGAACTCATTTGGTACGATCTGGTGTATACTTTTGACCAATATTTTATTGAAAAGCCACCTCTTCATTACCAATAAATATCTTGTTTTTTATCAATGCAAGAAAGAAGTTGAGCTTATACTAATATGTTTTTGATTTATGTAAAGATGGTTGAAAAGCGCTGACAGGGGAGCCCCTCTCAGAATTGGATTTTGTTTTCAATTTTCGAACCCATTTGGTGCGATTTGCTTTGTACTTTTGATCGATATTTTATTGAAAAGCAATCACTATTGGCTTTTTAAACAGGCCTATGCCAGAAAGAATTTGTGCATACTGATATGATTATATATAATTCTTGATTTAAAATTGTTATGTTGAAAACTTAAGGTTTAAAAAGCATATCGATAGTTATACTAATTACCCCCCCCCCCCCCCCCCCACTGAATCCGCCACTGAACCCGTGGAAAGTGTGTTGCTAAACTAGAATCGGAAAGTATGCGTGACAAAATCCTCAATTTAAAAGACTTGACAATAAGAACAATTGCGTAAATGCCCAGGATTTATGATTAATCATGATTAATGGGACATCACCTACTTGCACACTGACTATAAAATGTGAATATCATCTAGGTATATAGTACACCTTTCTTATGTTAACAATGGCAATTTTTGCGCGCGTCGCGGGAATTAGTTTCAATGTTTCATTATTCATGCTTAACAAAATGGCTTCAGGAACGTTTTTCTGGACTACTTTATAGTTTAAGAACTGAAAGTGTGTTTTTTCTACAGGTTTCAACATTATAATGGGTCTCACCCTAAATATTGTTGATTCCAACTTCTTTAGTAGGGAGTACAGAGAAAAAAAGACAATTATTGATTTTTTTTAAAGTAAAATAATTTGGTTTGCACATGCAATCATGTTCTTGGTTTTATTTTGAATGTGACGTGCACACTTTGTGTTTTTATTTTACTACTACTGCTACTTACATTATGTTGGGAATCACTGTTTTGTTTAGTTAGTAGGTAGGCATGTGCGAAAATGACAAAATGCTTCAGAATGCTGAATATTTGCCTTAAAGAAATGATTATAACACAAGAGCTTCCAGGGGCTTCGTTAAAGGTATATTATGTGATCTTTCCATGGAACGCCCTCAACATCGAAAAAAAAATTGAAAGCAGATTTTCTTGCAGATTTACATTTCTGATCATAAATCGTACATACATTCCAAGTTACAGGGCGATACGATTCTTAATTACTTCAAAATCATGGGTTTAGAGTGAAAATAAACTGTCGGATATCCGACAACTTATTTTATTCTAGTCTAAATTCACTCTAAAACCATGATTTTGAGGTAATTAGGAATCGTATCGCTCTGTAACTTGGAATGTATGTACGATTTATGATCAGAAATGTAAATCTGCAAGACAATCTACTTTCTAAAAAAAAATCATGAATAGAGGGCGCTCTCTGGAAAAGATCACATAATATGCCTTTAATCAAGCGTACCAGTAAGTTACTCGTACGCTTGATTAACGACGCCCATGACGATTGTCGAAATTAAAGTGTTGTGTTGATATTTGCAAGGAAAATCACCGAATACGTGTATGGCTATAACCATGGTAACGTATGACACACAGATGAATTATTCCTTAACATTTGATACGCACTAGAATTTGAGAAGTCTGGGATAATCTAGCGTGTTGATTTCTAAAAAGTAAAAAAAGCCGTCACGTCACCCAGGTTTAGTTGAAGCTCCTTTTCACACATCTTTACATCTTTTGACTTGTAGGCTACAAATGTAAAGATAATTTATCTAGCTATGTTGACTTCCCAAAAAGGGATAATCGAGATGGCGAGATTATTATCTTGCTAAGCCGACTTATTAAAAATGGTATACTAAAGGGGCACTGAGAAATCAGTTTATTTACTGCTGACATTTAACATGTTGTGATTAGTTGATAATGTGCAATATTAGGTCAATATCATATGGAGAAGGGGGGGGGGGGGGGGGGGGGGGGGGGGGGGGGGGGGGGGGAGGTAAAGTATTTTCATGTTGTTTTGAAAGAGGGTTTGGGAGTTTGTGTATGGAGTGCATGCTTAGTGGATATATCTGATGACGAATTGTGTGGTAAGGGGGGGGGGGGAGGTAAATGTGTGGATTACTGAGTGTACACATGTGGTGAGGATGCATTGTGTACATTTGCTTGTAAGTTGTGTGTGTGGATTCTTAAGGGATTTATACGTTTTGTGTGTGGATTTCCAATCATAATTATGTATTATAAATATTATCGCTGTTTTTTCTTGTATTTATGTATCTTTTTGATGCTAATATTTTATGTTTTTATATTGCAGTGAAAAATGCGCAATTTGGCCTTTGGCCACAATGTTTTTTTATAATAAATTGAATCGTAATCTTGAAATAAGAAGGCCTTAGAAGAAAATTAAGGCGTGGATATCGAGCGCAGTGTCACGAGTATATTGCATTCGTTAGCCTAAATCTGGTAAAATTTGCTCCGCGTATAGAAAGCAGCAAATGTTATGTAGTGATTTGTCTGTTACAACCTTCTATTTTTCAGTCCTGACCCTTTTCCGGGAAAAGTAAGGCAATTGGAGACCCACAAAATGGATATTTGCTGTGTTAGATTGACACCCAGTGCTGCGGATATCATGCGGTCAAAAATATGTTGAAGAACTTGTGTAATCGTGTGTTTTTCTGGCTTGCAATGCATTGTGGGTTCCTTGCTGAGCCTTCTCTGGGTCAAAGTTTGTTCAGCCAATCATAACCACTTATCAGCAGATTTGAGAGTTATATATAAGTTGGAATGGAGTGAAATTTATAGTTGAATGTATAGTTCGAGATAAGTTAATATGAAGTTTATGATGTTAACCTTTTTATTTTTGGACGAAAAGTAACGAAATAATTGATCAAACTATTCAATGAAATAAGAGGCATAAAACAATATTATATTTACGAAAATAAGTAATGCATCAGTGATCAGACATCAAGTACAAGCTAGGTAACTCAACTGCATTTAAATACTCTTCACTGTAAAACCGATACTAACCAACTGAAACTCAACTATTTGTGCCCTAATTGATCTGTCGTCATGCAATTAAAAAATGGCATCATATACATCAGGCATGTGATCAGACGAGTTAATTTGTTGAACTAGGGTCACTCAAGGTTCTTGATATCCCATGAGTATTATGGTGTACTATATACTGTGTTGAGCAAAAAGCTATGTATCAAATCGATAGTACCAAGTGTATGGCCGGCCAAAGGGGTCAAAATGGTATAAATGTATGAGAAAGGTGTCGATGAGAGAAAGGTGTATAGAAACTAGAGAAAGGTATAGGATAAAGAGATTAAACAGTCTAAAATCTATAGAAAGGTATATATAAAAACAAGAGAAAGGGGTCAATAGAATAAAGAAAGGTGTGTAATTTACAGAAAGGGATCTAAAGTGAAGAGAGGTGTATAATATAAAGAAAGGTGCATGCCTAGAACGGAGAAAGGTGTATAATTTAGAGAAAGGGGTCAAAGGTCATATAGGGGTCATTAGAGGTCATTGTAATTCTAATATGAAACGGACAATTAACAAATTACAAGGACGGTATTCATACACGTGGATTGCATTGAAAGGGTCTAATTGCACTGCTTTTCATTCGTTGTTCACGCGGCACTGGTTCGCGGCGTTTCACTACGGGTGAATGGGTAATATAAAACGTGTTAACATGACGTGTTAACATGTTTTTATTCGTTTACTTATAAAAAGTATATACAAAAATGGTAAATTTCGATTTGTATTTACTATTTTGTATTTGTCAATAATTGCGTATGTGTTGTTTAGCAAGGGGGTGCTATTGTGAGCATATCAACGTTTGCGCAAGTGCATTGATTTTTCGACAAACAAAACATACGTATTATATTAACCTAATTCATACACGACACTATACAAATCAAAATTCACAATTTAAGCATAATTTTGAACTATGTTAAAACGAATAAAAACATGTTAAGGCTCTTGCCCAAACACAAGTAGAGAAATGCTCGAGGAAAGAGCGGGGAAAGCGCGATTCTTTTTCTTTATTGCTAAAAGGAGTGACAAAGGATCGGTGATTAACTCCTTACTGAATAGGTATATACTTAGTAGCCCTAATCTACAAACACAAAAATGGGGGGTTTCAGATGCTAATAGACGCCCTCTCTTGATCACAGTATCAATTCAGCGGTATGGATAAAACCACGCAAGTAGCATATCAATGGATAGATTAGACTTTAAGCTTCCAGAAAAAAATATAACAAATAATTAATTATGCAAATAATATGTTAATTAGCTCATGAATAATTAATGAGGTTTGATTACAAATTAACAAATATATTCAATTTTCAATGAATATTGCAATATTTCACATCATCAAGAACATTAATTCTGTGACTTTTACTCAAATTAGCGTACAATAATTAGTTTCTTACTTGATGCAAAAGTAATCTGAATCATATTATAATATTTTGGATGATTTTACAGGCATTTTGTGGTTAAATTTCATGTCATATTTGGTCTATTTTAGCAACAAAATTACACATTTTTTTGTGGTTACATTTAGTACTTTTACAAGAAAATAATATGATGATAGTGAATAATTCTTGTTGGAATGGGATACAAGTGACACAATTCATCTAAAACTATCACAATATTAGTTATTTTTTATGTAAAATATACCTAAATTCATATTTTATTCATTTTTAGACCCATCGTGCCATATGGCACGACATTTGTAGATTAGGGTTAACAAGTTTTCTAACACGCGCAGTGAAAATCGGCGAACCCGCGATTCCTGTACAACGAATTAAAACAAAGAGCGCGGTGCGAGAATTATACACTTTCAATGCACTCCCGCATATTTTAGTTTCTTGCTTTCTGATTGGTTCGACTTAGTGTATGAATAGGTCTATACATGCGTATGTTTTGTTTCTCGAAAAATTAGAAAAATCAATGCACTTGTGCAAATGAATAATACGGGGTCGTGCCATTATCAGATTATTCACACATCAACATCAGCGCGCGTGCTTAGTAGAACACAAGGGTAAACATGAAAGTGAAAATAAAAAAAATATTGAAAGATTCACGACGTATATAAACTGCTCAAAAAAGTTTGGAAATTTGTATTCTATCGCCAGTTTTTGGATATATTGTGATATATTCATATTGTGAATCATATCAATGTAAAGCTGATGTGTTCTTCTTTCTAACGATACATTTGTAGCAATCACTTGTTTCAGTGCTAAGCCATATGCTAGAGAAAGTGGGGAGGTCACACTCAAAATGTGCCAAATTCCTCAATAGTTTGCGCTCAAAAGACTATCTTTGTCGTCTGTTAAATGAAGTGTTACATTGACCACTACTACTAACAGTATAGAGTGATGCTCTATTGACCTTTGAGCATAAAAAGTGTTGATTTTGGCACATTCAGATTGAGACCTCTCCACGTTCTCAAGCAAGTAGCACTGGTACAAGGTATTGCTACAAATTGGATATCATTGTAAAGATGAACACATCAGCTTTTTATTGATATGCAACACAGTATGGAAATATTCCGAGATATTTGAACATGTTAACGGGCCGTATTCTTGTACTAAACACGGTTTTAGCTTAAAATCCTGTTGAACTAAACGCGTGTCTAACTTAAACGTGAGTTTATCCTCCGACGTGTTTAACAAAACACGATTTTAAACTCTGCAAATATCGTTCCCAGAGTGGTCCTGCGTTGATTGTACACGGCCATGTGTTTTGAACTCGCCACCCTTCCCGTTGCATGTTCAGATTTTTACATTTTACACCATCTGAACGGTAATCTCACAAGGAATCTAAATATGCGATTAGAATTTGCATAAGACCTAATGGTAACATGTTGTGATTAAGAATGTTAAAAAAATATCGATTTTTTTCTTTATATTTTGATTAAAGCTCAATATTTTTTTATTCCTATCCTAATCATCATTTTACTGTGCATATTAGTTCCTTATGCAATTTACCCATCAGAACATAATGGTTGTCAAGTGTAACTTGTTGAAATATACTATATCGGGAAGTAAATGAGCACAAACGTTTACATTTCAAATTTATTAGAGTTTACACATATATTTTTTGGCTATTCACCCTATCCTATTTTAAGCAAGATTTCTGAATTCCCCTATCCGAGAGCCCAAAAATGTATAATTTTGGTATAATCGGTTGAATAATTTTGTTGTTATAGTCATGTATGTAAAACCGATGAATTAGGGCAAGTTTACTGTCGCCACCCTGACTTTCGAAGTATAATCAATCATATCTCAGCCAAACAGTTATAGAAATACCTGATTTATTCACACGGTGTAACTAGATAAATAAGCTTTCAAATGACACCTAAACCATTATCTCTACCACATATAGTTGTTGAGTTAATAGAGAGAGATGGATGATTCGTCACCAAAAATGCAACGCCGCCACCCTTTTTGGGTGGTTAGTTCAAAACACATGGCCATACAGGTATTTAATTCATTGTGTCCCTAATGGGTTACAATAGATATCGACCGAATGCCTTAAATACACGGTACTTTTAAATACTACACAATCCGCACGTCAGCTTGCACCAGACACGGTTGAGTGAACATTCAGGGCATACAGTTGGTGCGCTAGTTTAGTTAAACGCGCACTAAACTACCCCCCGTACCCATGTTTAAAGTTAGACACATTTTGGCGAGTTACACGCGTTTTTAAGTAAAACAAATGTCCGAGAATCGCGTTTAGTTAAACGCTGTGTCTAAAGTCAAAGTTAGAAGTGTGTTTAACTTAAAACCGTGTTTAACTACGTACGAGAATACGGCCCTTTGTGTTTGAAAAAAAAATCCGTACTTTTTTTGAGCAGTTTAATTAACATAATGAGATGTTCACGAGTCTTCCTTTTGCTCTCTTTAGGCACCCTTTCCCGAGAAGTCTTTTGAGAGGATCAGACGAGTCCGGCGATTAAAGAAGTCGACCAATCGGTTACAGCTTACAATTAGATGGACATTACGGTATGCGCATGAAATTATTAAGACTTTCATCATCGTGCGCAAAGAACTGTTAACATCAATTACAAGGTTCTATTGCTTTGATCAATCAAACCATTTCAAATCGGGATAACAAATTTGGATTATCAGACTGGTACCCAGCGGTATTCAGTTCCTGCTTTATTACCACGACCGTGTAGACATTCGGAACCAGCACTTTGGTAGGTCATTGAAACGTAACCTTGAAAAGGTCTTTACTTTTGGTAATACATTTGGAGTGTTTATGTCTATTTTTCTTAATCGAGACAGTTGCGTCATCTTTAGGCGCACTATTCACGCAAGCTTATAATTATACCTAAGTAAAATCGAGAAAATGTGCGGGGTTTGTAATCAACCATTAGTTATTATATTACTGTATCACGAAGGTTGCTAAAAAGACGCGTTTCTGGTTATTTATTTTAGATTAAGAACAATGACTAATATATTGTAGGGAAAAACCTGTTTCTTTTACTGATATTTCGTAAGATTTAACCCCGAGAAGTGAATATAATTTTCTATTTAACTAGTTACGGAAGCGCTACATTTGATTGTGTATACTTATAGGTGAATTTATGAAAATAAATATAATGTATCCTTTATATACAGTTTCCCTGTTGTTCATGCTATTTATGACCAACCTATAAATTGCACGGTTGTATGTGACGAATTTGTATTTGACCCTATTTACGAAGAAGTAACTTTTATGGCCACACGATTCCAATGCCCACACTCGTGCACATGTATATTAGGTAATCATGAGTTAGCAATAAGCTGCCCCGATGGAACATCATCTGCAATACAGGTGTTGTACCCGAGATCCATGAATCGATTATCATGGAGTAGGACTGGTCTAAATGGAATTAAGCCCAAAGCATTTGTGCTTTCACAGCCTTTAAACCTAAATAACATAAGCATTGAATTAACAAATGACCTGTATTTGCTTGATTTATCCTTCAATAATATTGTGGAACTTCATTCCTGGCAATTTGAAGCCATTACCACCCTGGAATTGTTAGATCTGTCCAACAATAATATCACCGAGGTAGGCTTACATCCGCTCTCCTTTCAAGGGCTAACCAACTTGAAGTGGTTATATCTGTCCAGCAATGATATTGCGGAGCTTCACCCTTATCAATTTCAGGGGCTTAAAAATCTGGAAGACCTAGATATATCCAAGAATAACATTATTGAGCTGCAACCTCAATTGTTTGAAAGGCTTACAAACCTGGAATATTTATATCTGTCTAATAATTATATCCTAGAGGTACACCCGAAATTGTTTCAAGTGGTTACCAATCTGTGGTTGTTAGATCTATCCAAGAATAACATTATTGAGCTGCAACCTCAATTGTTCGAAATGCTTACAAATCTAAGTTATTTAGATCTGTCAGACAATAATATTATGGAGGTAGGCCTACAAATGTTAGAAAGGCTTACCAACCTGGAATATTTATATCTGTCTAATAATTATATCCTAGAGGTACACCCGAAATTGTTTCAAGTGGTTACCAATCTGTGGTCGTTAGATCTATCCAAGAATAACATTATTGAGCTGCAACCTCAATTGTTTGAAATGCTTACAAACTTAAGTTATTTAGATCTGTCAGACAATAATATTATGGAGGTTGACCTACAAATGTTAGAAAGGCTTACCAACCTGGAATATTTATATCTGTCTAATAATAATATCGTGGCGGTACACCCGATATTGTTCCAAGGGGTTACCAACCTGTGGTGGTTAGATCTATCCAATAATAATATTGTAGAGCTAGAACTACTGTTTTTCAAAGGATTTACCAGGCTATATTATTTAGGTCTGTCAAACAATAATATAGTAGAGCTATACCCACAGCAGTTTGAACGTCTTCCCAACCTGTGGAAGCTAGAGCTGTCTAACAATAATATTCAGGAGGTACACCAACAGGCTTTTGATGGGCTTGTTAACTGTTGGGGGTTATATCTATCCAACAATAATATTGTAAAGCTATACCCACAGCAGTTTGAAGGTCTTCCCAACCTGGAGTGTCTAGAGCTGTCTAATAATACTATTCAGGAGGTACATCAACAAGCTTTTGATGGGCTTGCTAACTGTTGGGGGTTATATCTATCCAACAATAATATTGTAAAGCTATACCCACAGCAATTTGAAGGTCTTTCCCACCTGGAGTGGCTAGAGCTGTCTAATAATATTATTCAGGAAGTACACCAACAGGCCTTTGATGGGCTTGTTACCTGTTGGGGGTTATATCTATCAAACAATAATATTGTGCAAGTACACCCGCATCAATTTAAAAATCTCACCAACCTGGAAGCATTAGGCCTATCCAACAATGATATTGTGGACCTACCCCCGCAGTTGTTCGAAGGACTAACCCGCCTAACCTATTTAACTTTGTCCTACAATAATATTATGACTTTACATTCACAGCAGTTCGAAGACCTTGCTAATCTATACACACTAGATCTATCATACAATAATATTGCGGAAATACACGCGCGTCAGTTCGAAACACTAACTAACCTGCATCAGTTGTATTTGTCCAACAATCACATTAATGCCATATATTCACAGGTATTACAGTCACTTAATGATCTTGAAATCATTGACTTTAGTAACAATAATCTGCAAATATTTGAATTGCCTACGTCAGTACAGTACCATCAACTAATAAGCATTTTACTTTCTAAAAATAGGTTGTCGAGCTTCCCGCGAAATCTATTTCAAAACGTTTTGAGTTTGAAATGTCTTGATATATCTGAAAACAAATTTGATCAATTTGATCTTAGGTTGTATTTTATGAATAATTCAATGACCAAACTTGATTTGGTAGATTTGAGACACAACAAGTTACACGGGGTAAACTATGAGTCATTTAAAGGTGTCCCCAATTCAACAGAGTTATACGTTGAAAATGCTGCTACTGGTTGCTTCATAAAATCAGCAACATGCACAGCCACAATACCAGCTTCACAATTTTTGACATGTGGCAGTTTGCTTTCAAATCTAATTCAAAGAATTACTATGTGGATACTGGGGATTTTTGCGGTTATCAGTAACGCTTGCGCGCTGTATTATCGTTACACACACAGTGATAACATTAACAAGGTTCAGCTTTTGTTGATCTCAAATTTATCAATCTCCGATCTTTTCATGGGTATTTATATGCTAGTGATAGCCGCAGCAGATATCTATTATTCGAACCTGGGACATTTCCCCTCCGAAGCATGGAGATCAAGCATTGTATGTAAGGTAGCCGGAACTCTATCTATCCTGTCAAGCATGGCTTCGGTATTCCTCGTCACTCTTTTAAGCATAGACAGATTTATGGGTATTCGATATACTTTTAGCAGTAAGAGATTAGACTCATCTTCAGCCAAGGTAGCAATAGCTGTACTTTGGGTAGTATCAGTATAGTACTGAGTATCGTTTCAACCATTTTGTCTGGAACTTACCCGGATTTATACGACGTATCCGAGGTGTGTAGTGGTCTCCCACTTTCAAGAGTTAATATCTTTAGGACTATATATTGGCAATATGATCTGGGAATTAGAGATATTAATTACAAGCCTATTACATTAAATAATACCCTAGATATTGTAGTTGGCACTAAACCAGGCATGTATTTTGGTATTGCGATGTTTTCCATTGTCAATTTGATGTGCATGCTGATAATTACATTCGCCTATATCGGGATATTCATAACAGTGCGACAAACAGCCAAAAATGCCGGACGAAATCAAAGTCAGAAGGAAGAACTCCGAATGGCTATCAAAATGGGCGTGATAATTATAACAGATATGATGTGCTGGCTGCCAATCATTATACTTTCAATATTTGTACAGAGCGGGAGTATCACAGTCAAACCTCATGTCTATACCTGGATTGTAACGTTTGTACTGCCCATTAATTCCGCTGTAAATCCATTTCTTTATTCCTTGGCCTCTGTTATATATAGTTTCGTTGAGAAGAAAGACACTGAAAGCAAACGTGATGTTAATAGTATGGCGTTAAATGAACGGTTGAGTTAAAACAACAATGCTCACTCATGTCACTAAGGAAAATAGACAAAATGTTTGTGAAAATAGACCCATTGGGGATTTTGTAGCACAGATTATACGCCATGTTTAGGTATTTTTTGCAAAAAAAGCGACCCATTAGAGCGGCACAAATCCCTGTTTGGCTCTGAAAAGAGCCGTTGAAATCAGAAGTCACTGCTACCTCTGTTGAAGGGCGGCTCTGAAAAGAGCCGTTGAAATTACCAAAGGTTCCTAATGCCTCTGCTACTCAGCTGGTCTCTGCCAGTTGCCCCAGCGATGGATGGGGTTGTACCGACGGTTAAATTCGGGTTTTGTTAAACACGTCGTTTAAAAGATAAACTTACGTTTAATTTTAGACACGAGTTTTAGTTAGATACGATTTGAAGCTAAAACTGTGTTTGTACGAGAATACGGCCCTAGGTGTAAGACAATATCCGCAACATCATCATCCTTCGGCTGCGGAGCAGGCGACCACATGTTTTCTCCAAGCACGGCGATCTGTAGCAAGAGTGGCTATCTGACGTTCTTGAAACATGCCTTCATTGTCACCAAGTAAGCGTTGTATGTACTTCAAGTATGATGTGCTTGGACGACCAGGTCTCCTTCGGCCATGTGTTGGTATGTAAGTGGCATACATTCTAGCAGGCTCTTCATCAGGGAGACGGAGAATATGTCCAAGAAATCTCAGCTGTCGACTTTTTACTCGGTTGATAAGAGGCTCGGTCTTGGTCGTGTCATAAATGGTGGTGTTCGGGACATGATCCATGCGTTTGATGTTAAGCATTATCCTGTAGCAAGATGTAGCATAGGCATTTATTTTACACTCCATATCTTGAGATATCACCCAGGATTCACAGCCATACAGCAAAATCGTCACACAGGTGGTGCTAAATAATTTCACTTTTGTCGCGATAGCTACTTGAGGACTCCTCCACAGGTGTTCCAACTTCCAGAATGCGCACCATGCCAATGCCCTGCGTCTTTTAAGGTCACTTGCACCCGATGCCATCATAGAGCCCAGATATCTGAAATCCGTCACATGGCTGATGTCACATGGCTGCAGTTGGCCGTCATATACTCCGTTTTGGGAACGCTAATGATGAGGCCAAGGTCTTTTGCTGCTGCAGCAGTTTTTGTCAGCTGGGTCTGAGCTCGTGGAATTGTGGTCTCAAGTAAGGCAATATCATCAGCAAAATCAAGGTCGTTTAGAACAACGGCAGGATGACGTCTAGAGCGACGCTGATGTGTCACAACTCCCGAGTCAAGGTCAGATGTGGCTTTCTTCAATAGATAGTCTACCAGTATCACAAATAGGAATGGAGCTAGGACATCACCTTGTAGCACTCCAGTGGAGACAGCAAAAGGATCTGAGATGCTGCCATCTACCATCACAGCACTTTTCGAGTTGTTGTACATCACACCTTTGGCATCTACATGTACAAGAGGTTTTGGTATTCCATAATGTCGCAGTACTGCAAACATGACTTCCCTGTTTATTGAGTCGAAAGCTTTCTTGAAGTCTATGAATGTGACTGTGAGAGGTAACTGATGGTCCTTGAACCCTTCCATAATCCTCCTGAGGATATGGATTTGCTGTGCACAGCATCTTCCAGGACGGAAGCCAGCCTGGTTGTTTCTCAAGATGGGTTCGACATGATCTCTAATTCTGTTTAGCAGGATCTTGTTATACACCTTGGCTGCAATTGACAGTAGCGATATTCCTCTATAATTCGTCATTTGAGATAGGTCTCCCTTCTTTGGTAGAGGTACAATAACGCTGGTGGTCCATTGGTTGGGTGGTTTAAGAGTAGTGTAGACTTCCATGCAAAATCCATGGACAACATTGACCAAAGCTTCACCGCCATCTTGGAGTGCTTCTGATGTAATTGCACAGTCAAGACCCGCAGCTTTGTTGGGCTTCATTTGACTTATTGCTTCCTGAGTCTCTTGATGTGTGGGAGGGTTAATTAGGATTGGTAGATCCTGGGCAGCAGGTGAAGGTAGATTGGATGGAGTTTGACCGCTGTCATTATTTAGCAATGAACTGAAGTACTTCTTCCATTCGGCAAGCAGGTCTTTGTCATTTTTTGGGGTGGTACCATCTCTTTTCTTAACCTTGACACTGGACTTTCTGTCTTTCTCAAACTGTTGGTATCTCTCAGTTATCGGTGTGGATGTGTCGTTGCACTCAAGGATTTCGAATCTGTTTGATAGCTCAATCTGAAATAGCTCTTTCGTGGCAGCATTCTTCAGCTTTTTCCAGTCAAACCTCTGTCTCTTGCAGGGTATCCCTTTGGTGGATCTTAGGCTGCACTTAAGCTTGATGCTGAGGATCCGGTGATCGGAGTCTACTTCCACCGAGTTGTAGGCTCTGCAGTTCCGTAAGGAGTTAGTCCACTTGCTGTTTATTAGAATGTGGTCCAGCTGATGTTTTGACCCTGCTGGGTGCATCCATGTCCAGAGACGACGTCTGGGTTGAGGAAATCTTGACTATGCGGGACGAAGTTTGAATTCCTCGCACATGCTCACAAGCCTCTCTCCATTGCTGTTTGTTGAGTCATAAAAACAGTGAGGTCCAACAATATCGGGGTGTGATGAGTGGCTGTCTGATCCTACTCTGGCATTGAAGTCTCCCAAAACCAAGTGGATGTTATCCGCAACAAACAATGGCGTTATTTCAATTATGACCACGCCCTTGGTATTGTAGACGCATTATCAGTCACTTTATAATTATAATTCTTTAATTTATAACGTTCTGTTCTGTATTTAAGATCCCAATAGGGATAGAGAAAACACTAACTGTTGCATTACATTTAATAAAATGAATGTGTTAATACTAACTTGATATATTTTATGTTGTAAAAGGATCCACTTATGAAAAAATGTTGTTTGAATTGTGTATAATACTTTGTTGGTAGCCAATGCGATATAACAATCAACGAAATTATATTTACAAAGCACAATATGAACAATAAACTACACATAGTTTAAAATTGACATTTTCGTCTCGTGTCCTGAGTTATCTTTAGAGTTTCCGCATATAATCAAGCAGTTTAAACTAAATTTGATCTACATTTGTACTACTAAATGCGAACTAGCAACCCTTCCTGCCAAAGTGGATCATCGCCAATGTGTGGATGAAATACTCGGGGGTCACTCATGTATAAAAGTTGTATAATCATCCGTGTGAATCCACACTCAAAAACTACCCTTAATAACGCTGACTCTCAAAGAAGGAGAAAGTGACCCTTAACAATGATAGCTTGACGAATCATACTAGCAACGGATTTAGGTTCTCAAGAGAGAGTTTAGACGAAAAAACGTATACAGTATTAATGTGTGATTCAGTTTTGTTAGTAAATTTGTCTTGTAGGCCTGACCTTTCTCGGCTATTTTTACAATGAAATGTGACTATCGCCCAAGCTACCCAATAGCGTGGATTCAGGTTGAAAAAGACACTCTTATTCTCTGAAATTGGCGATTTTGATACCCTTAGCATGGGCGTGCCCGCGTTGTGGTCGAAAAAAAGAAAGAAACCCATTCACCCCGCGGATGATTACAACATTATACCTGACCGGCCCCGTGATGAAATAACAATGTATATGGCAAGTAGATTTTTCGACGAAAAACCAAGTTTATCGGTCGAGAAACCTAGTTTTTCAAAAGAAAAAAACTATGACAATCAACGATAAACTTGGTTTTTCGATTTGATAAACCTGGTTATTCGATTCGATTTTGTCATAGTTTTTGAAAAAAATTATCAGCCGAGAAACTTGGTTTTTCATAAACTATGACAATCAAATCGAAAAACCAGGTTTATCAAATCGAAAACCACGTTTATCGTTGATTGTCATAGTTTGTTTCTCGACCGATAAACTAGCATGGTTTTAAAACAAATATGACAATCGAATCGAAAATAACACTGACAAAATAGTTTTAAGAATAATAATGGCATAATTAAAATTAAAAACACATACGTTTAAGTCAAAACACCCATGGTGTTGGTGGTCGGGGAGGTAAAACTAAGGATAGATCAAACAATAAATATTGGATATCCTACATTCTTAAATAGTAAATAGTGGATATCCTACATTCTTAAACAGTAAATAGTGGATATTCTACATTCTTAAACAGTAAATATTGGATATTCTTAATATTAAGACCGCCCCATTCTTAAGGGGGCGGTCTAGCTTGATTTGACCCAAATTTGGAAACACATTTTCTCAATGTTACCACGGACCTACCGCTTAGTGTTATGGTTATATGACCTTTCGTTTTCTAGTTACGTTTGTTCCCGTGTTTAGCCAATCAGAGGCCTTGCATGGTAACCATGGCAACCAGATCAAAATAACACGCGTTTTCTGAAACGTCTTGACTTAAGCTTATTTGATATATAACAATAATATAAGCGGTAGGTCCACGGTTACATTGAGAAAATGTGTTTCCAAATTTGGGTCCACGGTAACATTTAGAAAATGTGTTTCCAAATTTGGGTCAAATCAACCTAGACCCCCCCCCCCCCCCCCCCTTAAACTATTTTGATAGTGTTATTGCGCTTTATTCCGCTGAGGGCGCTATAACGGAATAAAGCTAATATATCACATTTATTTTTGACAAACCAGGTTTATAAAAAGAAACTATGACAATCGAGTTCATCAAATCGAAAAACCAAGTTTATTGTCGGTTGTTATATAGTTTTTCCTCGAAAAACCAGGTTTCTCGTCCGATAACATTTACCAGGTTTATCAAAAGCTATGACAATCGAATCGAAACACCAGGTTTATCAAATCTAAAAACCAAGTTTATCATTGTGTGTCATGGTTTTTCTTGAAAAAAACCAAGTTTATCGTTCGAGAAACCTGGTTTTCGAGAACAAACCTATAACAATCGATGATAAACTTGGTTTTTCGATTTGATAAACCTAGTTTTTCGATTCGATTGTCATAATTTTTGATAAACCTGTTTTAGAAAAACTATGAAAATCGAATCGATAAACTTTGTCACCGCCATCTTGGAGTGCTTCTGATGTGATTGCACAGTCAAGACCTGCAGCTTTGTTGGGCTTCATTTGACTAATTGCTTCCTGAGTCTCTTCAAGTGTGGGAGGGTTAATTAGGTTTGGTAGATCCTGAGCAGCAGGTGATGGTAGATTGGATGGAGTTTGACCGCGGTCATTATTTAGCAATGAACTGAAGTACTTCCTCCATTCGGCAAGCAGGTCTTTGTAATTTTTGGGATAGTACCATCTCTTTTCTATTATATACACTCATGTTAAATAACCCTTGAATGCCCCTTTAATGTTAAATTTTACCCTATTTGTCATCATACAAATATCTATAAATGTCATAGACCATGTCATGTCAAACTAGTTTGTTGATTTATTCAAGCATCATGTGATAGATGAATCAACTAGTGAATATAAGTGGCAAATAAAACTATAAAAATGAGAAAAGAGCCCTTTTGTGCCTTTATTTTATTTTTATTTTAGCAGCTTTAGGTACGAATTATTCCTTAAATATACATTAAATGACGTCGAACTGATTATTGGTGGATAGTACATTGTTCAAAGATAGAATGTGCACAGAAAACGCAAAAAAACTTAAACTATTTGAGCACTTTATTTAGCCTGGACGACAAGCTGTAACAAAGAATGCCGTGATAAAATATTTGTGAACACATTTATTGCCTTTGGCTGGTCTACTGTTTAGTAGTCGGGAATCGGGATCAATTAAAGATGTAAATAAAAGTATAATGCCGCCCTCTAGAGGTATGTAGGTGAAATGGAAATAATGCTAGAGAGGGCCATATTTAGCGTTTCGTCATTCATAAAGGAGATCAGTACCGTGAATCAAATCAAAGGCTAAGAAAAAATGTGTATATTTTATAACAGATAGATCACACACATGGTGTGAGGAAGTGTATGTAATTGCCCATCCCTAATAGTTGACAGAGTGGTGCTGGCACGATACAAGGGTGTGACACGCGACTCTTGGCCAATCAGAAGGCTGAAACTACATGCGGCCCCACTTTAGTTGGCGGTTGGTAGCAGAATTCGGCCTCTTTTTCCGCATGTTTGTTTTGGAATGACGTTTGTGAAAACTGACATAGAATTCATCAACAAAATCTTCCATTTGCATGATAAGTAATTCAGCAGTGAACAAATAAAACTACCGGAGAAGAAATATAAACACCCCTGCTGACCAAAATTGAATCTTTTGTTTCATCGTCTCAATTAATTGAAGAAACAGATTTCTGTTAAGGTAAATTTAGGCAAATAAGCTGAAGTTAAACGATGTGTTTAAAATCTAAGTTAAACGCGTGTTTAGCCTAAAACCGCGTTGAAACACGTACGAGAATACGGCCTATAGATGAGGTGACCGTTGTTTACATCAGTAGTGTTTACAAATTGATTAGCGCCTGGTCTAAAGACATGCTAGAGGTACTAGTCCATGACTACTGCATACATTACTATATGAAAGCAAAACACACATCACTGAGCGCCAATTTAAAAAGCACATGCCCTTATGGTGCGCACGCAAACCGCCGGGCAACCAGATTTAGTACCGGGTCTCTCATTGTGCTTAGGGATGCATAACAGGGCTACTGCACTATTACACCGTAAGCAGGGTAAGTAATGATCAATCAAGTGTGAATTAAAGCACCGTTCCCTGTAGGTGCGCACGCAAACCACCGGGCACTACGTCACCGGTCACACCATCTATATTATCATGATATGAATAAGGGAGCACATCAAAACTCGACCGCCGTGCGGTTGCAGCCGGTTTCTATTGTTCTAAACAATGATATGCGGTCCAACCGGGCGGAACCGGCGGTTGCCGCGCGGTCGAGTTTTGATGTGCTCCCTAACTCAATATTCATATTACCCTCATTGTGCCTCATTAAATCGTGTTAGGTCACATATTATGGTGAAACTAATAACCGCGTGGAAAGTGTTAACATATCATACGCCAAGATCTCTACAAAAATAATCAAAGGAAACATTCTCAACCAGTTTGTTTGTTTGTTTAAACGATTTTACTTACAAATATGAATTTAAAAAAATAAAATATGTTTTTAGAAAAAGTGTCAAATTAAGACTATAATGTGGGCTGTGTTATAATTTGACACTTTTTCTATAAACATATTTTATTTGTTTAAATTCATATTTTTAAGTGAAATCGTTTTGGAAATGTAAGAACATCGTTAGTAAAAGTGTCATATCATATGTTGTCCTAAATTTAGTCGGTGTACAAACAATTAATCATTTTTAAAATCCACTTAAAAACACCCCTCCTGACCGACCGACCATATACTTGAAGTCCATAGAACGTAGAACTGTGTTTTTGTATCTTTTCACCTTCACGACTGATGATGATATAAAAAAACATACACCCATTGTAATCACGATCATATTATGAACAAAGGTTCTTCAGTCATGAGGCCCGCTAGTCATAGTAGCAAAATAGTTTCGCTAGTCATAATATGGAAAAGGGTTCGCTAGTCAAAATAAAAATACGGTATAGCATTAGGTGCAAACACATCACCATTCTGTTCACATTAGATTACCAAAACATGGTTGTTCGAGCACACAGCTTCTCAGACCGGTTGCTACGAGCTTTGCTTGAGTGCACACCCATGTATGGAGACTTCACCTATATTATTTGCATCATAGTGCACGTTCACATACTTCCCTGCATCAAAACAATAACAAGGTTTTTGGCCCTAGCAACAGAGTACAATAGGTGCTTCAACATGTTTTGAGCAAATTAGTGCTGTACACTTTTGTCATGGGTCCGTAGTCAAGAGTCATATTAAAAAGGATCCGCTACTCTTAATTACAAAATGTTTCGCTAGTCATAATGTGAGAAAGGTCCATTAGACACACCCTAACCCTAAACTTAACCCTAACCCTAACACTTACCCTATCCCTTACCATTACCCTAATCATTACCCTAATAATTACTATTACGCTTACTCTAACCTAATTATAACACTTTTAAATAATGATTAGCGACCGGTATTTTATGACAAGCGATCCTTTATTTATATTATGACTATAGCGCCCCTTAGTGTGTATTATAACTAGCGAACTTGTTAGTAAAATTATGACAAGCGGACCTTTTTACCAGGGTCATTCAATAAGTTCTACCTCCTAACTCATAACATCGCTAATATGAATGTCAGCATCATAACATTTCTCATGATTATAGCTCTGACTCATAGCTTTACATTTATAGTAAATGATAATTGATACCTGTTACTTTTGTTATGATGCGATCACTGTAAGAGAGTGACTTTGGACAACGGACACGGAAAATCACCCTAAAGATAAACACATGTTTTTTTCGTTTTCTCTCCGTATTGCATGATTCGATATAACAGCCCGGTTTAAATACTGACAATAGAAAACAATGGATGTTTTCTGAATATAATACTGTATTATCATGAATAAATCAGATCGTAAGCAATATTAGCCTTTGTAGGCTTGAAAATAGTATAATATCAACTCGAATGTAATGCTACGTCTATAGGAGATATTTGGCTGTCTTTTAGCCGTTTCCGTCGCACTAAATGGACGTTTGATTTTTACTGCATTGCTGGAAAAGTACAACCACTACTCACACCAATTTACTATGAATTTGTAGCTGGGATTCAATGCTACAATTGTGTAATAGACTGGCTTATATAATAGCAAAGTTATGATGTAGGAGGTAGAACTTATTGAATGACCGTCGTATATAATGTTTATACCGGACCTTCTTTATCATTTTAACGAGCGGGCCTTATGACTGATGATCCTCTTTTTATGACTAGCGAGCTATCAGACAGAGACTACCGCACTCGTGGTAGGCCTATAGTATGGAAAAATACACGTTATGGGTAATAACCCTTATGACGTGGACCCCTCCGAAACTGCCACGACCATTTATTTAACATGATCTTGTGGCATTTTTATCAATTTCATGTCTCTTAATTTGTCATTGCAATATCATTCTCTTGTGGGATAGTCTAGTTTACCTCTATATCCGTATATAATATACTGTTCACCGTGTGTGATGGATCAGTGGAAATGTTCACATGCACAATACATTGTTAAACATGTTGACCGACCTATGGGAGAGTGTTGTTTAAGGGCCATGTCGTATCGCCTGAACGTATGCCAACGTATGCAAAAAATACGTTGGTGTACGTTGGTGTACGCTGATATAGGTTAGGGGTAAGTTGGGGATACGTCGTTTACAATAAGAGCACGCTGTGATACGCTGTGACAATTTGGAACACGTCGAGCCCGCGAAAATGTATTGAGCATGTTCAAAATTTCTCGGCGTACTCAAAGTGTGCTTACTACGTGTTACGTTAGACATACGTTGACATACTATGACATACGTTAGAGGTACGTTACTCGTAAGTTGGTATAGGTTGATGTACGTCGGCTAAAAATAGCTATCTAGCATTGATAAAAACCAAAATAATGCAATTCGTTGGGAAGTTGGACGTTCTTGGACTCTGACAATTTTCGAGTTATTTTGTGTATACGTCGGCATACGTTAAAGTCAAGGTTAAAGGCCCTGTCACACCATGGCGTATGGCCTGAACGTATGCAAAAATATCGAAAATACGTGGGTGTACGTTGGTGAACGCTGATATAAGTTAGGGGTAAAGTTGGAAATACGTCGTTTACGTTAAGAGCACGCTGTGATACGCTGTGAGCTGTGATACGCTGTGATACGCTGTGACAATTTGGAACACGTCGAACCCGCGAAAAATTATTGAGCATGCTCAAAATTTCTCGGCGTACTCAACGTGTGCTTAATTTGTTCTGCATAAGTTCCCGGTACGTTCGTGGTACGTTAGACATACGTTGACATACGCTGACATACGTTAGAGGTACGTTACTCGTTGGTGGTGTACATCGGCTGAAAATAGCTATCTAGCATTGATAAAAATCAAAATATTGCAATTTATTGGGAAGTTGGATGTTCTTGGACTCTGACAATTTTCGAGATATTTTGTGTATACGTCGGCATACGTTCAGGCGATACACCATGGTGTGACAGGCCCATATCGTCGCTATTCTTTCAAAACCTCGTATCTCCAGCTTTCCTCAAAATTGATTATTTGTGTTTATCATGATGTCAGAGACATTATACAAATGATGGTAATGTTTTTATTTGCCACAGCCAATCAGAAGACAGAACAATTTTGCTTTTTCAGCCCCTGTGTTTCAAAACCTCGTATGTATACGAGGTTTTGAAACACAGGTGCTGACCATGTGCTGAGGGGAAACTTCCAACATTCTTGATATTTCGCAGCAAATTTGTGGACTACAGGTGAGATGTTATTGCAAATGGCGTGAATTGATATACGGACTGATTAAATGACGAAATAACGATATTATTCTTTCAAAACCTCGATCTCCAACTTTCTTTTTTTTCATCCTCCTGCAATTTTTTGTGTGTTGAGATACGAGGTTTTGAAAGAATAGCAACGATATGCAATTCGTTGGGAAGTTGGACGTTCTTGGACTCTGAACATTTTCGAGGAATATTTTGGTATACGTCGGCATACGTTCAGGCGATACGCCATGGTGTGACATCGCCTGAACGTATGCCAACGTATGCGTAAATATCGAAAATACGTTGGTGTACGTTGGTGTACGCTGATATAAGTTAGGGGTAAGTTGGAGATACGTCGTTTACGTTAAGAGCACGCTGTGATACGCTGTGACAATTTGGAACACGTCGAGCCCGCAAACAATTATTGAGCATGTTCAAAATGTCTCGGCGTACGTTACTCGTAAGTTGGTATACGTTGATGTTTATCTGCTAAAAATAGCTAGCTATCATTGATAAAAACCAAAATATTGCAATTCGTTGGGAAGTTGGACGTTCTTGGACTCTGACAATTTTCGAGCTATTTTTTGTGTACGTCAGCATACGTTCAGGCGATACGTCATGGTGTGACAGGGCCTTTAACAAACCCAAAGGTGACTAAAAAAGCGGTGCGGAGCAGTGCGAAGCACCGCCCTCCGCGGTAACGCGGACAGGGAGTGCTTGAGGGGAATATGCCCCCCTCCTAACATTTTTGTCTTCTTCAATTTTCGAACCTATTTGGTGCGATTTGGGGTGTACTTTTGACCGATATTTTATCAAAAAGCCATCACTTCATTTCCAATCAATATCGGATTTTTATCAAAGTTAGACAGTGATTTCGTTATATGCGAGAAAGAAAGTGTGCATATATACTGATATTTTCTTGATTTAAGTAAATAAATTGTTATCACGTACCAAAATGAAGCTATTTATATATTTTCCGACCATGATTTTTCATACTATTTTTATACGAATTAGGTTTCGATTCCCCCGACTGACGCCTTGAAATTGGATTAAAGTATATAAAACCTTTTAATTCCCCGAAAAAGAGTACCCTCCCCCCATCCCATGCGCGAATATTTGTTTCTACAGGCTGTAACAAAAAAAAGTTATACAGTTTTGAAAAAAATATTAAAAATATCTCCTGTAGTATTTCTGTTTCAAGTTTTAATGGCCTGCAAGGGAAATTTTCTTAGCTTTCGAATAAGCTTTGTTTCATGACACTCGATGGTCGGTAAGCATAGATATGATCAATTGTCTAAAGTAGTCACGAAATCACCTGGGCCACTTTGGTTTAATCAATGGTAAAATCACTGGGATGAATATGAATGGAATCGAACCAGGAACATAGCAGTAGAGCGCCCTTGTTAGACAACAATGGTTCGTTTCAAGTGGTTAAAAGTATTACAAAGAAGGTTAGGTCTTTACAAATATTATTTATTTATTTTATGAATTTATTTATTCAAATGAAATAAAACTATTTGAAAAAAGAATTATATTGTTCTCCCTAATGTTCCTTGCATGATACTCTAACCATTTAATTTATACAAGCAAGATTGTATGATATTATTGTGAAAGTGGCCCAACCCGATTTCAAGACGACTTAGTAGATTGGTCATAACTTTTAAACGCAAGTAGTTAAAAAGACCAAATAAAATGATTCTGGTGGCCAAAACGGAATTTAACACAGAGTGTAAGAGATTTTGACATTGCATGATTTTAACATTGAATTAAAAATAAAATTGCGATTGTATAACTTTTTTTGTTACGGTCTGTATATACTCAGTTCTGCCTATAAATAATGTATATTTTGGTTTCAAATGGGCGTGACACTTTTTGTATACGTTTGGTTTGACGCATTGAAATTGGAAAGAATAAAGTATATAAAATGCTTTAATTCCCCTCCAAGCTTTTGAATTATATCAGCCAGCGCCCCCCCCCCCCTCTCCCCGCCCCCTCCATTTGGACACGCAGCTGCATATCCCAAGTGGGGGTGCAACGAGGCCTATCGACCAAGTGACCTTACACCATTTGATTTGCCCGATTATCTGTTCGTAAAAACTACAGGGTGAGTCGAAAAAATGCACCAGTAGAAAGAAGCCATTTTTGTTAAAAACTGAGTTGAAGTTTGAAAATGTTTAACCGTTATAAGAATACCCTACTTGTTACTAACTTTGTGTGAAAAAATGAAGTCAATATCATTTTTCGTTTCCCTTTGGTGTACATTTTTAGCCGTGCAACAATTTCACACGTTTGTCCATGAGATACCCCGAAGCATGCATAAGATCGCAAAATGTGTCTCCCTTTCAAATCTGGAAACTTGAGTAGATTCGCTATGTAATTGGAATTTAATGCATCCTTTCTTGTTTACATGTGAGTTAACACGATCAATTTACCTCACCCATGCTATGAATTGCTTATAATGTTCTAAATTTGGATGCAAAACTGAGCCTTTCCAATATTTTGTTGGCGGGATATTCAAATATGAAAATGCAACGTGTGCAATTGCAATTGCAAATCACTGTGTTCGTAGACAAACACGTAAATTGGAGTGTCCGGCAAAGAGTGTCACCAAAGACAAACGGAAATCCGATCGACTCCATTTTTTCACAAAAAGTTTTAAAATTCAAGAAAGTTTTAAAATTCAAAAAAGTTTTAAAATTCAAGGAAAACAAAATGGATTCTTTCCACTATTGCAGTTTTTTGACTCACCATGTATACATATGAATCGTGCCATAATTAAGTAATATTTATGGACATAATGCGTGCGTAGCTCGCGGAAATTTGCTATTTGTATACGGCCATGTGTTTTGAACTCACCACCCAAAAAGGGTGGTGGCGTTGCATTTTTGGTGACGAATCATCCATCTCTCTCTATTAACTCAACAACTAAATGTGGTACAGCTATGGTTGAGGTGTCAGGTGCCTATTTATATAGCTACATTGTGTAAATAAATCAGGTATTTCTATAAATGTTTGGCAGAGATATGATTGATTATGTTGTGAAAGTCAGGGGTGGCGGTGGCGGCGGCGGCGGTGGCGGCGGCGCTGTGTGCAATCTCTATGGGGAATATAGAAAATGTTCCCAATTCTACATTCAATTTACTGTAACTCCTCATCCCTGTATGGTACAAACATGATTTTGCTCTCATTTTATAGATTATTTTATATTCTATAAGATTCTGTTTCAACAAATGTGACAACTATTGTGCAACAATTGTAATCATGAATCGATTGCGTTGTCCTTGGCTTTTCCCCTATTCGCTACACAGTGAACTTGCCCTAATTCATCGGTTTTACATACATGACTATAACAAAAGAAATATTTAACCGATGATAGCAAAATTATACATTTTTGGAAAGCTCTCAAATAGGGGAATTCAAAAATGCCGTTTACATCAGGATAGGGTGCATACCAAAAAAAATATACTTGTAAACTCTAATAAATATGAAATTTAAACGTTTGTGCTCATTTACTTCTCGATATAGTATATTTCAACATGTTTACCATTAACAACTATTATGTTCTGATGGGTAATTGCATGAGGAACTTAAATATGCACAGTAAAATTATGATTGGGATAGGTATACAATTATTATTGAGCTTAAATCAAAATATGAAGAAAGAAAAAATCGATATTTTTTTAACATTCTTAATCACAACAATGTTACCATTAGGTCTTATCTAAATTCCAATAGCATATTTGGATTCTTTGTGAGATTACCGTTCAGAAAATATATACTTTTTATGGGGTAGAACAAATAGTTATTGCTAATATAGATATGCTAATTCGAATCTCAGATGGTGTAAAATGTAAAAATCTGGACATGCAACGGTAAGGGTGGCGAGTTCAAAACACACGGCCATACTAATTTACTTCCGATTCCCCGACTGACGTCTTGAAATGGACGGAAAGTAAGTAAAATGTAAGTAAAATTAGAGTAAAAATTGCCCCCCGAACGTTGATTGATACTGGGACCTACAATCACCGTGATTTTTAAAAAAATCATTTTTATGATAAATATGATGTTTTGTTTTATATAACTACGCGATTTAGGCTCGATAATTACTTTTCTAACATACAACGCGCAATGTTGTGCTTGCTGGGCACCTCCTTTAAACAAATTGATACCGGGGCTTTAAATCACCGCGGATTGTTAAAAATGGCATGTTGAGAGATGGCAGTTTGTATTTGTTTTTATGTACTCCAATAAGATGGTCAAACATGGCGTTCTTAGCGTTATTAAACCATGGCCTTAGGAGGTCCTCAGTCTGCACGAAGTCCTCAGTCTACACGAAGTCCTCAGTGTGTCGGTGTGTTGACAGGTCCGGGTCCACGGAAATGTAAGCAAGATAAACACAATCCCCTCCGCTTTTTTTCTTTCTTTGTCTGTTTCTTTCTTTTTCTTTTCCTTTTTTCGTTATTTTGCAAATCATGTAGGGGGGGGGGGGGGGGGGGGGGGGGGGCTGGTAGCACCGCGCCTGTGCTGGAGCTATAGTTTTGGAGTTAAGAACGTATTTATTACCTCGCTAGTTAGTTCCTTTTTTGTTGACCGCATGTCACGAGCGAATGACAAATTTACACGAATGTACGCCCATATTTCCAAAACGTCGGGCACATGTTAGCTCTATTCGCTAATATGTGACAGGGCCTTAAATACGCTATGCATACGTTGAGCATTCACCATGTGAACGTTTCGCACGTTGGGTGTAGGTTTCTTCTTATTAAGAATTTAAGCGCCGTATATGGCCGAACAGCTGATGAATAAGCAACCTACACCAAACGTACGAAACGTTCACGTAGCGATTGCTCGGCAATGTACCGGGTGTCCCTAAAAAAAGGGTGCACGTGTTTACCCAACTTGTTGACCATGAAGTTCTAATATTTGGTGTAAAATGTTTGCACATATTGAAAGACTAAACACCTGGCTTTCATATGCTGCTTATTTCATCTGATTCGGATTTGTCAATCCTGAGATATGTACAATTAACTAGAGCTACACAGAATCGATGTTGTGCCACTTTACAGTTTCAAATGTTTACTCCAAAGATACAAATTCCACTTGTACTATTTCCCTTTACCAGTGTTATGCAAAATAACATTTTTGTATTGAGATTGAATAGGTTTAAATAATAGAATGAGTGCCTGTGTATCCAAGCAGAACTAAATATAAAGATGTTTGTTACATGATTCGAACCAGTCCTTTGGACGAGGTTTCACCAAATGTTTATTGGGCCTACATTTTCAAAACAATACAGACGGCTGGGTGCGGCCTCAATTTTCATTAGAAGAGGGTGTTCATGGTCTTAAAATATCATGAAACGAGAAGTCCAGCAGAAGTCACCAGAGAGTGTGCTATTCATTTCCCGAACACTCACGTACCATCTAGGAATACACCTACAAAGGAGTATTGGAAATACTTGGTGGTACAAACAAGCACCAGTAATATGAATACAGAACATTCTGGAAGACTAAGGTATGAAAAGTGGCAGGACACAGTAACACATTGATATCGTGCGGCATGCACTTCAGAGGGATCCCAGAATAACTGATCGTAGAAATACCTTACCACATATATATTCCAAGGACATCATTAATTTTGTTCCTCAGCCTCTTTTAAACAATTCTGGTCAAATGCCCACTCCAATGTTTGAAGACGATTAATGCCCATGGATAGACCAATGTTAGTATCGTTTTGATGCTCATAATCAATATTTCTGTAAAAGTGGCACAACGTCGATTTTGGGAAGCTTTGATAAACTGGGTAAAAAAGAAAATGAATGTTACTCAAAATGACATAAACAAAGTGGTATACTTTCTTTTGTTGAACCCTTTATTTATAAGGCACTCGGGATGGCTTCAACTATTGCTACATCATGATTATCATTATAAAAAATAACAATATTGCGTCATTATTGTTATCTTCAGACGCTGGGGGCGTTTTCAACCAGTGGAATATGCACTCCTGCAGCGATGTGTCACCATTTGACATGGATTAAGACGGGAATACTACGGTCGCGGAGAGAGGACAATAATAATTTACTCACTTACGAGTAAGTGTTCAGTTGCTATACAGGGTAAATCAAAAAGAATTGTGCACGATTTCAAACGGCCATTTGACCTTATTGCGTGCATTGAACCATGGAATGTTCGTTGTTTACACATTTTTAAAAATCTTTTATAATACTATCATAACTTTCACATTTCACATAGATTCATCATTTTTTCATTGCATTATCGTTACATGTATAACACATTTTCATATGCTTTTCAGCATGTTTACACATAGTTTCATCATGTTTACATTTCATATCAAATACATGTATAACACATTCACATATGCTTTTCATCATGTTTACATCATTGCATATCATTAAATAACATTGTACAGGGTGTCCCAAAAGTCTATGCACGTTTTTGAAGAGTCATATCTCAAAAAATATAAATCATATGGTATAGATTTAACCATATTTTGATAGACGAGACTTGGGAAATTATTTTGATACCAAACACAACCCTATTGGTGAACCCACAACATTATAAAACTGGTTGAAAGTTTTTGGCCATGTGCGATCCACCCATACCAAGTAGGCCACACATTGTTGCTAAAATCAGGTGCGCATAAATTAACAGTATGAAAGCAACGTTGGGCATTAGTCACAGTTCACTGCTTACTTTGCAACATTAATGTTATTACCAAACTCGGTCACTCATAACATAAATAGGCGTAGTAGACAACATTGCACAGCAAAAGTCTTCATTCAAGATGGTTAACAGGTCAGCATAGATAAGCGAATGCAAATTGTATGGTTCTACGCTGAAACCAATTCAGTTCAACTTACTCAAAAAAAAGTTCAGAAAACATTTTAAAGTGAAACGCGCACCAGGCAGAATATCCATTCTGAAGTTGGTGGATCCATTTTTGAACACAGGAACTGTACATGATTTGTATCGATGTGGTAGAAAGACTGGTAGATCAACATGTCACATTGATGTCATAAGACATGCAGTAGCCATAAGTCCAAAGAGATCTATTCGCCGACTTTTCGCAGACAACAAGATTAAAAGATCAACTGTTCACAGAATTTTGCGTAAGGACTTGAAGAAGTTTCCAAACAAGATTCAGATCAAACAAAACACTAAAGCAGCGGACATATAGTTTGTTATTATGATGGGATCACTACAGGGTGGTCCAAAAAAAACTATACCCAACTTTGGAGGCCATTTTCTCCTAGATGAAAAAATAGTTTAGTAATTTGGTTTGCATATTATTAAAGCATATATCGTTGAGCAAAATTGGTGAAAATAGGGAAGATATTAAATTAATATTTTTTGAGATATTGCTATTTTTAGCGAGTATGTGTAAAAATGGCTTTTCCACGGGAGCTGTCAATGCATCAACATGTTTGAATATGATATGACACAATAATGTAATGAAGATATTGCATTAATATTAAAAAGTATTATTTATCCATTATTTATCCATTTTAGTGTAAATAAAAGCTCTCGCAAAAACATTTGTCAAAGGACTATACGAGACGGTTTCATGCTAATGTTGAATAATAAGTTATCATGTTTTCAAATTGTATAGAAATATGACTACATGCTACTTAATTCCAACATTTATGTCAGTCGTCTAACTCTGAGCTCATGCAATAATAACGCAACAACATTTGGATGTTTTCCGTATTTAAACTTGCTAATGCACATTTTGGCCACAGAAATAATCGTATTGCTTACATTATTAAATTTCTTATTACCCTTAAAATAACCAAAAAGAATATCTGTCACCGACACTTTGACCTTTTTTTCCTGTTACGTCAGAGAGTATTGTATTAATTTCTAACCATACTTTTCTTACATTCTTGCAATGAAAGTGTTACAATAGTATAAAGGTGTGTCTTTATAGACATTAACCCCCAGAGAACTACCGGCCGATTGGTTAGAAAGATAGATACATCATTTATTGCGCCAATCAGTGACAGTGTTAGAATAATTGTATCCCTGATAAAGATTGGAGTGAAATATTTTACAAGCTGTATTTTAATTGGCTATTCAAATGATTATATCTTGCAATACATCAATCAGAACCACTGTAAGATAGGCCGGTAGTGCCCAGGGGGTTATTGAGCAGTCAAGACACGTAGATCTTCTTGTGTACCCGCCATTATAGCACTGCTCGACCCCTCGTCTTGGGCGATACTTTATTACTATATAATATTAGTGCTGGGCAATACCCCAACACCCTTTCTCTTTTGGAAGGAATAGCAAATGATATTATTTATTGCTGGATTTATTTATAGTCATTTTATAGTCCATTCAAGATGTTGTCAATCTCAATATTTGTTATCTACTTGATAACCTTCACATAACCAGTTCAAAAAATGGAGGTGTCTTAAGCAAAGAGTTATTATTGCATGTAAATTTGGCTCATGTAGTCATGTTGGTCAATAACTTGAAACCAAGCTGTTATTATGAAATATGCCAAAACGTGTACATTTTTAATCTTTTAGAAACCAACTGTACTAAATGTGTTTAATTTGCTGTGCATCATCCTTCCTTTTACAGCAACTGGAAAGATTTTCTGAGCATAGGATTATAAGTGTCCCTTTTTATTTATAATGTTTGTTGAAAACACAGGGCACAGCGTGGGACAATCTAATTAACACAATGAATGAGGTTTAGGAAATGTCAGATTTATTCTTTCAAAATCTTCAAACAGCGAATAGGATAAGATGCCATTGTTGCAGTTCTGCATCTTCGCTGCACTTGAGTCTTGGACTTGCTGACACCAGGAGCGAGTAAGGTACCGAACATGTGCTTGTTAAACATCTCTGCAAAGTTCCAAATCAGCATGTTGCAACACAATACTACAGGCAGTCAAATTCAAGGGCAGAAATAAGAGACTAGGAGGATGTCTCTACCTTGAAAATAATACTCTAAACCATCAAAAGGTTCATACCGGTCAGCTTCTAATCTTAGGCAATAGTCCAATTTGTAGACATCAAGATAGGTACATGTATGATGTAGTTTTAACACTGGAAACAGTCAGATCTGAACATGATGTAGTTTCTTCATTTATACTCTACTCACTGTTTTAGAGAGTACATGTATGTTAAAATGTTCATGATGTTGTTTCTCCATTGGAAACAAAAAGGAGCCGTTTCATCATCGGAAACAAAGGGTTGTTCTCCACTGGAAACAGTCAGGTTTATGGAACGAGGCTGTTATGAATTATGATGTTGTTTCTCATCGAAAACAATCCCCTGGAAACATGTTAGGATGATGATGATGATGATGCTGTTTCTCCCGCGGAAACAATAAATGTGTTGTTTCTCCATCGGAAACAATAGATGTGTTGTTTCTCCATCGGAAACAATCACTGTCAGTTCGCCGATTTGTTTACATCAAGTCACTTTGCGATAATAACAGCCGTGGGCAATTAGGTATTTACAGCCCGTCTCCCAAACTGTTTGCAAATTACAATACACGCATGGCTATCTTTTACGTCCGGCATCGAAAAGGTAAAGTCAGTCATTACTTTTTCTGACTTTATAGATGATCCACGGCGACGCGAATCACATCAGAACGGACGGAGTTGCTATAGTGACAGGTATCCCACATATGACACCATGTTACAATAGTATAAAGGTGTGTCTTTATAGACATTAATGAGCAGTCGAGACACGTAGATCTTCTTGTGTACCCGCCATTATAGCACTGCTCGACCCCTCGTCTTGGGCGATACTTTATTACTGGGCCCCCAGTATTGAATTCGATGATCAGCTCATGCCGGAAGAAATGTCCCAACATACTCGTTCATCTGTACTAAGGTCACTATCACTGCACTGTCAAGTGTGCTATGGTTGATCGATAGAGAACTTTATTAGACAGACGCGATTATGACAAAGCTGTAATCCGTACATAAGTTTGTATCGTTGGGACTTAATCAAGAAATGTCGGGAAAATATTGTAATCTCCTCTATTACACGTCGCTGTGCGTGCGTTAAGGTATGCCGAAGGTGAACTTTGGCTGTTAGTTGCGAGGTCATCATAAAACAGGCATCGACCTTGAAGCTGAGAATTTGCGCAGTCCAATAATATTGTAATCTCCTCTATTACACGTCGCTGTGCGTGCGTTAAGGTATGCCGAAGGTGAACTTTGGCTGTTAGTTTCGAGGTCATCATAAAACAGGCATCGACCTTGAAGCTGAGAATTTGCGCAGTCCAATAACTCTAAACACAGGAGGTGTGACCTATATTAACCTCGGTACCAGGCCCCGGTATACACTATATTAGGGATTCACCATTATTCTAAGTTGTTGGATGTTGGGTTCAGGTGGAATTTTTATTAGCCTCAAGGCGAGTCTAATATCCATTCCCCGGTCCATTCCATGGCAGGTAGTACATGTAGTAAGAATTACGAGCTTACTGCCTGCCATGGTATATCTTTTGGGTTGGGTGGGCAAAGTTTGGGGGGTTTTTATCGGTATTTATGCGAAGTTTTTTGCTGGTATTTTATTCTACAACCATCACCCCCTTAAAGTCTAATGGAATATTCAGCTTTACAAATAAATTACATGGAATGTTAGAAGCCATAAAGCAAATATAACACTTGAAGTTGAAGACAATAGCGGCATGTTAGCCCATTCATAGTTCCGTGAAAATATTGACCAAGTTTTATTGTGGCTCATCAATTGACGGGTAAATCTAGCTGACGAATCGGTATGGCTTACCGAATTTACTACGCACCAGAAAATGCGCCCAATACCGCCCGCGGGAAAGCGGTGGTGGTCTGCACCTTGCGGGTCTGCATGCGTTCTTGAAAAACATTCATAGGCAGAGATGGGCTGCTCTGCACGCACAGCTATCATATTTAATTTAGGTATGTATGATTCTGAAATAATATTGCATATTTTATCATTTATTTCATTTTTCATAATTGTATTTTATAGCCGAATTCGCCAAGTTTAGCGTACAGTTGGGCGCATGAGTATAGCAAAACTGATTGTATCGATTGTAGTCAATAGTCTGACTGATACCGACGATATTTACTCTTACACAAAACGCGCCCAACATAGAGGAAAAACGGTTTGCATGCGTTCTTGAAACAGTAATTTCGATCTTTATGATTGTTATTAACATTTACAACTCTGTATACTTCTGTGTATTGTTTCCGTATTTTATGATGGTATATTATTTTACGTTTTTCATAAGTATTTAATATTTTATCGGCCGTATTTGCCAAGTTGGCGTACAGTTGGGCGCATGGGTATAGCAACACTGATTGTATCAATTTGTAAAGTACTTTAAAAATTATATGAAGCTATCACCATTTTGGCCCGGGGGGGGGGGGGGGGGGGGGCACTTGAAATTAATGACTATTGTCATCGCGCACGGGAAGGTACAGCCATTCTTGCCGGGGGGGGGGGGGGGTGGGGGTGCACTCATATGCCGTATCTACGTAGTATAGGCCTATTATGTTACAATGTAGCACAGCAATTAATAATTTGAAGGCCTATAGTATAAGCAGAGAGATGTTATTTATACTAATTTTTATTATTACACCTCCCTGGTATAACAATAATAGTCTTAGAAATTCTGAAATTAACTTAACTGGGTTTTTTATTGATAGGCCAAAAATAGGTTAAATACTGTTTTTCTCGATAAGAGAACTGGCTTTCTCACTAAATAAAATAGGTCTCAGAACTGGTTTTTTTTCCTCAATCCAGTCATCATTGTTGTCAAGGCCTACTGTTTTACAATAAATGTGTGTACACCGTACACGTCCGGGCAAACCGTGGGAACAAAGATTGGGACTAAAATAAAACCATCCATGCTATTGATATTTAATCCATAGGCCTACATCAGGCTTTCTCAACTAGATTTACTGATGCGCCACATTTTACTAACCAACTTGTTGAAGCCTTCACTTGGTAATATTTTTTAGAATTTACAATGGCAAAACTCCCGTCACAAAATATTTTAACATAATATGTAGGCAACATAATAACTAATATTACTCATTTGAGGGCACATGCGGGGGGGGGGGGGGGGGGGGGGGGGGGGGGGGGGGGGGAGGGGGGTTAGGTCAAAAAAAAATCGCACGGTCACAAAATTTCGCACTGTCATAAAATCGCACAGTCCAAAAAGCAGCTCAGTGAACATATAATGGTCATTTCGTAGGGTTTTAAACAATTTTTTACAAAAAAAATTCATTTATTTATAAAAACCACGAGCAGATTGGTCATTTTACTATGGTTATAACGCATATAAGCTTCTCTTCTCTTCTCTTCTCTTACTTTTTTTTTTTTACCGTTGAAAAATTTAGGGGGTTCGATCGAACCCCTCGAACCCCCCCTGGCTACGGGCCTGACACAGTGTGGCGTTTTGCTCCGGGCATTATTGTCCCGGGGAAGTTTTGGCTGGCCCCCCGGAGTAAGAAAGTTTATTGTTTAATTTACATATAATTTACATATTTAGCGTGGGTACGCCGATTTGAATTTGACCTAGGCCTACGGCTCTATGTTCATCCATCAGACGCTTTTTGGAATTATATTGAGTGGACGTGACAAATTTTCTCGACATCAGCATTTCATCGATATATTGATCATTAGCTTATTGCATTGGCAATTGATCGGTTAGAACTTGGATTAGCATTTACCTGTTTGTAAATTGTAAACCAAAGTCTATATTACATAGGTAAGGCACATACTAAAATGACGTGATTTATTCGCGTATTTTAATGTTATTGTAATTACTATTTTAGTTTGTTTTTATAAGATTTTAAAAACCGCGAAGTTTGTAGTTGTCAATTGTTTTATTACTGATATTTGATTCAGGTGCGATTTGACGGTAACATTTGATTTATTTAATAGAGGTTGGTCTTTAGTATATGCGTCTAAAGGCCTAATATCAGTTACCACAATTTGGTTGCACAAACTTCGTTAGTCATTAAAATCCATAAAAATGAAGTTTCATAGTTATTTAAAACAAATATAGCTTTGGCGACTTATATATTTCCGTTAATTATAGCTTTCCTTTTGGATGATCTAAATTCTAAATCTCACATACATTTTATGTTATTGTTAACATAAACGGTTTGCGTCTACGAACAAATGTTTAGAAAATGTATTTTGATATTTCAAACAACCGATTGCTATAAAAGAACGGACATTTTGTCAATCGCTATAAAGCTACATTTAGTTATTTACACTGTTTACGTCCTAGGTTAAGAAGAATTGTGAAGAAATCTGGTAAATAGTGAATCAATATCCTCTAAAGTCTATACATAGGTAGGTAAGGCACATCAAAAATGACGTGATATATTCGCGTATTTTAATGTCATTGTAATGACTTTTTAGTTTGTTTTTATAAGATTTTAAAGACTGCGAAGTTTGTAGTTGTCAATTGTTTTATTACTGATATTTGATTCATATTCGATTTGACGGTAACATTTGATTTATTTAATAGAAGTTGGTCTTTAGTATATGTGTCTAAAGGCCTAATATCATTTACCACAATTTGGTTGCACAAACTTCGTTAGTCGTTAAAATCCATAAAAATGAAGTTTCATAGTTATTTTTAAAAATGTAGCTTTGGCGACTTAAATATTTCCGTTAATTATAGCTTTCCTTTTGGATGATCTTAATTCTAAATCTCACTGTATACATTTTAATATGTTATTGTTAACATAAACGGTTTCCGTCTACGAACAAATGTTTAGAAAATGTATTTTGATGTTTCAAACAACCGATTGCAATGAAAGTAATAAAGGAACGGACATTTTGTCAATCGCTATAAAGCTACATTTAGTTAGTTACACTGTTTACGTTCTAGATTAAGAAGAATTGTGGAGAAATATGGAGAAATATGGTACCCATGATGGCAGCATTGCTAAACTACGTAAGGTACCCCTGGCGGCAGCATTGATATATTACATGAGCTACCCCTGATGGGAGCATTGATAAACTACTTGAGCTTCCCTTGATAGCAGCATTGATAAACAACCTGGGCTACCCCTGGTACCAGCATTGACAAACTACCTGAGCTACCCTGATAGTAGCATTGATGAACTACCTCAGTTACTCTTGATGGCAGCATTGAAAAACAACCTAGGCAACCCCTGGTACCAGCATTGATAAACTACCTGGGCTACTCCTGATAGCAGCATTGATAAACTACCTGAGCTACCCCTGATAGCAGCATTTATAAACTACTAGTACCTGGGCTACTCTTGATAGCAGCATTGAAAAACAACCTGGGCAACCCCTGGTACCAGCATTGATAAACTACCTGGGCTACTCCTGATAGCAGCAATGATAAACTACCTGAGCTACCCCTGATAGCAGCATTGATAAACTACCTGAGCTACCCCTGATAGAAGCATTGATGAACTACCTCAGTTACTCTTGATGGCAGCATTGAAAAACAACCTGGGCAACCCCTGGTACCAGCATTGATAAACTACCTGGGCTACTCCTGATAGCAGCATTGATAAACTACCTGAGCTACCCCTGATAGCAGCATTTATAAACTACTAGTACCTGGGCTACTCTTGATAGCAGCATTGAAAAACAACCTGGGCTTCTCTTGATAGCAGCATTGAAAAAACATCCTGGCCAACCCCTGGTACCAGCATTGATTATATACCTGAGCTACTCCTGATAGCAGCATTGATAAACTACCTCAGCTACTCCTGATAGCAGTATTGATCAACTACCTGAGTTACCCCTGATAGCAGAATTGATAACTACCTGAGCTACCCATGATGGCAGCATTGCTAAACTACGTAAGGTACCCTGAAGGCAGCATTAATAACTACCTATGATGATGGCAGTATTGCTAAACGACTTGATCTACCCCTGATGGCAGCATTGATAAACTACCTGGGCTACTCTTGATAGCAGCATTGAAAAACAACCTGGGCAACCCCTGGTACCAGCATTGATTATCTACCTAAGCTACTCCTGATAGCAGCATTGATAAACTACCTCAGCTACTCCTGCTGGCAGTATTGATAAACTACCTGAGTTACCCCTGATAGCAGCATTGATAAACTACCTCAGCTACCCCTGATAGCAGCATTGATAAACTACCTCAGCTACCCCTGATAGCAGCATTGATAAACTACTTCAGCTACCCCGGATAACAGCATTGCTAAACTTATTGAGCTAACTCTGATAGCATCATTGAGAAACTTCCAGGACTACCACTGATGGCAGAATTGATAAATTCCTAGGCTACCCCTGATACTGGCATATATAAACTACATGAGATACTCCTGATAACAGCATTGATAAACTACCTGACCTACCCCTGGTACTAGCATTGATAAACTACCTCAGCTACTCCTGCTAGCAGCATTGATAAACTACCTGGGCTACCCCTGGTACTAGCATTGATAAACTACCTCAGCTACTCCTGCTAGCAGTATTGATAAACTACCTGAGTTACCCCTGATAGCAGAATTGATAACTACCTGAGCTACCCATAATGGCAGCATTGCTAAACTACGTAAGCTACCCCTGATGACAGCATTGCTAAACTACGAAAGCTACCTCTGACGGCAGCATTGATACATTACCTGTGCTACCCCTGATGGGAGCATTGATAAACTACTTGAGCTACCCCTGTTGGCAGCATTGATAAACTACCTGGGCTACCCTTGATAGCAGTATTGATACACTACCTCAGCTACTCCTGATAGCAGCATTGATAAACTATATGAGCTACCCCTGATGGCAGCATTAATAACTACCTGAGCTACCCCTGATGGCAGCATTGCTAAACTACTTGATTACCTGAGCTACCCCTGATAGCAGCATTGATAAACTACCTCAGCTACCCATGATAGCAGCATTGATAAACTACCTCAGCTACCCCTGATAGCAGCATTGATAAACTACTTCAGCTACCCCGGATAACAGCATTGCTAAACTTATTGAGCTAACCCTGATAGCATCATTGAGAAACTTCCAGGGCTACCACTGATGGCAGAAAGAATTGATAAATTCCTAGGCTACCCCTGATACTGGCATATATATATAAACTACATGAGATACTCCTGATAACAGCATTGATAAACTACCTGGGCTACCCCTGGTACTAGCATTGATAAACTACCTCAGCTACTCCTGCTAGCAGTATTGGTCAACTACATGAGTTACCCCTGATAACAGAATTGATAACTACCTGAGCTACCCATGATGGCAGCATTGCTAAACTACGTAAGGTACCCCTGGCAGCAGCATTGATATATTATATGAGCTACCCCTGATGGGAGCATTGATAAACTACTTGAGCTACCCTTGATAGCAGCATTGATAAACAACCTGGGCTACCCCTGGTACCAGCATTGACAAACTACCTGAGCTACCCTGATAGTAGCATTGATGAACTACCTCAGTTACTCTTGATGGCAGCATTAAAAAACAACCTGGGCAACCCCTGGTACCACCATTGATAAACTACCTGGGCTACTCCTGATAGCAGCATTGATAAACTACCTGAGCTACCCCTGATAGCAGCATTGATAAACTACTAGTACCTGGGCTACTCTTGATAGCAGCATTAAAAAACAACCTGGGCAACCCCTGGTACCAGCATTGATAAACTACCTGGGCTACTCCTGATAGCAGCAATGATAAACTACCTGAGCTACCCCTGATAGCAGCATTGATAAACTACCTGAGCTACCCCTGATAGTAGCATTATTAAACTAATTGAGCTACCCCTGATAGCATCATTGAGAAACTTCCAGGTCTACCACTGATGGCAGAATTGATAAACTACCTGAGCTACCCCTGATAGCAGCATTGATAAACTACCTGAGCTACCCCTGATAGTAGCATTAATAAACTAATTGAGCTACCCCTGATAGCATCATTGAGAAACTTCCAGGGCTACCACTGATGGCACAATTGATAAACTACCTAGGCTACCCCTGATACTGGCATAGATAAACTACATGAGCTACTCCTGATAACAGCGTTGATAAACTACCTGAGCTACCCCTGATGGCAGCATGGAACCTACTACTAAACAAGAACTCATATATGAACGATATGCAAATTAACACAATTATATTTAAAAGTTACCCTACATGCATCCGCCAGGGAACCATTAGTACTACTACTTCAAATTAAATAATCATGTTTTACATTTCACACAATGATGATTAATTAATTATGTCCTTTGTAAATTTTGACCCATTTTCTCCCCTGTACTTAATACATTGCCAACAACCCTACTAGGAGTTTACACTTAATTATGCTCTGTATGAAGCTTTGCAACTTTGAATGCAATTATGTTTATTTATATTTAGAATCTGGCAGATTTGATCAATTAAAGCAATAACAATAACTAGCAAGAAAGAGCTTCAATTTACCACAACTTGAACAGAAATGACAAATACAATGGCAATATGTACGGCTCAACAGAATCTGTGAACCAAATTTCACACTAAAAAGCATTTCATACTTGATCACAATTCCTAAAATTGTACCGTTAAAACACTGAATTTAATATTACAAAACACACATCCCAATTATACTGATTGCTCTGTTAAACTTTTGAAGCAATCGAAGCATAATTGTGGCTATTTAGAATATAACCCTGCAAGAGTTTTTTTTATATTGCCCTACCCTTGATTTTAATATCAATTCCTTCCTCACAATTTTATTCCAATCCTCAAATTTAAATTTGCTAATGTTCTTTGCAGTAATAAATAACATTTTAAATTAAGAGCCTAAAAAATATGATCACACACTTTAAATTGTCATTTCTCACAGTTCGATCTTCATTTTGCTTCGAACCACAAAAGACACACATTTTAAATAACTACCCACAAATTTCGCCTTAAAGATTCCAAAAAACAGACAAACCCTACCAATATGTAGACAAACATTATATATCGTTACCAAACATGATTATTAAAACAATCTCAATCCTCTAGCATAAAGTAATTCCAACATTGCATTTATTGTAATCACTTAATTATGAGTAACAAAATCCAATTCAATTTTACTGTCTATTCAACTGTATATGGTCATGTTTTTTCAACCCAAACAAAGAAAATAGACTGTCTCAGAAGCGTGCCCGCATTAGTATGTGAAATGAGCTACGCCGCGTAGGTCTATGCGCCGAGGCCTACACAACTTTTTGATTTTTTTTTTTTGGGGGGGGGAGGGGGTTGTCATTTTAGAAATGCCAGTTACAGTGCCTGTGAAATCCCAAACCGTCATAAAACATAACCATCTACAAATAAAAACCAACATTCTATCTATGCTATTATACAGAACTTAACTTATCAACTGGTGTTAAGCATGACTGTGGTCCATCGTGACAATTTGACTACAATATTAAAAGTATATTATGTGATATTTTCCAGAGAGCGCCCTCTATTTTTTTTAGAAAGTAGAATCGTATCGCCCTGTAACTTGGCATGTATGTACAATTTATGATCAGAAATGTAAATCCACAAGGAAAACTGCTTTTATTTTTTGTTTTCGATGTTGAGGGCATTCCCTGGAAAGATCACATAATATACCTTCATCATTTGTTTTACTTGTAGTATAAAAATTGTTTTCAATTGCAATATTGTTCATGTAAACAGAATGATTTAGAATATGTTTATAAGCTATAGTTTAATTAGTTCCAACAGAGCAAGATATATTTGACTATTATCAATCCGCGCAAACAAGTAATTCTAGACTATAAGAACGCTTTTTGGAAACAAGACAAAAAAGATGCAAGCGTTAGAAAGCTTACTCTTCCGAATTTATTCACTTAGGTAAACGGTTTTCGCCAATTTGGAACTGACTAAACTATAGCACTCCATAATAATCACAGAGTTGATATATCCTTGCAATGTCATTTTTAATGAACAAAATACAAATATTTTAATAGTAAAAATGTTGTATGTGTGCATAATAAACATTGCTCAGCAAAAGAACATCATACACTTTGTTTATATCCTACAGATATTGTCCCATTATTTCTTGTCCAATCAAACTACAAAAGTTCTACCTCCACACACATAACATCGCTAATATGACTATCAGCACCACTACATTTGTCATGATTATAAATCTGAATCATAGCTGCACATTTATAACAAATGCTAATTGATACCTCTTTCACTTTTGTCATGATGCAATCAAAGCCAGAGAGAAATTTTGGACAACAGACACAGACAATTACCCCAAACATAAATACATGTTTTTTCGTTTTCTCTCCGTATCGTATGCTCAGGTATAACCACCCGATTTAAAAACTGAAAATACAAAACAATACATGATTTCTGAATATAACTTTATACCATCATGTATAAATCAGATTGAAGGCAATATGAACCTTTTTAGCTTGAAAATATTATAGTATCAACTCAAATGAAATGACACGCATTTATTTAGCATACTAAAAAACAAATATTCAGTCAAAAGTTCGTTGGTACATAGAAAGCCCGATTGCTGCCTCCAATGTTAACTTCACTATTTTTCCTTATATGCTAGAATATTTATTTATATTTAGAATAGATAATCAGGTAGACAATGATAGAAACTATATATTTTCGAGAAACTTGAAATATATCCATTTATTCCTGTATAATGAAGACCTCTTAGTTCCTATTACAAGCAAATATGACTTTTGCAGTGATTCTCTAGGGTAGGGTTACACTTGATGCTTGTCCTGGTCTGGTTCTGGCTAATTAGAAGGCATTTTCCACCAAGAAATCATTCGCTTGTATTGTTTAAATCCTGTTCAAGAGATATTTGGAACTTACCATGATTGTAATTGACCAATAGGTACATTTTGTTTTTAGAATTGGCCAATACATGGCACTTAAGAAACATTTGGCTGTTTTTTACCTGTTTCCGTCACACTAAATGGAAGTTTAGTTTTTACTGCATATCCCAAAAAGTACAATGAGTATTCAGACCGATCTACTATGATTTTATAGATGACATTTAAAACTTCAATCATCCAAAATGTCATCAATTGGCTTGTATAATCGCAAATTTGTGAAGTAAGAGGTAACACTTACTTAAGTGAGAGTTGTAAGTGAGCGTTGTAATTTTTTCTGAGACACCCTCTACATGTATGTGTCTATAAATCGTACATCCACTATATGTGATGCGATAAAGCAAAATGAGTCTGAAGTCGAAAATATCTCATTTTTTGCTTTCTACTTGATTGTAAAGGTGGTCATGTACAATACGAAAATTTGCACAAAAAAACCTATTAAGAGATAACATTACTTCCAAAGATATGAGTTACTGAAGGGTTTTCAAAACAATAGAAACAAAAGGTTCTATCTCAAATTCAATAATTACGACTTCCCACTATTTTTTTCATTTTTCCTACATTGTAAAATTTGTACCCGACACCTTTTCTGACTAAAGGTAGTATGAACATGCACGACGAGGCAACTGCATGTGTCATTATGCTGCTGATCATAACTCGTGCAAAAACGTTATAATGGGGTCTTTAAACAGAGTATAGAGGTTATCCACGTAGCCAGGTGGAACGGAAAACAAAAGGTCACTTTTTTTTTACCTCCCATAAAAGGTGGTTTTGTTACATTTTAATTATTTGTTTGTCTTTAGGCTATTGTATTTGTGTAACCCTCTATGTGATTGACTTGTGTTTGGGCTTATTTTAAAGGTAATTTAATACCCTTTAATAATCTGAAGAGAGAAAAAGTCCATAACTTTTGATTTAATTAATACAGCTCGTTAAAGCATAATTAGTCAGGGTGGTTGAGGAAGTGGAGGAGGAGGAAGTGGTGGTGGAGGAGGCGATAATTGCCAAAGGGAGCAGTTCCATTTATACGCGATGAATTTATCGCGACTGTATCGGGGCCTGATATGTTTTAGACCCGATGTTTTATAAGTTGATACGCGATAAAATAGTCATCAGGCCCCGATAAAATAGACATCGGGGCCCGATACGAGGTCTCTGCCATACCATGGGGTATGTTTAGCAAATAGAGCGGGACATTGTTTAGCAAATACACGAGGATAATACAATTTACGTTAAACATCCATAATCAATAACATTATCTCTAAAAACATGAAATGCTGAATTTGTACCTTACAACTAGAATAAATAACCCGAAGCTCTATTTACATACCGACCACTTATCTTTCGTTATATTTAAACAAGCGGTAATACGCTACTCGATAGATAATCCTTTGCTACTCGCAACTGTTCGCGATAAAAATCTCATCGGGGCCTGATAAAAAACTCATCGGGGCCCGGAACATTCTCGCAATTTTTATCGCGTACAAATGGAACGGTTCCCTAATATATCGGTGAAAATGGACCGTTGTCCGGTAATAGCAGTGGCGGCTCGTGGGTGTTTTTGAGGGGGGATGTGCCCCCTCATAATTAAGAAAATTTGGAAATATGCAACCAAAATGGAGCAATTTGGTGCATACTTTAACCAAATTCTCGACGAATATGTGTTCGAAATAATCGGGCATGTTGCCGGGCAATTTGCATTATCTGAAATGGGGTTGATGCTGGACTAGGCCTATATCAGCCTTTAAAGTAGGCCCTACTAAATAACCATGACTCGGAGTGTTAAATGTTTGACTTCCTTATTTAATCTATTATTTTTTATGGAAAAAAAATCTCATAGAAACCATGTATCACGTCAACCGGGTGATATATTCCACCCGCGCCCCGCATTAATAGACCCTCTCGTGCCTACACTTTCCGGTATCCTGCTCTAGACTAGGGAGTCTATAATTATGAGAGAGGTCACTCCTCAGACAACATTTCGCCTACTAAAACCAAATTCACGGGTGAAGGTTTTGTAGGGGGCGCACTATCATGGTCGTAGCAAACCAGACGACCTAAGACGTGGTTGATTTTATCGGCTCAAAACATGATTTGTGGCACAAAAATAGTACATCAATGGTAAAAAAAAACTGATTGTGATTTAGAGTAGAACTGATTTGCTTTGATGATGGCAGAATTTAGTTCTTATATGACACGAAACATTCAGAATTGGTCATTTGAAATTATTTTACGTAGAACAAAATACGAATTTTAAATTGTGGATGGCTTCGTCTGGCAGTGACAGAGGAGGGGCGTGGCGTTATTTGCATTTTATGAATATTGTAATCAGATCAGTTATAGGAAGGACGCCGGATCGCGACGATCACATGGTGTGAGGTCATGAATAGTCTTGACTGAATATTCATTCACAACGAATGATTGACAATTTACGCTGTAACTTCTGGGTAAAGGACTGATAGAGTGCGCTATACTGAACCAAATCTCAACAATGGGTAGATATGAGAGTCATAGGCCTGTCTAGACTCAATGCTACAGTGTAGTGCTAAACAAGCTATTCATGCCGTATTGCGGCGTTGTTGGCTATGGACTTTCTAGTCGCCACTGGTTTAATAAGAAACAAGAGCTCTACCGGTGCAATACGATATTATAGTGAATTCATCGAAGAGCGATCTTTGGTGCTCGGATGGGCAGCGCAGGGGAGATGAGCAAAATAAGATGTGCTGTCTTCTGGCGTATATCTGCTAGTTGTCGAATGATCCCATTTTATTCCAACCTCCGGAGTAATTCTGCTCCAGTCGAACCTCATCTATAATGTGAATTGAAAAAATTAAGCTGCCTTATGCAAAACACACAACACCGTTCCAATGCATTCTCATCACACGTATGCACATAACAGCTATATTCTATCCATCGAAGAGCGATCTTTGGTGCTCGGATGGGCAGGGGAGATGAGCAAAAATAAGATGTGCTGTCTTCTGGCGTATATTTGCTATTTGTCGAAGGATCCCATTTTATTCCAACCTCCAGTCGAACCTCATCTAGAATGTGAATTGAAACAATTAAGCTGCCTTATGCAAAAACACACAACACTGTTCCAATGCATATTATTCTCATCACACGCATGCACATAGCAGCTACGTCTAGTGTACCATTGAAAGAGAGACAAATATCGAACCATGCGCATTATCTGAAATCAAAAGGCTTTGAAATCGTCACCTGTAATTTCGGCTTATGAATAGAATCACAAAGCTGAAAAAGATCGAAAGTTATGGACTTTAAACAGTTACCATAATCGTCACCTTTGATTTCGGCATATGAATAAAATCACAAAGCTGAACAAGATCAAAAGTGATGGACTTTAAACATTTAGCATAATGTAGGAGGCCACATTTAATTTTTATTTGCTATCTTGTAATGTTTCCAACAGTAAATAATATTTATTTTCAGGTTGGCCGGGCCTACGATAAAATGGTTGTAAAATGATATGAAATTTCGTATTCCATGTTCTGTCTGCATGTCCGAACCAATCAGATTTCCTTGTTAAGTATAGAAAGAAAAAAAATACGCTTACGATGATATGGTATCAATATTGAAAGGTACGATTTTCATTTTCAAACAAATATTATACAATTTGAACGTTGACAAACCGTAAATAAAGTTTATTTTCTGACTTGTAAAATGAAAGGTTGTCTTCATCGGGGTCTATCACTCTAAATGTACCTGTTCATAGAGGCCTATAGTACAGTAGAGCTTAAAATGGCACCAACTAAGACCATTGTATATATATTGTAAATAATTATGTATTTTTCTCTGTGAAATGAGGGCCTGCTTGGAAAGCAGTGCTTGACACTGAAGCTGTTTACCCTCAATAAAGAAAGATTAAATAATAATAATAATTAAAGATGAGATGCAGCCAGTGCTTGCCAAATTGAAAGTGTTTTTTTGAAATGGAGAAATTGGAAGGGAAAGCTACACCTGTCTTAACAACGTCAATTAAACTGACTCTCATGGCACAACTTGGGTTATGATGATAAGTAGGTGGGTAACATAATTATTTTGTATTATGGCCGTTTTTCACTCTACTGATTCTATCGATTCTCTGATATCACACGCAAGCAAAATCCTGCTGCACATCATCAACGAACGTCTTAGACCTCATCTTGAACGTGAACTTCCTGCTAAGCAAGCCGGTTTCCGGAAAGGCCGCGGCACAAGAGATCAGATAGCCAATGTACGTCACATAATGGAAAAATGTTTTGAATACCAGAGTGAGGTCTTCATGTGCTTCATAGACTACGCTAAGGCCTTTGATTGTGTGAGGTATTCGGCATTGTGGACAGCACTGCAAGAAATGTGAATCCCTTACCACCTCGTCCACCTAATTCGCAATCTGTATGATGGTCAAGCTGCCTGTGTTCGCACTGAGAAAGGAAATAGTGACTGGTTTGCTCTAGGTCAGGGAGTACGTCAAGGGTGCATACTTTCACCAGCACTCTTCAGCCTTTATGCAGAGTCTATAATAATGAGACGTGCATTGGATGATTGGCCAGGGGGGCTGTCAGTAGGTGGATACCAAATACACATTCTACGTTATGCCGATGACACCACCCTGTTTGCAACAAATATGGAAGAGATGGCGGAACTCCTGAAGAAAGTCAAGGTGGAGAGTGAGCAGCTTGGCCTACGTCTAAATGTCAGCAAGACCAAGATCATGTCCATAGGCACAGATGGTGTTGGAGAGCCTCTCATAATTGATGGTAATGAGGTAGAATTGGTCTCAAAATTCAACTTTCTTGGATCCCTAATCACCAAAGAGGGTGGTTGCAGCCAAGAGATTAGACACCGTTTAGCAATGGCTAGATCAGCAATGATCAACCTAAGTAAGATCAGGGCTGACAGAGGAATAACCAGAGCAACAAAAACCAGGCTTGTCCAAGCCCTTGTATTTCTAATTGCCACGTATGCGTGTGAGACGTGGACCCTAACCAAAGCTGACAAAAACAGAATAGCTGCTTTCGAGATGTGGTGTTGGAGGCGTATGCTTCGTATCGTATGGACAATGAGAAGGACCAATGCCAGTATTATTGAAGAAATAGGGGTGCCTAAACGACTTCTTCATGCAATCAACACCCACATGCTGAGCTACTTCGGCCATATCTCACGTCGCAAGGGTAATAACCTGGAGAAGATGATCATGCAAGGCATGATTGAAGGGAAGCGCAAGAGAGGCGGACCTCGTTCCCGGTGGATTGACCAAATAAAGTTGATTACTGGACACCCGCTCCGTGATTGTTACTCCTTTGCTGAAAATCGTTATTTGTGGCGTAGTATCTGTAAGGTCACGAGCTGTCAGTCATGACAAGACCGAGCCAACCAACCAATCTAAACAATTAAAATGCGTAAACAATTATATTATTGCTCGATAAATAAGTGATTTAACTTGAGTTCAGTTTGATAATGATAGCAAAACTTGCTGTAAAACCATTTTACCAGTGTGCCCAACAATTTCTCCTTTGCACACTTTGTTTATACATTCAGAGATGTCACTTTTAGCTTGTTATAGCTAGGCTAATATACAATTGTAATCGAGTTTGCGACCTCTTTGATTTTAACAATCCCATAGTGCATTTCGTTAAAACAGTGTAAATAGTTTTTTTCAACTATACGTATCACGTGATAACCTCGATCGTTTTCGCAAAATATCGCAAAATGGCGCGATACCCCCACCCCCCTACTCACCCCGGGAATCAGCGGGTTGATAGCAGTCTCTAGAATGGCGCCCTCAATAGTTTGTAGGTTTAGCTAAGCAGCCAGAGAGTGTTGTTCATAAGTGACAAAGAAAAGGAAAAAAGGTATACGAAGTCGACTAATGGAAACCAAGAGAAGTATGACTGTATGATATTAACCATTAACACACATTGATATGTCATCCGCATACGTACGTCGAAGTATTTCATCCACCATAATGGCGATGATCCACTTTGGCGGGAAGAATTGCTAGTTCGCTTTTAATATTATAGCAAATCTAGCTTAAAGGCAAAGGTCAACTTTGGCCAGTTCACCCAGGGTGAACTGGCTTACACCTGTTCACCCTGGGCGAACTACCTTACACCTGTTCATTTGGTGACAGATGAAAAAGAGTTAAGATGGAGAAATCTCAATCTTGAGATATTCCTAAAGGATCTGACTGGTAAGAGTGGACCAAAGGGTTTAAACTGCTTGATTAGGCGGAAAATGTAAAGATAACTTAGGACACGAGACAAAAATTCCAATTTTAAACTATGAATGTGTAATTTATTTTTCATATCGTGCTTTTTGTATAGTTTCGTCGATTTTTACATCACATTGGCTACCAATAGAGTATTACACGATTCAAACAACATGTCTTCTTTAGTGGATCCCATTATAACATACAATATAACAACAATTAAGTTACTAACAAAGTAAAAAGTTATTGTTTTCTCTATCCTTATTGTGATCTTAAAATACAGAACAAAACGATCTTAATTAAAGAATTTTAAATAAAAATCCCTGATAGCATTCTAGTAATGCGTCTACAATACCAAGGGCGTGGCCATAATTGAAATTATGTTAAAATAAATCGTACACCTAAAGTCTAACGAGGCTTTTTTAACTCTTAATATCTGAGCGCCCTATATATGCATCAATGGTAAATACCGGGGCTCAATAAGTCTCCATTGTGATGTTAATTTTTATTAGTATTTGTATTATCATTTTACATTTTGTGTACATTGAACCAACAATGTCAATAACTTATGTGCTGAGTACTGTCTATGTCACACTTCAAATATTAAATATTTTACATTTTGTGATCACGCCTATGTGATTTCCGGCAATATTGCTCGAAAACAGCCAAAAAACCTTTCCCCTGAAAAGTAAATGTGCATATGATGTGTCGGCTTTATACATGTTCAGGGCAAGAGCACTTTTAAGGTGTTTGGTCGGTTCTTGAACATGTTTAGAGCAGACTGTACAACTGTTAAACATAGGAAACATGACTTTATACATGCTGACGGGCCAGATGAAGATATGAAGATTTGAATGAACAGCGACGATATACATGATAAACCTATTACTGTCTAAACTGTACGTGTATTAAACTGCACGCATCAGAAGTCGATTTAATTTTGTTTACAAAATCGCAGCTTATATATATTAACGTTGTGGTAAACTTCTTCACGTTGTGGAGCTCTGCACTTTTGAGAACTGGGTCTATCGTGAAATATGATAATTGCGTGATCTTAAAATAATGACGCCAGAGGCAAAAAACCACTTAATTTTACGATATATTTAATTTCGCGAATATATTGCAGGCTCAAAGTCACAAAAATAAATACCACAAATTATGCAATTCATGTTTTATGATAAGTGGTTATGATTTTGACTTGATAAAATTAAGTAACCATTTTAGTGAATATGCAAAAGTAGTTTTTCAATTCACAAAATAACCAACGGTAAAAAAAGTAATTTGGCCTGATTTGGCAATATGTTTCCAGATTCGGAAACATTTCACAGGTTGCCGTTTTTGGCAGTTTGCCCTGACTGTTAAGTGGATCCCATTATAGCATAAAATATTACAACAATCAAGTTACTAACAAAGAAATTTATATTATTAATGTAATGCAAGTTATTTTTTTCTCTATCCCTATTGTGAGCTTAAAATACAGAACAAAACGATCTTAATTAAAGAATTTGAAATACAAATCACTGATAGCATTCTAGTAATGCGTCTATAATACCAAGGGCGTGGCCATAATTGAAATTATGAAATGAAATTATGTTAAAATAAATCTTACACCAAAAGTCTAACGAGGCTTTTTAACTCTTAATATTTGAGCGCCCTATATGCATCAATGGGTAAATACCGAGACTCAATAAGTCGCCATTTTGATGTTATATTTTATCAGTATTTGTATTCATACATTTTACATTTTGTGTACATTGAATAAACAATGCCAATCACTTATGTGCTGAGTACTGTCTATGTCACACTTCAAAATAATATTACATATTTTACATTTTGTGATCACGCCTATGCTGTCTGGCCGGCCTGATCTTACATCCCAGACGGTACAGCCAGCGAGTGCACCAGTGGGAGCGTCTACTGACGCCTGAAAGCAGAGTTGAGTGCAGGTGATCAATCTGGGTGGTAGGTAGGGTTAATACCTGAAGTATTAGAGCCTTTGTGAGTTATGTTCCGGCTGGACTTGTTCCATAAACTGCGGGAGAACAGGGCAATGCTGTGTTTTCTGGTAGGGCTAGAATTATTTTCAGAGGTATTCCATCTACTTATGCTATTGGTTACAGACGGAGCTCCGGGGGGCAATCTGAACAGTAGGCCTTGAGCTATTGGAGTAGCTCTGGGTACTACCATGGAAGTAACTGTTACTTCCATGGTGCTACTGATTGTCTTACCAGCTATGGTATAAATAGTCCCAGCTATGGGTTACATAGCTTGCCAGACCGGGCCAAAATAATCTGGCACCTATTCGATTACGAAAACCACAAAGACAAAACCAAGTACTATAAACTCGAAGGTAGCTGGGCGGCTGTCAACAAATGACTCTATGACGGGCCAGCGGGAACTTGGAAACATGCCTTCATTGTCACCAAGTAAGCGTTGTATGTACTTCAAGTATGATGTGCTTGGACGACCAGGTCTCCTTTGGCCATGTGTTGGTATGTAAGTGGCATACATTCTAGCAGGGAGACGGAGAATATGTCCAAGGAATCTCAGCTGGCGACTTTTTACACGGTTGATAAAAGGCTCCGTCTTGGTCAAGTCATAAATGGTGGTGTTCGGGACATGATCCATGCGTTTGATGTTAAGCGTTATCCTGTAGCAAGAGGTAGCATAGGCATTTTTTGCACTCCATATCTTGAGATATCACCCAGGATTCACAGCCATACAGTAAAATCGTCACACAGGTGGTGCTAAATAATTTCACTTTTGTTGCGATAGCTACTTGAGGACTCCTCCAGAGGTGTTCCAACTTCCAGAATGCGCACCATGCCAATGCCCTGCGTCTTTTAAGGTCACTTGCACCCGATGCCATCATAGAGCCCAGATATCTGAAATCCGTGTTGGGTGAGGATTGCAGTTGGCCGTCATATACTCTGTTTTGGGAACGCTAATAATGAGGCCAAGGTCTTTTGCGGCTGCAGCAGTTTTTGTCAGCTGGGTCTGAGCTCGTGGAATTGTGGTCTCAAGTAAGGCAATATCATCAGCAAAATCAAGGTCGTTTAGAACAACGGCGGGATGACATCTAGAGCGACGCTGATGTGTCACAACTCCTGAGTCAAGGTCAGATGTGGCTTTCTTCAATAGGTAGTCTACCAGTATCACAAATAGGAATGGAGCTAGGACATCACCGTGTAGCACTCCAGTGGAGACAGCAAAAGGATCTGAGATGCTGCCATCTACCATCACAGCACTTTTCGAGTTATTGTACATCATCGACAAGAGGTTTTGGTATTCCGTAATGTCGCAGCACTGCAAACATGACTTTCCTGTTTATTGAGTCGAAAGCTTTCTTGAAGTCTATGAATGTGACTGTGAGAGGTAACTGATGATCCTTGAACCCTTCCATAATCCTCCTGAGGATATGGATTTGCTGTGCACAGCTTCTTCCAGGACGGAAGCCAGCCTGGTTGTTTCTCAAGATGGGGTCGACATGATCTCTAATTCTGTTTAGCAGGATCTTGTTATACACCTTGGCTACAATTGACAGTAGCGATATTCCTCTATAATTTGTCATTTGAGATAGGTCTCCATTCTTTGGTAGAGGTACAATAACGCTAGTGGTCCATTGGTTGAGTGGTTTAAGGGTAGTGTAGACTTCCATGCAAAATCCATGGACAACATTGACCAAAGCTTCACCGCCATCTTGGAGTGCTTCTGATGTGATTGCACGGTCAAGACCTGCAGCTTTGTTGGGCTTCATTTGACTAATTGCTTCCTGAGTCTCTTGAAGTGTGGGAGGGTTAATTAGGATTGGTAGATCCTGAGCAGCAGGTGAAGGTAGATTGGATGGAGTTTGACCGCTGTCATTATTTAGCAATGAACTGAAGTACTTCTTCCATTCCGCAAGCAGGTCTTTGTCATTTTTTGGGGTAGTACCATCTCTTTTCTTAACCTTGACACTAGACTTTCTGTCTTTCCCAAAGAGATCATGGATGATTTTCCAACAGTTGAAGATCTTCCATATGTTTGTTGAGCATGGATGATTTGTCTGCTTTGTATGAATCATTCAAATGAGCATTAAGCTTTTCCATCGTTCCCTGGATTGCCGTGACTTTGAGACAAGGTAGTGTCTTTTAGCCTCATCCCTCTCAGAATTTAGCTGAATGGTCTTGTCGGTCACCCAGTTTGGCGTGCCATGAGCTTCGCGTTTACCAACAACATTCTCAGCTGCTTCTGACACTGCTTTCACAAACTGTTCGTATCACTCAGTTATTGGTGTGGATGTGTCGTTGCACCCGAGGATTTCGAATCTGTTTGATAGCTCAATCTGAAATAGCTCTTTCGTGGCAGCATTCTGCAGCTTTTTCCAGTCAAACCTCGGTCTCTTGCAGGGTTTCCCTTTGGTGGATCTTAGCTATTTAACCCATAGCTGGGACTATTTTATACCATAGCTGGTAAGACAATGATCAGTAGCACCATGGAAGTTACAGTTACTTCCATGGTAGTACCCAGAGCTACTCCAATAGCTCAAGGCCTACTGTTCAGATTGCCCCCCCGGAGCTCCGTCTGTAACCAATAGCATAAGTAGATGGATAGATTGAGTACCGGATGACCAACTTGGGAATACCTCTGAAAATAATTCTAGCCCTACCAGAAAACACAGCACCCAATAGTATTGCCCTGGTCTCATGATGAATAAATAGAGTATAGACAGCGAATAACTTGACTTGAGAGTGAGCAATGGGTTGTTTTAACTCGACCGTTTATTTAACGCCATATCATTTGCATCACGTTTGCTTTCAGTGTGTTTCTTCTCAACGAAACTATATATAACTGAGGACAAGGAATAAAGAAATGGATTTATAGCGGAATTTATGGGCAGTACAAACGTTACAATCCAGGTATAGACATGAGGTTTGACTGTAACACTTCCACTCTGTACAAATATTGAAAGTATAATGATAGGAAGCCAGCACATCATATCTGTTATAATTATCACGCCCATTTTGATAGCCATTCGGAGTTCTTCCTTCTGACTTGGATTTCGCCCGGCATTGTTGGCTGCTTGTCGCACTGTGATGAATATCCCGATATAGGCGAATGCAATTGTCAACATACATATGAAATTGACAATGGAAAACATCGCAATACCAAAATACATGCCTGGTTTAGTGCCAACTACAATATCTAAAGTATTGTTTAATATAATAGGCTCGAAATTACTATCGTAAATTCACAGATCATATTGCCAATATGTAGTCCTTACGATATTACCTCTTGAAAGTGGGAGACCTGTACACACCTCGGATACGTCGTATAAATCAGGGTAAGCTTCAGACAAAATGGTTGAAACGATACTCAATATTACTGAGACTACCCAGAGTACAGCTATGGCTACCTTGGCTGAAGATGAGCCTAATCTCTTACTGCTAAAAGTATACCGAATACACATATATCTGTCTATGCTCAAAAGAGTGACGAAGAATACTGAAGCCATGCTTGACAGGATGGATAGAGTTCCGGCTACCTTACATGTAATGCTTGATCTCCATGCTTCAGAGGGGAAATATCCAAGGTTAGAATAATATATATCTGCTGAGACTATCACTAGCATATAAAAACCCATTAAAAGATCGGAGATTGACAGATTTGAGATCAACAAAAGCTGAACCTTGTTAATATTATCACTGTATGTGTAACGATAATACAGCGTGCAAGCGTTACTGATAACAGCAAACAGTCCCAGTATCCACATAGTAATTCTTTGAATTGGATTTGAAAGCAAACTGCCACATGTCAAAAACTGTGAAGCTGGTATTGTGGCTGTGCATTTTGCTGATTTTATAAAGCAACAAGTAGCAGCATTTTCAAAGAATAACTCTGTTGAATTGGGGACATCTTTAAATGACTTATAGTTTACCCCGTGTAACTTGTTGTGTCTCAAATCTACAATATCAAGTTGGGTCATTGAATTATTCACAAAATACAACCTAAGATCAAATTGATCAAACTTGTTATCAGATATATCAAGATATCTCAAAATCAAAACGTTTTGAAATAGATTTCGCGGGAAGCTCGACAACTTATTGTTAGAAAGTGAAATGCTTATTAGTTGATGGTACTGTTCTGACGAAGGCAATTCAAATATTTGCAGATCATTTTTACTAAAGTCAATGATTTCAAGATCATTAAGTGACTGTAGTACATGTGAATATATGGCATTAATGTGATTGTTGGACATATACAATATACGCAGGTTAGTAAGTGTTTCGAACTGACGCGCGTGTATTTCCGCAATATTATTGTAGGACAGATATAACTGGGATAGGCTGGTTAGCCCTGCGAACAACTGCGGAGGTAAGTCCACAATATCATTGTAGGACATATATAACTGGTTTAGGCCGGTTAGTCCTGCGAACAACTGCGGGGGTAGTTCCACAATATCATTGTTGGACAGGTCTAATGTATACAGGTTGGTGAGATTTTTAAATTGATGCGGGTGTACTTGTACAATATTATTGTTTGACAGGTCTAATGCAAACAGTTTGGTGAGATTTTTAAATTGATGCGGGTGTACTTGTACAATATTAATGTTGGATAGATATAACCCCCAAAGGTAAACAAGCCCATCAAAAGCCTGTTGGTGTACCTCCTGAATATTATTGTTAGACAGATATAGCGTCTCCAGGTTGGGAAGACCTTCAAACTGCTGTGGGTATAGCTTTACAATATTATTGTTGGATAGATATAACGTCCAACAGTTAACAAGCCCACCAAAAGCCTGCTGGTGTACCTCCTGAATATTATTGTTAGACAGCTTTAGCGTCCTCAGGTTGGGAAGACCTTCAAACTGCTGTGGGTATAGCTTTACAATATTATTGTTTGACAGATCTAAATAAGATAAGGTAACCCATTGGAACAATTTCGGGTGTACCTCTGTAATATTATTGTCTGACAGATCTAAATAACTTAGATTTGTAATTATTGCAAGCAATTGAGGTTGCAGCTCAATAATGTTATTTTTGGATAGATCTAATGACCACAAGTTGGTAACCCCTTGGAACAATGTCGGGTGTACCTCCACGATATTATTATTAGACAGACTTAAATATTCCAGGTTGGTAAGCCTTTCTAACATGTGTATGTCTACCTCCGTAATATTATTGTCTGACAGATCTAAGGAATATAGATTTGTAAGCATTTCAAACAATTGAGGTTGCAGCTCAATAATGGTATTCTTGGATAGATCTAACGTTGTCAGATTGTTAAGCCCCTGAAATTGATAAGCGTGAAGCTCCGCAATATTATTGCTGGACAGATATAACCACTTCAAGTTGGTTAGCCCTTCAAAGGAGAGCGGATGTAGGCCTATCTCAGTGATATTATTGTTGGACAGATCTAACCATTCCAGGATGGCAATGGCTTCGAATTGCCGAGAATGAATCTCCAAAATATTATTGAAGGATAAATCAAGCCAGAACAGCGTATTTGTTAATTCAAAACTTATGCTATTTAGGCTTAAAGGCTGCCAAAGCACAAATGATTTGGGCTTAATTCCATTTAGACCAGTCCTACTCCACGATAATCGATTCATGGATCTCGGATACAATACATGCAATACAGATGATGTTCCATTGGGACAGCTTATTGCTAACTCATGATTACCTAAAATACATGTGCACGTATTTGGGCATTGGAATCGTGTGGACATTAAAGTTACTTCTTCGTAATTAGGGTAAAAATAATAGTCACATCCAACCGTACAATTGATTGGTTTGTCATAAATAGCATGAACAACAGGAAATGTGAATGTTGATAGTGTTCTAAATAGAAATACTGTATATAAAGGATACATTATAATTATTTTCCTATATTCACCTATTAAAATGTAGCTGTGTCGTAGCTATCAATTATAGAGAACATTCTATTCGTTTCTCGAGGTTAAATCTTACGAAATATCAGTAAAAGAAACAGGTGTCTCCCTACAATATGTTGTTCATTGTTCTTAATCTGAAATAAATGACCAGAAACACGTCTTTTTTTATCAAATTTCGTTATACAGTGATGCAATAACTAATATTATTTACAAATCCAGCGCATTTTTTCGATCTTACTTTGGTATGATTATACGCTTGCGTGAATGGTGCACCTAATGATGACGTAACTGTCTCGATTATGCAAAATAGACATAAACACTCCAAATTTGATCTCCAATATAGAATAGTATCAATTATACTTTAATTCAGTTAAATATACTGCTTAATTCTTAAAGAATTTTCATGGTGACGTTTTCCGGAAGCGGATTTAATGACCTACCAAAGTGTTGGTTCCTAATATCTCTACAAACTGAAATACCGCTGGGCACCAGTCTGATAATCCAAATTTGTTATCCCTATTTGAAATGGTTTATGATTGATCAAAGCAATAGAATCTTGCGTTGACCGTTATATCCTTGCGCACGATGATAACAGTTTTTACTAATCTCTTGCGCATACCGTAATGTTCTCTAATTGTATATAAGTGGACAGCCGATTGATCGACTTCTTTAACATGTTTAAACACTGGACTCGTCTGATCCTTTTGAAAGTCTTCTCAGGAAATAGGTGCCTAAAGAAATCAAAAGAAAGCAAAAGAAAGACTCATGAATATCTCATTATGCTAATTATATACGTCGTGAATGTTTCCATATTTTTTTAAATTTTCCCTTTCATGTTTACCATTGTGTTCTACTTAGCACGCGCACTGATGTTGATGTGTGAATAATCTGATAATGGCACGACCCCGTATTGTGGATTTGCGCAAGTGCATTGATTTTTTTCAAATTTTTCGAGAAGCAAAACATACGCATGTATAGACCTGTTCATACACTCTTAGCAGTGTCGAACCAATCAGAAAGCAAGAAACTATGCGGAGTGCATTGAAAGTGTATAATGCACTCTGCGTGTGCGCCGTTCAATTCGCGCACCGCGCTCTTTGTTATGATCATATATATAAACAAAAATTTAAGATTTGATTTTACATTGCTTTAAAGTACTGTTTCGTGGGGGCCTGAGAACAGACCCTCACTCCTCAGAAGCTAGATATATAATGGTAGTGTCACACGATGGTACATATTATAATACATGTTCACAGAAAGTGATTAATATAATGTCAAAGATTATGTCAAACAAGTCAAGTGGAGAAAGTCATGGTAATGTAAAAAGTCAAGTGAAGAATAAATCCATTGTTGTGTTAAAAAGTCGATTGTAGACTATATCCATGGTTACGTGTATGTCAAATGTCAAGTGATTAGGCCAAGTATAAATAAATAACATGTTTATCGTCCCCACCGATTATTTATAATATAATATTGTGTTGTTATTTTTCTTTTCTAAAAATAACAATTATAACAATTGATAAAGACGACCAGCATGCCATTCACCATATTTGGCCTTATAAATTCATCTATTGGTATAATTGCTCAACAAGTGTTTTTTTCTGTGTCGACAAGCACTGGTGAGTTCATTTCTTTTGTTGAGCGAAGAGAGGTGTGGTTTATGTATAATGAAGAATTTCTCTTCAAGACATAAGTTACAAGTTTTACTAATTGTAGAGTATGGCTTAGCTCTGCTCAATATAGTCCATGTGATGGAATGCTGTATTTGTTTGTCCTTAAGTTTCCAAACATATTCACTTAAAGTTGTTGCATTTCGATGTTCTATATTCCTGAAGCTCGAGGTGTGTCCATTGAATCGCGTTTTGAATGTATTTTCAGTTAGACCAACATATGTTTCCTTAATAGGGTTGTCTTGTCGAGTAACTGTGGCTTGGTATATTACACTGCGGGTAGGGCTGAATACGTGTACGATACTACAACAACGAAAAATGACTGCGATTACTTCTGCGATGTTTTCAATTTAAAAAGAAAACACGCTAGGTGAGTGTTTATACATTAATCAAATAATTATCCGTGCCCATATTTACAGTCTTCGAAGTATATTATGCCGTAGCATGGTAAAATAAAATAGTGTTTGTTTATTTATGTGTTTGTTTATTTGTCTGTTGATTTGTTGATTTGTCTATTTATTTGTTGTCTATTTGTTTGACTTTTTAATTGATTATTTGTTTGTTTAATTTGGTATGTTTATATATGTTTTTATATGTTTATTTGTTTCCTTATTTAGTTGTTTATGTTTGTTTGTTTGTTTAATTTGTATGTTTGTTTATGTTTTGTTTGTTTGTTTGTTTTGTTTAATTGTTTGTTTTGTTTAATTGTTTGTTTTGTTTAATTGTTTGTTTTGTTTAATTGTTTGTTTTGTTTAATTGTTTGTTTTGTTTAATTGTTTGTTTTGTTTAATTGTTTGTTTTGTTGTCTATTTATTTTTGTCTATTTTATTTATTTGTCTATTTGTTTTGTTCATTTATTCATTTGTTTGTTTGTTTAATTATTTGTTTGTTTATCCTTATGGTTTTTTGTCTGTTCATTTGTTTAAATATTTGTTTGGTTATTAATTTGACTATTTGTTTGTATATATCAACTGTACAAAAGTTCTTGAAATAAAAAAAGAAATGTTTTGAATTTGTAGTACTGTGAAACTGATTTTAAGCTGTTTCCATGCGGGAAGAGAACAATAAATCCACCTAAATGCTGCACTGGTCGCTGAAATGAAATTTCATTCTACTCAGAAGCTTTGCTCATGCGACTGACGTTGTGTTTCCAAATTCTACATGCCTGTAGATCGAGAACCTTTCATTTTGAGAGTACTGTCACATATAATATAGGGGATCAGCATTGCGTATATTGTATCACAAAGGTCCGTCACCTTTTTGACACAGGGTGCGTCATGGTACATGAGAAGTATAGTATAGTGCGTCTTACAACTGATAGGTGTATATTATACACTGTATAATGTTTGTCAAATGATCATCTAAAAATCAGTTTTACATTACAAAAGTGGATATTCCTCTATTTTTGATATTGATTTAAAAAAAAAGATATTCGTATAGAAGATTTTAATGTAAATCATCATTAGGTATAGGTATGGGATTGGTTATTGATATAGTGTAAAACCTGAGAAAAGTGCTTCCCGTAAGACATTTCGTGGTCCCCATGTGGGTCCCCATCGTGTTGCATGCGATTGGTATAAGTCACGTGGGGTACGGTCTCCTCGATAAGAATATCGCTGTTGGCAAATTGAAATCGTGTGCTAATTAGCTTTAATAAAGTGCCAACACTAAATTGAGTGCAGTAGGCCTATGTACTATTCTAGCAACACTACTCTATTGAATTTATGGCGACCCCTTTAACGTGTGTCTTTGTGTCGTTCTTGAATGGAGTTGCCACCTCGAGTTCGATTCTTATTGATCATGACTATTTTTTGAGGAAACAGACGCGAGTTCGTTTTAGGAATATTTACTCGTATTGTTCTCCGGTTCTGCAGCTATTCGCTGGTAAATCCAAAGTAATTCATCTTAGCATACTGTATTCAACTATGTGTGCCCGAGTGTGGCACGGAGGGGCTCCCTGAATTGGAACGCCAGTTAGTTACGGACGAGATCGAGCATCGGACTTTTATTACTGAATAATTTTAGAAGCCTGATCAAGGCTACTTGGCGATTCAACACTGTTTCAAGTTTGAAAAAGGGGTGACATTTAAAATTAATTATCTAATTATCTTTTATTTCAAAACAAGTGTTCGCAACCAATATCAACGCATTATATCGAGGACTGTGCATTTAATTATTGTATAACATATTAATATCACCAACGCAATAATCCGGGGTAATAATACAATCGTATTCTTTGTTTGTTCATTATTATTATCATTAGTAATTTTAAAGGAGTCTTAAATAAAAATCAAATAATAACATATTGTGCCATTCTCAATTATTTTGGACGCGGGTGGGAAACGGTACGTAGGTCTAAAAGGTCTAAACTCATTAGTTTTGATTGATCTAACACCTCAATATATTGATCAACTTTTTATTAATTTGAATTTTTTATATATTTTTTATTGTGTGTATTTATATTCACACATTGGTAGATACGACATCGTTTTGATATCTGTGGCCAACTATGCATTTTTTTAGCAATCTTAGACACATTGTTTTTGTTTGTTTGTTATGGGGTGGGTTTTTAATGTGTGTTTTTCAGTTGAAGATCCTGGAAAAAATCTTAAATGCTATTTTAAGACCAAATAATGCGTGAAAATACATGGTCATGGTAATAAAGCAGGGACTGAAATACCGCTGGGCACTAGACTGACAATCCAAATTTGTTATCCCGATTTGAAATGGTTTGATTGATCTAAGCATTAGAACCTTGAAATTGTAAAAATGTTGGCGCATACCGTAATGTCCATCTAATTGTAAGATGACAACCGACTGGTCAACTTCTTTAATCGCCGTACTAGTCTGATCCCTTAAAACGTCTTCTCAGGAAATAGGTGCCTAAAGAGAGCAAAAGAAAGCAAAAGGAAGACTCATGAATATTTCATTATGCTTATTATATACGTCGTGAACTTTTCCATATTTTTTAAAATCAATTTTCACTGACATGTTCATAATCCTGTCACACATACGGCGATCAGGTCAGCGCTTGTACTGCGCTGTAAACATATGTATAACACGCAGTGAGAGCGCGGAAAACTTTTCGAAATTGTCAATTTTAAAATTAAGGTCACTTAAACCCTTTCACATTTTGCTGCGATCAGGCCAGCGCTTGAATTACGCTGAAAATTATCAAAAAACCAAACCAAGAGCATCAAGATCTCCACGAACCCCGCGGTGACGCAGTGGGAACTTTTATGCGCGAGTAATATTCGTCGTGTGTGACGACAACTTATATCTAGTTCTTTTTCTTCCAAACGCTTCTTCTCCTACAGTTTACATGCTACAATCACCAAACTCGGTAAGTAAGACCCCCTACCTGACCTTCATCTAGGGTCTTCACAGTTTGGGGTCAAAAGTCACACAGGGGTCACTAGGTGTCAAAACGTGATTTTCATTTAAATGCCCTTGCAATTTAGTGAAATGATCTAGGATCGTAATAATTGGTCATCATATTCCTTAGGACTGTATGCACACATAATAGTTCGGTTTTTAATATCGAAATTAATTTGGGGCCACTACGGGTCAAATGTTAATTTTCACTTCTATAACTTAAAATGCTTCTTGTCTCAGATAAATAACCGATGACCGTCACAATTGGTCAACCAATTCCTTGGGTCCATGCACATATAGGGTCTTCAGCGATTAAAAGTGACATGTCAAATGGGGTCACTAGAGGTCATTGACCTATACAGGGGCAGAACTTATTACATGCTCCGATTTGGACCGGTCATATTTCATAGTATGTGGTTTGATAAGACAAGAAAAAAAGGAAATTATCGCTACCGGGCAAAAGGTCAACAAGGGGTCACTAGGGGTCAAAATGGTAATTTGTTATCTCTTCACTTAAAATGCTTTTTGTCGGAAAGAAAATGACTGATGACCATCATTAGCAGTAAAAAGATTCCTTGGGTCCATGCCCATACAGGGTCTTCAGCGATTAAAATTGGCATATCATATGGGGTCACTAGGGGTCATTGACCTATACAGGTGTAAAATCGAAGACATGTTCCGATTTAGGCCAGACTTATTGCATCGTATGTCTTTTGATAAGCAAGGACAAAAAGTCAATGATAACCTTGGGGTCAAAGGTCACACAGGGGTCGCTAGGGGTTAAACGTGACTTTCACTTAAATAATAATAATAATAATAATAAAAATGGATTTACTATAGCGCCCAATGCAAGGAGCCTCTGGGCGCTTCACATAACTATATTACAAAAAGAAAACAACATAATCAACCTAAAAACCATAAAATATTATAAATAATTGCACATTATACAAGCAGGGAAAAACAACAATTGGTGCGCCACGTCTCTCCTTGTATGCTTGCAAATCGATGATTCAAGAGATGCAGACAGAAAAGAGATGTCTACACGTCAAGAACCATGATCGCAGATAGAAAAAGAGACGTGGGCTACATAAAAGAACATTTTGATATTACATCAAAACAACATTTTATAAAAACAAGAAAAGGTATTAAGAACCAATAAAATACATAAAATAGGTAGTCTATAATTAATGTACATGTACAAGCAACAAGGAGATAAAAACTCATTATATTACACACTTAAAAACTACAAGAGATAAAATATGTGTGAAGACAAAATGCGACCAGCACAAAGCGAATAAATCGCCCTTGCAGTTTAGTGAAATGTCCTAGGATCGTCAGAATCAGTCAACATATTATCCTTTTAACCGTACGTACATATAATAGTTCGGTTTTTAAAAATCGAAATTTATTTGGGGTCACTAGGGGTCAAAATGGGTTTTTTTCACTTCTATAACTTAAAATGCTTCTCGTCTCAGAGAAAATGACTGATGACCGTCATAATTAGTCAAAAGATTCCTTTGGTCCATGTTCATATGGGGTTTTCAGCGATTAAAAGTGACATGTCATATGGGGTCACTAGGGGACATCGACCTATACAGGAGTAAAACTTAATTCATGCTCCGATTTGGACCGGAATTATTTCATAGTATGTGGTTTGATTCTTTATTTGCATGCACACGTAGGGTTTTAGAGATTAAAAGTGACAGGTCATAAGGGTCACAAGGGGTCATTGACCGATTGTCCGATTGTAGTTAATGAAGCCAATATCTGTGCTTCTTGAAGCACAATTCGCTCTAGTTTCTTACTTTCTTTCTTCCTTCTTCCAAACGCTCCTTACAAATGTATCTTCTCCTACAGTTTACATGCTACAATCACCAAACTCGATTAGTAGGACCCCCTATCTGACCTTCATAAAGAGTCTTCACAGTTTTGGGTCAAAGGTCAAACAGGGATGACTAGAGGTCAAAAATTAAAATGCCCTTGCAATTTAGTGAAATGATCTAGGATCGTCAGAATTAGTCATCATATTCCTTAAGACCATACGGACATAGGTTTCTACGAAATTTATTTGGGGTCACTAGGGGTCAAAATGTTAATTTCACTTCTATAGCTTAACATGTTTCTTGTCTCAGAGGGAACGACCGATGACCGTCACAATTGGTCAAAAGATTCCTTTGGTCCATGCTCATATAGCGATTAAAAGCGATTAAAAGTGACATGTCATATGGGGTCACTAGGGGTCATTGACCTATACAGGGGTAAAAGTTAAGACATGGTCCGATTCGAACCTGGATTGTTTCATTTTGTTTTGTTTGATGAGCCAAGAAAATAAGTCAACAATTTCATTGAGGTCAAAGGTCATTAAAGGGTCACTAGCGGTCAAATTGTGAATGTTTGCCAATTTTACTTTAAATGCTACTTGTCCGAGAGGAATTGACTGATGACATTCACAAACAGTCAAAAGAGTAGGACTATGTGCATATAGGGTCTTTAGCAAGTAAAAGTGTCATATCATATTCAAAATGTCAATTTTTACTCTTTTCACTTAAAATGCACCTTGTCTCAGAAAAAATAACTGATGACCGTCAGAATTGGTCAAAAGATTTCTTGGTTCATTCCACATTAGGGATCTTAAGCGATTACAAGTGACATGTCATATGGAGTTAATAGGGGTCATTGAACTTTACAGTGGTAAATTTGAAGACATGCTCCGATTTGGACCGGACTTGTTTCATCTTGTTTAATTTGGTGAACCAAGAAAAAAAGTTAATCATTATGTTCAGGTCAACGGTCACGAAGGGGTCACTAGAGGTCAAAATGTTGAGTTTTCAATCCGTTCATTTAACATGCTTCTTGTTGCAGTGGAAATTACTGATGACCCTCAGAACCAGTCAAAAGATTCCTTGGCCTCCATGTACATATAGGGTCTTCAGCGATTAAAAGTTGCGTTTGGGATCCATTGACCTATACAGGGTAATATTGTTTTGTTCCAGTCTCGGACGATACTGGGACATATAAAATGTACCAGTATCAGGCGTGCCCAGATTTTAATCGGACTTGTTGCATCTTATGTCATTCGAAGACAACAAGAAAGCCAATTGTGACATTGGGGTCAAATGTCAGGAACGACGAAAAAATCAAGGTCCCTCGGTCTTCGACCGGAGCAGAATATAGTTCTTTGTTTGAATCTTATACCCTTCGTGCAATCGCTCGGTACTCTCCGCGCACACGCAGAGAACGTTGTGCAAACGTACTGGTAACGCAGAAAGCAACTTGGACGCACTAAAGGGTTCAGCAGACTCCAGAATACTCAAACGCTGAGCGCAAGCGTTGACCACCGTTGACCAATAGCTGCGTCATTTTTTGTGTGGTGGAGCTTCTACGCATGTGCGAGAGCGCAAATAGTTCGAGCGTTGTGGAGTCTGCTGAGCCCCTAAGAATGTTTGTAGCGTAGTGGAAGCGCAGTGAGAGCTCGTGGGACTTAGAAACACAATGGGTCGTAATAAGAGCGCCGTTACAATTCACGTGTCAAATGGCACATTTTCGATCTCAATTTTGAGTATCAAACTTATGTGGAAACTTATGACAACCATATATCACCATAACAAGGAAGTCACAGAGAATGCATTTGTTTAAAGCATGGTTGCTATGGTAACCAAGCAACGCTTCTGATTGGTCGAAACTAAGAACAAGCCTAACTCAAAAATGAAACATCCATTTACATCCATAATTGACACATATAGGCCAAAATCAAAAATTCCGAAAACATGGTGCCATGCGGAATTACTAGTTGTTTATATGTGTCGATTATTGATGTAAAAGGATGTTTCATTTTTGAGTTAGGCTTGTTCTTAGTTTCGGCCAATCACAGCCTTGCTTGGTTACCATAGCAACCATGTTAAAAATATTATGTTTTCTAAATTCTCTGGACATTATTCTTGTTTCTACTCACAAAAAAGCAGCAAAACTTGATTAAAACAATGTTGAAATAATATGTTGAAATATCATCGCTATTTATTGAAACTTTAAAAAAAAACCCGCATTCAATGTAATATCGTATGTAATTTGAATCGAAAAGAAAAATAGCGTAACGCTGTTTACCATAAAATGCTGTCCGAGCCGGGGATAGACTATTTTGAAACGACGTTTTATTGCAAAAAGACGGCTGATTTTTCTTAATCCTTACAGCTGTAATTTTGTGTAAGTAATACAATTGTAAAAATGTAGAAATAAATCCCAATTTTTATCCTAATTGATGGCGCGGCCGTTAACACATCTCTTAGTACCCCTTTAACACGTTTTATATCACCCATTCACCCGTCGTAAAACTCGCCGAACACGTGCCGCGTGAACGACGAATGAGAACAAAGCCTATACGGCGCGCACGCGGAGTGCAATTAGACACTTTCAATGCACTTCTGCGTGTAGGAATACCTTACAATCTTGTACAATTTTTATAATTTTCCGTTTCATATTAGAATTACAATTATGAGTATATTTAGCGAGCTGTATATTCTTTTCTCGATATCCCCATCTTCATTTTGTTCTAAGGAGAAGAGTCGGCTTGGCAAAATAATAAGCTCGCCATCTCGATTATACTTTTTGGGAAGTCAAAATAACTATAAATTATCTTTGCAAGTCAAAAAATGTAAAGAAGCGTTAAAAAAGAGCTTCAACTACAGCTAGCTAGATGACGTGACGGATTTTTTACTTCATTACTTTTAGAAATCAACACGCTTGATTATCCCAGACTTCTCTAGTGTATGAAATGATGAGGAATAACGCATCTATGTGTCATGCGTTACCATGGTTACAGCCATACATGCATTCGCTGATTTTCTTGCAAAATATCAACACAAATGGCAATTTATTTTCGACGATCGTCAGGGGCGTCGTTAATCAAGCGACGTTCGCTTGATTAACGAAGCCCCTGGAAGCTCTTGGGTTTATAGGCATTTTAAGGCAAATATTCAGTATTCGGAAGCATTTTGCCATTTTATCTTTTGCCTATTGCCTACTAACTATATAAACATAACAATGATTCCTAACAGTAGTAAAATAGAAAAAAAAGTGTACACATTCATACTTTCACTTGACTGTTTCTATGTGGACTTTTACACCCATTTGTGTGGACATAAAAAACCTTGTGGGGACATCTGTCATAACTGTGTGCTATCTGAACGAGACAGAGGAATGGGTCTGGAGTGATAACCGCAATGTGCGGGACAAAGGGTGTATCTGGCTGTGAAGAATACAATTAGCTGTGAGTTTTCAGTGCGTAATCACACACAAATCAATGATTTCCTATACTTAGTGCAACTTTTCTGTTGCATGCGCGGTCGGTGAAATCGCCATAACTTTAAAAGTTAACTTGAAACCATTCCCAATTTTCAATTCTATCTCATGGATTACTGAACCAATACTTGGCATGTTTGTAACTATTTCAATGCATTTCTCATGGTGATCCCAAATTTGGTAATGAAATTTAATAATTATTACATTTTTGAAACATTTTGTGACATTTTGGAATGTCGTCTGCAGACGCCTGCCGCGTGGAAAGTTTATAGATGACACAATCATGTCATTAATTTTTTAAAGTGGGGTAACATAAATCCAGCTTTAATTCTCAAAATTGTCATGAAAGTTGTAATGTTTAATTAATTGGCAATTGTAAATAGCTTAATTAAAAGCTATGGTTCGTTAATCCAGCTTTAATTCTCAAAATTGTCATCAAAGTTGTAATGTTTAATTAATTGGCAATTGTAAATAGCTTAATTAAAAGCTATGGTTCTTCTAAAATCCTGATTATCTTATTTAAAGATTATACTGTGTCCATGCTCAATACAATATATGGTTTTCTATATTTTACTTTTATCAACTGTTTGATAAACATCATGAACTAACATTTTATATATCATTCATATAAGGATGATAACATGAATTATGAATTATGGGGGTCAGCGAGCCCAAATTACCTTATACTTCTATGTTCAAAAAGGTTGAAAATTGGAAAACAACAAAATTATATAGAATATAAAGACTTACCCTTAAGAATCACAGCAAATAGTTCAATTCACCGAGTCGTCTCAAAAATAAGATCGTTTGCAAAAATTGTCTCAAAAGCTAGTGTCCGAACTGCTCTCAGTCTAAGATGCCTCGCCGAATCGTATCCAAATAATTGTAAGCTAGAAAATAATATAACCGTATTCACTCTTAATTTTGTACCTTGTCGTATTGTCTCCAGATCATAATCTGATAATAGTTAAGTAAGATCGCTCGTCAAGTTGTCCCAAAAGTAAGGTCGCCGAACTGCTCTCAAGTTAAGATCGGTCACCGAATCTACTCCAAATAATGTAACCAGTTAGATAACCGAATTTCTCTGGAATTAGGTAACTGATTGTCTCCAAATGACAATAGCTAGCCGAGTATCCCAAACGAAGATATCTAGCCGAATTGTTCGCAAAGTTATTGTAGCCAATTGTATCCAAAGGAAGATATCTAGCCGAATTGTTTACCAAATGATGGATTGATCCCAAATAACGATGACTCATCGATAGTCTTAAATGGTCTCCAGATAAAGATAACTCAATGAATGTTACTCACCAAATTGTCTCCTGACAGAATATGTGCCCGAATTAAGATTGTATCTTGAAAAATTGTATCTAAATTATGATCGCTCGCCGAAATGTCTTCAGACTAATGTCGCTCTCGCCTCCAAATTGTCCAGCCGAATTGTCTTCAAATGAAAAGAGGTAGTGAGCTCTATTCACAGGCAAGTAATTTTCATGGGCGTGTCTATATCTCAGACATAAGTACCGAGTCTCCAAATAATGATCACTCTTCGAATTCTCTCTCAATCAAGATGTCTCGCTGAAGTTGTCTCCTAAATTAATGTCGCTCGCTCCTCCGAATTTTCTCTAATTCGAGATCGAGTCGAGTTGTCTTCAAATGATTAATTTAACACTTTTCACGCTGCAGTCGTCTGCCGACGACGGTTCCATAATTTCATAAAATAATATTAATAATAATAATAATAATAATAATGAAAACTTATAAAGCGCCGGTATCCGCCATAAATGGCGCTCATGGCGCTTATGGGGGCACAGCACTAAATAAACCGCCCATTGGATTACATGTAAATTAGGGCTAAAAGAGTCGCTATTTTGGGCCCTTAGTAACCATATTTGGAATGTCTCGAATGCTTTATTCTAATAAACAAACATTCAAATTTCATAAAATTTTAAGATTTTACGATACGATCATTTAAACAGCGCCACCCCTATTTTCAGCCCGAACGCTCGCCTTCTAACCGCCTCCGATAACGTGTGTTCATCCACGTGATACATTTTCAATACAATCGAAAATCAATATTTTGCAATATCCTGATCAAAGTACAAGAGATTATCTTTCATTTTAATTATAAAATGCTACCCTCACGCCAAACTGATTCCCAAAGGACCCCATTAATCACAAAATCGTTTTTTGTTTTTGCCGGAACTTACTACCATTACACAAAACGAGGAGTGATTTAGTGCTGTGCGCCCTTATGCATTTACAAACAAGTTATACAGTCAATAGAGCACAAAACTACGGTGACCCTGAAGGCTCAAAACGAATTATACATATAAAGTATATAAATAGTATGTTGGAGGTGGTGGGTGGTGGTGGGTGGTGGGTGGTGGTAGTGGGAGGTGGCGGTGGTGGTAGTGGTAGTACCCGAGCCGACCCGACCAGACCCGACCAGACCAGACCGGACCAGACCACTTGAGACCAGACCAGACCAGACCAGACCAGACCAGACCAGACCAGACCAGACCAGACCACTATTACAATTCGCACTTACCACTTCCCGTTTCCCAGACTGGTCGAAACAAATTCATACAACTACCACCGTAATTCCGACTTCCCGATTCCCAGACTGGTCGAAACAAATTCATAACACTACTACACTTCCAATTCCCAGACTGGTCGAAAAAATATAATTCCTATCCGACCCGACCCGACCCGACCAGACCAGACCAGGCCAGACCAGACCAGACCAAACCAGACCAGACCAGACCACTACTACAATTCGCACTTACCACTTCCCGTTTCCCAGACTTAGCTCTGCTACTGAGCCTCTCTTAGTCCCACCCCTTCATCAACACACCCCCACACACCCTACCCTACATCATCTATACACTGGTATGTGCATCATAGCAGCATCGGTACACACCAACACACACCGATATGGACTGTCGGGTGACTGCATAGAGAGAGCGTTGGTAGATAGTTGTCCTGCTTAAGTGTTGCTAGAACTTGGATTCAAGATCTAACACACGGGGTGAGCAAATAATGGGGAAATATGGGCGATGCAGCAGAGCTACCCACTACTACAATTCCCACTTCCTACTTCACATATTGACCAGACCAGACCAAACCAGACCAGACCAGACCAGACCAGACCAGACCAGACCAGACCAGACCAGACCAGACCAGACCAGACCAGACCACTACTACAATTCGCACAATACCACTTTCCGTTTCCCAGACTGGTCGAAACAAATTTATACAACTACCACAATTCCCACTTCCCGATTCCCAGACTGGTCGAAACAAATTCATACCACTACTACAATTCAAATTCCCAGACTGGTCGAAAAAAATATAATTCCGACCGACCCGACCCGACCCTACCAGACCCGACCAGACCCGACCAGACCTGACCAGACCAGACCAGACCAGATCAGACCAGACCAGACCAGACCAGACCAGACCAAACCAGACCAGACCAGACCAGACCATACCAGACCAGACCAGACCAGACCACTACTACAATTCGCACTTACCACTTCCCGTTTCCCAGACTGGTCGAAACAAATTTATACAACTACCACAATTCCCACTTCCCGATTCCCAGACTGGTCGAAACAAATTCATACCACTACTACACTTCCAATTCCCAGACTGGTCGAAAAAAATATAATTCCTACCAGACCCGACCCGACCAGACCAGACCAGACCAGACCAGACCACTACTAAAATTCGCACTTACCACTTCCCGTTTCCCAGACTAAGCTCTGCTACTGAGCCTCTCTTAGTCCCACCCCTTCATCAACACACCCCAACACACCCTACCCTACATCATCTATACACTGGTATGTGCATCATAGCAGCATTGGTACACACCAACTCACACCGGTATGGACTGTCGGGTGACTGCATAGAGAGAGCGTTGGTAGATAGTTGTCCTGCTTAAGTGTTGCTAGAACTTGGATTCAAGATCTAACACACGGGGTGAGCAAAGAATGGGGAAATATGGGCGATGCAGCAGAGCTACCCACTACTACAATTCCAACTTCCTACTTCACAGATTGACCAGACCAGACCAAACCAGACCAGACCAGACCAGACCAGACCAGACCAGACCAGACCAGACCAGACAGACCAGACCAGACCAGACCAGACCAGACCAGACCAGACCAGACCAGACCAGACCACTACTACAATTCGCACTTACCACTTCCCGTTTTCCAGACTGGTCGAAACAAATTTATACAACTACCACAATTCCCACTTCCCGATTCCCAGACTGGTCGAAACAAATTCATACCACTACTACACTTCCAATTCCCAGACTGGTCGAAAAAAATATAATTCCTACCAGACCCGACCCGACCCGACCAGACCAGACCAGACCACTACTACAATTCGCACTTACCACTTCCCGTTTCCCAGACTTAGCTCTGCTATTGAGCCTCTCTTAGTCCCACCCCTTCATCAACACACCCCCACACACCCTACCCTACATCATCTATATACTGGTATGTGCATCATAGCAGCATTGGTACACACCAACACACACCGGTATGGACTTTCGGGTGACTGCATAGAGAGAGCGTTGGTAGATAGTTGTCCTGCTTAAGTGTTGCTAGAACTTGGATTCAAGATCTAACACACGGGGTGAGCAAATAATGGGGAAATCTGGGCGATGCAGCAGATCTACCCACTACTACAATTCCCACTTCCTACTTCACAGATTGACCAGACCAGACCAGACCAGACCAGACCAGACCAGACCAAACCAGACCACTACTACAATTCGCACTTACCACTTCCCGTTTCCCAGACTGGTCGAAACAAATTTATACAACTACCACAATTCCCACTTCCCGATTCCCAGACTGGTCGAAACAATTCATACCACTACTACACTTCCAATTCCCAGACTGGTCGCGAAAAAAAATAATTCCTACCCGACCCGACCCGACCCGACCCGACCCGACCCGACCCGACCAGACCAGACCAGACCAGACCAGACCAGACCAGACCAGACCAGACCAGACCAGACCAGACCAGACCAGACCAAACCAGACCAGACCACTAATAAAATTCGCACTTACCACTTCCTGTTTCCCAGACTTAGCTCTGCTACTGAGCCTCTCTTAGTCCCACCCCTTCATCAACACACCCCAACACACCCTACCCTACATCATCTATACACTGGTATGTGCATCATAGCAGCATTGGTACACACCAACTCACACCGGTATGGACTGTCGGGTGACTGCATAGAGAGAGCGTTGGTAGATAGTTGTCCTGCTTAAGTGTTGCTAGAACTTGGATTCAAGATCTAACACACGGGGTGAGCAAAGAATGGGGAAATATGGGCGATGCAGCAGAGCTACCCACTACTACAATTCCCACTTCCTACTTCACAAATTGACCAGACCAGACCAAACCAGACCAGACCAGACCAGACCATACCAGACCAGACCAGACCACTACTACAATTCGCACTTAGGCCTACCACTTCCCGTTTCCCAGACTGGTCGAAACAAATTTATACAACTACCACAATTCCCACTTCCCGATTCCCAGACTGGTCGAAACAAATATAATTCCTACCAGACCCGACCCGACCAGACCAGACCAGACCAAACCAGACTACTACTACAATTCGCACTTACCACTTCCCGTTTCCCAGACTTAGCTCTGCTATTGAGCCTCTCTTAGTCCCACCCCTTCATCAACACACCCCACACACCCTACCCTACATCATCTATGTGCATCATAGCAGCATCGGTACACACCAACACACACCGGTATGGACTTTCGGGTGACTGCATAGAGAGAGCGTTGGTAGATAGTTGTCCTGCTTAAGTGTTGCTAGAACTTGGATTCAAGATCTAACACACGGGGTGAGCAAATAATGGGGAAATCTGGGCGATGCAGCAGAGCTACCCACTACTACAATTCCCACTTCCTACTTCACAGATTGACCAGACCAGACCAGACCAGACCAGACCATACCAGACCAGACCAGACCAGACCAGACCAGACCACTACTACAATTCGCACTTACCATTTCCCGTTTCCCAGACTGGTCGAAACAAATTTATACAACTACCACAATTCCCACTTCCCGATTCCCAGACTGGTCGAAACAAATTCATACCACTACTACACTTCCAATTCCCAGACTGGTCGACAAAAATATAATTCCTACCAGACCCGACCCGACCAGACCAGACCAGACCAGACCAGACCAGACCACTACTACAATTCGCACTTACCACTTCCCGTTTCCCAGACTTAGCTCTGCTATTGAGCCTCTCTTAGTCCCACCCCTTCATCAACACACCCCACACACCCTACCCTACATCATCTATGTGCATCATAGCAGCATCGGTACACACCAACACACACCGGTATGGACTTTCGGGTGACTGCATAGAGAGAGCGTTGGTAGATAGTTGTCCTGCTTAAGTGTTGCTAGAACTTGGATTCAAGATCTAACACACGGGGTGAGCAAATAATGGGGAAATCTGGGCGATGCAGCAGAGCTACCCACTACTACAATTCCCACTTCCTACTTCACAGATTGACCAGACCAGACCAGACCAGACCATACCAGACCAGACCAGACCAGACCAGACCAGACCAGACCACTACTACAATTCGCACTTACCACTTCCCGTTTCCCAGACTGGTCGAAACAAATTTATACAACTACCACAATTCCCACTTCCCGATTCCCAGACTGGTCGAAACAAATTCATACCACTACTACACTTCCAATTCCCAGACTGGTCGAAAAAAATATAATTCCTACCAGACTCGACCAGACCAAACCACTAGGCCTACTACAATTCGCACTTACCACTTCCCGTTTCCCAGACTTAGCTCTGCTATTGAGCCTCTCTTAGTCCCACCCCTTCATCAACACACCCCCACACACCCTATCCTACATCATCTATGTGCATCATAGCAGCATCGGTACACACCAACACACACCGGTATGGACTGTCGGGTGACTACATGGTAGATAGTTGTCCTGCTTAAGTGTTGCTAGAACTTGGATTCAAGATCTAACACACGGGGTGAGCAAAGAATGGGGAAATATGGGCGATGCAGCAGAGCTACCCACTACTACAATTTCCACTTCCTACTTCACAGATTGACCAGACCAGACCAAACCAAACCAGACCAGACCAGACCAGACCAGACCATACCAGACCAGACCAGACCAGACCAGACCAGACCAGACCAGACCACTACTACAATTCGCACTTACCACTTCCCGTTTCCCAGACTGGTCGAAACAAATGTATACAACTACCACAATTCCCACTTCCCGATTCCCAGACTGGTCGAAACAAATTCATACCACTACTACACTTCCAATTCCCAGACTGGTCGAAAAAAATATAATTCCTACCAGACTCTACCCGACCAGACCAGACCAGACCAGACCAGACCAGACCAGACCAAACCAGACCAGACCACTAGGCCTACTACAATTCGCACTTACCACTTCCCGTTTCCCAGACTTAGCTCTGCTATTGAGCCTCTCTTAGTCCCACCCCTTCATCAACACACCCCCACACACCCTACCCTACATCATCTATGTGCATCATAGCAGCATCGGTACACACCAACACACACCGGTATGGACTGTCGGGTGACTGCATAGAGAGAGCGTTGGTAGATAGTTGTCCTGCTTAAGTGTTGCTAGAACTTGGATTCAAGATCTAACACACGGGGTGAGCAAATAATGGGGAAATATGGGCGATGCAGCAGAGCTACCCACTACTACAATTCCAACTTCCTACTTCACAGATTGACCAGACCAGACCAAACCAGACCAGACCAGACCAGACCAGACCAGACCAGACCAGACCAGACCAGACCAGACCAGACCAGACCAGACAGACCAGACCAGACCAGACCAGACCAGACCAGACCAGACCAGACCAGACCAGACCAGACCAGACCAGACCAGACCAGACCACTACTACAATTCGCACTTACCACTTCCCGTTTTCCAGACTGGTCGAAACAAATTTATACAACTACCACAATTCCCACTTCCCGATTCCCAGACTGGTCGAAACAAATTCATACCACTACTACACTTCCAATTCCCAGACTGGTCGAAAAAAATATAATTCCTACCAGACCCGACCCGACCCGACCCGACCAGACCAGACCACTACTACAATTCGCACTTACCACTTCCCGTTTCCCAGACTTAGCTCTGCTATTGAGCCTCTCTTAGTCCCACCCCTTCATCAACACACCCCCACACACCCTACCCTACATCATCTATACACTGGTATGTGCATCATAGCAGCATTGGTACACACCAACACACACCGGTATGGACTTTCGGGTGACTGCATAGAGAGAGCGTTGGTAGATAGTTGTCCTGCTTAAGTGTTGCTAGAACTTGGATTCAAGATCTAACACACGGGGTGAGCAAATAATGGGGAAATCTGGGCGATGCAGCAGAGCTACCCACTACTACAATTCCCACTTCCTACTTCACAGATTGACCAGACCAGACCAGACCAGACCAGACCAGACCAGACCAGACCAGACCAAACCAGACCACTACTACAATTCGCACTTACCACTTCCCGTTTCCCAGACTGGTCGAAACAAATTTATACAACTACCACAATTCCCACTTCCCGATTCCCAGACTGGTCGAAACAATTCATACCACTACTACACTTCCAATTCCCAGACTGGTCGAGAAAAAAAATAATTCCTACCCGACCCGACCCGACCCGACCCGACCCGACCAGACCAGACCAGACCAGACCAGACCAGACCAGACCAGACCAGACCAGACCAGACCAGACCAGACCAGACCAGACCAGACCAGACCAGACCAGACCAGACCAGACTAGACCAGACCACTAATAAAATTCGCACTTACCACTTCCCGTTTCCCAGACTTAGCTCTGCTACTGAGCCTCTCTTAGTCCCACCCCTTCATCAACACACCCCAACACACCCTACCCTACATCATCTATACACTGGTATGTGCATCATAGCAGCATTGGTACACACCAACTCACACCGGTATGGACTGTCGGGTGACTGCATAGAGAGAGCGTTGGTAGATAGTTGTCCTGCTTAAGTGTTGCTAGAACTTGGATTCAAGATCTAACACACGGGGTGAGCAAAGAATGGGGAAATATGGGCGATGCAGCAGAGCTACCCACTACTACAATTCCCACTTCCTACTTCACAAATTGACCAGACCAGACCAGACCAAACCAGACCAGACCAGACCATACCAGACCAGACCAGACCACTACTACAATTCGCACTTAGGCCTACCACTTCCCGTTTCCCAGACTGGTCGAAACAAATTTATACAACTACCACAATTCCCACTTCCCGATTCCCAGACTGGTCGAAACAAATATAATTCCTACCAGACCCGACCCGACCAGACCAGACCAGACCAAACCAGACCACTACTACAATTCGCACTTACCACTTCCCGTTTCCCAGACTTAGCTCTGCTATTGAGCCTCTCTTAGTCCCACCCCTTCATCAACACACCCCACACACCCTACCCTACATCATCTATGTGCATCATAGCAGCATCGGTACACACCAACACACACCGGTATGGACTTTCGGGTGACTGCATAGAGAGAGCGTTGGTAGATAGTTGTCCTGCTTAAGTGTTGCTAGAACTTGGATTCAAGATCTAACACACGGGGTGAGCAAATAATGGGGAAATCTGGGCGATGCAGCAGAGCTACCCACTACTACAATTCCCACTTCCTACTTCACAGATTGACCAGACCAGACCAGACCAGACCAGACCAGACCAGACCAGACCAGACCAGACCAGACCAGACCACTACTACAATTCGCACTTACCACTTCCCGTTTCCCAGACTGGTCGAAACAAATTTATACAACTACCACAATTCCCACTTCCCGATTCCCAGACTGGTCGAAACAAATTCATACCACTACTACACTTCCAATTCCCAGACTGGTCGAAAAAAATATAATTCCTACCAGACCCGACCCGACCAGACCAGACCAGACCAGACCAGACCACTACTACAATTCGCACTTACCACTTCCCGTTTCCCAGACTTAGCTCTGCTATTGAGCCTCTCTTAGTCCCACCCCTTCATCAACACACCCCACACACCCTACCCTACATCATCTATGTGCATCATAGCAGCATCGGTACACACCAACACACACCGGTATGGACTTTCGGGTGACTGCATAGAGAGAGCGTTGGTAGATAGTTGTCCTGCTTAAGTGTTGCTAGAACTTGGATTCAAGATCTAACACACGGGGTGAGCAAATAATGGGGAAATCTGGGCGATGCAGCAGAGCTACCCACTACTACAATTCCCACTTCCTACTTCACAGATTGACCAGACCAGACCAGACCAGACCATACCAGACCAGACCAGACCAGACCAGACCAGACCACTACTACAATTCGCACTTACCACTTGACATTTTTAGGTTATGAATGCCACATTCAGGCATGAGAATGAACAAACATGACAAAAAATGAAAAAAAAACCCCCTGGAAAAGTGCTTGAAATTGGGCTAAAAAGGCCAAAAACGGGCTAGAATTAAAAGTGCGGAAATTTTGGCCTGAAAAAAACCTGAAATCAGTGTAAAAACTAAAAATTCTCATGCCTGCAAATTGTTCGCGGGCTTTGCACGCATTTGTACCATACAAGCTATCCTGTGACAAAAAGCTGCTAAGTAATTCAGATTTTTGTTCTCGAACATCCCCCCCCCCCCCCCACCTCCCAATGCCACACAAAAATCTTTGCCACTGATCTGAAATGTTGTAGGCCTAAAATTGTGTGATGGTCTGGACGATGGTATTCAATTCACATTTTAATGAAACTTTTCACAGTTGTAGTATGTACATATCCCTGCATCAACCACCTCAATAGAATAAAAAAGGGGTTGTAGAGTTAGCCTACAACATTTTATTGACGACTCCATTCAAAAAATGTAACGCCGCCATCTGTTTTGAAAAATGGTGGATATTACAATCTAAGTGCGGATAGGTTTGCGCTAGAAATTGGCAGCACCCTAGTTGATGCGACCTGATTCTGATGATTCACCAGCAGCGAAAATTACAGCGCTTTGATCACTTTGAAAAGGCGCTATATAAATGCTAATTATTATTATTATTATTATTATTATTGCATGCCCACCTTATGACATGCGACCAGTAAGAGAGGGTGGGGGTGGGGGGTGGGTGCGTCAATAAAGTGTTTCAATGTGTAAAAGGGGGGGGGGGGGGAGTAAACAAGTTTCGACACCAAAAAAAAAATTCAGTTGCCCAACCCCTCCACCCACCAAAGTATTTCTGAACACTCCCTTAGCACTTACTATGTAAGAAAATTTAAAATAAAAAATAAAAAATCCCGACCGACCCTAATTGACAGGTCCGAAAGCCTGTAGAACAGGTGGTTTTTTTTCGTGGTCTTAACACAGTTTTTTGTCTCACGCATGATGTGTATTATACAGGCTTACAGCATTATGTTTGCACTCCCCCCCCCCCCCCCCCCCCCCACCTCCCGGATGTTACACCCCACCCAGCAGTAACCCAGGAGCAGTAGATAGCTAGACCTTTGCAATGAAATGGGTTAATGGGAGGGGGTGCACGAAGACGAGGGGGGGGGGGGGGGGGGGGTGCACGAAGAGGGGGAGGGGGGTGCACGAAGAGGGGGGGGAGGGGGGAGGGGGGGAGGGGGGGGGGGGGGCTCAAATTGTCACATCTTGATATACCCTGAGTGTAGGGGGCCTACAGTGTATAAATAAACTGAGGCTATATCTTGCTAGACGTCCCGTACGGAATAAAACCGTG
>CM069449.1:42613594-42812728 GCA_035610835.1 Ophiura sarsii | reverse complement strand
GGGCGTGGCACCTCTTGTTGTGTGTGGTTTTTTTGCTTGAAACAAATTTCGTTGGAAAATCCACCGGGAGTGTTAGGGTTTAAGAACACAGATGGTTCTAAAACATATCAAAATTTCACATTGATCTAGTCACTAGCACTCTGGATTTACAGCGTTTTGAATATGGAGTACTCGCCCTGTAAAGTCTATGGCACGCGACAGAGTGGTGTGCTCCCTTTAAGGTAAAATCCTAGATTTCATATGGCTCCGATCCACGTGCATTGCACAATTATAAAAATAAAAGTCGGGTTTCACCCAAATCTATCGTAGCCTTCAGATCTGGCGAGTTTGTTCTCGTATTTAGGCCAATTTTGTCGGGTTTGACAAGGACCAGGGGGGGGGGGGGGGTGGGGGGGGGGGTGGGGTGCTCTTTTTTATACACAAAATGTGACCTTTTCAGTTGCTATAGTTCAACATTATCATTGACTGATCAAAATCAAAATTGGTTGGATATGACTCAACAAATTGAATGTTCGTGAGCGTAGGCCTAGAACGCCGCGTGGAGATAGGATAAAAAACCCAAAAAATAGCAGAATAATTATTTTTACGCAAAGATGCGGCCTCCGTATTCAGGGCGTATCTCTAAAACGGAATGTTCGATTGGCATAATATTGGGCTACTTTATTCAAAATTTCATGCTGATCAAGTTGATATCAAATTGTTAATGATTCTGATAATAAGTGGTACCTTTAAGGTAAAATCCTAGATTCCATGACTCATATGGCTCCGATATACGTGCATTGCACAATTATATAAATAAAAGTCGGGTTTCACCCAAATCTATGCGTAGCCTTCAGATCTGGCCAGTTTGTTCTCGTATTTAGGCCAATTTTATCGGGTTTGACAAGGACCAGGGGGGTGCTCTTTTTTATACTCAAAATGTGACCTTTTTAGTTGCTATGTTATAGTTCAACATTATCATTGACTGATCAAAATCAAAATTGGTTGGATTTGACTCAACAAATTTAATTTTCTTGAGCGTAGGCCTAGAACGCCGCGTGGAGATAGGATAAAAAAAACCCCAAAAAATAGCAGAATAGTGATTTTTACGCAAAGATGCGGCCTCCGTAATCAGGGCGTATCTCTAAAACGGAATGTTTGATTGGCATAATATTAGGCTACTTTATTCAAAATTTCATGCTGAACAAGTTGATATCAAATTTTTAATGATTCTGGCAATAAGTACCTTCAAGGGAGCACACCACTAAGTCGGGTTTGCGCGGCACTTCCGGTACAAGTTTATCACAGCAATAGTTCCTTTTGACCAAATGAATGGGCAAAATTGGCATCAATTTGAGAGGTAATGATATCAAATTTGTGTTATATGGATTTTATGGATTATATATTTAATGTTTAGAACAGAAAATTCGATGAATTTAGCTGAAATATAAATAACGGGCCGATTTAAACACATGGAGCATGAACGGGAAATAACCGAATATTGACTCGCGTAATCATACCCTTTATTTTCGCCGACTTCTGGCAAAAAATCTTGACGGTGATTATTAGTTCATATTAAGATATGTTAAAGAACACGGATGGTTCTAAAACATATCAAAATTTCATTGATCTAGTCACTAGCACTCTGGATTTACAGCGTTTTGAATATGGAGTACTCGCCGTGTAAAGTCTATGGCACGCGACATAGTGTTGTGCTCCCTCCCATAACGCATACAATAAATAAATCTTGCGCCAAATATTTACCAGAAATAATGAGAAAACATAAGATTTCTTCTGATATCAAAATTATGTTGATGGGTAAAAAAAGGTGTCGGAACATCCACCTTTAAGAACACTAAAGTCATGAAAAGTGTTTCACTAAACTGATTGTGTTTACATCTGCTAAGATAGGGTGTCCAAATTAGAGGTCCATCAATCTTTATAAACATGTTCAATATTTTCAATTGATGAAGTTTTATGAAATAATTCAAATTAATTGGCGACAGATAATAATGCAAATAGTAAATGTATTGATCAATACGTTTATCAATTATGAACTATCAGAGGTGGTCTGGTCTGGTCTGGTCTGGTCTGGTCTGGTCTGGTCTGGTCTGGTCTGGTCTGGTCTGGTCTGGTCTGGTCTGGTCTGGTCTGGTCTGGTCTGGTCTGGTCTGGTCTGGTCTGGTCTGGTCTGGTCTGGTCAATCTGTGAAGTAGGAAGTGGGCATTGTAGTAGTGGGTAGCTCTGCTGCATCGCCCAGATTTCCCCATTATTTGCTCACCCCGTATGTTAGATCTTGAATCCAAGTTCTAGCAACACTTAAGCAGGACAAATATCTACCAACGCTCTCTCTATGCAGTTACCCGACAGTCCTTACCGGTGTGTGTTGGTGCGTACCGATGCTGCTATGATGCACATATCAGTGTATGGATGATGTAGGGTAGGGGGTGTGGGTGTGTGTTGATGAAGGGGTGGGACTAAGAGAGGCTCAGTAGCAGAGCTAAGAAGTAGAAAGTGCGCTAGTGGGAAGATGTGTTCGACCAGTCTGTAGGTTCAATCAACTATCAGAGTGGTTGAACATTTTTAACGTGCACAGTGGGAAGTGTCGTAATGGGAAGTGTCGAAGTGGGAAGTGTCGAAGTGGGAAGTATCGAAGTGGGAAGTATCGAAGTGGGAATTTGTTCGACCAGTCTGTATGTTCATTCAACTATCAGAGTGGTTGAACATTTAAACGTGAGTGGGAAGTGTCGGAGTGGGAAGTACCGGAGTGGAAATTCGTCCAACCAGTCTGTAGGTTCATTCAACTATCAGAGTGGTTGAACATTTAAACGTGCAAAGTGGGAAACGTCTGAGTGGGAAGTGTCAAAGTGGTAAGAGCGTAAGAGTTGTAGTAGTGGTCTGGTCTGGTCTGGTTTGGTCTGGTCTGGTCTGGTCTGGTCTGGTTTGGTCTGGTCTGGTCTGGTCTGGTCTGGTCTGGTCTGGTCAATCTGTGAAGTAGGAAGTGGGAATTGTAGTAGTGGGTAGCTCTGCTGGGAATTGTGGTAGTTGTATGAGTCTGGGAAACGTGAAGTGGGAAGTGCGAATTGTAGTAGTGGCCTGGTCTGGTCTGGTCTGGTTTGGTCTGGTCTGGTCTGGTCTGGTCTGGTCTGGTCTGGTCTGGTCAATCTGTGAAGTAGGAAGTGGGACAATCCATACCGGTGTGTGTTGGTGTGTACCGATGCTGCTATGATGCACATATCAGTGTATGGATGATGTAGGGTTGGGGGTGTGTTGATGAAGGGGTGGGATTAAGAGACGCTCAGTAGCAGAGCTAAGAAATAGAAAATGAATTTGTTTCGACCAGTCTGGGAAACGTGAAGTGGTAAGTGCGAATTGTAGTAGTGGTCTGGTCTGGTCTGGTCTGGTCTGGTCTGGTCTGGTCTGGTCTGGTCTGGTCTGGTCTGGTCTGGTCTGGTCTGGTCTGGTCTGGTCTGGTCTGGTCTGGTCTGGTCTGGTTTGGTCAATCTGTGAAGTAGGAAGTGGGAAGTCGTCTCCATAGGTATTGTCTTGATTTGAATCGGGAAGTGGTAAGTGGGAACTGTAGTAGTGGGAGGATTTTTTTCCGACTTGTCTGGAAAGTGAAAAGTGGGAAGTGGTAAGTTGGAATTATACTTTTTTCGATCAGTCTGGGGAATTGGAAGTGTAGTAGTGGTATGAATTTGTTTCGACCAGTCTGGGAATCGTGAAATGGGAATTGTGGTAGTTGTATGAGTCTGGGAAACGTGAAGTGGTAAGTGCGAATTGTAGTAGTGGCCTGGTCTGGTCTGGTCTGGTTTGGTCTGGTCTGGTCTGGTCTGGTCTGGTCTGGTCTGGTCTGGTCTGGTCTGGTCTGGTCAATCTGTGAAGTAGGAAGTGGGAATTGTAGTAGTGGGTAGCTCTGCTGCATCGCCCAGATTTCCCCATTATTTGCTCACCCCGTGTGTTAGATCTTGAATCCAAGTTCTAGCAACACTTAAGCAGGACAAATATCTACCAACGCTCTCTTTATGCAGTCACCCGACAATCCATACCGGTGTGTGTTGGTGTGTACCGATGCTGCTATGATGCACATATCAGTGTATGGATGATGTAGGGTAGGGGGGTGTTGATGAAGGGGTGGGATTAAGAGAGGCTCAGTAGCAGAGCTAAGAAGTAGAAAATGAATTTGTTTCGACCAGTCTGGGAAACGTGAATTGGTAAGTGCGAATTGTAGTAGTGGTCTGGTCTGGTCTGGTCTTGGTCTGGTCTGGTCTGGTCTGGTCTGGTCTGGTCTGGTCTGGTCTGGTCAATCTGTGAAGTAGGAAGTGGGAAGTCGTCTCCATAGGTATTGTCTTGATTTGAATCGGGAAGTGGTAAGTGGGAACTGTAGTAGTGGGAGGATTTTTTCCGACTTGTCTGGAAAGTGAAAAGTGGGAGGTGGTAAGTTGGAATTATACTTTTTTCGATCAGTCTGGGAAATTGGAAGTGTAGTAGTGGTATGAATTTGTTCCGACCAGTCTGGGAATCGTGAAATGGGAATTGTGGTAGTTGTATGAGTCTGGGAAACGTGAAGTGGTAAGTGCGAATTGTAGTAGTGGCCTGGTCTGGTCTGGTCTGGTTTGGTCTGGTCTGGTCTGGTCTGGTCTGGTCTGGTCTGGTCAATCTGTGAAGTAGGAAGTGGGAATTATAGTAGTGGGTAGCTCTGCTGCATCGCCCAGATTTCCCCATTATTTGCTCACCCCGTGTGTTAGATCTTGAATCCAAGTTCTAGCAACACTTAAGCAGGACAAATATCTACCAACGCTCTCTTTATGCAGTCACCCGACAATCCATACCGGTGTGTGTTGGTGTGTACCGATGCTGCTATGATGCACATATCAGTGTATGGATGATGTAGGGTAGGGGGGTGTTGATGAAGGGGTGGGATTAAGAGAGGCTCAGTAGCAGAGCTAAGAAATAGAAAATGAATTTGTTTCGACCAGTCTGGGAAACGTGAAGTGGTAAGTGCGAATTGTAGTAGTGGTCTGGTCTGGTCTGGTCTCGGTCTGGTCTGGTCTGGTCTGGTCTGGTCTGGTCTGTTCTGGTCTGGTCTGGTCTGGTCAATCTGTGAAGTAGGAAGTGGGAAGTCGTCTCCATAGGTATTGTCTTGATTTGAATCGGGAAGTGGTAAGTGGGAACTGTAGTAGTGGGAGGATTTTTTTCCGACTTGTCTGGAAAGTGAAAAGTGGGAAGTGGTAAGTTGGAATTATACTTTTTTCGATCAGTCTGGGGAATTGGAAGTGTAGTAGTGGTATGAATTTGTTTCGACCAGTCTGGGAATCGTGAAATGGGAATTGTGGTAGTTGTATGAGTCTGGGAAACGTGAAGTGGTAAGTGCGAATTGTAGTAGTGGCCTGGTCTGGTCTGGTCTGGTTTGGTCGGGTCTGGTCTGGTCTGGTCTGGTCTGGTCTGGTCAATCTGTGAAGTAGGAAGTGGGACAATCCATACCGGTGTGTGTTGGTGTGTACCGATGCTGCTATGATGCACATATCAGTGTATGGATGATGTAGGGTAGGGGGGTGTTGATGAAGGGGTGGGATTAAGAGAGGCTCAGTAGCAGAGCTAAGAAATAGAAAATGAATTTGTTTCGACCAGTCTGGGAAACGTGAAGTGGTAAGTGCGAATTGTAGTAGTGGTCTGGTCTGGTCTGGTCTCGGTCTGGTCTGGTCTGGTCTGGTCTGTTCTGGTCTGGTCTGGTCTGGTCAATCTGTGAAGTAGGAAGTGGGAAGTCGTCTCCATAGGTATTGTCTTGATTTGAATCGGGAAGTGGTAAGTGGGAACTGTAGTAGTGGGAGGATTTTTTTCCGACTTGTCTGGAAAGTGAAAAGTGGGAAGTGGTAAGTTGGAATTATACTTTTTTCGATCAGTCTGGGGAATTGGAAGTGTAGTAGTGGTATGAATTTGTTTCGACCAGTCTGGGAATCGTGAAATGGGAATTGTGGTAGTTGTATGAGTCTGGGAAACGTGAAGTGGTAAGTGCGAATTGTAGTAGTGGCCTGGTCTGGTCTGGTCTGGTTTGGTCGGGTCTGGTCTGGTCTGGTCTGGTCTGGTCTGGTCAATCTGTGAAGTAGGAAGTGGGAATTGTAGTAGTGGGTAGCTCTGCTGCATCGCCCAGATTTCCCCATTATTTGCTCACCCCGTGTGTTAGATCTTGAATCCAAGTTCTAGCAACACTTAAGCAGGACAAATATCTACCAACGCTCTCTTTATGCAGTCACCCGACAATCCATACCGGTGTGTGTTGGTGTGTACCGATGCTGCTATGATGCACATATCAGTGTATGGATGATGTAGGGTAGGGGGTGTGTTGATGAAGGGGTGGGATTAAGAGAGGCTCAGTAGCAGAGCTGAGAAGTAGAAAATGAATTTGTTTCGACCAGTCTGGGAAACGTGAAGTGGTAAGTGCGAATTGTAGTAGTGGTCTGGTCTGGTCTGGTCTTGGTCTGGTCTGGTCTGGTCTGGTCTGGTCTGGTCTTGTCTGATCTGGTCTGGTCTGGTCTGGTCTGGTCTGGTCTGGTCGGGTCTGGTCGGGTCGTCTCCATATAGGTATTGTCTTGATTTGAATCGGGAAGTGGTAAGTGGGAACTGTAGTAGTGGGAGGATTTTTTCCGACTTGTCTGGAAAGTGACAAGTGGGAAGTGGTAAGTTGGAATTATACTTTTTTCGATCAGTCTGGGGAATTGGAAGTGTAGTAGTGGTATGAATTTGTTTCGACCAGTCTGGGAATCGTGAAATGGGAATTGTGGTAGTTGTATGAGTCTGGGAAACGTGAAGTGGTAAGTGCGAATTGTAGTAGTGGCCTGGTCTGGTCTGGTCTGGTTTGGTCTGGTCTGGTCTGGTCTGGTCTGGTTTGGTCTGGTCTGGTCTGGTCAATCTGTGAAGTAGGAAGTGGGAATTATAGTAGTGGGTAGCTCTGCTGCATCGCCCAGATTTCCCCATTATTTGCTCACCCCGTGTGTTAGATCTTGAATCCAAGTTCTAGCAACACTTAAGCAGGACAAATATCTACCAACGCTCTCTTTATGCAGTCACCCGACAATCCATACCGGTGTGTGTTGGTGTGTACCGATGCTGCTATGATGCACATATCAGTGTATGGATGATATAGGGTAGGGGGGTGTTGATGAAGGGGTGGGATTAAGAGAGGCTCAGTAGCAGAGCTAAGAAGTAGAAAATGAATTTGTTTCGACCAGTCTGGGAAACGTGAATTGGTAAGTGCGAATTGTAGTAGTGGTCTGGTCTGGTCTGGTCTGGTCTCGGTCTGGTCTGGTCTGGTCTGGTCTGGTCTGGTCTGGTCTGGTCTGGTCTGGTCTGGTCTGGTCTGGTCTGGTCTGGTCTGGTCTGGTCGGGTCGGGTCGTCTCCGTAGGTATTGTCTTGATTTGAATCGGGAAGTGGTAAGTGGGAACTGTAGTAGTGGGAGGATTTTTTCCGACTTGTCTGGTAAGTGGAAAGTGGGAAGTGGTAAGTTGGAATTGTAGTAGCCATGGTAGTGGCATCATTTTATTTGTCCAGTCTGGGAAGTTGGAAGTGCGCTAGTGGGAAGATTTTGTCGACCACTCTGTTGGTTCAATCAACTATCAGAGTGGTTGAAAATTTAAACGTGCAAAGTGGTAATTTGTTCAACCAGTCTGTAGGTTCAATCAACTATCAGAGTGGTTGAACATTTAACGTGCAAAGTGGGAAATGTCTGAGTGGGAAGTGTCAAAGTGGTAATTTGTTCGACCAGTCTGTAGGTTCAATCAACTATCAGAGTGGTTGAACATTATAAACACGTGAAGTGCGAAGTATTTTCCCGACCAGTCTGCGTGATTAAATCTTTCATCCACCCTGCACCAACTCCACCCACCACCCACCACCCACCACATACCACCCCACCACACCTAACATGCTATTTATATACTTTACATGTATAATTCGTTTTGAGCCTTCAGGGTCACCGTACAAAACATATCAGATGAATACAAAAAGATTATTTAGTAAAAGCCACTTTAAATAAGTGGGGTTTTAAGTCCTTTTTGAAACTGTTTATATTGCTGTTTAATTGGATGACAGCAGGTAAATTGTTCCATATTCTTGCCGCTGCAATCCCAAAGGCTCTGTTGCCCCACTGCGTTTTTGTACGATTTAATGTTAAGAGACCTTGCTCTGACGAACGAAGAGCACGCCGAGGAGTGTATGTTTGAACAGATTCAGCAAGATATACGGGTGCTTTACCAAGTTGTATTTTGTAGATGAGTAAAGAGTATTTGAAGACAATGCGTTGCTCCACAGGTAGCCAATGTAAATCAGCTAAGACAGGGGAGATGTGGTCAAATTTCCGAGTAAGTGTGATCAGTCTAGCTGCCATATTTTGTAACCGTTGAAGACGAGATAAAAATGATTCAAAACGATTCAAAAATGTCAAAATTATTACATTTCATAACCATATTTGGAATTACCATGAGGAATATGGTCCAACGAGCATATCTGAACCTGAAGAATGACAACAAAACAGAAAATCAGTGATAACATAAAAAATCATTTGGAAAGACTGATATAAACATCTATTAGGCCACAAAATAAAGCATGTGCTCGAGCCCGACCCATTCATTTTTAAAAAGAAAAACGATTTAAAGAAAAATAGACAAATGTTGGTGGTTTTTTATCATTCGAATTTTTATGAATGTTTTGAATGTTTTTGAACATTTTAAATATTGTTGACAAATCACCCAAAATTCCCGAAATTTTGGTAAAAAGCCGCTTGACCGACCAACCCTACCCGAGAGTTGCCTTTATAGAAGATGTTTTTGTCGTGACCTTTAAAAGCTATATATATGCTACACAAAATAGGAAGACAATGCTACATTCCACCTGTGTCATTATGGTCATAGCACCCCATGGTTTTTTTTTAAGATTTTTGAAAAAATATACAGTGTCAGTCCAATAATAAGTTCAAGAGCTGGAGCCTGGAGGGAAGGGAAGGGGTAGGTTTACTGGTATAAAACGGGTATTACACTACACAACAATTTAATATACCAAAGTCAAGTATTTATCACCTCTGACAGTGAGAGGGTGTGTTTGTGGGGTGTGGGGGAGGGGCAGTTATTCGTATATGCTCCTATGTGGACTCTTTCTCCTAGAAAACCATTTTCAAAAAGACAACACAAATCCAATTATGATATTGATATTATGGACCAAACAGCTAGCAAAATCACCACATGTTTTCTTTAAAGATTTTAAGATGTTTACAAAAATATACAGTGTCAGTCCAATATTAGTTAAAAACTTGATTTTTTTTTGCGCTTAACGCGCGTATAAGTTTCAATGTTAATTATTCAAGCATAACAAGATGGTTTCAGGAACGTTTTCTGAACCATATGTATTTTAAGAAAATGGATATTTTTTCGCGCGTATTGGTTTTAATGTTAATAATTCAAGCATAACAAGATGGCGCCAGGAACATTTTTGGGACCATTTTAGTTTAAAAAACTTGATTTTTTTTTGCGCGCTTCAAACATTAGTTTCAATGTTTAATTATTCAAGCATAACAAGATGGCTTCAGGAACGTTTTCATGTCTGACCATTTTAGGTAAAACACTGGTCATTTTTGCACGCTTCACACGTAATTATGTTCAATATTTAATTATTTAAGCATACCAAGATGGCTTCAGGAAAGTTTTCTGGACCATTTTAGATTAAAAAATGGACATTTTTGCGTGCATACAAAATATACTTCCAAGGGCCCTTAAAGTGTTGGTTCCGAATGTCTACACGGTCGTAGTAATAAAGCAGGAACTGATATACAAATCGGCACCAGTCTGATATTTAAAATTTGTTATCCAGGTTTAAAATGGTCTATTATACGAGTTACCAAAACAATAAAAAGTTATGTTAACCGTTCTTTGTGCACAACGATAACAGTCTTAACAGTATAACAGTATCTTGCGCATACTGTAATGCCCATCCAATTGTAAGCTGTAACCGATTGATCGACTTCTTTAAACGCCGGACTCGTCGGTTCCTTTTTAGGTGCCTAAAGAAAGCAAAAGAAAAGCAAGAAGAATACTCATGAACATCCCATTATACTAATTATTAAACACGTCGCGACTTTTCCATATTTTTGCAATTTTCACTTACATGTTTAACGTTGTGTTGAGAGCATGTCGACATTTGCGCAAGAGCATTGATTTTTCCGATTTTTCAAGAAACAAAACATACGCAAATATAATATTGACCTATTCATACGCAATACAACTCAAAATGTACAACTAAAAACTGTATTAACATATTTTATATCACACGTAAAAGACTAAGAGTGCATATGAATACCTTACAATCTTGCAATTTGATAATTTTACGTTTAATATTAGTATTAGAATTATGTATGCATTTGACAGCTTGTCTGGCGAATGCAAAATTTGCCTTTTGTGATACCCTGTTTTTCGGATGGTCAACGCTTTTAAACCATATTGTTTTCTGATTGTTACGTTATCGTTAATGGTCACTTTGCCACCTGGTAACATATTCTGCTTAATGTCCATGTATGATTGATATGCTTGATGAATGTTTTAATTGCCATATATGGCTAGTTATCCTTATAGTTAAGAAATCAACATCGGATTGGCACGGGAAAGTTTAGCGAGGTTATTTAAAACCGGGGCCAAAGACTATGTTTCTCGTTTTCTCTCTTAAGTTCTTAGAGTTTTGCGCAGCCGGCTACTATCAAGTTGAATTATTAATGGTCGTTCCACGGCGTGTAGTAAGTCATGTTTGGGCTTCCGTCAAACGGTATGTTTGTTTGTTTTTGAGAAGGCGTAGGGGTGGTCAAGCTCCCTCTTGTAGTCGGTCCTATGTGTGGCGTGAAGTGGGGGTCGGGCGGAGTCAGGGCGGGTCCTGCCGTGGGGGCATTTCCCGCGTCACCACTGTTTGCGGTGACTATATTATTCTTGCGTTGCAGGGCTCATGGGAAATGTTTTTGCCTCGGCTCCCTCCCACAGCTTATTTATTGTATTGTAGGTGACGACGACAGACTCATCAAATGTCACCGCGACTAATATGACGTTTCGACATTAATTTATAACATTTACCAATATGGAAGAGCGAATGCCTAACGGGATATACGAACACGACGTATACATGATAGATACGACGAACACAACGTGGTTATGACAGAAATGAGCTGTCGGAGGGAGCCGGGCGAAAACATTTCCCATTCAGCCCTATCTAGCCTGTTAGATCAACAACAAAAAAATGTTACTCAAAATGACATAAACAAAGTGGTATACTTTCTTTTGTTGAAACCTTTACATACTAACCATGTGAAACCGTTTATCGTGTAAAATTTCGAGATTTGGTGTATATAGATCGTATCTAGCGCCATCATTCAATTCTTGTCACAAACATTATTATTACAATTAAGAGTTCCTAAATACGTATCATTGACCATTTTCATTTTTCTCGGCATTCTGTCAGTACCCCTTTAATATATCATTTTTAATAAGTTGACTTGGCAAGATAATAATCTCCCCATCGAGACATATACTTTTTGGGAAGTCAACAAAGCTAGATGAATTATTTTTACATACCGATATCGCGACAAAATACTGATATTATGTTCAAGTCAAGAAATGTGAAAATGCCTTACGCCTTACAAGGAGCTTCAATTAAAGCTAGTTGGCGTTTTTTTATTTCATTACTTTGTATACCAATTTTCTGAAGTTGAATGACTCAAAGACAGAATTCATGATCCTCGGATCCAAACAACAAATCGCAAAGGTCAATATTCAACATGTTAGAGTCGGTGAATCTTATAATGTGCCAGCTGCAAATGTACGCAACTTGGGGGTCATGTTTGATTCAAATATAACAATTGACTGCCATGTGACAGCAGTATCAAAGGCTGCTTTCTGCTCAATACGAAATATTGGCAGAATCCGTCAACATCTAACAAGGGATGCAGCTGAAACCATCATTCATGCATTTGTAACATCCAGACTTGACTCCAATAACTCACTTCTATATGGAATTACAACATCACAACTCTCTCGACTTCAACGATTGCAGAATATAGCCGCCCGGATTATTACATATACTAAGAGAACAGATCATATAACTCCTGTATTAGTGGACCTACACTGGCTTCCAATTGAACAGAGACTGAAATACAAGATATGCCTTATTATTTTCAAGATCTTACATGATGCAGCTCCTTCTTATTTAACAGAACTTGTTCAACCATATGTGCCAGGGCATCACGGGCTACGCTCTTCAAAACAAGGTCTTCAGGAAACATTGGCTAAACATCAGTGGGGACAGCGAAGTTTTCAAGTCGCAGCACCAAAACTATGGAATAGTTTGCCTGAATATGTGAAACTGTCAAACTCTGTACATATTTTTAAGAAAAACTTGAAGACATATTCGTACTCTGAAGCATTTGCTTGATGTGACTCTCCTCATCTTTGTTTTTATGCGTGTTTATGTTATTTTGGTTGTTATGCAGAGTTGTGCAGTTATGCAGAGTTGTTTTCAAAGAACTCTGTGCGTTAAACCCAACTAAAAGTACTGGTCTTGATGGTATTCCGGCTAGATTTCTAAGAGACGGTGCTATAGCTATAAAAGATCACTTGGCTCACATCATTAATTTATCTATTAGTTCTAGTTCCGTTCCACAAGATTTTAAAACTGCTCGTGTGAAGCCACTTTTTAAGAAAAAGGATAGGTCAGAAGTTGGTAATTACAGACCTGTGAGTATACTCAGTGTCGCTTCAAAGATTCTTGAAAGGGCAGTCTATACCCAGCTTGAGAGCTATCTAAGAGAGAATAATATCCTTTATAGCTTTCAATCTGGATTTAGACGATCCTTCTCAACAGACACATGTTTAACTCACTTAACCGACTACATTCATAATCAGACCTCTCGTGGTAATTTCACTGGTATGGTTTTAATTGATCTTCAAAAGGCTTTCGACACTGTTGACCATGTCATTCTGTTAAACAAATTAGAGACCATGGGTGTGTCCTCAGTTGAGTGGTTTAGATCGTATTTGAGCGGTAGGAGGCAAATTGTCAATGTTAACCAGGTTGATTCTGCCCCACTGGGAATCACCTGCGGGGTTCCGCAAGGCAGCATCCTTGGTCCTCTCCTATTTCTCTGCTATGTGAATGACATGTCCATCAGTGTCGACTGTAAAGTGTCTTTATATGCTGATGACAGTGGCTTGCTGGTTTCTGGCAAAGATCCCACAATTATTGCGGATAAACTAAGTCAAGAGTTAGAAAATTGCAGACAATGGCTGATTGATAACAAGCTCTCCCTTCATCTTGGTAAGACAGAGGCTATTTTATTTGGTACAAAGAGGAAGCTTAATTCTGTTGATAATTTTTCTGTCTTTTGTAATGGTAATATGATTAATACCTCTTCATCTGTCAAGTATTTAGGTGTCACCCTTGACAATATTCTTTCAGGGGAGTCGATTGCTTTAAATGTTATCAAAAAGGCCAGCGGGAGACTCAAATTTTTATACAGGCACGCTGATTGTTTGAATTTAAAAACCCGCAAGACACTGTGTTCAGCATTGATTATGTGTTATTTTGATTATGCATGCTCTTCCTGGTATTCAGCTATTTCCCAAAAATTCAAAAATCGTTTTCAAACCATGCAAAACAAAATTGTCCGTTTTATTTTGGGTGTGGGACCGCGTACCCATATTGGTCAAAAAGAGTTGGACATGGTAGGGATGTTATCAAGCCGGGATAGGGTTGTGCAACTTAAACTTAACCATGTTTTTAAGATTTTTCATGATTTGTCTCCTGATTATATGAAATTGTATTTTACTAGAGTGTCATCTTTGCATAAATATAGTACCAGGGGTAGCCCGTTCAACTTTGTTGTTCCTTCTTCTAAGGGTCAAGCTAGATTTACTTTTTATAATACTGCTATTCATCACTGGAACTCATTGCCGAGCGAGATCAAGAACACCAATCATTTTAGTTTATTCAAACAATTAGTTAAAAGACACTTGGCGAGTTATGATTCAATTGATTTATGAGCTGGTCTCCCACCTTGTGCTCGTGCCCTGTTTTTATTTGTTTTGTCCTTGTTTTCGTTTGGCGTTTGTGCTTCTTTCGTGATTTTCATTTGTTTTGTTGTTTTTTCTTCTGCCTTTCTATGCTTGTTAAAGGACCCCAATGGAAATAAGCTTTGTGCTCAAAGCTTTTTGGGCTATCCTTGGTACTTTTGCTCATATTTTATTATGTCTATATGTTTTTAAAATAGGTTTGTGCAATCTTTTACATGTTTGTATGCTTAAATGTTTCTCTATATGATGTTTTGAGTACCTAATAAAATCAAATCAAATCAAATCGAACTACTCAAATGCTACTGTATGTCAAATTTTGAGGAATAATGCATATCTAGGTGTCATACGTTACCATAGTGATTACATATATTCGGTGATTTTCAGGCAACAAATCAACATAAATTTCACATTAATTTGGACGGTCGTCATGGTCGTCGTTAATCAAGCATAATGAATAACAAGGCATAGCAAAATACATAATAACTATGTGTCAGCTATGTCGTGAGCTCATACAATATCAACCACAAATGGTGAATATAAAGGGTCGTCCAAAATTATCGCCATTTTCACATACGGACAGAGCCTATGTAATCCTTTGCACCGCCCACCCCCCCCCCCTCTTCCGCTCGAGTTACGCACGCAATAAATGGCGAAAATTGCATGGCTTGATAACAAAAAGGCCGTCACTCAGATCACCATTTAAGTTACGTACGCTTACCCCCCCCCCCCCCCCCCCCCACTCCCGCTGTTACGTACGCTTTGTACGTGTCTGTAAATGGCGAAAACTGTGGACGACCACTAAGAAACAGTATAGATGACACATGTCATTGATATTAGAAGTGGCATAAAATAAATCCAATTTGAATTAAAATGGCCCAAATTCGTATTTTAATGTGTGTTTTTTTAAAGAAAGGTTAAGTGCACTTTAATATTTTATTTGAAATTCCAAATGACAATATTTGGGTTAATATTGCGTATGGTTTAAAAACCATACGCAATATTAACCAAATTGACCAATCCAGAATGTCCATATTAATAAACTTTATTTTCTTCAAAGTACAATTGGTGGCCGTTTTGCAAATAAACTCTTCAGATTTCACAACACTAAATGCCGACGATATTTGGCTTTTCTCTCAATCTGACCATCCTGTGGCCCAATCATAATCAGATGTAATCAGGAAAGGCACTTTTGCCCTCAAATGATTAAAGTTGGAATATAATCCTGATTTTAGGACTAATACCTATATATTACCACAGTGCAAAAAGAGATTTTCGCAGTATATTTCGCAGGTTTTTGTGTGATTTTGACTGAAAATGTTCTGTCAACGCTTCTGAATTTGTTGATGTTATTATGAGAGCAATACGCCAGCTGAGCAAAATCAGGGGCTTATTTCTCGGAACTTTCAGGGTTACCATAAATAGTGTACTTTTCAGTGATCACAAATATCATAAACTTGAAGAAGAAAAAATGTAAAGTTGAAAAATCAAGTCGCTTTATAAGCGAGAAAATCGACGTTTTCTAACACCTCTTTAAAAATGTAGGGGGCCTACTAATTGGCGTGGTATATTCATATTATTATAAAACTGTGCGATAAACATCATGCACTGACGTGGTATTCATCATTCATATACGGTTAAAACCATCATCAAGGAGAAAGGGAACAATATGGTTTAAAGTGATGTAAAGGCGAAAAATCAAACAAAGAAAATTCGCCTTATTCCACTATTAATATGAGCATTATAAGCATCAGTGGCGTATCCAGGGGGCCCAGCAGGCCATGCCCCCCACCCATTGAAAAAAGAGTTGAAAAAAGGAGGAGGAAGAGGAGAAGGAGGAAGAGAAGAAGAAGGAGGAGGGGATAAGAAAGAGGAAGAGAAGGAGGTAGGGGAGGAGGTAGGGGGAGGCGGAAGGGTGGGATATATGCGGCGCAAATAGTGGGGGGATGGGTCACGTCCCCATAATTTTAATGTGAGGGACGTTAAAAACATTATACTAGACCTTTTTAGTGTTAAAAATGCCAATTTTTGCGTGCTTTGCACGTATTATAGTTTCAATGTTTCATTATTCAAGCTTAACAAGAGGGCTTCAGGAACGTTTTTTCTGGACCATTTTAGTTCAAAAACTAGGTTTTTTGCTCGATTCGCGCTCACTTTTTCAACCGGTTTCAACATTATAATGGGTCTCAAAACACACCAAATATACTAAATATTATGTGGGGACGTTAAAAACGTCATACTGGACCATTTACATGTTAGAAATGTCAATTTTTGCGTACATCGCGCGCATTAGTTTGAATATTTCATTATTCAAGCGTAACAAGATGGCATTGCAGGACAGTTTCCCATGACCATTTTAGTTCACAAACTGAAAAAATGTTCGCGCTCCGCGCGCATATTTTCTACAGGTTTTAACATTATAATGGCCCTCAAACCATGACAAATATTCTAAATATTATGTTGGGGACGTTAAAAACGTCATACTGGACCAATTTAAGTGTTAGAAATGTCAATGTTTGCGTACTTCGCGTATTAGTTTCAATGTTCCATTATTCAAACTTGACAAGATGGCTTCAGGACAGTTTTCAATTACCATTTTAGTTAGCTCCGCGCGAATATTTTTGGCAGCTTTTAACATTGTATTGACCCTCAGACACACCAAATTTAATATTCTAAATATGTGGTGGACGTTAAAAATATCATACTGGACCAAAGTTTTAATGCAAAAACCACACCAAACAAATAGTATGTGGGGACGTTATTATCATACTGGACCATTCGCGCGCGTATTAATTTTTAATATTTCATTATTAAAAGCTTAACAAGATGGCTTCAGGACAGTTTTCCATGAATGATTGTTAAAACTCAAAAATTGTGCGCGCTCCGCGCACATATTTTCTACAGGTTTTAACATTATAATGGCCCTGAAACCATACCAAATCTACTAAATATTATGTGGGGGACGTTAAAAACATCATACTGGACCATTTACGTGTTAGAAATGCCAAATTTTTGCGCGCTTCGCGCGTATTTATTTCAATATTTCATTATTTAAGCTTAACAAGGTGGCTTCAGGACAGCTTTCCATGAACAATTTTAGTTCAAAAACTCAAAAATGTTATGCGCTCCGCGCGAATACAGGTTTTAACATTATAATGACCCTCAAACCATACCAACAAGTCTAAATATTATGTGGGGGAGGTTATTATCATACTGGACCATAAGTGTTAGAAATGCAATTTTAGTTTCAATATTTCATTATTTAAGCTTAACAAAATGGCCTCAGGACAGTTTTTCATGACCATTTTAGTTCAAAAACACACGCATGTTTTCTTGACGTTTTAATATTATAATGGCCCTCAAACCACACCAAATACTCAATATTATGTGGGGGAAATGAAAATCCTGTTGACATATTTTACCAGGTGTGGATATGTGGCTGGTAGTGGTACTTGTTAGGCCTACTATGGATAATGGGCATGCAGCATACAGTATATGATACATGGGCTAAAAGTGACATCCAGCAGTACGCCTTGAATCAAAGCTATACACAATACAAATAACAACATTATAAAATATTAAAAAGATACAATCAAAGTAACTGTGTATTATAAAAATACAACAAGTATATAGAATACAAATACCAAGAATATAGATAAATTAATATAAAAACGGGCATAGAGCCAATAGGCCATGTAAAGTGATGAAAAACAAATTACTCTGATGGAAACAGGTGAGTTTATAGCATCTTTTTAAAAGTATGAACGCTACAGGCATTGCGAATAAAAATGGGGAGGTCATTCCATAGCTTAGGGCCTAAGTGCGAAAATGCTGTTTTGCCTATTGCACGTTTGTTAGCATTAACAACGAGACGAGTTGTGTCTTTAGAAGACCTAAGACCACCGCGAGCACATTAATAAAAAGACACAACATCAGACAAATATGAGGGGCCTAATAAATTTACACAGTTGTACACTTGCAGTAAGATCTTGAAGTCGATTCTCTGCTGGACGGGTAGCCAATGAAGTTCACGCAATAGTGGCGCGGCACTGGTAGTACACTGAAAACATTTTTCGGTTATCTGTACTCAGTAATTTTTTTTAGTAAAAACGATATGTCTGTTTCTACTAACTTGATATTAGTTCAAGCATTCTCTAACCAACTTATAAATTAGTTGACCATGTTAAACTAGTTTTTGAACTAATTAAAATTAGTTCAACAATTGTCAAAATTTAGTTCAGTGATGTTAAAAATTAGTTCAGTATGATAAACCAATTTGTTCTACTAATTTTTAGGGTCGCTCTACTAACTTAAAAATTAGTAGAAACGATGTCTATTTCCACCAATCTTGCTTAGTTCATTCAGTTGAACTAAGATGGTCTACTAATTTTATAAATTAGTTAACCATGGTCTACTAATTGTGTGCAGTGCACGTGAAGCAAGCATTGACTCCCGATTAGTTCAAAGATACGTAAAATAATCTTAAATGTATGTCAAATCACAAAACACTATGTAGCTTTTTTTCTACCATGCCTGTCATTTCTCCATAATTCCGCTAACGGCCATCAAAGTTCGAATGACATAGCGTGAACAACCAATACTAGAAAATCTTTGGAACAACAGTATCACGACATGCAATGAACTGGGAAATATGCTGTGGTCGGTACGTAAATTCATGAATTAAAACTGCACGTCACACAAACTTCTGTCACAAAATTTGAACTGTCCAGAAGCATCTACATATAAAAAAAAGATTTGACATACATTTTGCATCATTTTACGTACCTTTGAGCCATTTTCGTCGCTCGGTTATCGAAAGTCAACAATCGCTTCCCTTGTACTGAACAAAATGGCGGCTGCAACAGTCTGTTTTCGAACACAGCATCGCGGCGCTAAAAAGTTAGTTGACAAATTAGTTGCCAACAACTTCTACGAACATATGTTAGTCGCGGACAGTATTTGTATTTTAGTTCGGTTGGTTATACGAATATTTAGAGCTAAACTAAGTTTACCGAGTCGCACTTAATTAGTTCCAGTGAATGCTCTTGGTAGAGGTAGATTAGTTTGGATAGCTGAACCAATTTGGACATTACTATACGAAATAAAACTAGTTATCAATTAACGATATCCTACTGAAAGATTGGAAAGATTAGTTGTACTCCCTGAACTAATCATTTTTACGAACATTTCTTAGTTCAGCATTGGCATTAACCGATAATCTCTTCTCCAATCCCAGATTTACCGCATGGTACCGAAACTTATGTGGCTAAACTGGTACTTATTCTGTGGGATAAAACCTCGAAAAGGTTGTCAGAAACAAAAAACCACTAAATAAGCTCAACGCTTAAACTGAAAACTGTTTACCAGTCATACCTCCCTTTCTATCTCATAGCAGCTCTGGCTTGCTCAATTGTGAATAAGTTCCTATCTTAATGATGTCAACAGACGCAAATTCCTCAGAAAATAAATCTCCTTTCAATGACCATGGACTTATATTAAGTCCATGCTATAACCTTCTACCCTGAGACGATTATACTTCTCAGGTTAAACTCGACTCGTATTTATACCGAATACCATTATATCTAAACATAAATGGATATAGGCAGCCATCTTTATCTGGAAAACTTACGCCATTGAATAGACTACTCATAAGTACTGATCGTTACACTTTTTATAAAAGTAAGCTAGAACACTGCCTATGACTTGTTTAGCCATACTCGAAAAAACAGATATGATACTAATAGTACTTGCCTGAACCTGAGGCTGTATCGATGAATACTGTTCTTCAGAAGACACCATTAAACATGTTAAAGGCCTAGCTGATTCACAAAACGTCGTAAAGCATACATGTATACAAAACATACACAATACGCAATACCGATAAAGCATGACCGTCCCGTGCCATATCTAAAGCCGTCAGTGAAACGTCACGCTCTGTTCACCTTCCTTCATACTTCCCGCTGACCTCTTCATTAACATAACAATATCAGAGTACTCCTGCTAACGATAGGAAATTTAAAAGTCTTTGCCTGCTGGCATAAAAACCCTGCGAAAAAGTGTGTTTGTCAAATAACTGTCACTGGTAAAATGAAGCAGCTATAGTATTTACCTGATTGGTACTGCAGTTCTATCAGGTATGGCTTGACAAGTTGACCTGCATGGCTGATGGCAAATGACCTAATTTTAAGGACACTTAGTATAGCAGCTAGCATTCATGGGTAAATATCCCAAGGAACAACACGAAAGAAAGGGAGTGGAATCCATTAAAGACTTGCACAAGTCTACCGTCGTTATAAACATATCATAAGTACAATGAACCACTTTTATTGTAATGTATAATTAATTAATTATGTACAAATCATGTTTAACTTAATATTAAACATGCACCTGAATGAAACATGCTGCCAAATAGATATTGAAATACATGTACATCATACACTGCATGAATATCTTCTGATTCTTATTAACATGATTAACCTGTGTTCTCTGTTAATTTCTTTCTTCGACTTTGACAAGTTTGCTTAAATATCTTGTTTAATCTATTTCATGAAATATACTTCCTTTCGCAGATTTAAGTAGAATAAATCAAAATGTTTACATCTTAAGGGTATGAAACCATATATATTTGGAAAGCTTATAATCTAAGGATTGCAAATAATTATGGTAACTATAGTTTAATCAGGTCATAATTGACGAGAAATATTGGTTTGTATCTCTACGCGCGCAAAAGTAATCCAAGCTTACGCGCGCAAAAGTAATATAAGCTTACGCGCGCGATTATGGTCACACGGACGCGGTTTTGACCGCACGCACGCGTCACGCACGATGATCGGTGCGCTTGCTGCCCTCAGCGAGCAAACGTCCTTCTGTATTCATTCGCTGCTGGAAGGAGGCTTTGCCAATTTGGAATTGATCAAACTATATAAATCAAATATACAGGGTGACCTAAACGTTATACAGGGTGTAATAATTCATATTTTATACAAAATGTTGATATACTATTTATCTTCTGTTGTCTAAATGCAGGACCTATTTAAAGGCTAGGTACGTTTTTGTTGTATTTAAGTAAACTACCCATCCAGCCATATACAATATTAATTAATTGGTCAGCTTTTTAGGAAATATATATATACGCATAAAGAAACCCGCATTTTTAAATACTGGACAAAATAACTTAATTAGGCAAGTTCAAATTCGGACTATTTCATTTACATCAAAATCAGAGCTTTGATAACTCTTTTCCAATTGTCCTTACAAGTAAAATTTTGAAAGTTAGACAAAAACAAATAAGTGACTTCATATGAAGAGCTGATTTGCAAAAGGGCTTACATCCATTTTAGCGATTTTGAGAAATCAGCATGAAAGTATTCTGGACTAGTGTGATTGATGCTTTGAAATAATATGTGTATAATGAAAGAGGTACATAATATAGTTTACCAATCAAATACAGTATGTTTTTCAAATCAATCGCTTTTATTTGTTTTGTTATTGTTCTTTATTTTCTTATTTTGCCATATGAGAGCCACAGACTAGCCCTTCGTCATATAATGCATCAACTACAATCAGATTTAATACAATCATACCTTACCACAACTATCAAGTGGTCCATATAATTCAATATGGTTTTCTTATTTGACCGATATGAGCAGGGACAAACACATCATGATACTATCGCTATATCATTTTAATGTATTCAGATTCAACCATGTTATTGATACACCTGTTCAAAACGTCCGCCAACAGACACACTACTTATTCCATGGCTATACACAAGTGGCATTATCACATTACGCTTAGCTAGGAGAATGTTCTCTAATAAGATTTAAATAACAATCAATGTTAAAGATTGGCAATGTGATTGGAGCTTTAATCATGGATCATCGTTATACCTTCTGTATCTGCTATTTCTATGATTGAATGGTTTGATTATAATAATCTTCGTGCAATCGCTCTGTACTCTCCGCGCACACGCAGAGAATGTTGTGCAAACGTATTGAGAACGTGTAGTAACGCAGAAAGCAACGACGCACTAAGAATGTTTACAGCGTAGTGGAAGCGCAGTGAGAGCTCATGAGACTTTAAAGTAGAAACACAGTGGTTCGTAATAAGAGCGCCGTGAAAATGTGATAAGCGGGATAGGAGTGTACTAAGAGCTACATTGTTTTCTGCGCCCTTCCTGCGTGTTACATGGGGAGCTTCCCGCTCTAGCTAGTGTCTACTGCGTCCCCGCCCAATCGGTTCTTATGCGTTTGCTTGGCGCTTTGATACTTTTTTCAGCGCAAGGCCTGATTGCCGTATGTGTGACAGGGGTATAATAAGTATGTATGCTAGTTTAATGAAATGAAAGTATAAGACCAGGTTGAAAGACAAGAATGAGGTAAGAGCCACTCCCAACAAATCAGGTGAACATTATTGCTGTCAGCCTTGTGACATGTTAAAATCATTTTATCTGCACGTTTCCGATTCTTTCAAGGCTCTGTCACACTATTGCGTATTAAGCTAATGTGTGTCCGACGTTTTGGAAACTTTGGTGTACGTTCGTGTAAGTTGTCATTCGTTCGTGACATATTTGGCATACGTTGTATTCGTTAGCGGTTCGCTAGGGGTTCGCGGAGGTACGCTGGGGTTTATGAATATTTTTGAGTATGTTCAAAATTTTGTCTTTCTGCCGAAACCGCCGAAACTCCATCTAGCGTCGGTGGCAGTAAATAGCTCACCACAATCTAACAAGTGTTGAAAAAGGCAACAACTGCCTATTAGCTCTAAATCAGAACGAGTTTACAAACTGTGATGCCCAAAACACAAAATTGTAGTTACGAAAGCATAAAATGCAATGTAATTTTGTAAATTGCAAGTACTATGAATCGTTTTTAGGTCTTCACATTACTTCATGAATTACATAGTTAAATCTAAAAAAATGCACGGTTTTCCAAAATGAATATTTTTGTGCAAAGTATAAAATACCGTTAAACTTCATCTATAAGCACCCATTGACTAATAGTTAATAAGCAGAGAATAGATAAAAAGGTATGAGCGCCCTCTTTTGATTATAATTGAATGGCTATTATTAAATCAATTTATTTCCAATAAGATAGAGGGCCGTCCATTTATACCGACCCATCAATCATACATGTAGTTATAAAACAGTATCTGACATAGCAGTCCCGTTTAGATCAATTGGTAAGCCGAAGTTTGGCTAGGGCAATTGTGATCGCAGGTTCCAGATGACAATACCTGGATCGAATCTCACTTGCTGACTTCTTCTTTTGGAAAGTTTATAAATATTTACGGGTTTTCCCTCTTTTTTTCTCTCTTTCTACTATTTTTAATTTTAATTTTAATGTTTTAAATCACAATCGTTTATAAATAGTACAAACATTTAAATCAACCTCAACGACTTAGTATTTTTGTGAAGACATGCATGGATGGAGTACAATGAGACAATACGTTGATTATACAATTCACTGCTTTTCAGTTCTGCTACTTATGGTCTTTTGTTAAGTTGTGGTTTTTGTGAGTAGTTGGCCATTGTTGGTTCTAGCTGACAATTCCTGATTCGAGTTTTTAGAGACACCATGTATACATGTACATGTACATGTATATGGTTCACAGTTGATCGATACAAGCATGTAGCATGTCTGTAGAATTTGGGGCAGAGCACTTATCAAACTGCTTTGTACATTTCACGGACATAAATTATGCTAATGAGCTCATTAAATGACGTCACTCACATCATCGATATTTTCGTAACGCCAAAATTGTAGGGTTGAAATTCTAGGTCGAGTAAAATGATGTGAGCTTTTGTGAATTTTTTCCCGTATTGGAATATTTTTTTATTGAAAATAGACAGTTCAAATTAAACGTTGGTTCCAAGTTCAACTGACAACTGCAATATGCAGGCAACATTTGAGAAAAAACGATGCCCGACTTTGCAAGAAAGTGTACGGGGAAGTGTACGGGTGAACATGACAAACCAAAACAGTCTAGTAAGTAACCGCCTCCGTGGCGCAATTGGTAAGCGCGTTCGGCTGTTAACCGAAAGGTTGGTGGTTCGAGGCCAGCCGGGGGCGTTGTTTCTTTTTGCATTTAATGCAGATCGACAAATCACATCACAGTAAAAATTTAATGTTGACAAAATCACAGACCACTTACACAAAAATCGCATCTGCGCATACTCCTGTCGTGATCAAATTCCAACACACAAGCAATGGGCGAGTTTTATAAGTGCAGAGGACTTCTTTAGTGATATAGACACAGTTTCGTAATCCTAAAACTAATCCGTTATAAATCAATAACACGTGGCCACTATACTACCATTTACATGAATGTAATGCATGACCTTCAATACCACGTGAGCTGCTCAAACTACGACATGTTCATTAGGCGTGCAATTTAAAGGCAATCCGTCAAACGTGTGTATTATAGTTCCGAAAAACTTAAACAGACTTTTATAGTTTTATAACTATATACATGTATGATTGATGGGTCGGTATAAATGGACGGCCCTCTATCTTATTGGAAATAAATTGATTTAATAATAGCCATTCAATTATAATCAAAAGAGGGCGCTCATACCTTTTTATCTATTCTCTGCTTATTAACTATTAGTCAATGGGTGCTTATAGATGAAGTTTAACGGTATATCTTTGCTCCCAGACACTAGGATTACAAAAATAGGACACACACACAAAGATAACATGTGGAGCGTTATCCGCCACATACCGGAAATTCATTTATTTTACATATAAATGATCAAATCACACTCCTGCCAAATGGAGTTGATAGATGCACTTTTATAGTGCACTTTGTGACATTCTGTCAAATGAAAGGTCTCATTAATCAATTGTGTCAATAAATTTATAGTCCATATTAACACATTATGTATTTGCACATTTAAAATGTACTTCATGAAATTCTATTGTGTCTATAAAATTAATGTTCGTAGTGACACATACAATTATATTGTGAGAATCCAGACCATCAAAATTGGCCATTCTGCTCAATTGTTATATAACCCGGAAGTCGGTTTATAAGAGCCTAAATCATATTTTTCCACACCATAAGGGTATTCATAAACAGAGCCTACTAGACAAGATTTAATTTAATTTATCTGAGCGCCCGGAGGAGCGAACTTTTCCCAACCACCCCAGATTAAGAAATCTCGGGGAATCTAACTTGACCTACAAGGCTGACACCTGTTTATTAACAAAGCCGGGAAAGCTAAAAGCAAGTCTCCCAACCACTCTTCTACTGAAAGTAGAAGAGGTAATTTAATAAACATTTGTCAAATGTGTATTGTCTCTGAAAAGCAAATATTAAATGAACATAAAAGAATGATGTGACTCGGGTGATCAAAAAGGTGTATACCAAACTGCCAAACAAGGGCATATGAGGGGACTTGACCAGACCCCCCCCCCCCCCGGCGAAAGAGCCTAACAAAAGAAGAAGTAAATTTTGCCAATTTAATCAGAAGGGGTGGTAAAGGTCAATGCCTGTGGGAACTAAAGAAGGGCCATTTGCAAAGATCGTCTCAAAACATCGTTGCCTTTAGGAGACATGTGCAGCCCATCATATCTGTACATAGACTTATCTGAAGGGTGGATAACTTTATAATGACGGACCACATGTGCCTTACCCATAGACTTGCAAACTTTGAAAGCGTATTTGTTAAGTGTGATGACGCATGATTTACCTCCACCTGCCTTGGACTCATCATGGTAATAACGCCTGAGCAATATATCTGACCAAATAATTCGTGTGTGTGGTAAAAGATTACGTACCGCGGTCAGCGTGTCCAGAACGCGTTGTCTTATGTCAAATATGGGGCAGTGTGCAAATCACAGGTACCTGCATGTATTATGATAGTAGAGGGAAATGGATGACAAGACAAGTTATATTGTATCAACTCTAACGCTCTACTTAGCCTGGCACCTCCCTCGCCAATCCAAAAAGTTGCACCACCACCTTTAAGTTGTGATCTGTATTTGCCGGCCCAATCAACAAAGCTGTCGCCAACAATCCAAGTGCGACCTGTGCAATCAAATTTGTTTTAAGAAAAGAAAAAAAGAGGAAAACACAAGCAAACCCCAAAAAAAGGGGGGGGGGGGGGAAGAAAAAAAAAAAGCAAAAATAAATTAGCATATATATTGATTAAAGAACATAGAAAAAACCCGACAAACTACCCCCCCCCCCCCCCCCCCTTAACGAGGATGACAAAAAACACCTACAAGGCCCAAGCATTTGAGTGAATAATACGATGTGGCCTGATGTAAAGCATCATAGCTGACGATTGCCAACGCCCCATTGGTTTAATAGGAATACCCCAACAGCGGCGGTTGTAGCCGCCCCAATCCTAAAGCTATGAGGGGAAAAATTCTTGTGTTCTAAGCCTATTGAACTGATACCTTTCTTTAATAAGCTGGCAAATTGATCTATCTATCTATAACGTATACTCTGCAAAGTTGCAAAATGCAATATCTAACAGAGGAATGCATAATGGCGACAATTGAAAATAGACACTAGAATACATAATCTTAATCTACAACTACAACTACACATGATATGAGCAATATATTATAATTTTTGAATGCAGTGCTTGAAAATTTCAAGAGATTTGGCATTGTACATTGAGGGTGTCAGTGAATTCCAGTCCTTAATTGTGCGGGGATAGAAGCTGAACTTATATGAGTCGGTGTGAGTTGGAACGATACTAAATCTCTGTGGATGGAATTGCCTGGTTTGAACAGCCTGTCTGCACAGGTAGTGCGGGATAGGAATGGCAATTTGGTCATTTTGAATTTTATATAGGATTGCTAATCTGTTATTTCTTCGTCTTTGCTCTAAGGAGGGCCACTGCAGGTCTTGTAAAATATTTGTTACCGTGCCCTCTGTTCTTTTGTGGTTATTGGTTACAAATCGGGCTTCTCTGCGCTGTACTGCGTGCGAAGTACATTTGTTGTTTCACGTACTTCGCGCACCTCCAAAGATTCCTGCGGATAAACCAAAGGGAGTTCAATTGAGGGCACAGGTGTACCAGCTACACGCGGAACATGGGATAAATCTTCGGTTGTAAAAACACTACTGTACTGCTGACTCAGGGCATTTGCTTTGTCTGTTGCGTTAACCATCTCTTTTCCATTAACCTTCAGTGTGGATATACCTGTACCATCTCGCTTAAGACTTTTCACATGACTCCAGAATTTTTTACTCACAGATGGATTTGAATTTGGTTTCAAGGGATCCTCAAGGAGACCTAGCAAGTATTCATTTTTTGAATGACTGAGCTCCTTTTGCACTGTTTTTCTTAACTTTGTGAATTTTCCCCACATGTTGACACTTGGATTGCGTTTATAAGCATTGTAGACTCTCTTCTTTTTACGAATTAGTCTACGGATTGATCTGGTCATCCAGGGAACATCCCATCTTTTTTTGATCATTTTTTGAGGTACATGAGCTTTTAACATATCATTGACCTTTGATTTGAGCAATGTCCAATTACCACTAGTAGATCGTTGCTCGTAATCTGTGGATTCAAAGAAACTATTATGAAATTTAGAGGCATCCTTACGGATCCCTTCCTCATTCATTTTCCTGACTTGACCAGACCCCCACCCCCCCCCCCCCCCGGCGAAAGAGCCTAACAAAAGAAGAAGTAAATTTTGCCAATTTAATCAGAAGGGGTGGTAAAGGTCAATGCCTGTGGGAACTAAAGAAGGGCCATTTGCAAAGATCGTCTCAAAACATCGTTGCCTTTAGGAGACATGTGCAGCCCATCATATCTGTACATAGACTTATCTGAAGGGTGGATAACTTTATAATGACGGACCACATGTGCCTTACCCATAGACTTGCAAACTTTGAAAGCGTATTTGTTAAGTGTGATGACGCATGATTTACCTCCACCTGCCTTGGACTCATCATGGTAATAACGCCTGAGCAATATATCTGACCAAATAATTCGTGTGTGTGGTAAAAGATTACGTACCGCGGTCAGCGTGTCCAGAACGCGTTGTCTTATGTCAAATATGGGGGCAGTGTGCAAATCACAGGTACCTGCATGTATTATGATAGTAGAGGGAAATGGATGACAAGACAAGTTATATTGTATCAACTCTAACGCTCTACTTAGCCTGGCACCTCCCTCGCCAATCCAAAAAGTTGCACCACCACCTTTAAGTTGTGATCTGTATTTGCCGGCCCAATCAACAAAGCTGTCGCCAACAATCCAAGTGCGACCTGTGCAATCAAATTTGTTTTAAGAAAAGAAAAAAAGAGGAAAACACAAGCAAACCAAAAAAAAAGGGGGGGGGGGGAAGAAAAAAAAAAAGCAACAATAAATTAGCATATATATTGATTAAAGAACATAGAAAAAACCCGACAAACTACCCCCCCCCCCCTTAACGAGGATGACAAAAAACACCTACAAGGCCCAAGCATTTGAGTGAATAATACGATGTGGCCTGATGTAAAGCATCATAGCTGACGATTGCCAACGCCCCATTGGTTTAATAGGAATACCCCAACAGCGGCGGTTGTAGCCGCCCCAATCCTAAAGCTATGAGGGGAAAAATTCTTGTGTTCTAAGCCTATTGAACTGATACCTTTCTTTAATAAGCTGGCAAATTGATCTATCTATCTATAACGTATACTCTGCAAAGTTGCAAAATGCAATATCTAACAGAGGAATGCATAATGGCGACAATTGAAAATAGACACTAGAATACATAATCTTAATCTACAACTACAACTACACATGATATGAGCAATATATTATAATTTTTGAATGCAGTGCTTGAAAATTTCAAGAGATTTGGCATTGTACATTGAGGGTGTCAGTGAATTCCAGTCCTTAATTGTGCGGGGATAGAAGCTGAACTTATATGAGTCGGTGTGAGTTGGAACGATACTAAATCTCTGTGGATGGAATTGCCTGGTTTGAACAGCCTGTCTGCACAGGTAGTGCGGGATAGGAATGGCAATTTGGTCATTTTGAATTTTATATAGGATTGCTAATCTGTTATTTCTTCGTCTTTGCTCTAAGGAGGGCCACTGCAGGTCTTGTAAAATATTTGTTACCGTGCCCTCTGTTCTTTTGTGGTTATTGGTTACAAATCGGGCTTCTCTGCGCTGTACTGCGTGCGAAGTACATTTGTTGTTTCACGTACTTCGCGCACCTCCAAAGATTCCTGCGGATAAACCAAAGGGAGTTCAATTGAGGGCACAGGTGTACCAGCTACACGCGGAACATGGGATAAATCTTCGGTTGTAAAAACACTACTGTACTGCTGACTCAGGGCATTTGCTTTGTCTGTTGCGTTAACCATCTCTTTTCCATTAACCTTCAGTGTGGATATACCTGTACCATCTCGCTTAAGACTTTTCACATGACTCCAGAATTTTTTACTCACAGATGGATTTGAATTTGGTTTCAAGGGATCCTCAAGGAGACCTAGCAAGTATTCATTTTTTGAATGACTGAGCTCCTTTTGCACTGTTTTTCTTAACTTTGTGAATTTTCCCCACATGTTGACACTTGGATTGCGTTTATAAGCATTGTAGACTCTCTTCTTTTTACGAATTAGTCTACGGATTGATCTGGTCATCCAGGGAACATCCCATCTTTGTTTGATCATTTTTTGAGGTACATGAGCTTTTAACATATCATTGACCTTTGGTTTGAGCAATGTCCAATTACCACTAGTAGATCGTTGCTCGTAATCTGTGGATTCAAAGAAACTATTATGAAATTTAGAGGCATCCTTACGGATCCCTTCCTCATTCATTTTCCTGAAAAGAAAGATCTTACGAGGTGGTTTCCTTTTTAGTTTAGCCTTGATGTTAACGGTGGCTGTTACTACTTTGTGGTCACTCATGCCATGTAATTCTTAACATGCTCTACAAGATTAGGATTTGTGGTGAATAGGAGATCTAATATGTTCTCTAAGCGTGTTGGTTCATGGACATGCTGATGCAAACCATGTTCCTCAACAATATCTAGCAGGGCACGGTTTACTTTGTAGCCATACTGTGGGTTAGGTTTTATGTTGTGTTTCTTCCAGTCTATGCTGGGGAGGTTAAAATCTCCACCTATAATAATATTTGGAACTACACCATTACAAGACAATTTCTTTAAAGATGCACCTAATTCAACCACAGGTACTGGGTTCTCATTAGTTGGTCTGTAGTAGGAAGCAATGAACAGTGGCTTACCACCTACTATGTTTATCTTACACCAGTTAATCTCGCATTTGGTATCAAGATTGACCTCAGTTGAAGATACAAGGTTGTCTGTTATCGCAACAAATACACCACCACCGTGAATATTCCTATCTTTTCTGGAGATAGTATATCCTGGTGGAAACACTTCTGAGGAGGAAAATGTGGCATCTATGTGGGATTCCTGTCCAAAGATAATGTCTGGCTTGTGGGTTTCAACGAGATCCAAGAGGGCATGTTGCTTACGATCACTTTTTAAGCTCCTACAGTTAACTAACATGACTTTTACCGCTTTTGGTTTGGTTTTGGTGGCTTTGGGGCGAGGACTCGATGTTACCATTTTATCTGCCTGGAAAGACTGCGGATTATCCAACGAATCTTCCAAGCTGTCAAACATATTTGAAAGCTCAAGATCAGATATTGTGAATAAGGATGACTTAGAAATATTTGGAAGGCAGCATATAGGACACTCACAATATATTACCTTTCCCTCTATGGCTTGATTGACGGGAAAGATCCCTTCACAGCTTGCATGAGTCCATTTGCTGCACTCATTACATTGGAGTGATGGGATATCAATCTCAATGTCGTCCTTACAGATCGAGCATTGTCGAGCATTATGATAACGTGTGAGGGGGGACAAGCAAAAATGAATGAAAAGAGGGCCCTCACCAATCGGTCTGATGCGTAAGTACTCAGTCATAGCTTTGTCATTGCTACCTTGTTCAAATCGAAGAGTTACCGACTCCCCTCTTTGGTCAGTTTTTGAGAACCTAATCACCACATCCATGAAACCCTCATTGATAGTAACATCCTTGCGGTTCAAAATGCGAGATAAGTCAGAGTTTTTGGAAATAGCTGTGAATTCATCCACCCTTAAAAAACCAAAAAATGCTAAAAGAAGAGCTGCCCTAAATAATGATACCTCAAACATTGAGGCACAAATACCTTGCAATGATTGGCACACATGTCTCAAAATAGGAATGGTGATGGGAGATCGACTATCGGGTTGCCCTTTTGAACGCCGGGAACCCTCCCTAAGTTTTGAGATCACAAAATTGTCTGTAGGGTCAACCCAACCATTAACTTTGTGAGCAAATGCGACTGATGCTAAATAGGTGCCAATTGTGGAAGGGGCTTTCCCTTCAATTGACAAATGAGAGATGAAAGCAATGATGTGAGGAGTAGGAGCAGGCCATGCGCAGGTAACACCTAGACGCGTGCGAAAAAGATCAAAACTTTCAACGCCGCGACGATAAGTCGCAAAAGAGCTACTGGCCAAAGATGCATGAATTAGCCTCTGAGCTTCGGTCTCTAAAGGGTCCAAAGGAATTCCGGAACGAGAGCGCCCACCGGCGATGAACTTGGCGCAGCTTCCCAAAAGCGATCCATCCTGAAAGCGTGATAATGCATCAGCGATGTTATTGTTTACGCCTGGAATGTGACGCGCCGAAAAAGCAACATTGAATTTGAGACATTGAAGAACAAAAAATCGAATTAATTTCATAATCTCGGGGCATTTTGATGATTGTTTATTGATTATAGCTACCACAGCTGCATTATCTGACCGTATAATCACGCGCTTTCCTTTCAATAACACACCCCAAACAACTATCGCAACAACTACAGGAAAAAAACTCTAGCCAAGCAATGGAACGTTTCGCTGATTTGCACTTTGCAGGCCAGTGACCTTGAAACCAGTCGCCTTGTAAAAAACACCCCGAAACCTATCTCACCACTTGCATCAGTAAAAAATTGTAAATCGCGATCTTCGCACCAAAACTGCTCTGGGATAATCGCACTACCATTGAAGCTGCGCAAAAAAACTATCCACATTTTCAAATCGCATAGAGCCCCTCTTGTAATACGAATTTTGTGCCAAGGTTGTTTGTAGCGTGACTTTGGATGAATTGTGTACAGACTGAACCTTATTAGTGATCTTTTCCAATTTATCCGCGAGGATTGATACCACCTGGCGAACTGAATCGATCTCAAGGCCTAGATACACTAATTTAGTGGTAGGAGCAACTGATTTATCTTTGGCTAATGGAACGCCTAACTCCCTACACACCTTATTGAAACTGTCATCTATGTGTTGACATGATAACCCACCCTCAGAAGCCGACACGAATATGAAATCGTCGACATAATGGGATATATTATCTGAGCCCGACTCCCTTTTCCCTGCCCATTCAAGAAAGGTAGAAAAGGTTTCAAAATAAAATGGAGAACAGGACGCCCCCATCGGAAGGGATTTGTCAACAAAATAATAACTGCCAAGTTTAATTCCGAGGAGTTCAAAATCACTAGGAGAAATAGGTAAGAGTCTAAAAGCTGACTCAACATCCGCTTTCGCCATCAAGGCGCCCTTCCCATTTATTGACACTAGTTTCACCGCATCATCAAATGTTGCATAACGGACTGTGCACAATGCCTTGTTGATACCATCATTAATAGAACCGCCCTCAGGATGAGATAAATGTTGAATTAACCGAAATTTTCCAACATCTGATTTCGGCACCAAGCCTATTGGTGAAACAATGAGATTGGGAAAAGGACTGGTACTGAAGGGGCCCGCCATTCGCCTAAGGTTGACCTCCTTCAATAATTTATCTTGGGCAGCTGCAGGTTTAAGATCTATTGATTTCAAATTTGGGCCCACCCTCGGATGTCTCTCACCCTCAAAACCCAATTTAAAACCCTTTGAAAAGCCCTCCCTGATTATGTTGGCAGCCTTTTTGTTTGGATAAATAGCTAACAGAGGCTGTTAGGAGTCAATGTTGACAGGAGTAGGATAAGGACAACAAAGACAATTAAAGGTGCCAGAACCTATAAAGTGATTAGTCCCTAACTTTTTACAAGCGTTTAAGTGAACAACACTATTTTTTGCCACCACGTTTGCATGATGATGCCCCGTGCCCCCTGTATTGCACGATTGGCAAACATGGTTGAATTTGCAAGGGATACGGGAGCAGCCACCTTTTCTGTTGAACGCAAAGCATGACCCATTTGTGGTGCGCTGACCCGACCCCCCTCTACCAGAGCCACGAAAAGACTGGCCACAAAATTCTCACCGGCAGTTCCTTGGAGTAAATGGTCGGCATTAGATTGTACAGCACCGTGTCTCTAAAGCGGAGCATAACCACTGCCCGAGGCCGCCGCATTTTGGACTCCAGTTTCGCCACCAACAACACCACTGCCAGAAAAAGGTGACAAATTCACTGCCTGGTTCGTCGTTGACCTCAACTTGGTTAATATTGGGCGGAGGATTGTTAGCAGTCTCTGCCACTAGTCGTTGGTCATCGCCCGCAATCTCGAGTTGTAGCGCGTCCCCTGCATCCTGCATCTAGACTTTATCCTCCAGTCGTACAATACGCTCCACTGCGTTTGCTGTTGTGACGACTGGAAATGTTCCAGCCCAAATGACGGAGCACTTTTTGACAGCAATTTGCTTACCGCGCGAGCTGCGCCTTGCACAAACACGCGCATTGGTAGGGCACTTACGCACACGCGGGCGCGCACATTCATGACATGCATTTAAAACACGGCTGAATCATGATCAAGTTGATTGATCATGCATTTAAATTCATTTGTGTTTACTAGCAAAACCGTCGTTTTCTTTCGACAGCAAGCCTGCACTTTGCAGCTGTTTACATACCGGGTTGTTGGTCAATATTTTACGATGTACATATTTTCACATACCTAAAATAGATGGAAGAAACTCCCAAACCTAAGTTTTAAAAGGCCTGCTGCTGCGCTGTCCCATGTTTTTCATTCTTTTTTCGTAGAGAATTAAATCAATGAAGTGTTATAAATGATTTCCAATATCAGCCGGTAAAAAGATATAATTCGTACCGATGTGGCAGTAGGCCGTGCGCGGGCATGCAAAAGTCTGATAAGTGATAAGCTTAAAAGTTTTAAATACCAGCTGGATGCATGGGCTGCTGCTGTACTGTTGGATCATCAAGCACTTTTGGTCACGATTGGCTCTGTCATTACAACATGATCATAGTTATAGTATATAACTATTAGTATCTTTACCAGACCACCCCTCAACTTATACTACTCACATACATACATAAATTAAAAAACGAAATATCGGAAATATTTAAAACAAATAAATAAATAAATGTCCTAAAAATAATAATAATTAAAAAAAAAAATGTCCCAATATTTTTTTTTTATCAACACACTAAACAAAAAATTCTGTTTTTTTTTAAAATTGTTAATTTATGAAATGTATGTTTTGCATAAAAGATAGGCCTAAATATGAATTTCAATTTTTAAACAAAATTAATTTGTTTTATTTTGAGTTTGAGTGTGTACTCATCATAGGCTGAGCAGGATAGTGTTTGATGGAGCAAGAAGGCAGGATATATAGTTTAGGAGCGGCTTATTTCAAACCCTTCTCATTTCGGCATGGTCTAGTCTTATGGGCTAAATTAAGAACTGGGCCTTAGAAAACCCATGACCTCCTGGTAATAATTAGGATATGGAATATGACAATATATTTATAATATAAATAATTTCCTTCCTTTCGATAAACCGGTACAATTACCACATATTATCATCGTGTTTAACAGCAAATTACTCCCAAGGAAAAAATAACACATTTATTGGAATGCAAAATAATTGTCAAAGGTTATAGGATTCCCGGCATTAAAATGTTAAACATCTTTGAAATAATGCAGTAAGATACTCTGGAGGTAGACGATAACATCCATGAATGAAATGTGCGGAGTAAACTATACGCCATTTTCCAATTCACAGAGACTAAATCGGTTTTTGTAACAAAAGGTGGTCAGCAGGATTCGAACCAAGGCGGGGAGAATTCAATAGATTTATAGTCTATAGCCTCAACCACTTGGCCATGAATACTCATTGAAGCGACCATCGTGTTCAATAAATAATGAACTAGTGGTGAACTATCGAGTTATTTGACTAAACATTTGTCATTTTGGGGAATTTTGGGGACGTATATTTTATTTGAAATATACATAATACACACACTGAAAGCTAATAATCACATTAATATTGACAAACCTGTCAGAACTGTTGGAACCTTTGCCCAATATAAAGTAAGATGGGCTAGAGGTAGACAACTTTTATGTCAAGCGTTCTGGGTTCTATCATTTCGATCATAATTCACTAACGTCAACGCACCTAAAAATGTCGATCTCCGAATTATCGAATATCTAATGCAACATAATTGTATGGTGAAAGTATAGTTTTAATAGTGGGATGTATGTAGTAGACCACTAGACACTCATATCCAGACATTTTTCTTTGTTAACACGCCTAAATCAAAGATGGCCGCCAAAATGGCCGCCAAATATGGTAAAATTCCATATATTGGCATATATAAACCAACATGTATGATCAGAGTATAGTTTTAACAATGGGCTGTATGTGTTAGACCACTACAAACTCATATCTAGTAATTTTACTTTGTTAACCTACTTTAAAACCAAAATGGCCCCCAAATTAATGGCCAAAATTGGTCAAAAGTGGTCAAAATTTCATAAAATAGGATAATATCAACCGAAATATATGATGAAAATATAATTTTAACGATGGGATGTATGTGTTAAACCACTATTAACTCATATCCAGTATTTTTGCTTTGCTAACACAGTTCAAAATCCAAAATGGCCCCCAAAATGGTTCCCAAAATGGTTCCCGAAGTGGCTGCAATAATTGTCAAATTCCATAAAATGGGATAATATCAACCTAAATGTATGATACAAATATAATTTTAATGATGGTATATGTGTATTAGACCACTAGTTACTCATATCCAGTATTTTTGCTTTGTTAACACCGTTCAAAATCCAAAATGGTCCCCAAATGGTTCCTAAAATGGTTTCCGAAGTGGCTGCAATAATTGTCAAATTCCATAAAATGGGATAATATCAACCTAAATGTACGATATAAATATAGTTTTAATGATGGTATATATGTATTAGACCACTAATAACTTATATCCAGTATTTTTGCTTTGTTAACACAGTTCAAATCCAAAATGGCCCCCAAAATGGTTCCCAAAATGGTTCCCAAAGTGGCTGCAATAATTGTCAAATTCCATAAAATGGGATAATATCAACCTAAATGTATGATAAAAATATAGTTTTAATGATGGTATATGTGTATTAGGCCACTAGTTACTCATATCCAGTATTTTTGCTTTGTTAACACCGTTCAAAATCCAAAATGGTCCCCAAATGGTTCCTCAAATGGTTTCCGAAGTGGCTGCAATAATTGTCAAATTCCATAAAATGGGATAATATCAACCTAAATGTACGATATAAATATAGTTTTAATGATGGTATATATGTATTAGACCACTAATGACTTATATCCAGTATTTTTGCTTTGTTAACACAGTTCAAATCCAAAATGGCCCCCAAAATGGTTCCCAAAATGGTTCCCAAAGTGGCTGCAATAATTGTCAAATTCCATAAAATAGGATAATATCAACCTAAATGTATGATGAAAATATATTTTTAAGGATGGGATGTATGTATTAGACCACTAGTAACTCATATCTAGTATTTTTACTTTGTTAACATACTTTAAAACCAAAATGGCAAAAAACAATTGTTTTGTATTGTAAATGACCATACTATGTAATAACAATACCTCAACATCTAATGGGACAGCATTCTGGCAGCCACTTTGGAAAGTGATACTGAATCAAAATCGTCATAGAGGTGGGCCTTATTTCTAAAAGCAATAGCTTAGCAGTTTAGAACATACTATTTGGTGAATTTGATGTAATATACACTCTGACAATATATATTTAGGACTATCATACACTCATGTAGACTATTTTTACATTTACAGCGGCAATGTTAGTGGCCATCTTAGGTTTTAAAGTATGTTATTGCAATGCAAATATACTGGATATGAGTTACTAGTTGTCTATTATATACACCCCAAAGTTAAACTGTACTTGCATCATATATTTTGGTTGATATTATCCTATTTTATGGAATTCAAACAATTTGTTCAGTAATTTTGGGACCCATTTTGGGGGCCATTTTGGATTTTTAAGTATGTTAACAAAGCAAAAATACTAGATATGAGTTACTTATGGTCTAATACATACATCCCATCCTTGAAACTATATTTTCATCATACATTTAGGTTGATATTATCCCATTTTATGGAATTTGACAATTTTTGCATTAACTTCGGGAACCATTTTGGGGGCCATTTTGGCAGCCATTTTGGATTTTGGACTATGTTAACAAAGCAAAAATACTGGATATGAGTTACTAGTGGTCTAACACATACATCCCATCGTTAAAATTATAATTTCATCATACGTTTCAGCTGATATTATGCTTTTTTATGAAATTTTAAACCACTTTTGACCAATTTTAGCCATTAATATGGTGGCCATTTTGGTTTTAAAGTATGTTAACAAAGTAAAATTACTAGATATGAGTTTTTAGTGGTCTAACCGATGCATCCCATTGTTAAAACTATACTCTGATCATACATGTTGGTTTATATATGCCAATATATGAACTTTTACCTTTTTTGGCGGCCATTTTGGCGGCCATCTTGGATTTAGGCGTGTTAACAGAGCAAAATTTCTGGATATGAGTGTCTAGTGGTCTACTACATACATCCCACTATTAAAACTATACTTTTACCATACAATGTAATTGCTATATGTCATTTTATGAGATTTGACCAGTTTTGGCGGCCATTTTGGACGCCATCTTGGATATCTGGAGAGCATCCCATTTGTTTCAATGTTAACATCTAAAATGTGTTTAAGGACCCTAAAAGACACCTAAAAAAGTTGGTTTGGTTTATTCCTGTGGGGGTGCACGGAAACCCCCTGTACATACCCCAAACCATGTCGTATTTGTTAACCCTCCCAAAGTTCGGTCAACATGTTTAACAATGTAATGTGCATGTGAACATTTCCACTGATCCATCACATACGGTGAACCGTACGCAGCAATGGAAATACCCACATGACTTTCCAGCGCCGGGGTAGACAGTTCCGGGTAGACCAACCCTGGGTGGACCAACCCTGGATGGACCAACCCTGGATGGACCAACCCTGGGTGGATAGGTTAAGGGCTTGGGTTATGTTTAGGGTTATATTTAGGGTTAGGGTTATGTTTAGGGCTATGTTTAGGGTTATGTTTAGGGTTATGTTTAGGTTTGGGTTTAGGGTTAGAAACAGTCCCTGGGTGGACAGTCCCGTGGGTGGACAGTCCCGGGGTTATTTAGAATGATCCGGACAGTCCCGGGGCTGTTTGAGAATGATCCGGACAGTCCCGGGGCTGTTTGAGAATGATCCGGACAGTCCCGGGGTTGTTTTTACCTCCCCAACCACCATCCCCTGAGTGTTTTAACATATAATTTATAATCAATATAGTTTATATGGTTTTTTTAAAAACAGTATTATTGCGCTTTATTCCGTGAGGGCGCTCTATTGTAGTCTACCCAGGGTTGGTCCACCCAGGGTTGGTCCACCCCGGGATTGTCTACCCCAGGACTGTCTACCCGGGGAGGAAAGTCATGTGGGTATTTCCATCGCTAAGTATATATACGGATATAGAGGTAAACTAAACTATCCCACAGAAGAAAGATATTATAATGACAAATTAAGAGACATGAAATTAATCACAACATTATGTTAAATAAGGGGTCCAAGTCATAAGGGTTGTTACGTATAACGTGTTTTTCCCATACTATAGGCCTACCACGAGTGCGGTAGTCATAAATATATGAGGATCATCATTCATAAGGCCCGATAGTAAACAGAAAGACAGAAAGACAGAAATAAAGACAGAAAGAAAGATAGAAAGACAGAAAGAAAGACAGATAGACAAAAAGACAGAAGAAAAAAAAAAAACTAGAGCTATAATTGTGGTCATAGACCACGAACCTTTTTCGGAGTGTTAACATGTCCTTAGCAATAAGATATTTCATTATTTTGACCTCTTGTGACCCCTACTTTTCCTTTTTCCTGAAGTGTTGATGGACTTAATCCTTTAATAAAAATCACGGTTTGATCTATTGTAACCCCTTTTTGACCTTTGACCCGAATGTCAATATTAATTTTTGTTCTCGCCTCAACAAAAAGCGCACATACTCAAACGGGTTCACTCAAAATTAGAGCTTTTGTTACATTTTGGCCCTGTATTAATAACAGTGACCCGGAAAGAACCTCTGATTGACCTTTGACGACCCGGAACTTCCGGAAGTAAAGATTATCTCATCTTTATAATGTACATCGTCAACCACGCAAGTCTGGTTGAAATTGGAGCATGCTTTAACATTTCCCCTTGTATTGGTCAAGTATTCCTAGTTACCTCACGTCAAATGACTTCCACATTTTAAACGCTCAACACAAAAAATACCCAAAAAATAACGAAAGCATTATAAGGGTAGTGTTTTTTAGTTCTTTTGCTATAGCAGATGAAGATGCGTTTACTTTTGAGCGCCCTTCAGAACAAAAGTATAATGCCGCCCTCTAGAGTTATGTAGGTGAAATGGAAATAATGCTACAGAGGGCCATATTAAGCGTTTCTTCATTCATACGGCATCACATTTAAATGAGATCAGTACAGAGAATCGGTAAATGGCTGATAATAATGTTTATATGTGGTTGTCTTCAAAACTTTTTTTTTTTACACGGTCGGTCCGTACGCTGAAACACTCTTGGATTCTGAAGAGACCAGGCTCAATCCAACTGCCCGGGCTAGGCTTAAAATGAATATAAGGCCCTTTGCAATTAAATGTGAGTTTACTGTTGCCCGCGCGCGTCCAAAAGTCACCCGCGTGATATATGTAATATTTTAAAAATATTTAATTATTTCATTGTTTACAGCTTTTTCATAAGCTTTTTAACACTTTTGTGACGATAAAATTAGCCGATGAGCCGCATTGCAATACTTCCGGGTTGGGAAAACATAGTAAAAAACTCTGCACGAAACTTGCAACTGTCGCTTTGTATTGAAATGTGTGCATTTGAAGCATATTCGTAGGCACGGCAATTGATTACTGCGCAATCGCTTCAGCGCATGACGTCACATCAAAACCGCCGGAACCTCTTGGAGTTTCTTAGTGCATTCTGGGTAATATTTCAGGTTTGTTTACGATCGCTATCTTTAAAATTCTCCGAGCTAGCGTAACGAAAAAAAAAATTACAAACATCGATCGAATATCTCATTAATATTCAAAATAGGGATGCAAATATGAGTAGACTCCTTTATAAAAGAAACAAAATGCAAAGCTAAGGCAGTAGGTGGTGGTAGGACATAATTAACAGCATTTGAATTGTATTCGTACCTTGGATAATAGTTAACAACGCCGACAATATTAAATCAGGTGACTTTACCCCAAAATATTACAATATTAATATTAAATAGTCACCTCGTCCTGCTTTTCAAAAACGCAACAGTAAACTCACATTTAATTGCAAGGGGCCTAAGCATGCTGGCTGAAAAGGGAACATAAGTATAATATTAATAGCCTGAACATATTAGTGTAAAAGTTCACAATTTTGCTGTCAGCCTTCGGACATATGAAAAGAATAGTCTTGATCCAATTTTAAAACATTTGACTGGAATGTGAGCTATTTCACTAAAAATAAGTTAGGGACCGTTCATTATTTATGGTGGAGGGGGGGGGGGGACAAATTCGAGACTCGTATGTTAAAATTACCTACCCCCCCCCCCCCCCCCCCAGTGGCGTAGCTAGGATTTTTTCAGGGGGGAAAGATTTCTAAAATGTTCGTCAAAGGTTGCCCCCCAAAAAATTCTAGTCACTTACCTCGTGAATTTCACGGAAAGGTTGGGGGGGGGGGGCACAGTCCAAAAAAATCGCACAGTCCAAAAAAAAATCGCACAGTAAATGTACTAAATGTAACATTTTGCCTTCTATTTGGCTAATAACCTCGGTATTTTTTCTCAATTTTTTCCTATTTCCTTTTTTTCTCACCCATTTTTTTTTTTAGGGGGTGGGGGGCGGGGGCCCAAATTGGGTTTTTTTTCGTCAGGGGGGCATTTGCACCCCCGCCCCCAAATAAGCATTTATGAAGCCCCCCTGCCCCCCCTGCCCCCCCTGCCCCCCTACCCCCCTGAGCTACGCCACTGAACCCCCCTACAGCTGAAACTGAAAATTACATGACCCCCCTGCTAACCAGAAGCTTTTTACACAACCCCCCCCCCCCCCCCCTCCCCGAAAAAAATCAACTTGTCACATACTTGAGGGGCTGTCTTTACCTTTGGAATTTTGTTCATGGATACGTTGGCAAATTTTGTTTGTGCCCTATCTGAACGGGCAATAATTTTATGATGCCCCTTCTTTCATTGTGTGAAATTAGTTATGGCGAGCGTAGCGAGTTGGCATTTTTGTCTTCATATTTATACATTTTGGGTGGTTTTGTGAGTCTTTATAACCCGAACAAGTTAGAACATTCTGCGCAGAAACGTTTAATCCAGTGAAACTTTCTACTTTTGTGAGCATTATGGTGCAAAGCAGAGATGAGGTGAAAAGCATGCAATACTGAATCAAATTTTTAAATCATGAAATTGGATTTTGTAACATTATACACCCTGTGGCTCTAATGTCTCGACCGTTTATGATTATATAGATGTTTTTCCACCGTATCGTCGATTTGCTGTCCAGAAGTCGTCTCATAGTAAAAGTTTTTGAAGTCGATAGGTTTTAAGAAAATATGCGCGAAGCGCAGAAAAAAAAGGCAATTACACTCCAAAATAGCCTCTAAAATCACTCTAAAACCACCATCTTTATAGTTTAAACAAATTTACACAACCCCCTGTTCAAGAATAAAAAGGTACATAACCCCCCTATTTCAACATATGAAAGTTACATGACCCCCCTATAGTTTACCCAACCCCCTCCACCATAAATAATGAACGGTCCCTTAAACGGTTATTATAAAGAGTTAACCATAATTAATTGTGAACGTTTGGTACAGAAGCTATAGTACATGCGTAATCCGCTATACAGCATGGACTGTGTCATAATCTGACACTTTTTCTAACAAATATTATAATTTTTGAAATTTATTCTTTTAAGTGAAATCGTTGTGGGAATATAGGAACGTCGTGAGTAAAAATTTCATATGATATTTTGTCATACATTTTGGAATTGATTATGAAAATCAGCAAACGACCGACCCTACACGCGTACGTAGAACTGGTGTTTTTGTCGTCGTTGCCTTTACCGTTAGAACAAAGGAGGAGTGGCTTATAATCACATGGTTTATCTTTTCACCCTCACGACTGATGATGATAAAACATACATCCATTGTAATCACGATATATAGATATATAGCATGACAGAAGCATGTCATTGACATTGCTACAATTGGATCGGTATAGCTTGCTTGTAGTATCTCAATTCACCTTTCCGTTTCATTGCCACCACCCTTTACCTTGACGCCAACCATCTGGCCCAAAGCGACGGTCGACTACCTGTTTTTTTGTTTGATGATCGCGGAGATTCGGCAATCTATCTTTACGATTTGGAGAATCATTCATTGGATGATATTTGGCCCAATAACTGTGCAGATTTGGATGAAAGCTGTATGCGGCGGCTAACAATAGGAGGGCAAGCTATCGGTAAGTTATCTGTATAACTTTTGATTGGTGTTTGTTCCTTTCTCCTGAACATGAATTTAGCTGCGTTGGGGACGAAAGCCGCTATTCTTCGCGTCACAAAAAGTTATTACTTATGAAAATTAAACCTCGATTCAAGAGACAAGTCAGTCAAGTCACTTCAATGTGCTTTTCCATGGGATCAAGTCATTCAATTTTGGGCAAGTCATTTGGCAAAATGTGAAGTCACAAGTAAAAATGTCACAACGCTACAATGTCGTAATATGTTATACAGGGTGGTTCAATAAAACGTTGACCGTTTTGAAGCCATTTCTTTAAAATTCTGTAGATTTCTTTTTCACTTTTCATCAACTATATGATCTTGACCATCTATGCTGAAAATATCGTTACAAATAACCTTACGGTTGCAAAATAACAGCTATTTGAACAAAGTCTGTCCCATTTTACTCTGTCCACGGGTACTGATTTCGCGACGTATGTTTGTTGTATAAAGCGCCCAATCTGTGCAAAATTGGGTGCTTTTCTAACAAAATTGGTATATTGATGGGTGGGAAATTTGCCAGGAAATAGGTATAGAGAAAGTCAATTTTTTGAAGTCCGGCAGGCAAATCCACGTACGATTTTGGAATAAAGGACCCCCCGGGAGCTGCACCAATTTGGACATCTATACGAAAAGAAAGTAATTATCACAATCCTACAATTACCGATAACAATAAAAGATTAGTTGTACTCCCTGAACTAATCATTTTTACTAAAATTTCTTAGTACAGCATAAATTTTCTGTACGAATATCTTTATAAAAAAAATCAATATCAAAAATGGAGGAATATCCCCTTACGTGATGTAAAACTGTTTTTTAGATGATCATTTGACAAACATTATACGGAGATCTGCCATGTTACCATGGGAAGCTGGCAACAAACAGCGGAATATATTGCGTATTCGGCAAATTCATCCAGTGGGCGCAATGATGAGAATCACGTGGTGGGCGAACCTGCCCCGATGTTGTACACTCTCCTTGCTCTCCCCTACATATTGCACTGTGTATAGTCTCAAAATCTATCATTGAAAATAACCGATCTTCAGCCCAACATTATTTTGTAGCGTTAACAATATTATATACCTTTTGTGATAGTATAGTTAACATCACAGAATACGTTATATCGTGAGGGATCTATACGTGTCTTACCATGGTCTTACAGAGTATAAAATATTGGATACGGAAAATGTTTTTCACAAGAGCCGCCCATAATATAAGTGATTGGTAATTTATTTTCGGCTACATCGTTGCTCTAATTGGCTCGCAGCCCAACTCCAAACATGACGAAATGTATGTTAACCGTTTTGTAAGCCAGGTAGGGGAATATTGGGCAACTGGTCCTACGGGGCAACTGGTCCGAAATGAAGGATTGTGTAATTGTATGGGCATACTGCTTTCTTTTGAACAGTACGACTTATGTTGAAACTTGACATATATCCTTAACTTCTACATTCCAAAACATTAGCAACTTTAGGGTATTTACACATGGGACATTCTCCAGATCTTTGAAGCTACCTCCTTGAGTGACTTATTGAAAATTCACAGATAGTATGGGCGATTTATGAAGATGGGTTAAGATCATGTTTAATGAACTTTATATGATTGATAGATATGCAACAGTAAATATATACATGCAGTACAGTCATCTTAAGATGCTAAGTGCATATTGCATTTGATGGGTGCTATATCGTAGTGTGGTCAGGGATTTTTCGAAATATGATTTAAACCATAGGTTGTAGCTGTAATGATCGTAAAATGGCACATGTTGCTTACTTGGGACATTGGTGGTTTGGATGTATCATTTAAGAATGCTTCAGCTTAACTCATTATTACGGGTATTCATTTGGTAGAGTTATTAGTTTATGAATTTGCAAATAACGAATTATACCATTTCTTATTTTATCTAAAGACACTCGTCTACTTGTAGGACCCTAACGCCGTTATAATTGCAAATTCAAAGATACTCGCTGGCTACAGAAAATTTCGTAATGGCTAAAAACTAAAATGCAGTTTTGTCTTTTTTTCTGAAATGTTTTGAGTTATTGATTATTATGACAAATGGTGGTATGTTTTAAAATGTTTTGGCGTAACATTTATCACTTTACAGGCGTTCTTGAATAATGTTTCATCTCGACAAAGTGCTGAATCATTTGTTGGGGCAAGTGGTCCGAAGGGGTATGGGGCAACTGGTCCACCTGCAAAAACGTAATCAAAATTGTAAAATTAATTTTGAAAATTAGTTGTTAGTGTCAATAAAACATGACTCGGTATTGAAATGTGAATAGAATATGAAATATTTTACATTCTTTCTAGTTCTTAGACATTTTGGGATTTTTTGGGTCTAATACCACTATTTCTGCTGACACGAACTTGCTTTAGAATGGTTTAAAACCTCGGTATTATGAATTACACCTGTATTATATTTTAAATGGTGTCTGTAAATATATTTTCAATGACGAAATATCATGATTTATGTATTTTATTCACTGCTTTTTGTGTATATTAACCGTTGGGTTATCATTGTCATATTGACTAACTTCCCCTGTAACATGAAAAGCTGGCTAAATATCAAGATGGTTTATTATAAGTACTAAATGATGATTATATGAAGTAAATAAAATCATTACAGAAAGGGGTATATAAAGACAAATGTATTGGGCATCTGAATATCACAAACATGTATCCATTTAACTACGTTCATACCGTTTTATCTAATAAACGTGCAGTCGAAAACTGCGCTTGCTCTGTACACCATTAGTATTACTGCTATTTACACGTTAACCACGAAAACTGTATAAAACATGGGTTTCATGAGACATTTATCCTTTTTACACGTGAAGTAATTATGGAAATGAGTTTGTAAAGAAAATACTACCTAGTTACCGTGTTGTCAATCAATGATTTCTGTGTATTCTAACCGTTGGAACATATAGGACCAGTTGCCCCAATGATGGGGTAACTGGTCCGTGCCAAGTAAAGTGTTTAGTTAGTGGTAATTGGCCTTTTGTTTGGATATTTTTTAACATTGTTTTATATGTTATATGTAAACAGTTACATGGGTGATATTTTCATAGCAATTCCATAAATATTTACACGAGTTTTAAGCTTTTATATCATGAAATATGCTTAACCGGACCAGTTGCCCCATCCTCCCCTACTTATGATTCCACGCCAGTAAATAATTTCAGTCCTTGTAGAGACGACAATCAAAAGTTTTTTCTTAGCTTTCATCCTGTGGCCCATTGATTATAGAATTAATCAGAAATGGTACTTATTGCTCCCAAATGATTAAAGTTGTAGTTTAATCCTGATTTTAGGACTACTACCTAATACCACAGTGGAAAAAGACATATTTTCAATGCATTTTGTAGGTTTTTTGGATGTATTTTGATTGTAAATGATCTGGCAACATTTCTCAACTTTTTCTGATAAATGAGGGCGCTACATCAATTGTCCAACTTTGGGGTCTTATTTCTCAGAACTTTCGGGGATACCATATATATTTGTTTTGATTAAATGATCAAATATATCATGAAATTTAAGGAAAATGTCAAATTGAAAATTCCAGTCGCTTTATAAGCGAGAAAATGGGCTTTTTGTAACTACCATTTTACATGTAAACGCATAGAGAAACCATTTGGTGGTGTGAATTCTGAAGATACTGGTCTTTGCTGGAGTGTTATGATATCGCCTGCTTAATATCGGCTGTTTTGATGATATTTTGAATGAGTCTTCTACCACAAAAGTTCAATTTGCTTGAAATTCACTGCGATCGGGTTCAATTTGACATTTCCACTACTAAACAATGGTAAGATAGGGCAAAATATTCGATTTCATAAGCAAATTATACAGGCAATTTACTCGATGAAAAAATAGCTCACCGAATTCGACAGTCTTGTCATCATCGGCAACAGTGAAAAAAAAGTGAAATCATTGATAAGCTTACTACATCATGCCATTCACCTACTATGTTACGGTCATATTAGAAGCTCAAATTATAATAAATAGCTGCCTTGAAGTATACTCGCCTTGCAAACAAGGTCAATCTGAGAGTTGGTGGAAAGTGAAATTAAGATTAAGGTGGTGTCTTTTTTATGTTGAAATCAGTCTTAAAAAGATTAGTCTAGATCCCTAGGCTATACCAGAGACCGGAGGTCCAGTCTACCTTGAAGCAGCTATTTAATGACTCAGGTTAGTTTTGTGCTGAATCAAGGCATACAATATCGGCTAGTTGAATTGATAAAGCTTCAAAATTCAACAGTGTGGGAAGGATACATTGCCTAGCTATTGGATTTTGAAGCTTACTTTGAATTCTAGCCTAAATTAGTGTTATGTGTGCAAATTGGGGACATATTTTCAATTGCTACATCTAATAGATTCATTTGCCAGTCATAAATTATCCCCCGATCAAATCATCATGCCCCCCCCCCCCCCCCATGTATAAAAAAAAATAAAAAATAAAGAACGTTTTTAAAATTAAGGGGTCTAGAGGGTTTCAGTATCTATGATCAAAAAGTGTTTAAAAAATACATTGATTAGATCAATTCACATGATCAGGTTTTATGTGATTCAGCATAATTTGCATGTAGGGCAGGCCAAATATCCAACCTAATCATATTTCATGGTATTTCACACTAAACTAACACAGTGCTCCACTTTGCTGTAAAAATTACAAAAGCAGGTGAAAAGATGTAAATTAACATTATAATGACTAAAATGGACACTGTTACTTCTTCTTTCCACATTCAGTCCTAAAATATCAATTGGCGTGACCCAAAAAGCCCAGGTTATATTTTGACAATTTGCTGTCTTCAGTAGATAGTACATGTTTAAGGGGTAGGCCAAGATTGGCTCTGATTTGAAATGGTAAAAAAATCATGTGTAGCTCATTGTTTTTGCAAAAGAATAGTTTTTATATCATTATGAGGATTGAAATTGAAAGTAAAAACAATAAAAATTAAAACAATTGTCCCTTTAGATTCCACGCCAGTAAATTATTTCAGTCCTTGTAGAGACGACAATCAAAAGTTTTTTCTTAGCTTTCATCCTGTGGCCCATTGATATAGAATTAATCAGAAATGGTACTTATTGCTCCCAAATGATTAAAGTTGTAGTTTAATCCTGATTTTAGGACTACTACCTAATACCACAGTGGAAAAAGACATATTTTCAATGCATTTTGTAGGTTTTTTGGATGTATTTTGATTGTAAATGATCTGGCAACATTTCTCAACTTTTTCTGATAAATGAGGGCGCTACATCAATTGTCCAACTTTGGGGTCTTATTTCTCAGAACTTTCGGGGATACCATATATATTTGTTTTGATTAAATGATCAAATATATCATGAAATTTAAGGAAAATGTCAAATTGAAAATTCCAGTCGCTTTATAAGCGAGAAAATGGGCTTTTTGTAACTACCATTTTACATGTAAACGCATAGAGAAACCATTTGGTGGTGTGAATTCTGAAGATACTGGTCTTTGCTGGAGTGTTATGATATCGCCTGCTTAATATCGGCTGTTTTGATGATATTTTGAATGAGTCTTCTACCACAAAAGTTCAATTTGCTTGAAATTCACTGCGATCGGGTTCAATTTGACATTTCCACTACTAAACAATGGTAAGATAGGGCAAAATATTCGATTTCATAAGCAAATTATACAGGCAATTTACTCGATGAAAAAATAGCTCACCGAATTCGACAGTCTTGTCATCATCGGCAACAGTGAAAAAAAAGTGAAATCATTGATAAGCTTACTACATCATGCCATTCACCTACTATGTTACGGTCATATTAGAAGCTCAAATTATAATAAATAGCTGCCTTGAAGTATACTCGCCTTGCAAACAAGGTCAATCTGAGAGTTGGTGGAAAGTGAAATTAAGATTAAGGTGGTGTCTTTTTTATGTTGAAATCAGTCTTAAAAAGATTAGTCTAGATCCCTAGGCTATACCAGAGACCGGAGGTCCAGTCTACCTTGAAGCAGCTATTTAATGACTCAGGTTAGTTTTGTGCTGAATCAAGGCATACAATATCGGCTAGTTGAATTGATAAAGCTTCAAAATTCAACAGTGTGGGAAGGATACATTGCCTAGCTATTGGATTTTGAAGCTTACTTTGAATTCTAGCCTAAATTAGTGTTATGTGTGCAAATTGGGGACATATTTTCAATTGCTACATCTAATAGATTCATTTGCCAGTCATAAATTATCCCCCGATCAAATCATCATGCCCCCCCCCCCCCCCATGTATAAAAAAAAATAAAAAATAAAGAACGTTTTTAAAATTAAGGGGTCTAGAGGGTTTCAGTATCTATGATCAAAAAGTGTTTAAAAAATACATTGATTAGATCAATTCACATGATCAGGTTTTATGTGATTCAGCATAATTTGCATGTAGGGCAGGCCAAATATCCAACCTAATCATATTTCATGGTATTTCACACTAAACTAACACAGTGCTCCACTTTGCTGTAAAAATTACAAAAGCAGGTGAAAAGATGTAAATTAACATTATAATGACTAAAATGGACACTGTTACTTCTTCTTTCCACATTCAGTCCTAAAATATCAATTGGCGTGACCCAAAAAGCCCAGGTTATATTTTGACAATTTGCTGTCTTCAGTAGATAGTACATGTTTAAGGGGTAGGCCAAGATTGGCTCTGATTTGAAATGGTAAAAAAATCATGTGTAGCTCATTGTTTTTGCAAAAGAATAGTTTTTATATCATTATGAGGATTGAAATTGAAAGTAAAAACAATAAAAATTAAAACAATTGTCCCTTTAGATTCCACGCCAGTAAATTATTTCAGTCCTTGTAGAGACGACAATCAAAAGTTTTTTCTTAGCTTTCATCCTGTGGCCCATTGATATAGAATTAATCAGAAATGGTACTTATTGCTCCCAAATGATTAAAGTTGTAGTTTAATCCTGATTTTAGGACTACTACCTAATACCACAGTGGAAAAAGACATATTTTCAATGCATTTTGTAGGTTTTTTGGATGTATTTTGATTGTAAATGATCTGGCAACATTTCTCAACTTTTTCTGATAAATGAGGGCGCTACATCAATTGTCCAACTTTGGGGTCTTATTTCTCAGAACTTTCGGGGATACCATATATATTTGTTTTGATTAAATGATCAAATATATCATGAAATTTAAGGAAAATGTCAAATTGAAAATTCCAGTCGCTTTATAAGCGAGAAAATGGGCTTTTTGTAACTACCATTTTACATGTAAACGCATAGAGAAACCATTTGGTGGTGTGAATTCTGAAGATACTGGTCTTTGCTGGAGTGTTATGATATCGCCTGCTTAATATCGGCTGTTTTGATGATATTTTGAATGAGTCTTCTACCACAAAAGTTCAATTTGCTTGAAATTCACTGCGATCGGGTTCAATTTGACATTTCCACTACTAAACAATGGTAAGATAGGGCAAAATATTCGATTTCATAAGCAAATTATACAGGCAATTTACTCGATGAAAAAATAGCTCACCGAATTCGACAGTCTTGTCATCATCGGCAACAGTGAAAAAAAAGTGAAATCATTGATAAGCTTACTACATCATGCCATTCACCTACTATGTTACGGTCATATTAGAAGCTCAAATTATAATAAATAGCTGCCTTGAAGTATACTCGCCTTGCAAACAAGGTCAATCTGAGAGTTGGTGGAAAGTGAAATTAAGATTAAGGTGGTGTCTTTTTTATGTTGAAATCAGTCTTAAAAAGATTAGTCTAGATCCCTAGGCTATACCAGAGACCGGAGGTCCAGTCTACCTTGAAGCAGCTATTTAATGACTCAGGTTAGTTTTGTGCTGAATCAAGGCATACAATATCGGCTAGTTGAATTGATAAAGCTTCAAAATTCAACAGTGTGGGAAGGATACATTGCCTAGCTATTGGATTTTGAAGCTTACTTTGAATTCTAGCCTAAATTAGTGTTATGTGTGCAAATTGGGGACATATTTTCAATTGCTACATCTAATAGATTCATTTGCCAGTCATAAATTATCCCCCGATCAAATCATCATGCCCCCCCCCCCCCCATGTATAAAAAAAAATAAAAAATAAAGAACGTTTTTAAAATTAAGGGGTCTAGAGGGTTTCAGTATCTATGATCAAAAAGTGTTTAAAAAATACATTGATTAGATCAATTCACATGATCAGGTTTTATGTGATTCAGCATAATTTGCATGTAGGGCAGGCCAAATATCCAACCTAATCATATTTCATGGTATTTCACACTAAACTAACACAGTGCTCCACTTTGCTGTAAAAATTACAAAAGCAGGTGAAAAGATGTAAATTAACATTATAATGACTAAAATGGACACTGTTACTTCTTCTTTCCACATTCAGTCCTAAAATATCAATTGGCGTGACCCAAAAAGCCCAGGTTATATTTTGACAATTTGCTGTCTTCAGTAGATAGTACATGTTTAAGGGGTAGGCCAAGATTGGCTCTGATTTGAAATGGTAAAAAAATCATGTGTAGCTCATTGTTTTTGCAAAAGAATAGTTTTTATATCATTATGAGGATTGAAATTGAAAGTAAAAACAATAAAAATTAAAACAATTGTCCCTTTAGATTCCACGCCAGTAAATTATTTCAGTCCTTGTAGAGACGACAATCAAAAGTTTTTTCTTAGCTTTCATCCTGTGGCCCATTGATATAGAATTAATCAGAAATGGTACTTATTGCTCCCAAATGATTAAAGTTGTAGTTTAATCCTGATTTTAGGACTACTACCTAATACCACAGTGGAAAAAGACATATTTTCAATGCATTTTGTAGGTTTTTTGGATGTATTTTGATTGTAAATGATCTGGCAACATTTCTCAACTTTTTCTGATAAATGAGGGCGCTACATCAATTGTCCAACTTTGGGGTCTTATTTCTCAGAACTTTCGGGGATACCATATATATTTGTTTTGATTAAATGATCAAATATATCATGAAATTTAAGGAAAATGTCAAATTGAAAATTCCAGTCGCTTTATAAGCGAGAAAATGGGCTTTTTGTAACTACCATTTTACATGTAAACGCATAGGGAAACCATTTGGTGGTGTGAATTCTTATAATGTTACATCCTATAAACGCAACATTGTCTTCATATTAATTGTAGCATCTAGCTATATAAGGCCACGACAAAAACAATGTTCTATGGGCAAACGGATCTCTCCGGTTGGGTCGCTCGGTCGGTCGTTTTTTTAGCAACATTTTGGGAATTTAATTTTCAAACAAATTCTAAATTTTCAAAGAAAGTATTTTTTTTCAAAACATTTTTAAAAAATCCTAAGAATTTCCAATTTTTAAAAAAGAATCGAAAAAAATAAATAAAAAATTCCCCCGCATTTTCCAAAAATGTTAATATGTATTTCTCATTCGAAAACAATGGGTCGTCGGGCCCGTAGAATAGGGTTTTTTTTTATCTCGTGGCCTAATAGATGTTTATTTAAGCCTTTTTATGTAGGATTTCAAAATGATTTATATTTTATCACTGATTTTCTGTTTAGCTTGAATTCTAAGCCCCCCCCCAATAATTCAGGTTCGTAATGTTATCAACCCCTAAATATGAATGATGAATGAAATGTTAGTGCATGAATGTTATCACTTAATTACTTACTTACTTACTTACTTAGGGCGGATGATTTTTCCCAACCACAATGCCTCTCCAGATCTTCCTATCCAACATAGCTGTCTTGATTTCTTCCACCTGCAGTCCTGTATCACGTTTGAGTATGTCAATGTAGGTCAGGGCTGGTCTACCACGCTTTCTTGCTCCGTGCTTTGGGATCCAATGTATAAGTTTGTGTACTCCTTGGACCCTCTGAAGCAGTGTCCAGCAAATCTTGCTCTGCGTTCACTGATCTTGTCCGAGACTTTTGGCATGTCCCCATACAGGTCCTTATTTGTCACATGTTGACTCCAGTTGATGTTGAACACAGATCTTAGCATCCTAGTGTAGCATCCATCCAGTTGTTTACCAAGCTTTGGGGTGACTGTCCATGCCTCACATCCATAAAGTAGGACGGATTCTACTGTAGCTATGAACAATCTTTCTTTGAGCTTTCTGGATAATGATTTAGCCATCCATAGCTGACTAAGTTTGCCACAAGCTCTCCATGCAGCTGCTTTGCGTGTTTTGATGTCCTTTTCAGTGCTGTTCATCCAGGTATTTGAAGTCTTCCACTTTATCAAGGCACATGCCTTCGCTTGTGGTAATTACAGGTACTTGCGTCTGGTTGAAGGACATGTACTTCGTCTTTGCAGCGTTCATTTTGAGCCCAACTCTTCCCACTGAAGTCTCCACTCTGTTGAGTAGTGATTGCGCTTGAGACACTTCCTCAGACAGCAGTGCAATGTCGTCAGCAAAGTCTAAGTCTGTTAATACGGTTGGTCTACGGTTTGTTATCACACAGTTTTATAATAATATAATAATATACATTTGATGACAATTTTGAGAATTAAAGCTGTATTTATGTTACGCCACTTGAAAACAAATTAAGGACATGTGTCACCTATATACTTCCACGCAACTGCCGTCTGCAGACGACAATACAAAATGTCAAAAAATGTTTCAAAAATGTCAACATTATTGAATTTCATTACCTTATTTGGAATCACCATGAGAAATGCATTTAAATACATAAATAAATAGTACAAACATGCCAAGTATTGGTTCAGTCAAATCCTTGAGATAGACTTTGAAAATTTGGAAAAGTTTCTGAAAAATCTGTTTTGTATAATATTATGGTAAACTAATAGACGCGTGGAAAGTATTAATGGTTATTTCAGCATTTGCGGTTGATATTGTATGACTATGAGCTCATGAAATAGCTATCAAAATAGTGTGCGTTATCATGGATACATTTGCTATGCCTTACCCGTAGGCTTGATTAACGACGCCCAAGTCGTCTAAATTAAAGTGACATTTGTGTTGATGTTTTGCAAGAAAATCACGGAATGTATGTATGGCTGTAACCATGGTAACTAACGTATGACACATAGACGCATTATTCCTCAACATTTGATACACACTAGAATTTGAGAAGTCTGGGATAAGCGTGTTGATTTCAAAAAAGAAATGAAGTAAAAAAACCCGTCACATCACCTTGGTTTAATTGAAGCTCCTTTGAACGCATTATTACATTTTTTGACTTGTACATTTGTCGGTATGTAAAGATAATTTATCTAGCTATGTTGACTTTCCAAAAAGTATAATCGAGATGGCGAGATTATTATCTTCCCAAGCCGACTTAGTAAAAATGGTATATTAGAGAGGCACTGGGAGAAGGCCTTAGAACAAAATTAAGGTTGGTATAGATAAAAGAATATACAGCTTTCTATATATGCTCATAATTATAATTCTAATATTAAAGGGACACAAAGTAGTGTTGAAGATTTTTTAAACTTAATTATTTACTTCAGAATTCAAGATGAGCGTTAACAATTACCATTAGTGTTGTTTCTACTCACAAAAAACCGGCAAAACTTGATTAAAACAATACCATCGCTATGTATTGAACCTTGTCTTTAAAACGCCCTCTGTGTAAATATGGTTCGCGTTATGTATCACGCGTGCTGCAGGGGGACACTGTCTGACGTAAAATGCTGATCGCGGCTCGATCAGCATTTTTGAATCGACATTTTGTTGTACAAAGAGGGCTGATTTTTCTTAATCCTTATTAGGTAAATTAGAATTCATTTACTTTTTCGCCTGTGGCATGTGTCATCTGTGCCAAACCGGGTTTTAATTCTTCTCATATACTATTATGTATTTTATATCATAAATTCATTTACTTTTTTGCTTGTGACATTGTATCTTCTGTGTCAAACCGGGTTTCATTCTTTTCATATACCATTATGTCTTTTATATCATAAATTCATTTACTTTTTCTCTTGTGACATTGTGTCATCTGTGCCAAACCGGGTTTTATTCTTCTCATATACTATTATGTCTTTTATATCATAAATTCATTTACTTTTTCGCCTGTGACATTGTGTCATCTGTGCCAAACCGGGTTTTAATTCTTCTCATAATACTATTATGTATTTTATATCATAAATTCATTTACTTTTTTGCCTGTGACATTGTGTCTTCTGTGTCAAACCGGGTTTCATTCTTTTCATATACTATTATGTCTTTTATATCATAAATTCATTTACTTTTTTCCTGTGACATTGTGTCATCTGTGCCAAACCGGGTTTTATTCTTCTCATATACTATTATGTATTTTATATCATAAATTCATTTACTTTTTTTGCCTGTGACATTGTGTCATCTGTGTCAAACCGGGTTTCATTCTTTTCATATACCATTATGTCTTTTATATCATAAATTCATTTACTTTTTCGCCTGTGACATTGTGTCATTTGTGCCAAACCGGGTTTTAATTCTTCTCATATACTATATAATTATGTATTTTATATCATAAATTCATTTACTTTTTTGCCTGTGACATTCCGTCATCTGTGTCAAACCGGGTTTCATTCTTTTCGTATACCATTATGTCTTTTATATCATAAATTCATTTACTTTTTCTCCTGTGACATTGTGTCATCTGTGCCAAACCGGGTTTTACTCTTCTCATGTACTATTATGTATTTTATATCATAAATTCATTTACTTTTTCTCCTGTGACATTGTGTTATCTGTGCCAAACCGGGTTTTTATTCTTCTCATATACTATTATGTATTTTATATCATAAATTCATTTACTTTTTTGCCTGTGACATTGTGTCTTTTGTGTCAAACCGGGTTTCATTCTTTTCATATACCATTATGTATTTTATATCATAAATTCATTTACTTTTTCTCCTGTGACATTGTGTTATCTGTGCCAAACCGGGTTTTTATTCTTCTCATATATTATTATGTATTTTATATCATAAATTCATTTACTTTTTTGCCTGTGACATTGTGTCTTTTGTGTCAAACCGGGTTTCATTCTTTTCATATACCATTATGTCTTTTATATCATCAATTCATTTACTTTTTCGCCTGTGACATTGTGTCATCTGTGCCAAACCGGGTTTTACTCTTCTCATATACTATTATGTATTTTATATCATAAATTCATTTACTTTTTTGCCTGTGACATTGTGTCATCTGTGTCAAACCGGGTTTCATTCTTTTCATATACCATTATGTCTTTTATATCATAAATTCATTTACTTTTTCTCTTGTGACATTGTGTCATCTGTGTCAAACCGGGTTTAATTCTTCTCATATACTATCATGTATTTTATTTCATGAATTCATTTACTTTTTTGCCTGTGATATTGTGTCTTTTGTGTCAAACCGGGTTTCATTCTTTTCATATACTATTATGTATCTTATATCATAAATTCATTTACCTTTTTGCCTGTGACATTGTGTCATCTGTGTCAAACCGGGTTTCATTCTTTTCATATACCATTATGTCTTTTATATCATAAATTCATTTACTTTTTCTCTTGTGACATTGTGTCATCTGTGCCAAACCGGGTTTTATTCTTCTCATATACTATTATGTCTTTTATATCATAAATTCATTTACTTTTTCGCCTGTGACATTGTGTCATCTGTGCCAAACCGGGTTTTAATTCTTCTCATATACTATTATGTATTTTATATCATAAATTCATTTACTTTTTCTCCTGTGACATTGTGTCATCTGTGCCAAACCGGGTTTTATTCGTCTCATATACTATTATGTATTTTATATCATAAATTCATTTACTTTTTTTGCCTGTGACATTGTTTCATCTGTGTCAAACCGGGTTTCATTCTTTTCATATACCATTATGTCTTTTATATCATAAATTCATTTACTTTTTCGCCTGTGACATTGTGTCATTTGTACCAAACCGGGTTTTAATTCTTCTCATATACTATTATGTATTTTATATCATAAATTCATTTACTTTTTTGCCTGTGACATTGTGTCTTCTGTGTCAAACCGGGATTCATTCTTTTCATATACCATTATGTCTTTTATATCATAAATTCATTTACTTTTTCTTCAGTGACATTGTGTCATCTGTGCCAAACCGGGTTTTATTCTTCTCATATACTATTATGTATTTTATATCATAAATTCATTTACTTTTTCGCCTGTGACATTGTGTCATCTGTGCCAAACCGGATTTTACTCTTCTCATATACTATTATGTATTTTATATCATAAATTCATTTACTTTTTCGCCTGTGACATTGTGTCATCTGTGCCAAACCGGATTTTACTCTTCTCAGATACTATTATGTTTTTATATCATAAATTCATTTACTTTTTTGCCTGTGACATTGTGTCTTCTGTGTCAAACAGGGTTTCATTCTTTTCATATACTATTATGTCTTTTATATCATAAATTCATTTACTTTTTCTCCTGTGACATTGTGTTATCTGTGCCAAACCGGGTTTTATTCTTCTCATATACTATTATGTATTTTATATCATAAATTCATTTACTTTTTCGCCTGTGACATTGTGTCATCTGTGCCAAACCGGATTTTACTCTTCTCATATACTATTATGTTTTTATATCATAAATTCATTTACTTTTTTGCCTGTGACATTGTGTCTTCTGTGTCAAACAGGGATTCATTCTTTTCACATACCATTATGTCTTTTATATCATAAATTCATTTACTTTTTCTCCTGTGACATTGTGTTATCTGTGCCAAACCGGGTTTTATTCTTCTCATATACTATTATGTATTTTATATCATAAATTCATTTACTTTTTTGCCTGTGACATTGTGTCATCTGTGCCAAACCGGGTTTTATTCTTCTCATATACTATTATGTATTTTATATCATAAATTCATTTACTTTGTGCAAGGATGAAAATTAGTTTCAAATTTGCTATTTTATGGACATTTCAGGCAACAATTCCACTGTGAACACAATATTATAGATCCAGGGCTTCAATATTAATTAATACAGGTGATTTGATCATTTGCAGCGGTGTAAAGGAGCTAAAATATGGAAATCTGTATCGCAATTTTTATGCAATTTTTATATTGAAAAGTGTCTCCATGAATTGGCAAATCCGGGCACACTTAAAAAGCATTCATACAATTACTTAAAAACCATACATGTCTTTGTACACCAGAATAATAAAATACAGTCGAGCACAATATTTTTAAAACTCATAGCAAGACCAATATATTTGTGTATCATGCGAAAAAATCCATCCAATTTTATCATTATTATGCAGTGAGAATCTGACTTTACAACAACAAAAAATGTTGAAAATTTTTTAAAAATTTAAAAAAAATAAAATAAAAAAAAATCACCATGATATTGTAAAAATATCAATAACATTTTTTTTTTTTTTTTAATTTTTTTTAATTTTTTTTAATTTTTTTATTTTTATTTTTTTAAATCCCAAAAAATTCTCAACAAATTGCAATTTTTTAAAAAAAAAAAAATCCCAAAAAAAATATTTCTAAACAAAATGTCAAAATATTTCAAAAATTAAAAAAGACAAAATTAAAACAAATAGTCTACTGCATTTTGTAACTGCTCAAATAAAATTGGCATATTAATACACGCTTATCAGTGTTATACAGTATTCATGCAGGTAACCAAACTGACCAAGTTCACTGACCAAGTGTGGTACAATATTGGATGACTTGAGGGCGATACAGTGAAAATTGGTTAAGCCTTGAAAAAAAAATCGGACGAGCCGGAGGCGAGTCTGATTTTTTTTTCAAGGCGAAACCAATTTTCACTGTATCGCCCGAAAAAAAGGAATCCAATATTTACATTATTATGTTTTGAGAATCTGACTCTAATTAAAGATGGGACATCTATGCTTGTTAAATAAATGCACATTAATTGATATGAAATAGGATAGCCATCCATTTGTCAAAATGTAGTATAGGCTAGGCCATGTAGGCCTAGGTCACGCTAGCATCATATCATCACCTAGGGCTCTCTTTTAAATTCAAAGTGGGGTGACTGTTGCAGTTTTGCATCTGTGTTACATTGCAATATACCCCAAAAGTAACGCTAATGCATCTATAAATAAGACACTGGTTCATTTTGAATGGTAAATCGTGAGCCTAGTCCTAGGCCTGCACACATGAGAAATAAGCTTATTTAGGGTGTATTTTCGTCTGGAATTTCAACAAGAAAACTGTAAAAATGCTATCAAAATATGTTTTAAATGACTAACTATATCATTGCTATTTGATATTTTCATTGGAATGCGTAAACATCATGGAAATATTGAGGGAATTTAGGTTTATAAAGGCCAGCACAAAAATCGGAAATAAAAATAAGAAGCTTTACTTTTTAGGCCTAGCTATAATCAAAACAATAATTTGTCGATCACAGCGCCAAGATCCGAGCGCTCGCGATATTACAAAGGTTGAGCGTGTTTAATTGCATGCAGTGCATTCCAAAACAGTCGCGCTGTCGGTGCGTGTGAACTGTACGCATGACGCGGTAACACACAATACGCACTAGGCACATGGGACGCAAGAAATCAATACGCTGTGATCGACAAATTATTGTTTTGATTATAGTAAAAAGGATATAAATTCTCCTAGTTTTAAACCCACTATAAAAAGACCAAAAGTACAACATTTTTAGCCAAAGAGTATTTCACACTGTTTGCATTAATTTACCTTGTCCATGTTTATTGTATTTACTCTTTTCATGAGTAATTCTGATGGAACCTCAGCTCCACACAAAATGTACCACAGATGTCGGCCATCTTGTTTGTTGTTTACTGTTTTCAGTTCAGGATGTTAATTTGGATTGTTCCATTGAGTTAAATAGGGGGTTATATTATAGTGACGGTAGGGGCTAATTGACTAGTAAAGAAGATAGTTTTTCAACATGTTTCCCATCCAAAAATAACAAAATTATCATTCTATTCTCTTGTTAAAATATATATTAATCATTATATTTTGTTTCTTTATAGAAAATACACAAATATGTCAATTATTTATCCAGCGTCAGTTATGAAAAGTTTTAACTAAAAATTACAGTTTCAAACCCTTCAAATGTATGGGTCAATCCAGCAAAAACATTGAACCAATCAAAAGCTCTTATTCCAAACTGTCCGATACAGTAAAAAAATCGGATGACCGATTTTTTTATTTAAAAAAACAGTCCAATACTTGATTAACTCGAGTTCAAAGCTCTGTGTAAATGAATGGACGGAAGATTCTCAAAACATAATAATGAATAAACTTGGTCACCAAGTTCACTTCAGTGACACAAGTTGCAGAATAATAGGTCTTTACCAATGCATTGCAAGTATGGGACGGAAGATTCAAACTGCATAATAATGTTTAAAATTGGCCACATAATGTGTCACGAATTTACTGGATTGAAAATCCGATTAAATTGGCTGGCAACTTTGGCGGTGATTATCATCGTCTCAAAGAAGAGATGTGCGCAATTGATTTTTTTTTTAAATTTATTTTAATTCTTTATTCTATGATACACAATAAATTTATACAATAACATCAATATTTACAAAATAATATAATATAATGACAGCAAGTATGTGGTCAGAGTCACAAACTGGTCCAAAAATGTTTCACTTCTAATAATGTTGAGAAATGCACCAATTCTGATTAAACGGGACAAAACTTAAGTTTTACATACTTAATGACCCACAAACTATATATTGTTGGAAAGCTTATGATTCAAGGTTTTTCATTTTTGAAAAAAAGAATCAAATTATACAGGGTGTGTAACATTTTTACAGGGTGGAACATAAAAAGTTGATCGTTTTTGCTCCTCACAAAATATTTTGATAGTTTGTACAATTAGGGTTTAATTGAAGATAGTCACCAAAATCAGAACAACCGCAGAGGGTGCTACCAAATTTGCTAAGAATCACCTGCCCAAAATGTATTTTTCATGGATATTCAGTTTGCCGTTTTTAGCTGCGATACTGTTCTCTGTTTTTTTCAGTGTGTATGATGTAACCTTTAAAATCAAGAAAAACTGGTTTACGTTCTTGCAGTCTGCATTTGCAAATATACCTTTTGCCAGTAACAATACCATATTCAAAAACAGTGAGTGTTTGTGGTCATGGTAACCAAAACACATTTCCCAGTACGTAACATTGGCATCAACTTTCAAAACAACTACATAACTATGAGCCAACTATAGATCCTTTCATATTAAGGATGTAATCTTACATGTCCACATTAGATGCTTCATGACCTCCTCCTTATCATTACAAAAAGAGCACCTGTCATTATCTTTAATACCGATTTGAGTGAGAAGAACATTTATGTTCCAAAAGGGATCAACTCCACTAGTTTCCGAAAATAAAGAATGACGTAGGAAATACAGTGAAAATCAAAAAATGAAATCAAACCTGTTTTTAAGCTTACACGTATGGTATCTTTCATATGGCAGAAAATTAGTATAATCAAAGAAGTGCAAAATCCTTAATTTAAAAAACGTCTATTTTCTCCTATTTCACTTATATGGAGTTGATCCCTTTTGGAACATAGCTCTTCATTTGTATCATCACATTTCATTCTCAAATTAAACCAAGCATTCAATACATCTCTAAGGAAATAAAGGTATTGCCAAGATTGCCATACTTGAAATCTGTATTCTTTTTTGGGTTTGCACAACCATATCCACTTATCATTGGCAACCTTATCAATCTCCCTTCTAAACAAAATGTTCCATTTCCCATTGTTATCATTGCCGAGATACCCTTTTCACCCAAGCAATTTTTAGAGCATCAATGAAGTGGTTAATATTTGTCATTTTAAGACCACCCTCCTCTTTACTATTTTAAGTAGTATCTCTATTAATTTTGTCTGGTTTGCCTTTCCAAATAAATTTAAAAAGCATCTGCTCTAATTTTTTAATAAATGTATTGGTTGGGCTGGGTAAAATAGAGAATAAGAATGTCCTTTGGGAGATAGCCAAAGTCTTAATAATCTTTTCTCTGCCAAATGGAGTTAGGTCCCTCTGGGACCAAATACGAAGAGTATTCGGCAGCTTATCTAGTTGGGGATTGAAATTCAGATCACATAACTCCTCGTTCTTGTTCAATGAGATATTGATGCCAAGAAATTGTACTGTTCCTTTTGTCCACCTGTAATTACTATCAGAAACAAATTCTCATCACAATTACGCAACGCACCGATATTTAGAAAGGTTGATGATTTGGAAACATTAATCTTCAGCCCGGAAATCAGACCACATTTCTTAATAGTCTTAATAGCATTTGAGATTGATGTTTTGGAACCATCCAGAATTAAAGTTGTGTCATCTGCAAATTTACTATGATTCTGTAGCGGAGATTCAAAAATTACAATTGGGAAACATTTCATGAGACTGTCATATATAGCAAAGTTATTTCATTTTTTCAAGGGTTCTACCAACATGTCATCGAGTCCATTATCCAAAAGTGTCAATGTCGTATGAGTGTGGCAACCGCCACCTACTTTCACCGCCACCCACGCCACCCCACCAACCAACACCCCCCCCAAAAAGGGTGCACGTGTTCCTATGTCATTGCCCTCATTGATTATACTCAGTATGTGCCTATAATATTAATATAATCTAAAAGATAATTTGGTTGGCAATCAAATGCCGTTGATTTGATTGTGTTTAGTATGTGTAGATGTCAATTTCAAATGTTTAATGATGAATGATGACAATGACACATTCCACAAAAATCATGTTTTTCTAAAAATGGCACATGCCCGATTTTGTGTACTCGTTACTGACTGTAGATTGAGAAAATTAAACACAACCAAATAAACGGCATCGGAAAGCCAACTAAATGTGTCTTTAATTGTATAAAGTTTACAGGCAACTACTGTATACTCAATCAGGGCAATGACGTGGAACACATGCACACTTTTTTAGGGACACCCTGTAATGCAATGATACGCTGTCTAGCATTTGTTATACTTTTTCTATGCATTCAAAATTGTAACTGTGTATTACTATATTGATAAACATGAACAGCATGTACAGGATGTCTCAACCGATATTAACGTAATTTATATAAAATATCTGGTAATTTAAAGTTTGTCTTACACAATGATGATGGAAATTGGAAAATAAAGAAACCGTATAGTTATACGAGCAGACCAATACAATATTCTCGCAAACGTTGATTTATAGCTAGGAGATAGATACAGTATTTCGCCCGAATAGTCTCGTAATGTTGGAGGATGAAGCATACATATTATGATAACAATAAAGAAATACGTATAAAACCTTCAAATATTCTTTGTATAAATAACAATCACTTAATATAGATGAAGTTTGAGCTGGGAAAGTAATTGTGAAAACTACGCTGTATCTGGTTACCATGGTAACATTGAGTTATTATTAAATATTTATCCATGGTTTATTGTATTCAACGTTATCAAAATAGTATACAACTTTAGCGGGTTTGATTTAAATTACTCTTGTGTTTATCATAATGCCAATATCAACGAAACGGTTACCGGTGCATCTCCTCGAAGAATGGTCTACGTTTAAAATTTGAAAACACTGATAAACTTCTAGACAATACTTGATCCAATCCAAGGGCAGTTATTTATGTACGCACAATCAGTTGGTCGTAATTGAACGTATACAAGTTTATGGGGAAAATGTACTGTACGGAACACCAGTAATGTTCGATATTGGTATTTACCAGTATTGTTCAATACTGGAACAAATCACAGGTATAACATTGTGTACCAGCATTGCCCGATAGTGGAACATAAAAACCGTAGAACAGTAAAATCGTACCTGTATTGCGCGATACTGGCAACCATTTTGTTCCAGTATTGGATGATACTGGTATACAATATCTGGGACCAAAAGTACACTTTTTCCTATTTTTTTTCTTTTTCTTAAAGTTTTTGCAGGCGGACCAGTTGCCCCATACCTCTTCGGACCACTTGCCCCAACAAATGACTTAGCACTTTGTCGAGATGAAACATTATTCAAACACGCCTGTGACGTAATACATTTTACGCCAAAATGTTTTAAAACATACCACCATTTGTCATAATAATAAATAACTCCAATACATTTCAGAAAAAAAGCAAAACTGCATTTTTTTAGCCATTACACAGATTTCTGTAGCCAGCGAGTATCTTTGAATTCGCAAATATTACAGCGTTCGGGTCCTACAAGTAGACGAGTGTCTTTACATAAAATAAGAAATGGTGTACTTTGTTATTGGTAAATTACCAAATGAATACCCGTGATACTTATTTAAGTTGAAGCATTCTTTAAATGATAATATTGATCGCAAATCCAAACCACCGATGTCCCAAGTTAGTAATATGCGCCATTTTACGGTAATTTCAACCATAACCTATGGTTTTAATCATATTTCGGAAAGTCCCTATAAGCACACACTACAATTAGCACCCATCAAATGCAATATACACCTAGCATCTTAAGACGGCTGTACTGCATGTATATATCTACTGTTGCATATCTATCAATCATATAAAGTACATTAAACATGATCTAAATCCATCTTCATATACAAGCTGAACTAATCTGTACAAGCTGAACTAATCCTGTCACCACCACGCACAAGGACCATCTGATCCTGCGTGCCGTGGACACGAGAAGAAGAAGATCTTCATATATCGCTCATACTATCTGTGAATTTTCAATAAGTCACTCAAGGAGGTGGCTTCAAAGATCTGGAGAATATCACATGTGTAACTACCCTAAAGTTCCAAATGTTTAGGATTGTAGCAGGAAAGGATATATGTCAAGTTTCAACAAAAGTCGTACTGTTCAAAAGAAAGCAGTATGCCCATATAATTACAAAATCCTTCATTTCGGCCCACTTGCCCCATAGGACTAGTTGCCCTATATTCCCCTACATGTATATAGTATATACGAATGTTAATTCCACACAATTTGCGTAAACTTCACATACTTTTAGTTGCGCATCGGCGATATTGTCATCAGTTTGCGAAAACTTACACAATTTGGTATTTCTAGATATTATAGATGTAGGCTACCATGTTTACTGATGGTCTCTTACTAACATTTACGTAACATTGAAATGTGAAGTTGTAGTGTACGAGTGCTATCGGCGTTTACAAACTATAAACGAGGCTGAATATCACGCTCCTTATTATAAGGATGGAGATAGTCACGCTCGGTTGCATTCTCTGTCAATGAAAACGGCAAGTGATGCAAAATGTGAAAACCCGCTTTATCGTGCATAAATTATGCAAAATAGGTATTATATGTGTCAAATAATATTTGAAATTAGAATTATTTCAATACAGCTGTTTGTTCACTTCAATATCCAGGAAACCAATAAATCCCAACCATTTCCGTTGGGGTTTTATTGTAAAATTGGGGAAAATACATTTTTAAAGAATAATCCGTCAAATTGACTATAAATTGGACAAAAAGTGCATTTTCGATATATGCTTAATATTGCAGAATTCGCTATGGAAACTACAAAGGGTATACTTTAATTACATACCAATAACTCCTGGTAGTACTCTTAAAAACTTATCACGTTACTACGTTAACTAGAGGTCTTATGATCGATCTCTCTCTCTCTTCCGGTAAAGTACAGTCCACCATCTGGTGTATTGCGTACTGCGTTGATTGCATGCATGCAAGGGTGTGATATATACAGTGCAGGTAAACAGCAAACATAAGGTGCGGCTAAAAAAACAACTCGGCTGGCTTAGCGGAGCTGGACGGATTGCACACCCTGCTTGAAGCTTTCAAGAGATGTGCAGTTGATCAGAGCTTGGGGCAGTTCATTCCAAATCCTGATGCTATCCGGAAAGAACGACTGTCTGTAAACACCTATTCTGTCGAAGGGTATATGGTATCTGGAAAAATGTCCCCTCAAAGCAACGGTTGGTGTCAGGAGTGTTTGTGGTACATCAACAATGTTATTTACTATTCTGTACATCATGGTAGCCTTGGCCTGTGCACGCCGCTCTTGAAGAGTTGGCCACTGAAGTTGGTTGATCATGTCTCTAACACTACTGGTGGTTCTATAGTATCCACACATAAAGCGTGCATAACGCCGCTGTACCATCTCCAACTTATGAATATAAGTAGCTGTGAGAGGGTCCCATATGATGCTGGAGTACTCTACAATAGGGCGCACTAAGGACTTGTAGCACAGCTCCTTTGTTTTCCTGGGACATTGGTACATGTTGCGTTGCAGGAAAGCCCTGGTGGAATTTGCTTTGTTTGTAATAGAATTGATGTGATTGTTCCAACTAAGGGTTTTGTGGATATTAACGCCAAGATATTTGGCCGAGTCAACTTCTTCCAGAGTGTGGTTATGGATTGTGTAACGTTGCTGAATGAATTGCTTTTATTGGTGCAATGGATTGCTTGACACTTCTTAGGATGAAATTCCATTTTCCAATCACTCTCCCATTACTGTAGATGGTCTAAGTCCTGCTGCAGAATATTTGTATCTTCCTCTGTCTTGATAGTCGTCCTCTTGGCCTAATCTATATTTATCTATTTAATATATTTGTAATTAATCAAAAATCCTGTATCTAGATGTAACTATTTAATATATTTGTAATTAATCAAATGAAGCATGTTCATTTGAGCGCCCATTCCTTTTAAAAGGAATTTTTATTTCCCTTATAGTCGGCTGTGCATCTCTTCAATAACCATGCGAGGTTTATATTTGGTGACATGACTCAACCTCTCAGATTAGCTCTGGTAATAGTCTTTCTCAGGTTGTCAAAAAACCAACGCGGAAGGATGCAATCCTCGACAAAATAATCACTAACATAGCTCACTATTATAGCGAGCCCGACATTTTCTCACAAATCGGGAAGAGTGATCATTCGTGTGTCTTATGGCGTCCCCTGACCAGCTTTCCTACAAAAGTCAACAGAACACTGTCGCGTACTGTTCGACCAATGAAAGACTCAAATATCCAGGAATTTGGTCAGTGGATAACTGGTTGTGATTGGGCAGATGTGTATGACCAGCAAACAGCAGCTGGCAAATGTAATGTGTTCTATGAAAAATTACAATGTGGTATATATAGATCTGCACTTCCCAAAGAAAACAATCAGGGTCCATTCATCTGACAAACCTTGGATGACTAACTACGTTAAGAGTCTAATCAGTGATAGGCAACAAGTGTTTCATCGAGAAGGACGTTACCCAGGTGGAAACGCTTGCGTAACAAAGTTCGTCGCGAGATTCCAAAAGCCAAGAAAGAGCATTACAAATCCAGAGTTCAACGACACAAAAAGGCGAATCCGGGTGAATGGTACAAACAAATCAAACTCATGGCAAACCTAGGTAACACTGACACAAGTATTCAACCTCCACCGGGTATTGATGTAAATGACATTAAGGGTATTGCTAATAGTATTAATGACATCTTTGCTTCAGTGTCCAAAGATCTCGAACCACTTGATATTACCAAGCTTCCTGCATATCTGCCTGACTCCAAACCAAGCCCTATTGTCGAAGAGTTTGAGGTTTTTCAGATGTTAAATAAAGTTAAGGTGGGGAAAGCATGGGGACCTGATGGTATTTCTGCCAGGTTGATAAAGGAGTTCTCTTATGAATTAAGCAAACCACTTACATATATCCTAAATCAGTCTTACAAGGAAGGGTCTGTGCCAACTCAGTGGAAAAGGGCTGTGGTTGTCCCAATTCCAAAAACCAAGCCTGCAAAGTGGGAAAAATTAAGACCTATTTCCCTGACTGACCACTTCGCCAAGGTAGCTGAGGGTTTATGGCCAAGTGGTTATTAAAAGATTAGGAAAGTAACATCAACCCCAATCAATATGGGAATAGGAAGGGTGTTTCCACTACCCACTACCTTGTGAAACTGATGGATGCTTTGCTGAATAATTCTGATAAACCTGGTCACTTTAGCTCTGTTGTTATCACTGATTTCAGCAAAGCATTTGACTTAGTCGATCACAATCTCTTAATTAACAAATTCATCACTCTTGGTGTGCGTCCATCTGTTATTGCATGGATTGCAAACTTCCTTGATGGACGTGAACAATGTGTCAGGTATAAGGGACATAATAGCAAGTGGTTGAAACTCAAAGGTGGTGTTCCACAAGGAACACGGATAGGTCCACTTGGATTTGTCACTTTGGTCAATGACACGGCTACCGATAATGCTCTTACGGCATTGAAATATGTCAATAATCTTACCTTGATTGAGACGAGATCACGTGATAAACCTCCGGTCATACAAGATCATCTTGACAAATTCAGTGATTGGGCCAAGAACAATCATATGAAGTTGAACCCTTCTAAATGTGCTTACATGAAAGTTTCCTTTCTTAAGAAACAAGATGAGGATCAAATTCCTACAATTGATCAAGTGCCACTTCAAGAGGTGTCGACAGCAAAAATACTGGGTGTCCATGTCAGTTCAGACCTAAAATGGAGTAACCATATCTGTGAGGTGCTCAAAAAAGCTAACTCCAGACTGTATCTACTGAAGCTTCTCAAACATTTCAACTTGCCAACTGATGATCTTGTAACCATATATTCAGGATTTGTTCGCCCAATGGCTGAATACGCTGCCCCTGTGTAGCATCCTGGGCTTACTGTTCATGAAGATCTCGCTCTTGAACGGATCCAGAAGAGGGCATGCAGGATCATCGTTGGCAAACACTACACAACTTATCATGAATCCCTTGAGCTTTGCCATCTTCAAGCTTTACATGATAGACGTAAGCAGCTTTGTCTGAATTTCTTCAACTCTCTTATTGAGTCCGAGCATTTCAACAGTTGGGTGCCACCCAGGAGAGGCACCATACATGGTAGAGAGTTACGAAACTCGGACAAACTTGCCCTGCCAAAATGTAGGACTGTTCGCTTCCAGAACCGTCCACTGCTGTACATGACCAAATTGTTTAATGACCACAATGAAATTCCACTTTCAAATCTCATGTGACTTAAATGCATCTTATGTGTCTTATTGTGCAATTTTTCCGTGGGGGGGGGGGGGGGGGGGGGGGTTGCGGTGTGTGTCTTTGAGTTAAAAGTTGGTAAATGTTTTGAATTTTTGTGAGGTTGTGTTTCGTTAAGTGAGTTTTGAAGTTGGAGTATGCATGACTGTTTGATGTGTGCGGGCTCGGGGTTTTCAATTGTTGATGTTTTAAATTCTATGTGCATTATTTCATAATCTAATGGTCTTTTATATTATAACTATAATGTATTTTTTATTGTATGTATTGTTATATCAATGTTAATTAACCAGTCATGAATGAATGAATGAGCCGAGTCTGAATGGTGGGGGGGGGGGGGGGGGGGGGGGGGGGGGGGGTGGATGGGATGTGTGTGTGTGGATGTTTTTTTGAGTGTTGGTTGTTTTAGTGGTATTCGGTGAGTGTGAAGATTGGGTTCATGTAATTAATTGTTGTAATTCAGCTACTTTGTATTTGCTGCAAGAACAGTTTTTAATAAACCTTTTATAGAATGAATGAATGAATGAATGAATGAATGAATGAATGAATGAATGTTTACAGCGTGTCCCAGATAACTTATTTTGACGATAAGCTCTTCCCTTTTACACCAAGCTTATACATTCTGGAAACCTTCAGAATCTAAACGTTTTATTGCAGTGCTAATCAATATTATTGGATTGATTTACAAAGTGTTGCCGTGAGTAAAGAGAGAGAGAGAGAGATTTAGGAAACCAGTTGAACAGATTTGTTGTGAGATGAGATGCTGCTCTGTGCTCCCCGATCACAAACCGGCAACTACACATTACATTGACAGAGCTCCAATTTTCTTACACACCATGGATTGCAATCATGTTTTTCCACTCTGGAAAACTTTAAAATATATTCCTTGATTCTGAAATTTGTCATTTTACGAATGAATCATGTAGCCTATGGCGACATTCAGAAACACGTTGATAGAAAGTATTCCTATATTGTAGCCTCATCACTGAATATTTTATGAACGACAAACCATCTTGACTCATCCTTCTCTTCTATTATTGTAATAATATTAATAAAGCAGCAGTCTCTGGCTTTTTCATTCCACTCTCACAAATCAAGGTCTTTCCCATTTATACCGGTTTACATAATAACAAACTTTTTGCATCGAATCATTAAGATTAGATGTACATTATTTATCTTGGAATATAAAAGATAATATTAACCAAAAATGAATTCAATAATATTTCATATTTCATAGAACTCATAAGCAGATATTATTCCTCTGGCGTAGGAAAAAAAGGAACTAGCAGAGCAACTGGCAGCAATTGTGTTCGTACAAATTAATTGATTTGTTTGTACAAAAAAAGGCCGACTGGATGGAACGTTGTGCACGGTGTTGACTAGTCAACCGGCTGCAAGGAGTTGCAGCATGTAAATGTTCGTGAACGATTGCATATTTTCATGTTGTTTGCATACGGTTGTAAATATCTCTCTCTCACAGGTCTGTCTAGTCTACGTCTAGTCTTGTCTTGTCTTGTCTTATCTTGTCTTGTCTTGTCTTGTCTTGTCTTGTCTTGTCTTGTCTTATCTTGTCTTGTCTTGTCTTGTCTTGTCTTGTCTTGTCGTTATCTACTGTAGATAGCAGTTAGGGCCTATATGCTATACAGTATGTACATGACTTACTCATGAGTTTTCATTTGAGTTTGTATCAAGTTTTAAAATATTCTCATTGTCATTATAATACCAAAATATTACACATGTGTTCCATCTGTATTACCGTTACCTGTACATACAGGCCCGTAAGACCCTTTTTCAAGAGGGGGGGGGGGGGGGCGTGTTGGGCGTTTTCAAAAAAAAAATCACCGGAAGTGATAGAGCTAGTTTTTTTCCGTCGGACATACGCTGATTTTCTATTTTTTCTGTTCCATTATGGTGTCATAGTTTACCTTTCTTGTTGGTCGACGCACAGAAATACCGGAAGTAGTTTTTGAGATATTTTTGGGGAGGGGGGATTTTCTCTGTTTTTGGTCAAATTTTCCGGGGAAGATTTTCAAAGGGGGGGGGGGGGGGGGGCGATCGCCACCGTCGCCCCACCCCCCCCCCCCCCCCCCCCCCCCCCCCCACGTGCCTGACATACGAATTGCGCCATTTGAAATATGTTGATATTTGGAAATATTGGTTTAAAATTATGATTCGGTAAAAAGAACTTAATAATGATATAACTTTGAAGCCACCTCCTTCCTTGAGTGACTATGGAAAATTCACAGATAGTATGGCATTTATGAAGATCAGATTAGATCATGTTTATGATTGATAGATACGCAACAGTAAATTACTAAATCAACATGCAGTACAGTCATCTTAAGATGCTTAGTGCATTATTGCATTTGATCATATGCATTGCTATGTTGTGGTGTGCTCAGGGACTTTCATATACCGTAGGTTGTGGTTGTAACGATCGGTAAATGGTGCGTGTTGCTAACTTGGGACATTAATGGTTCGGATTTGCGGTCAATATTATCATTTTAGAATGCTACATATTAAATCATAATTATCACATGTATTAATTTGGTAACCTCCTCTAACTCAGTCCATTGGCTCATACACAGCAATATGCGAGAAGTCCCATCCCGTACATGGATGGTCAGGTTGAAAATAAGTTTTCCCCTTAATTGTTAATACACATGATGGAATATCTAGCTAATGTGTTCAACAGGGGTTCAACAACTATTTCACTTCTACAGGTCTAAACTTTGTGAGAAATGTAATAATAATGTACAGCAAAATTGTCCATGTAAAAATTCATGTTCAGGTTATGATGACAGTACTATAATGTACATACTTGAAGCAGATTCACATTTTATGAAATATCGCCAGAATTTGTAATCATTCAAATTCGACACTTGAGTAATGATAAATCAACTGGATTAGATTAGTGTTAGGTTACTTAAATTAGCTGAACCATATATTTCAGAATCTCTTTCCTATATTTGCAATCTATCATTATTAAGTTCTGTTTTTTCGGAAGTGATAGAGCTAGGTTTTTTTTCCGTCGGAGACACGCTGATTTTCTAATTTTTCTGTTCCATTATGGTGTCATAGTTTACCTTTCTTGTTGGTCGACGCACAGAAATACCGGAAGTAGTTTTTGGAGATATTTTTGAGGGGGATTTTTTTTGGGGAGGGGGGATTTTCTCTGTTTTTGGTCAATTTTTCCGGGGAAGATTTTCAAGGGGGGGGGGGGGGGGGGCGATCGCCACCGTTCCCCCCCCCCCCCCTCCCCATCTGACGGGCCTGACATACGAATTGCGCCATTTGAAATATGTTGATATTTGGAAATATTGGTTTAAAATTATGATTCGGTAAAAAGAACTTAATAATGATATAACTTTGAAGCCACCTCCTTCCTTGAGTGACTAATTTCAGTATTACCAATTGTATCTAAGATTATTGAAAGAGATATTCATGATAAGTACAGATATTCTCTCTAGTGCTCAGTCTGATTTTCGTGCATATCATTCAACAACCACAACTCTTCTTTACTTTCAAGATTTTATTCTAAACAATTTGGATAATGGTTATGCTACAGTTGCTATTTTTCTTGACTTAAAGAAAGCAGTTGACACTGTCAACCATGAAGCAAAACTAAAGTAATGATTTTGGTACCACTCATATGTTAAATAGATTTAGTTTAGCTATGTAACTCTCTCAGTTATTATAAGAATTCTATGATTGAAATGGTAGATGATTTCAAGTATATTGGTGTAAAATTTGATAAGACTATGGCATGGTCATCACATGTTGTTGATTACTTATCAAATAATATTTCAAAGAAAATTGTATTTAGACGTGTTAAATATTATCTTCCACGTATCTAACGCTTTTGTAATTCCTCATTCTGATTATGCTACCCGAATGTATGGTCAAACTGTTCTCTGACATACCAAACTAAGCTGCAAATTCTCTATAATCGTTTAGCCAGAACAATACTATCTGCTGATATTAGGATACCTATTAGTGGCATGATGAATTTACTAAACTAGGTAAAACTAAATGAAAGGTGGACTAATCAAATGCTTATCATTGTATTCAAATGTTCAAGAAATATCAGTCCTTATCAATTTTGACTTTGTACATAACTCATACAACCAGAAATAACACTTTGTCCAAAATGGTTTGGTCCAAAGGTCCAATGAAATATTCGTCCATTCGTATTTTAGTCCAAAATTGTTTTGGCGAATTTTGTTTGTACCAAGATTCTTATGCCAAATATATTTAGGCAAATTTGTTTTCGTCCAAAGATATTTAGGCCAAAATTATTTAGGCCAATTTGTTTTCGCCCAAAGATACTTTGTTCATCATTATTTAGGCCAATTGTTATTCGTCAAAAGCTATTTTGTCCAAGATTACCCGCTACGTGTTTGACTGGAAGGAAGCATCAAAACATGACCCACCTTCCCTACTAAAAGGTTTTGACACCACCTCTCTCCTCTGGAATGTAGAAAAAGTTATACCCCGGGGCCCTTTTTATTTTTACACACACACCCCTACACAATAAGCATACACAATTGAAAAGGGTTGGGTGAAATAGCTCCAGGGTGTATGTAAGGGGGGCCTGTCCCCATAACAAACTGAAGATTTTGTATTTTTGAAACTGGATTCACGCGATTTGGTGAATACATTTAGTCATCATTTAGATAAACTCTGTGGCTCTTTCATTCATATATACTAATCGCCCCGTTTTGGTTTGATTGCTCGACTCGAACCTTTTACAATGTAAAGTTATATCTTCTTTTATAAATTAGTAGAACAATTGCTTTAAAAACAACAGAAAATGCACATTTACCATCGCTATCCAAGTTTATAAATGTTATTTGTACAAAAACCGAAGACAATACCAAACTAGAGTGGTTCTCGGGTTTCGCGGTTCTCGGGTTTCGCGGTTCTCGGTTTCGCGGTTCTCGGGTTTTGCGGTTATCGGGTTGCATGTTTTTTGGTTGAGCGATTTCAGTAGACATGGTTTGTGGTTGGTACTTTAGGATCCAGGGAACCAGAGTCGATGACTGTTACATTGTTAGCGATGTGTTGTTATAATATATAGTTTGATAGTTTGTACACATGTTTACTAAAAAGAGGTTTTTATTGTTGTGGTGACAAATTTAATTGGTGCAGTAGCAGGCAGCTAATATTGTTTTAGTTGGATATTATCTGTTTATGTTGTAGTTAAAAGAGAGAGGTTATTAGTAAAAAAGGATGGCAGTAATCGGAGGTTTTACGCGCATAAACAGGACAAATGCAAGGTCACATGTTCTTTGTTTATATATGATTGTGTCAATCATCTTGGTTAATCCTGTGGCTGATGAATACAAATGTATAGTTTAGTGGGGTCACTGTAATATTGAGCGTAGCACAGCAATTTTTAAAACGCTCAATAAAACTGGTGTATCAGAAAGGGGTCGTCAACAATTATTGCCTTTTTCTCATACGTACAGGTCGTAACTTGGTACCCTAGACTAATTCCTGGATTTTTTTTTTGTAATCAGATATGTTGCCAGTTTGACCGGTTAGCTACACAGACTTTATACGTAGCTCAAAATGTGAAATCATCCAAAAAATCAAATCGGGACACATTTGATGGTGTCCGTTATTTCTTAGGCTAAATTGCCCACATTTTTTTATGCGTCAAATGTGTTGCAGTTTGACCGGTTAGCTACACAGATTTTATAAGTAGCAAAATTTTATTGGTGTCCGTCATTTTTTAGGCTAAATTGCCGGACATTTTTTTCTCCGTCAAATGTGTTGTGGTTTGACCGGTTAGCTACTACACAGATTTAATACGTAGCTCAAAATGTGAAATCATATAAAAAATCAAATCGGGACACATTTTATGGTGTCCGGCATTTTAAAGGCTAAATTGCAGCCATTTTTTTCTCCGTCAAATGTGTTGCGGTTTCGATCGGTTAGCTACCCAGACTTTATATAGCTCAAAATGTGAAATCATATCCAAAAAAATCAAATCGGGACACATTTTATGCCGTCCGTCATTTTTTAATCTAAATTGCTGGCAATTTTTTTTCTTCTCCAAATGTCTTGCGTTTTGATCGGTTAGCTACACAGATTTTATACGTAACTCAAAATGTGAAATAATATCCAAAAAATCAAATCGGGACAAATTTTATGATGTCTGTCATTTTAAGGCTAAATTGCCGGCAATCTTTTTTCTCCGTCCAATGTGTTGCGGTTTGACCGGCTAGTAGCTCAAAATATCCCAAAATTCAAATCGGGACACATTTTATGGTTTTTTGTCATTTTTTAGGCTATATTGCCGACAATTTTTTTTCTCCGTCAAATGACTTGCGGTTTGACCGGTTAGCAACACAAACTTAATCCGCAGCTCAAAATGTGAAATCATATCTAAAAAACCAAATCGGGACACATTTTTATGGTGTCCGCCATTTTTTAGGGTAAATATCCCAGCAATTTTTTTCTCTCCGTCAAATGTGTTGCGGTTTGATTGGTTAGTGACACAGACTTCATACGTAGCTCAAAATGTGAAATCATATCCAAAAAATATCAATTTATTGTGTCAGTTATTTTTAAGGCTTAATTGCTGGCAATTTTTTTCTCCATCAAATGTGTTGCAGTTTGACCGGTTAGCTACGCAAACTTAATATTTAGCTCAAAATGTGAAATCATATCCAAAATATCAAATCAGGACATATTTTATGGTGTCTGTCATTCATTTCAGACTAAATTGCCGGGAATTTTGTTTCTCTGTCAATGTGGCACAGTTTGACCGGTTAGCTACACAAACTTCATACGTAGATCAAAATGTTAAATCATATCCAAAAAAATCAAATTGGCTCATTTTATGGTGTCCGTCATTTTTTAGGCTAACTTGCTGGCAATTATTTTTTCCGTCAAATGTGTTGCGTTTTGACTGGCTAGTATCTCTAAATGGCCAGCAATTTTGTTTCTCTGTCAATGTGTCACAGTTTGACCGGTTAGCTACACAAACTTCATACGTAGCTCAAAATGTTAAATCATATCCAAAAAAATCAAATCGGACACATTATATGGTGTCAGTCATTTTTTAGGCTAAATTGCTGGCAATTATTTTCTCCGTCAAATGTGATGCGATTTGAACGGTTAGCTACACAGATTTTATACGTTACTCAAAATGTGAAATAATATCCAAAAAATCAAATCGGACACATGTTATGGTGTCAGTCATTTTTAGGCTAAATTGCCTGCAATTATTTTCTCCGTCAAATGTGTTGCGGTGTGAACGGTTAGCTACACAGATTTCAAAATGTGAAATAATATCAAAAAAATCAAATCGGACACATTTTATGGTGTCCGTCATTTTTTAGGCTAAATTGCCGCCAATTATTTTCTCCGTCAATTGTGGTGCGGTTTGAACGGTTAGCTACTCAGATTTTATATGTTACTCAAAATGTGAAATAATATCAAAAAAATCTAATCGGACACATTTTATGGTGTCCGTCATTTTTTAGGCTAAATTGCCGGCAATTATTTTCTCCGTCAAATGTGTTGCGGTTTGAACGGTTAGCTACACAGATTTTATATGTAACTCAAAATGTGAAATCACATCCAAAAAAACAAATCGGGACACATTTTATGGTGTCCGGCATTTTTTAGGGTAAATTTCCCGCCAATTTTGTTCTCTCCGTCAAATGTGTTGCGGTTTGACAGATTAGCGACACAGACTTCATACGTATGATATAAAAGACATGATGGTATATGAAAAGAATGAAACCCGGTTTGACACAGAAGACACAATGTCACAGGCAAAAAAGTAAATGAATTTATGATATAAAATACATAATGGTATATAAGAAGAATTAAAACCCGGTTTGGCACAGATGACATAATGTCACAGGAGAAAAAGTAAATGAATTTATGATATAAAAGACACAATGGTATATGACAAGAATGAAACCCGGTTTGACACAGAAGACACAATGTCACAGGCAAAAAAGTAAATGAATTTATGATATAAAATACATAATAGTGTATGAGAAGAATTAAAACCCGGTTTGGCACAGATGACACAATGTCACAGGCAAAAAAGTAAATGAATTTATGATATAAAATACATAATAGTATATGAGAAGAATAAAACCTGGTTTGGCACAGATGACACAATCTCACAGGAAAAAGTAAATGAATTTATGATACAAAAGACATAATGGTATATGAAAAGAATGAAACCCGGTTTGACACAGAAGACACAATGTCACAGGAAAACAAGTAAATTAATTGATGATATAAAATACATAATAGTATATGAGAAGAATTAAAACTCAGTTTGGCACAGATGACACAATGTCACAGGCAAAAAAGTAAATGAATTTATGATATAAAATACATAATGGTATATGAGAAGAATTAGAACCCGGTTTGGCACAGATGACACATGTCACAGGCAAAAAAGTAAATGAATTTATGATATAAAAGACATATTGGTATATGAGAAGAATAAAACCGGTTTGGCACAGATGACACAATGTCACAGGCAAAAATGTAAATGATTTTTTTATAATAAAAACATAATAGTATATGAGAAGAATAAAACCCGGTTTGGCACAGATGACACAATGTCACAGGCGAAAAAGTAAATGAATTTATGATATAAAAGACTTGATGGTATATGAAAAGAATGAAACCCGGTTTGACACAGAACACACAATGTCACAGGCGAAAAAGTAAATGAATTTATGATATAAAAGACATGATGGTATATGAAAAGAATGAAACCCGGTTTGACACAGAAGACACAATGTCACAGGCAAAAAAGTAAATGAATTTATGATATAAAATACATAATGTTATATAAGAAGAATTAAAACCCGGTTTGGCATAGATGACATAATGTCACAGGAGAAAAAGTAAATGAATTTATGATATAAAAGACACAATGGTATATGAAAAGAATGAAACCCGGTTTGACACAGAAGACACAATGTCACAGGCAAAAAAGTAAATGAATTTATGATATAAAATACATAATAGTGTATGAGAAGAATTAAAACCCGGTTTGGCACAGATGACACAATGTCACAGGCAAAAAAGTAAATGAATTCATGATATAAAATACATAATAGTACATGAGAAGAATAAAACCCGGTTTGGCACAGATGACACAATGTCACAGGAGAAAAAGTAAATGAATTTATGATATAAAAGACACAATGGTATATGAAATGAATGAAACCCGGTTTGACACAGAAGACACAATGTCACAGGCAAAAAGTAAATGAATTTATGATATAAAATACATAATAGTATATGAGAAGAGTAAAATCCGGTTTGGCACAGATGACACAATGTCACAGGCGAAAAAGTAAATGAATTTATGATATAAAAGACATTATGATATATGAAAAGAATGAAACCCGGTTTGACACAAAAGACACAATGTCACAGGCAAACAAGTAAATGAATTTATGATATAAAATACATATTAGTATATGAGAAGAATTAAAACCCGGTTTGGCACAGATGACACAATGTCACAGGCAAAAAAGTAAATGAATTTATGATATAAAAGACATATTAGTATATGAAAAGAATGAAACCCGGTTTGACACAGATGACACATTGTCACAGGCAAAAAAGTAAATGAATTTATGATATAAAATACATAATAGTATATGAGAAGAATTAAAACCCGGTTTGGCACAGATGAAACAATGTCACAGGCAAATAAAGTAAATGAATTTATGATATAAAATACATAATAGTATATGAGAAGAGTAAAACCCGGTTTGGCACAGATGACGCAATGTCACAGGCAAAAAAAAAGGAAATGAATTTATGATATAAAATACATAATAGTATATGAGAAGAATAAAACCGGTTTGGCACAGATGACACAATGTCAAAGGCGAAAAAGTAAATGAATTCATGATATAAAATACATAATAGTATATGAGAAGAATAAAACCCGGTTTGGCACAGATGACACAATGTCACAGGCGATAAAGTAAATGAATTTATGATATTAAAAGACATGGTAGCATAGGAAAAGAATGAAAACCCGGTTTGGCACAAATGACACAATGTCACAGGCAAAAAAGTAAATGAATTTATGATATAAAAGCATAATAGTATATGAGAAGAATTAAAACTCGGTTTGGCACAGATGACACAATGTCAAAGGCGAAAAAGTAAATGAATTAATGATGTGAAAAGACATTATAGTATATGAAAAGAAGTAAACCCGGTTTGGCACAGATGACACAATGTCACAGGCGAAAAAGTAAATTAATTTATGATATAAAAATACGTAGTAGTATATGATAAGAATGAAAACCCGGTTTGGCATAGATGACACAATGTCACAGGCAAAAAAGTAAATGAATTTATGATATAAAAACATAATAGTATATGAGAAGAATGAAAACTCGGTTTGGCACAGATGACACAATGTCACAGGCAAAAAAGTAAATGAATTTATGATATAAAAAGACTTAATAGTATATGAAAAGAAGAAACCCGGTTTGGCACAGATGACACAGTGTCACAGGCGAAAAAGTAAATGAATTTATGATTCATAAATACATAATAGTATATGAAAAGAAGTAATCCCGGTTTGGCACAGATTACACAATGTCACAGGCGAAAAAGTAAATGAATTTATGATATAAAAATACATAGTAGTATATGATAAGAATGAAAAGCCGGTTTGGCACAGATGACACAATGTCACAGGCAAAAAGGTAAATGAATTTATGATATAAAAACATAATAGTATATGAGAAGAATGAAAACCCGGTTTGGCACAGATGACACAATGTTACAGGCAAAAAAGTAAATGAATTTATGATATAAAAAGACTTAATAGTATATGAAAAGAAGAAAACCGGTTTGGCACAGATGACACTGTGTTACAGGCGAAAAAGTAAATGAATTTATGATTCATAAATACATAATAGTATATGGAAAGAATATAACCCGGTTTGGCACAGATGACACAATGTCACAGGCGAAAAAGTAAATGAATTTATGATATAAAAAGACATAGTAGTATATGAAAAGAATGAAAACCCGGTTTGGCACAGATGACACAATGTCACAGGCATAAAAGTAAATGAATTTATGATATAAAAACATAATAGTATATGAGAAGAATTAAAACCCGGTTTGGCACAGATGACACAATGTCACAGGCAAAAAAGTAAATGAATTCATGATATAAAATACATAATGGTATATGAAAAGAATGAAACCCGGTTTGACACAGACGACACAATATCACAGGCAAAAAAGTAAATGAATTTATGATATAAAATACATAATAGTATAAGAGAAGAATTAAAACCCGGTTTGGCACAGATGACACAATGTCACAGGCAAAAAGTAAATGAATTCATGATATAAAATACATAATAGTACATGAGAAGAATAAAACCCGGTTTGGCACAGATGACACAATGTCACAGGAGAAAAAGTAAATGAATTTATGATATAAAAGACACAATGGTATATGAAATGAATGAAACAATGTCACAGGCAAACAAGTAAATGAATTTATGATATAAAATACATATTAGTATATGAGAAGAATTAAAACCCGGTTTAGCACAGATGACACAATGTCACTGGCAAAAAAGTAAATGAATTTATGATATAAAAGACATATTAGTATATGAAAAGAATGAAACCCGGTTTGGCACAGATGACACAATGTCACAGGCATAAAAGTAAATGAATTTATGATATAAAAACATAATAGTATATGAGAAGAATTAAAACCCGGTTTGGCACAGATGACACAATGTCACAGGCGAAAAAGTAAATGAATTTATGATATAAAAGACATAATGGTATATAAAAAAGAAAAAACCCGGTTTGACACAGATGACACAATGTCACAGGCGAAAAAGTAAATGAATTTATGATATAAAAAGACATAGTAGTATATGGGAAGAATAAAACCCGGTTTGGCACAGATGACACAATGTTACAGGCAAAAAAGTAATTAAATGTATGATATAAAAAGACATAATAGTATATGAAATGAATTTATCCGGTTTGACACAGGAGCCACAATGTCACAGGCGGAAAAGTAATTAAATGTATGATATATAAAGACATAATTGTATATAGAATGAATTAAACCCGCGTGTCACAGATGACTAAATGTCACAGGCAGAAAAGTAATTAAATGTATGATATAAAAAAGACATAATAGTATATAGAATGAATTAAACCGGCCGTGTCACAGAAGACACAATGTCACAGTCGAAAAAGTAATTAAATGTATGATATAAAAAGACATAATAGTGTATAGAATGAATTAAACCTGCCGTGTCACTGATGACACAATGTCACAGGCAAAAAAGTAATTAAATGTATAATATAAAAAGACATAATGGTATATAGAATGAATTAAACACGCCGTGTCACAGATGACACAATGTCACAGGCAAAAAAGTAATTAAATGTATGATATAAAAAAGACATAATAGTATATAGAATGAATTAAACCGGCCGTGTCACAGAAGACACAATGTCACAGTCGAAAAAGTAATTAAATGTATGATATATAAAGACATAATAGTGTATAGAATGAATTAAACCCGCCGTGTCACAGATGGCACAATGTCACAGGACTAAAAGTAATTAAATGTATGATATAAAAAGACACAACAGCATATAGAATGAATTATACCCAGTTTGACACGTAGAGTAGTACATAGAATAAATAACATCGTATGAACATACATGAAACAATACACCAGTAGGTATAACGATGGTAATACCATTTATATTAAGTCATATAGTTTGTGCTATATTACATGAAGGATACACCCATACTCGGGATCAAAGAGTAGTTGAATGTGTCATTTTGAAGATGGTTTTCATGACAATGTTTTGCTGCATTAACACCTGATTTGCCTCATTATGCGTAATGTGTCTTTTGAAACTAGTATTTGAGTGGGTGAAGGGATAACCTGAGCACACTGATCGCACCCAGACGGACTAACTATCGAGTGACAGACATGGTCATCAGTGGTTGCAGAAGTGTACTGTCAAAGGTGCCACATTTTGATCACCACATTTGAGCTTCAAATGATGCGGCAAAAACGTCTTAAACACTATTACTATTTCAAAAACGAAGGATATCAAACATAATGTGCCACTATATTGATGGATTCTTTACGACGTTGTAAAATAAGGGATTTACGGACGTTTTTATCTGAAATTGGATACGATTTCTTCCAGTTCATGTCAGTTTATACGCCGATGTAGTACCATGAAATCTCACATTTCGAGACGTTGGTGACTGAATATATTGATTCGATAAAACAGTATGAAGTAAAATAGATGTGTGCTTCATTGTAGGTTAGCGGGTAAACGATCAACGGTCCCCTTTTGTATATATTTCGTCCTAAATAAGTGTTAGTTATTTATAAGTAGGTCATCGAATACATTCGAATTGTTCGTGTTTATGTTAGGACGCCCTCGGACCTACATAATCATTTGGGGTCAATTCGAACTTGCGTCCCTACTATGGGAGCACTACACCAAATAAACTCCCCATTGAAATACGTGTAAATAGGCCCTATTTCAAGACGCCTTTTCTACCCTCCGGTTACATTTATTGCATACTTGACACATACGACCATTATCAGTCAAGTCTAAACTTCAATTTAAGCCTGATTTTATGGGGTTATTAACCTAGAATTTTCGCTACGGTCCCGTAAACAGCGCCCTCGTTTTATCACGTCAACTCGGATGCCTGCTCACCGTTCGGACGGGGCATTCTTCCGTGGAACTTATTTTCACCGAATAATCAAAAAAAAATGCATTTTATCATCATATCGCCAATTGACATGCCCTAAGCTTTCATTTTAATCCAAACATGTGATCCCCACTGAATATTAAATCCCAAAAGACCCCATCTTTACACAATTTGCCTTTTGTTTTTGTCGGAACTACTATAGGATTACACGAATTGCGCATTGATTTGGTGTGGTGCGCCCATATAGCAGATGAAGATACGTTAAGTAATTTCTAAACAAGTTGTTTAAAACATGTTCTTTTAAAAACAACTGTTAGTTAACCGGTGAATCGCACAACAGTTGTTTTAAAATATTTTTGCACAATGTTGGTTAAATTTTAAACAACTATTGGTTAAATTTATGAAAATCAAAGTATATTTAACCAATGTTGTTTCAAATTTAAACACTGTTGGGTAAATTGTTTTAAACAACAAAGTTTTAAACAGTGTTTTAACAGTGTACCCATATTACATTGCTTTCTCCAGTAGATAGTACCCATATTACATTGCTTTCTCCAGTAGATAGTACCCATATTACATTGCTTTCTCCAGTAGATAGTACCCATATTACATTGCTTTCTTCAGTAGATAGCACCCATATTATATTGCTATTGCTTTCTCCAGTAGATATCACCCATACATTACATTGCTTTCTTCAGTAGATAGTACCCATATTACATTGCTTTCTTCAGTAGATAGCACCCATATTATATTGCTATATCCAATAGATAGTACCCATATTACATTGCTTTCTTCCGTAGATAACACCCATATGTTACATTTCTATCTTCATCAGATAACATCCACATCATATCAATTATTTACCGTTAAAAACATCTATTATTATGCAACATTTTCTAAAACTTAACGACAAGTTGGACTTTGAGAGCTAGAGTGAATGATATATTTACAAAAAATTGAAATGTTTTATAAAATGTCCAATGTAGGTCCTTTTAATCAAGGATCAGTGGCTTAGCTAAGTTTTTTCATATTGGGGAGGGGAGAGGGGGGGGGGGGGGGGGGATAAGAGTGAACCAGAAAATTAATTCCAGGGTGTCAATATGCCGCCGAGTCAGACATTTTAGGAGGGGGGGGGGGGCGTCGAGTCGCTAATTGAAAGGGTGCCGTCATAAACATGAAGGGGGGGGGGGGGGGGCAACCGACAAATCGAGCTCGGTGATCGACAGTGCCAATCTCAACCGAATGACTCATATTTGAGGAGGGGGCGCTTAGACCAACCCGTTCGACCCTGGTTAGGCATCGCTCTTGTTAAATAACATTGGCCTCGAACTGGAGCTGGAATATTTAGCCTACATTAATATACCCTGTATGAAGATAATCAAGTTTAAAACTGAAAAGGGGTTACATTTGGACTCTGTTTCTAGTCATTTAATTGTCCTCTTTGTGACCGCCGAGTCAGACATTTTAGGAGGGGGGGGGGGGGGGGGGGGGGGGGGGGGGCGTCGAGTCGCTAATTGAGAGGGTGCCGTCATAAACATGAAGGGGGGGGGGGGGCAACCGACAAATCGAGCTCGGTGATCGACAGTGCCAATCTCAACCGAATGACTCATATTTGAGGAGGGGGCGCTTAGACCAACCCGTTCGACCCTGGTTAGGCATCGCTCTTGTTAAATAATATTGGCCTCGAACTGGAGCTGGAATATTTAGCCTACATTAATATACCCTGTATGAAGATAATCAAGTTTAAAACTGAAAAGGGGTTACATTTGGACTCTGTTTCTAGTCATTTAATTGTCCTCTTTGTGACGGTCAAAACGGGAAGCGACACAAAAAAGCGTAAAAATTATCTAGAAAAAAGTAAAAAATGTAGGCGTAACCCCTTGCAGTTGGTGTATAGTTGACCCTGAACAGTGGTTATTATATATTTTGAAGTGTGACGTTATCTTATTCTTTTTAAAATCTATTTATTAAATCGAATGAAAAGAGTGATCGATTGATATACACATTTATTCAGCAAGATGTATACTGAACATATAATAATAACATAATGTGAGAAAGAGGCTAGGATCCCCAAAATAAACCCTGATAGCGGGCTTTTAATAATATGGGGACCTTAAAACAAGAAATGAATGTAGACCAAGACTAGACAAATACAGAGACTACACAGAATATAACAAAATCATAACAAAACAGAACAAAACCAATACAAAACAAAGAGACAGGAACATTGAGCGAGTCAAAATACAAATTGTTACCAAAGAAAAGCAGGTCATTTACTATGCGAACTTCAAGAGGTAGAAGAGACTAAGGGAAAGAGGAGGGAATGAAAATGAATGATAGAGGAAAAAATGAAAGAAAGGGAGGCTAGAGAACAAAATGATGTGTTGAAGTGAGAAGGGGTTTGTGTGTTGAAGGTGTAACATCAGTGGAATTATAATGATGCTTGAACAGTTGAGCTGTCTTTTGAATGCTTGTTTATATTTGTGAGTGTGTTGGAAAATCGTTCCAAAGCTTAGAACCGTGGTATAGGATCTGATGTTTTTCAGCGGTGGTCTTTTGGGAGAGGAAGGTGACATGTGTGTGCTAGTGTAATGTGCGTGGATCTGTCGGCTTGTGGTGAAATAGTTGGCGAAGTTGAGAGAAAGGTTGTTGTAGAAGTAGTCGTGCATAAACAGTGCCGTTTGAAGCTGATTGATATCGGTGATTTTTAATGTTCTGAGATTGTGATAGAGAAGAAAGTTGTGTGCCCATCGACGTGAGTTCGTTATTGTGCGACGCGAATGGCCCATTTCTATGTTACGCCACGTGGAACTTTATTCATTGAGGAAAAAAAAATCAGCGAGAAAAAACAACTTCAGCGAGAAAAAAAAACTTCACTCAGAAAAAAAAAATCTTCACCGAGAAAAAAACACTTCACCGAGAATAAAAAAAATGAGAAAAAAACCCTTCACCGACCGAGAACAAAAAAACCTTCACCGAAAAAAAATGACAAAGAAAACTCCGGGGCGATTAACAACATTTGAATCTGGGTAACTTATATAGGCAGAAAGTTACATGTGAATATGCATCATGAAGCAATTTATATACATGTATGTGCATGTAGTAAAGTAAAGCAATGTATTAGGCCTACATGCATTTAGTTTAACGAGTTCTATGTAATAATAATAATAATAATAATAGTAATGTCGTGGAAATAGGTGATTTTAATCAAAACATTTGCTTGGATTAACTGAACACTCACGTCAAATTAATTATTTATCAAGCAATAATATGCATAATTAGGCTACATAGATAGAAGTAAAATAAAGCAATCAATAGATGAATAATAGATAAATAAATATAAAAATAAATAAAATAAAAACGCATGGACCACAATTTATAAACAATTGACATAAAATGATGATACATTAATCCACCATCAAGTTAAAAAAATATATTTAAAGAACAATAAGGAATTTACGGGGATCGAACCCGTGTTTATAGGAAACATAAGCACGCCACAGAGATCGACGTGTGTATGTGTGATAGTTTTATTATTTAACCATTGATCCATTGACGGATTTTTATCGTGACATTTACTAACAAATTTGTATGTTACTCTCATAAAAAATGTGTTTGTAATGTAATTATAGTCCTTTTTTGAAAGAACGGTAACAAACATTTTCGAACACAACAAATGGCGTCATTTTCAATGACTTTCATTGCTCGACTGGACGTGGTGTGACGTGTTGCATTATTCATGTTATTTAAATCAACGCTTGACGTATCGTAGCGACTGACGACACATTTTTATAATTTCTACGGAACACCATTCGTGTCAATATGCTTGATGTTCGATACATGTACACACGTTTGAAGCATGCGACAACTTTTTTTTTGAAGTGGGACACGGCTGTTTGATCGCGTGTAAATCGTCCGTTTTATAACCGCAACTACAACAACAGAGGGCAGCAGATATTTCTGTAACATTCTAATCGATATATCGGTAAAGCTTCCCGTGCCGCTGCGTAACCAAGGATTACAGATAAAAGGGATATAAACCAGTTAGGACGGGGGGACATTTTAAAACATTTCATCACTGCTAGATCCATTTTCTTATGTTCTTTCTTCATTGACTCAGTGTTCAGCTATTTATATGTGACGGTGGCCATTCATACAAGCCCGATTTTACTATTAAATGGTTCTAATTAATTGTCTAGGTTTAAACACTTGCTAAAATCCATAATTGTTTATCATATTTTTTTAAATTTGGATGCGCTATCAGATTTTGAGTTTACTTATAACATTATTATGAATAACCGGTGAAACCGAAACATATTTGACGACTAAAATTTCTCTCGTGTTGAAATGGTAGGGATAAACAATATATCAGCTTTCGGCCTAGGCCAAATTGGCAACAATCCAGAATTGTGCTCAGATTATTTTTATTTGGATGCGATATCAGATTTTGAGTTACGTATAACATTATAATCGGTTTCAGCAAATGTGTTACCTCTTGCATATTGGGGGAGGTGCAGGGTTGATTTGATGGGGATGTACTGGTTGTAAAGTGTTATTTGCCACGTTAATATCCAGTTTAATCTGCTTAAATATTGCGCTAGAGTAACCAATAATCAATACGTCTTTATGAAAGATAAAAGCTCATAAAATTACTCAGAATGTTACTTCATGGTTACTTTAACAGGTGAGTATTAGGCCAAATACATATTTCAGTGTGTTACTTATGGAAAGAGGCACTCAAGTTGATGTTATTCCCTTGGCCTATGTAATCATGTAGGATTACTAAAATCATGTTTTAGGTGATTGAAATGAAACATCATGTTGCAAAGCACAACAAAACCTTTAACATCTATGACATTCAACATTTATTCGATAAGGAATTGGGAAAAGTGTCCCATCAGACTGGAAACATGTGTCGGCACGTCAGGGAAATTAAAAATTCGTAAAAAAGATCACATCTGTAATATTGTCATTCCACAAATTATCATCAAATTATTTGAGGATTCAGACCACGACGTAGATTCATCGAATCAAATCAAATTGGTGATAAGCGTATAACAACATGTTTAATATTGTAGTTCAAAAAATGTGCGTGCAACCATGCATGACACATCCACGGTGTACAGTCATCAAAAATGTAACTATACAGGTAATAAATGGGCTTCTCTAAAAATATGTATCCTACCTAAAAAGCCCATGTATTACCTGTATAGTTACTTTTTTGATGACTGTATATAGTTTTCCTTTCTGGCCTGTTTCAGGATCGAAGTTATATTGATTTATTCGGGAAGCAGTTTACTACCTCTCCCGAAGTGTGGACAGGCCCAAAACTTTTAATGAGGTAACACATTTGCTGAAACCGATTATAGTATGACTAACCGGTGAAGCCGAAACATATTTGTCGACTAAAATTTCTCTCGTGTTGAAATGGTAGGGATAAACGATATTCCAGCTTTCGGCCAAGGCCAAATGGGCTACAATCCAGAATTGTGCTCAGATAATTTTTATTTGGATGCGATGTCAGATTTTGAGTTACATATAACATTATTATTGACTAACCGGTGAAACAGAAACATATTTGACGACTAAAATTTCTCTCGTGTTGAAATGGTAGGGATAAACGATATTTCAGAATCCAGGATTGTGCTCAGATTATTTTTATTTGGATGCGATATCAGATTTTGAGTTACGTATAGCATTATTATGACTAACCGGTGAAACCGAAATATAATTGTCGACTAAAATTTCTCTCGTGTTGAAATGGTAGGGATAAACGATATTCCAGCTTTCGGCCTAGGCCAAATTGGCTACAATCCAGCTTTCGGCCTAGATAATCCAGAATTGGCCAAATTGGCTATAATCCAGAATTGTGCTCAGGTTATTTTTTATCTGGATGCGATATCATATTTTGAGTTACGTATAACATAATTATGACTAACCGGTGAAACCGAAAAATATTTGACGACTAAAATTTCTCTCGCGTTGAAATGGTAGGGATAAACGATTTTCCAGCTTTCTAAACGGCATGGAAAATCGACTTTTCGTATGATTCACTTCCATTTTTGTGTATTATAGAGCTACATATGATATCGCTGTTACTAACCGGTGAAACCGCAACACATTTGACGACCTAAATGTCGTTCGCTTTCAAACGGCATGGAAAATCGACTTTTCGTACGATTCAGTCCCGAAAAGTCAAAATAGCCTAAAAATGAGCCCAGATTTTCCGTATTTTAGATATTAAATCACATTTTGAGCTACTAGTACATAGGCTTATGTTCAATTTTTCGTCCCTTCGGGCATTTTATAAACAATCTCCACAAATTTCATATTTTAATCAAAATTTTGTGTAGATTCCAAAAAATCTTGGTGGGAATTTTTTAAGTGGTGTCTTGGGTGCTTTTTGGGCTACTTTTGGCGGCCATCTTATTTTGACTTTTTGATGGTATTGAAATTGATCAAATGGGAGTACTTGGTATGTAAAACATTTGCACACCACCTCTTATGGTATAATTAGGAATATGTGATAAGTAAATCTCTAAAAATAAAAATTGCAGTCATTTTGGGGCCTTTTTGGGCTACTTTTGGGTACTTTTTGGGTGATTTTGGGTGCTTTTTGGGCTCATTTCGTCACAAGTGTGAATTAGGACGTTTTAGTGGTAATTTGTCATTTATTTTGATGGATTTGTATATATTTTCTTGCCACCACATATCTGACAATGGGCTATGTCAAGGAACTGTGTTATCTGCTATTAGGCCATCCGTAGGGTTATAATGCTCTGATTTTTCAGACACATCCTAAATGCATATTATTTCACCTTAAATACCAGGACACATACATCCTCGCATGTTTTTCCTCTTCTATACGAGGCCTGTTCCATACAGTAACGGGTCTTCAGACTGTCCAAAAATAATAATAATAATAATAAAGCGCCTAATCAAAAATGATTAGTACCCATCATTTCCCAAGTTCATTAATGTTTTTCATATGAAACCCCATGAGATTCGTCCATTGTTTTTTCATCATCTTTTACATAATACCCTTTCATTAGAATTTTAGATCATATAATTATCGGATTTATCATACTGAAGATACACACCATTGTGTAAAGACAAAGTGCAGCAAATTGTTTTGTTTATTAACGCGTTTGAATGGGAAAAGGCCTTCTGTATCTCTTGTCAACTACTATAATATGTTATTCTTTTCTATGTTAAAAATTATATAGTTATGATTGTTCAAAATCAGTAATAATTCTCATTTTGACGAGTACATGATGTGCATCACGCATGAGTAATCTAAAGCTTTGTTTCTACATTGGGCCAGGCTAATTTTTAGAGACATTTAAATGTGTGATTAAGTGGTCTTAGATAATTAGCACTGGCTTATACTTCTTTTTCACAATGGGGTGGAGTTTCTTTTCAAAATTGGTAAACATTAAAAATTCACTTACTTTTTAACTTTTGATTTAGATGATAATGTCATGCTTTAGGCAAATAAAACATTGTCTGTCTGCAAGCAACGTATGAGGGTCGTTCACTAAGTTCTACATCCTTAACATCGCATATGAATGTCATGCCCCGGCCCATGACATTTGTCATGGATTATCTGAATCATTCATGGGTAAACATTTAAAATTAAATTAAAGTTAATGATAATTGATATCTGTTTCAGTCAGTTGTGGTCAAAGCCAGAGAGAAATTTTGGACAACGGAAACAGAAAAGTACCTTCAAAATGAATACTTTTTTCCTCTCCGTATTGTGTGGGATATAATAGCACGATTTTATACTGAAAAAGTAAAAACAATGGATGTTATTTAAATATAATACGGAATTATCGTGTATAAATAAGCTTGTAAGCAATATTATACTCTTGTAGTATAATATCAACTTGAATGTATAATTCATTTAGCATACTCGAATACTGCTAATCGGTCAAATTCGTTGTTACAATCCAGGTGAGCTAGACAGATGAACGAGGTGTCATTTTCCGGGTTTTTCACTAATTCTGGTATTTACAAATCCAACAGAGGAGTCATTGTGGGTGACTTTGCCATCTTTTAAGATGGCAAAGTCACCCACAATGATTAAAATCTAAGATGCCACTGTCTGCCATCTTGAAAAACCTAAAATATGCTGTCCTTGGCACCAATCTGAGAGCATCTTATACACCCCTACGGGCATGCGTGGTCCAACGGATTCACCCTCGCTCCGCAATACAAAGGTTATGGGTTCAAGCCCCGTTGCCAGCGTGTTGTGTCCTTGGGCAAGGCACTTTACCGCACTTGCCATGCTTCACCCAGGTGTATAATTGGGTACCGGCATTAATTCATGTTGGGAAGTAAAACAGACTCGCTGTGCAGGATGAGTACGGCGAACCCCCACCTCCAAATATTACATGGGTGAGTCTGGCCCAAACGCTAATGAAAGAGAGATGGGCACTCCGCGCGCGAGCTTAAGAAGCTCGGCGCAAGTCTTTACTTTACTGGAGTAGACACCTGTTTGTATGGTACTTATTTTGTTTGGTTCACCGCTTGAGTACGGATTGAAAACCGAAATCATTCAAATGACATGACATAAGATCATTACCATCCATGTGATAATGTAAAGACCCAAGTGGTCATCACGAGTGATCGTTCAATGACCACAAGTGATCATATAAGGACCACAAGGGATCATTTAAAGACCAACAAGAAAATGATCCCTTGTGGTCCTTTTATGATCCCTGGGCCTTGTGGTCCTTATATGATCACTCGTGGTCATCATTGGGATCACAAGGGATTAAGTAAGGACCATGGGGGATCAGTTAAGGGTCAAAGGGGATCATTTAAGGGTCAAAGGGGATCATTTAAGGGTCAAAGGGGATCATTTAAGGACCACAAGGGATCATGTAAGGACCACAGGGGATCATTAAGAACCACATAGGATATTTAATGACCACAGCGGATCATTTAATGATCACAGGGGATCATTTATTGACCACAGAGGATCATTTAATGACCACAGGGGATCATTAAATGACCACGGGGGATCACTTAATGACCACAGGGGCTCATTTAAGGGTCACAGGGGATCATTTAAGGACTACAAGGGAACATTTAAGGACCACAGGGGATCATTTAATGACCACATGGGATATTTAATGACCACAGCGGATCATTTAATGATCACAGGGGATCATTTATTGACCACAGGGGATCATTTAATGACCACAGAGGATCATTTAATGATCACATGGGATCATTTATTGACCACATGGGAACATTTAATGACAACAGGGGATCATTTAATGACCACATGGGATGATGATGAATGAATAATGACCACAGCGGATCATTTAATGACCACAGGGGATCAGTTAAGAGTCAAAGGTGATCATTTAAGGGTCACAGGGGATCATTTAAGGACCACAAGGGATCATTAAAGGACCACAAGGGATCATGTAAGGACCACAGAGGATCATTTAAGGATCACAGGGGATCATTTAAGGCCCACAATGGATCATTTAAGGACCACAATGGGTCATTTAAGGACCACAGGGGAACATTTAATGACCACGTAGGATATTTAATGACCACAGCGGATCATTTAATGATCACAGGGGATCATTTATTGACCACAGAGGATCATTTAATGACCACAGGGGATCATTAAATGACCACGGGGGATCACTTAATGACCACAGGGGCTCATTTAACGGTCACATGGGATCATTTAAGGACTACAAGGGAACATTTAAGGACCACAGGGGATCATTTAATGACCACATGGGATATTTAATGACCACAGCGGATCATTTAATGATCACAGGGGCTCATTTATTGACCACAGGGGATCATTTAATGACCACCAGAGGATCATTTAATGACTACAGGGGATCATTAAATGACCACAAGGGAACATTTAAGGACCACAGGGGAACTCAAGGGATCATATAAGGACCACAAGGGATCATTTAATGACCACAACTGATCATTTAATGACCACACCTGATCATTTAATGACCACAGCAGACCATTTAATGACTAGGGATCATTCAATGACCACAGGGGATCACTCAATGACCACAGGGGATCATTCAATGACCACACGTTATAGCATAATAACCCCAGGCAATCATTTAAAGATTCGACCGGTTGTTAAACAAAGTTAAATTAACCACAGGTGATCGTTTAATGAACACCATATTGACCACACACAATCATTTAATGACCGCGAATGGTCATTTAATAACTCAGACGATAATTTACTAACCCTCAAGTGAGATCATTATATGACTTGCGTCACCCTGTGATAAATTAATAACGCAAACGGTGAAATAATGAATGGTGAATTATTTAATGACCATGTGATAGTTGAATTTCACCCAAACAATGTTAGACCATGGCTGCCTTTGATTTCTCATTTCTAAGTCTATATTAACCATTCCACTGTAATTTGTAAAGATAGAATCCATAAAAAATGACACCTCAGCTGTTCTTCTAGGTAAACCAAGACTCGCACATAGAACCTCAATAAGTCGATAGCATTTATAAGCATCTACTGATAACTTTTGTTTGTTCAGACCTATCGAGTGAGACACACCGACCGAAACCGAGTTGGGAGTTACACCTGTGACGTATGTAAAATGCTCAATAAAAGAAAGTCATACACTTTGTTTGGGTCCTTTAAAGTAACTTTCGACTATTGTTTTACCAAACAGGCTAAATAGACATCTGGATGAATCTTTTTGGCACATTTTGATACCAACCATAACACCTAACAACAAATATAAACCATGATTAACACAGTTTGCCCGTCTGGCCCGAAATGTGCAAGCCATATTTTTGTATAAAAAGGTTGCGCAACAATATACCCTTTCCATTTGACCATTTCCAAAATAAAAAATGGGGATTACTATTCTCATAATTTAATGAAACGAAACTAACGAGATTTGGCATTAATGTGCTGCACTACGCGCGTACAATACATTATTGCGTGTAAATGATGCATCATTTGATAGGCGGTATGAGATCGCGATGGTGATTCTAATCCATAAAAAATATCACTCAACTTATTGAACCAATATCTAGAACCCGAGTTATATTTATAGATTAATGCCTTATACATCTCACTTTACATGTATATCAAAATAATATGATTAACATGTGCAATATAGGCCCATTTAGTAACGTTAGTAGCAATTTTATCTCAGTTTAAGGGGTGCTTTACTTACTGGGCCTTCTGAACCCTTTAATCACCCCTTAACAGCCCTGTTGCATATCATTATGTATATTAGACACTGTCTCCTTGTTGTATAATTTGAGCAATTTGTTTTTAGCTTTTTCTCATTTTTGAGGACATTTTGAATAAGTTTTTTTGAAAAAGGGTACTTTTTTCAAAATCCTCTTGAACTCGTTTGTTAATTTCCTTGCATTCACTTTGCTATCAATAGGATTGGGAAAAGTAGGCTAATCTATATCATACTTGAAAGTTCTTTTTTAACCAGGAATATATTTGATTGTGATATACCCATTTCTTTACACTTTTTATGAAACAGACCTCTTTCAGAAGAGACGCATGTTTTACTGGTATTTAAGGTAAAATACGCATTTAGGGTGTGTCTTGAAAATCAGATTATTATATTTGAGTTACCCCCCCCCCCCCCCCCCCCCCCCCCCCCGGTGATGGCCTAATAACAGATAACACAGTTCCAATTGACATATCCCATCGTCAGATATGCGGTGGCAAGAAAATAAATACAAATGCATCAAAAATAAATTACCAATTACCACTAAAACGTCTAAATTCATGCATATGGCAAAATGAGCCCAAAAAGCACCCAAAGTAGCCCAAAAAGCACACAAAAATGCCATAGTATAACTGTTAATTTTATTTTCAGAGATTTACTTATCACATATTTCTAATTATATCATCAGAGGTGGTGTGCAAATGTTTTACATGCCAAGTACTCCCATTTTATCAATTTCAATACCATCAAAAAGTCAAAACAAGATGGCCGCCAAAAGTAGCCCAAAAAGCGCCCAAGACACCACCTAGAAAATTCCCATCAAGATTTTTTGAAATCTACACAAAATTTTGATTAAAATATGAAATTTGTGGAGATTGTTTATAAAATGCCCGAATGTTTACATAAGCCTATGTACTATACGTATGATATCGCTGTAACTTACCGGTGAACCCGCAACCAATTTGACCACAAAAATATCATTCGCCTTTAAATCGCAAGGAAATATGTTTATTTTCTGCGGAGCACGGACAAATAATGCTAAATAAGCAATAATGTGCCCATCGTTTTTGTTTTGAGAATACGATATCACATTTTGAGCTACGTATGATATCAGTGTAACTAACCGGTCAATCCGCAACCAATTTGATGACAATCGAAATCGCAAGAAAACACACTGTTTTTTACTAGCCCTAATGACTGCTGACTGTGTATAATACTGGCATCCATGTTGAGAACCCAAATGACGAATACTAAAAGAAACACACGGTGTGAGTAGTAAAATGTGAAATTATAAACCAAATGTTTGAGGCCCCGATACAAAAATGCAAGCATATTATGCACTAGACATTTTTATATTTAGTGTATGAATAATAAGATTTTCCTCTGGTCCAACGTTAAATAAGAGAGAAGCAAAATGAGAAAAAAAATCAGTGTGAATGGGGCTTAGATTCACGCAGTTGTAATGTCGGTCGCGTTGAGACACTGCTGTTTCGTAAGCAAACTTGAAAACGATGACACCAAATAATGTTAACATATACACCAAATGTTGGAGGCCCGGATACGAAAATGCAAGCATATTATTATGCACAAGAAATTTGTGTATTTAGTGTATGATTAATAAGATTTCCCGCTTGTCCAACGTTAAATAAGAGACTCTAGAGAGAGGCAAAATGAAAAAAAAATCAGTGTAAATGGTGCTTAGATTTGCGGCGCTGCGCATGAATGCACGTTGATATATAGGACGGCGTAATAATGATGGCGTGATAATCGAACTATCGAAATTATTAAGAAACGTTAAGATGACGTCATAATAAAACGGACTGTCAAACAGCCGTGGGGACGATGTTAATTCATTTAGATATTTATCTCACTAGTCACTATTTCGTTCTTATTCTCCAGTTTTGCTCTCAAAATTACATCGCTGGTTATTTATGCTGTAGTTAGGGCATAAGCAGTGGCGTACCCAGGGGGGGGGGGGGGGGGGGGGGGGGGGCACTTATCAAGATTTCAGCTGCTGACAGGAGAAAACAATTGGCATGTTTTACGATTTTTTTTGGGACTCTGTAAAAAGAATTTTCGGTAAATCATACCTTTCGTCGGTACAACTATGGTCGGGCCCCTGTTTCCAAAAGCTGGGTACGCCACTTGGCACAAGTACTAGCTAGGTGCTTGCATCGCTCGTAAGTTACGCAAGTTTGGTGCACTTGGCCGATGTCTTTTATTTTATCAGTTTAAAGGCCGGGAGTCTTTCCCCCTGATGCCCCCAAATGAATTGACAAACTATATGTATTGTTATGATTCTATTGAGGGATAATGTGATCAAAACAAAGTATGAACCTTTGTCTTTCAAACAATACACTTTTGGATTGTTAGATACCTTTGGTTATGTAACGTCATTAACATAAACACAATAGGTTTCAGACACTGACTGAAATCTGTCAATTATTTGGCTGGATATGTAATATATGTTACATATGGGTTGATTGATACATTTGCGTGTATCTCGGCAATGCAAGCATAAAAACAGATAACACTTGGCACATAGTTAGAACACACACTTATCTCTGTTTGACACTCTTTTTTAGATATGAATTCCTTAATACGAACAAATACGCTTTTATTTAGCAAAATCCGCAATAATATACCTTAGAAAACAATGGAGGGATTATAATTTAATAAATTGTTGTGGGATGTAAAGCAATAATAGTGGGGATTTCAAAAGGAGCTGTTTATAAAATTTCCTCAAACCATTGAAAATTATGTGACGATTACTTACACAATACATATCTAGTAGCTCTAAAGATAACAGTAATAAGAGAGGTTGTGGCAGCCATCTTTGATTGATACATTCATGTATATCTAAATATGCCGTTGAAAATATAGTACGACCAAGGACTAGAATGATATGATTCACAATAATCGGAAAAATATCAGATTTTTAATTTGAGATCTATATATTTTTATTTTATATATTTTGAGAATTTTCAGAAATATTTTTTAAGGATGTACCCTTCCCTGATCTAAACTGCATTTCTGAATTCCTCTAGTTGCAAGCTTTTCAAAAATGTATACTTTTGCTATCATAGGTTGAAAACTTTTTCTGTTACAGTCATTTTTATAAATCCGGTAAATTGAGGCTGATTATTCATGTTGACTGTGTAGCTAATAGGAAGAAAGCTGATGATCATGGTCTTAGGGGAGACGTCAAAACTCGACCGCCCGTTGACTGCCGGTTACGGGCGGTTCCGCCCGGTTCTTTCAGGTCAAATGTTTTACTGGTATATGAATATTCGCGCATGCAACACTGAACAACCGCCGGTTGACTTAATGCTGTAATCTGACCAATTTACACTATCAATCTGTTACTTTGCGGTCATAATAGCTCTCTCTATAATCGTTCTATAAAAAAAAAACATTCATAGACTTTCGGTATTGATTTTAAAAAGTTAATTGAGCTATAAACAGATTGAAAAAGCCAACCCCAGCGAAAATCAATAGCTGTATTGTACTGGTTGTCAACTGAGACTTTTAAGTCTTAAAAGAGCCCATTACTTCAAGATGTTATTGCTCACGTGTGTGACGAGGCACTTTCAACCGGTCGTGTTCACCAGAGTGTTACTATTTGACCTCATTATGTGTGTATATTATAACAGACGACACGTTTTGTGAGAACCGAACGAGTTTTGACGTGATCCCTTATCCATAATTAATTAGATATTACAAATAGTTGACAAGTTTGTTGAATCACATACTGAAAGACTACTAAATATCCTTTAAAATGGGACCTGAATGGTGTTTGTAACATCAGGTTGTGACTAGTTATTGTAAAAAGAACAAAGCATGGGATTATCCCCATTGAGTTTGTACAGGCGGCACCCCTTCCGGTGGCACCCCTTCCGATGGCACCCCTTCCGGCCCACCCCTGGTCCCCAAGCTTCAAACAGCTGTAGCTCCCCTTCTGTATTAGCTATACCAATGCCATTTTGCGGGCAGATTTGTTGAGATAGCTTTTGTGGTTTTAAAAATATTTAAGGAATATGACAGCATGAAACTAAAAAGTGTAACAGCACCACCCTATTGGGAGGCGAGCTAATAACGCGTGACCATAATCAAACAAGATTAATGTCTCTCTGTTGGGTACCCTCTATTGGGCTAGTTTTTGACGCAGTCTGTTTTTCCCAACAAAGACGGTTCCAATTGCCTCACTCAGTTGCAGCTGTGGAGGAGACTATTTCTTAGTGTGTGTTTTTTTCTTTCTCGGTGTTGTGTTTTTTCTCTCGATAGAACTTTTTCTTTTCGATGAAGATTTATTTTTCTCGGTGACGGTTTTTTTTCTCGGTGAAGTTTTTTTTTTCTCGGTGAAGATTTACTTTTCTCGGTGAAGATTTTTTTTCTCTCGGTGATTTTTTTTATTTCTCGGTGAAGATTTTTTTCTCGATGAAGATTTTTTTCTCGATGAAGATTTTTTTCTCGATGAAGATTTTTTTCTTCTCAATGAATGTTTTTTTTATCGGTGAAGTTTATTTTTCTCGACGCATTTTTTCTTCTCAATGCATATTATTTCACGTATTATTTGGTCTTAAAATAGCATTTAAGATTTTTTCCAGGAACTTCAACTGAAAAAACACACATTAAAAACCAACCCCATAACAAACAAATAAAATGCTGCTAATATTCCTACAAAAATATATAGTTGGCCTACGGGAAACAAACTATTTATTACAGATATCAAAACAATGTCGTATCTACCAATGTGTGAATATAAATACATACATTTAAAAAAAAGGAAAAAAAAAGACAAGACAAAATGTATATTGATCAACTTTTTTTAAAAACAATTCGACTCGATCTCGATTTGGAGACAATGCGGAGGAGCGAGCGACATTAATTTAGAAGACAAATTCAGAGAGCTATCTTAATTGAGAGAGAATTCGAAGAGCGATCAATATTTGGAGACTCGGTACTTTCCCTTTGAGATGCGGAGGAGCGACAATGCGGAGGAGCGAGCGACATTAATTTAGAAGACAAATTCAACGAGCTATCTTAATTGAGAGAGAATTCGAAGAGCGATCATTATTTGGAGACTCGGTACTTTCCCTTTGAGATATAGACACGCCCACGAACATGATAAACATTCAGCCATGTACTTGCCTGTGAACAAAGCTCACTACCTCTATTCATTTGAAGACAATTCGGAGGCGCGAGCGGCATTAGTTTGAAGACAAATCGGCGCCAGCGATCATAATTTAGATACAATTTGCATGCAAGATACAATCTTAATTCGGGCACATTTCTGTCAGGAGACAATTCGGTGAGTAACATTCATTGAGTTATCTTTATCTGGAGACCATTTAAGACTATCGATGAGTCATCGTTATCTGGGATCAAGTCACCATTTGGTATAAGCAATTCGGCTACATTTCTTCCTTTGGTGGATACAATCGGCTACAATAAACGTGTGAACAATTCAGCAAGATATCTTCGTTTGGGACAAATCGGCTAGCTATTGTGATTTGGAGACAATCAGTTACTTAAATCCAGAGACAATTCGGTTACTTAACTGGCTACCATTATTTGGAGAAGATTCAGTGACCGATCTTAACTTGAGACATGTGAGAGCAGTTCGGCGACCTTACTTTTGAGACAACTTGACGAGCGATCCTGTAATGGAGACAATTCTGCTAATTCTGCTAACTATTATCAGATTATGATCTGGAAACAATTCGGCTAGTTACAAAATTCAGACTCAGTTCGGTTATATTCTTTGCTGGCTACCATTATTTGGATACGATTCGGCGAGCCATCTTAGACTGAGGGCAGTTCGGTTACCAAGCTTTTGAGACAATTTTTGCAAGCGATCTTATTTTTGAGACGACTCGGTGAATGGAAGTATTTGCTGTGATAATTAAGGGTACGTTTCCATATTGTATATAATTCTTTGTTTTCCAATTTTCAATCATTTTGAACATAGGTTATTTTAGGCTCGCTTGATGTCTAAGCTCCCCTACCAAATAATTCAGGTTCGTAATGTTATCAACCACTAAATATGAATGATGAATGAAATTTTAGTGCATGATGTTTATCTCACAGTTTTATAATAATATACATTTGATAAAAGTACAATATAGAAAACAATACGTTGTCTTGAGCATGGACAGAGTAGAATATTTCAAAACTTTCATCAGGATTGTAGAAGACCATTCAAGTTCAAGTTCAAGTTTTATTTCACAATACAATTAGGCCATTGGCCCATAATATAACAACATATTAATGATACGTCGTACATTTCAAAACTTTCATCAGGATTGTAGAAGACCATTCGAGTTCAAGTTCAAGTTTTATTTCACAATACAATTAGGCCATTGGCCCATAATAACAACATATTAATGATACATTTCAAAACTTTCATCAGGATTGTAGAAGACCATTCGAGTTCAAGTTCAAGTTTTATTTCACAATACAATTAGGCCATTGGCCCATCATATACATAGGAAAATATAACAATTACATAACATTTGACGAATATAATCAAGTTCTAACCACTGAATTTCTAAGATTAAGTGCGTGGTACACACATGCTGCTAAGCCTGCTAACATGGTCCAGTCAGAGGTATTTAACAGTGAATAAATTTGCTGATGAGTTGGATTAACGTAAACCCAAAGCGGCAAGTATTTAGTACGTAAGGTGGTGAAAAATTTACAAATGAGAACGAAATTAAATTCGTCCTCAATATCGTCATCATCACAAAGAATACAAAGACGATTTTCTCGATCAATATTCTGCCACCTACCCGCTTCAGAAGACCATAGCTTATAATTGTTTTGAGGTATTTACAATTGCCAATTAATTAAACATTATGACTTTGATGACAATTTTGAAAATTGAAGCTGGATTTATGTTACGCCACTTGAAACAATTAATGACATGTGTCATCTAAAGTAAGTCCCCCCTAAAATTTGATTACTTTTGTTTACATAACTCCACACACAATTAGACGTTTTGAAAACGTTTTGAAAGTTTTACATTTTCCATATTATGTTAACTTTTCCCAAAACAGTCACATTTCCTCAAAATGATGTTTTCAGAAAAAGTGGCACTTACTTGTATTGGATTTTGGCAAATTTCATGTTAACGGAAACATTATTTTGGGGATATTTGACTTTTTTTGGAAAAGTAAACATGGTATTGAAAATGGGAAACTTTGTACGGATAGCTAAGAGTTTTTCCTTTTCAGAAAAGTTTCAATTTCTTAAAACGTATAATTGTGCGGAGGTGTTACGTAAACAAAGTTGTATAGGATTTTTTTTAAATTGTCACTGTTTCTGAGAACATCGTTTTGGAAAAATGAGACCATTTTGGGAAAAGTAAACATGATATTGAACAGGAGAAACTTTCTTTAAAAAGCCAAGCATCTTTTCTTTTCACAAGTTTTTAAATGTTTCAAAACCATTAATCCTGTGCGGAGTTATGCAAACAAACTTGGTCTAATTTCCGTACAAAAAATCACGAGAGAGAGTGTTTAAATTTCCTGGTATGGACCAAGTGCCACTTTTTCTGAAAACATCAAATGTGACTGTTCTGGGAAAAGTAAACATTATATCGAAAATGTAAAACTTTCTATTGGTAGCCAAGCGTTTTTTATCATAATCGTTTCAACTTTTCAAAACGTCTTATTGCGTTTTTTTGACCCCTTTATATACATCCACGCAACTGCCGTCTGCAGACGACATTCCAAAATGTCATAAAATGTTTCAAAAATGTCAACATTATTAAATTTCATTACCTGATATGGAATCACCATGAGAAATGCATTTAAATACATAAATAGATAAAGTACAAACATGCAAAGTATTGGTTCAGTAAAATCCTTGAGATAGACTTTGAAAATTGGGAAAAGTTTCTGAAAAATCTGTTTTGCATAATATTATGGTAAAACTATAGACGCGTGGAAAGTGTTAATGGTTATTTCTATTCAGCATTTGCGGTTGATATTGTATGACGATGAGCTCATGAAAAAGCTGTCAAATAGTGTGTGTTATCAAGATGTATACATTTGCTATGCCTTACCCGTAGGCTTGATTAACGACGCCCATGTCGTCTAAATTAAAGCGACATTCGTGTTGATGTTTTGCAAGAAAATCACGGAATGTATGTATGGCTGTAACCATGGTAACTAACGAATGCCACATAGATGCATTATTCCTCAACATTTGATACACACTAGAATTTGAGAAGTCTGGGATAATCAAGCGTGTTGATTTCAAAAAAGGAATGAAGTAAAAAATCCGTCACGTAACCTTGGTTTAATATTAAAGCTCCTTTGAACGCATCTTTACATGTTTTGACTCGTAAGAAATGCGATACTAAATTGCGTAACAGGGAGGGTCACGAGGTGGAATGAAATAGTATGGTTCCTTAAAAGTATAAACAATGGGATCAAACTTTGGGTAATGACGGGAAGCTTTGTTTTTCAGGTCAATACTATTATAGGCCTGCATTATATTTTCTCATATGTATGTGATATGGGGTAATGACGGGACACATTAAATTTCAGGTAGGGAAATAGTCCTATGCATTATATTTTAACTCAAAATGTATTCTTACCAATTTCGCGACAAATGTTCGTATAGCTACTTATGTGTTATTTCACCGGGGTTCTGTCTGGTAGGCGCTACTTACTAGCGGGAGCCCGTTCGAAGAATGGGCGTCCCGCTAGTGTAAAGATAATTTATCTAGCTATGTTGACTTCCCAAAAAGTATAATCGAGATGGCGAGATTATTATCTTGCCAAGCCGACTTAGTAAAAATAGTATACTAGTAAAGGGGCACTGAGAGAAGGCCTTATAGAACACAATTAAAGTGGGGTATCGAGAAAAAGAATATACATAGCTCTTTATATTTTTTTCTGTTAGGTTGCATATACTGCAACACATTGATAGCATTGCAACCATTTAAATCAGTTTTAACAGGCTTTTGTATGACAAAGTTTGTTTGAATCATGTTTGCTTTCTACTGAAGATAGCATGCTTTTCAAAGGTGAAAAAACAGTGCACGGGGTAAAACTATGTCACACAGTTTGTCTTTATTTCTTGAAGTTTCAATGCATTTGTAGCATGAATTGACCAGTTGTAATGATAGTAATGAATACATATTACAAATTTAGAATGTCTATATAATAATAATAATAATAATAATGTATTTATATAGCGCCCAAAACAATGGTCCCTGGGCGCTTTACAAGCAAAAAGGCCCCATCCAAAAGATAAAAATACATTAAAAAATAATAATTATCATAAAAACTACCAATACACATCATAATATAAGTCAAGCAACTACCATGAATATCAAATGTAAAATATAAAGAACAATTATATAGCAGGACAAATGTACAAATATAGAATGTCATTAAAAATATGCATTGTTGTGACCGGCACAATTCCAAACGATAACTAGAGCGGTTCTCGGCTTTCGCGGTTCTGGGGTTTGGCGGTTGGTGGATTTGAATGTTCAAATGATTTTGGACAAAACCTAACTGGGTCTTGTTGGTTGGTTTATTATAATGGTTGTTTATGTTGAAGTCAAATTATTCGTTTGTGGCTGTTGAAATATATTTGGAAGATATATATACGATTACATACGGCAATACAATTAGGCATTGCAAATGTGAAACAGATTTATATATATGGTCGAATCCAACGAAAAGTGTACACGTGATGTTCAGGCCTATAATAAAATAATCTATATCTTGAATATTTTATTTTTGTGTTATACGTATCCGCCTCGATGAGACGCTTCGCGCCATATATAATATGACTAACTTCTATGCACCATTGGGCGTATGCGAGCAATAAACCTGCTATTTTTCACCCTTTTTACAAAATAGTTGTTAAGGTTTTATATTAGACATATAACCGTTTAGATGAAAACGAGCTTAAGCGGAAATAATTTTACCTGTTTGATTGGTGGATATCTCAAGAATGCCTCTTGTAATTTTTGTTACTTTTGATCAATCCCCTGAATTGTTGTGATTTTTTTGGCTGTGGTAAGTTTTGACGTTACCTACCAATACATGTTTTGTTAAATCTCACTTTCGGGGAAGAATTCGCCTGAGGTAGTGTAATTTGTGCTGTAAGGATACCTAAATATCTTAAATACTTAAATGCATTGTCCACATTCAAGTCGATTTTTTGATAAAGCTGTTAGAAATTGTAAAAGCGGAAACGATCGGTTTGGTAAAAAAAATGCATTACCTCCGAATACCTATTTAAAACACTGCCATTTTAATATAAACACAGATTAGTGAATGATATCTATAGAATAAGCGAAGTGTGATACAATGTACATGTGTGCCAAGTTTTATCATTTTGAAGGCAACATTTTTTGAAATATCAGCAATAAAAGGCTGTATTCGTAGGCAAATTTGAAATATGAACTTTTACCTTCAAATACAAATAACGATACCGTGGTTATTCCCTCTGTTGTTACATACTTGTATCGACTGGAATAAAGTAGAAATGTGCGCTGCGTTCGGCAAGCCACAGGGAAGTTTTGCATCAATCTTTCAGCTTTTGTAAGTAACTTTTCACAAAATTCTGTAGTTTGCGTACAAGTGCATCAATAATTTGTTGTTGTCTTAAAAGTTGATTGAATATAGCCTCCCTATGTCTCAATCTTGTTACTCCTATTAGTGTAGTTGTTTATGTTATTCACGCAAAGACATCCTCTGACAGTTGATTTAAATCGCAATGGGGGTGATTAATGTTTATATAAATAATCAGTAACAGCTTCTCGTGCATTGACTTCATGTTGTATTCGGAGGTAACATGTATATGTAGGCAACATTCAATAATATACACGGTGCATATTGGCCCTAAATGATTTTATTGTATATACATACAAGCAGTGCGCAATCATACAATCTGACTGGATATATTATTATATTTATATGTGGAGGGAAAACATTAATATTCCCTTATTAAATGAAAATAGGAGGTGTTAATTTAAATAAAATGCATGGTGTAATCACGCTGGTTTTGCCGAGAACATATTTTTTGTTGGAGTTAGAGTGAATGAATGTTATTTATATCCATAGATTACACGTTGATCGTCTTAAAATGGGTACATTTAGTCATAATATCCATGAAATTTCGGCTTCATAATCAATTTTCTCATATTCCATTTTGTATTCGTAGGTAACCTATATATTAGTTAATGAGCATGGTACAATTCCTGTATTGTTTTTCGCTTTCATTCGCACCTTATATTATGTAAATATTTAGCAGGAATGTATAAGACGGGAATAATATCGTTTGGTGCGTAATATTGTTTTAAACCAGCTTGTCGATATGATGTATACGTAGTTAACCAACTTCCTCTGGAACTGCAGAGAAGTGACTACTGAGGTACATAATATTGGACATTATTGTAGTTGTATTTGAAAATGGAATTCATGTGTCACAAATATAAAATAACTTGCTTCATTTTTGCTCGGGCAGGTTGTGTAATGTCACCGAAACGTATTTTAAGTGAACAAGAAATTAAGTAAAACATTTTCCCTTTTTTTAAAGGTGGGAGGTAATCAAGGGTAGGCCTAACTGATTTCAGTCTCAAATCAAGAATTGTTCATGAATAATGCTTCCGACATTCATTAATTAGTGTAATGAACTAAGCAGTGGTTGATTTAAAAGAAAATCACAATGAAAGGCACATGCCCGACAATATCTCTGTCGTGGCAAAACCTATTAGATTAGTGTTTTAAATCAAACAACATTGAATTTTTAAACATAAAATTCCTATTTTGTCTACATCTGACAAAATATTTCATATTGGTCAAACGGAATCTGCCTCCGGTTGAAACTCGATAAAAACTTACTATGTACGACTTTTAGAATGATACAAATTCCAAACTAGGAAATTATATCTTAATTCTAATCTGACAACTGGATGTCTTGCTGTAAGTTGCATGTGCTTTATTCCGCGCACTGTGGACTGAAATGCACGACATTTGAATATTCTAGACTTTGAACATGTTCGGCTCATATTAAACTTATATATATAATATAAGGTCTGATATGAAATTATTTCAAAGTATATATTAAATGAATTACAAAGCGATCTGGCTTTCGTGTTTAAAACAGCTATTCAAAATGATAACTGCTAGAAGACTCACTTGCCTCCTTCATTTAGAACAAATTGAGGAAGACAACCGGTTGTTTTATTGCTTAAAACAAATAACCTGACATTCAAGATTATGAATTACAGGCAAATCAAACTGTTTGCTAAAAGAAAACCGATTGCTTTCTAATTAATGATGGCTCGAGGAAATGTTCAATAGTTGATTCGATCCAATACTTTGGATTCACACGGAAACTGAAACGTTCATTCTTAACATTCTAAAATGTCCTATAATAAACAAAGAGTAATTCTGTTCTACTAGATATTCATTCTCGTGACAAGAGAGAGATGAAGAACTAACTACACAAATAATACAACAAGATCCACTAAACTTGTTAAGTAGAGATTACAAGGCTGAAAGATCAGAGGTATCTTACTTAAAATGTTTCTATATGCTTAATATTTCATTATGTTTAGTTTTAATGATGAACATGCTTTTTACCAAATAAGATGAGTAAGAATATTATACTAGCGAGTTAATTGATTGTTTAACTATACCTTTACGAAATTTTAACCCAGTACGATATGTATGTTGTCATCATCTTGCCTTGTATCAGATGTTAAATATTACACACTTCTGACTGTTTTGTAGAAGTTAAACGCACATTCTTAATAATTGAAAGTCAAGCAAGAAAGACACTTACAAAATTGGATGATCAGATACGTTAGCATAATAAAACATTTTCTGCCGTAATTATCATGTGTAAATTAATTTTAATCAACATTCCTTAACCAAATAAGATGATCAATAATACGAACAGTATAGGCCTAGTGAGTGTATTGATGTTTAGGATGTTTTCTTTTATATATTAGAAATAGGAACATAGTTTTATATAATTTTAATGTTTATTTGGTTAATCTTGCTTTTTATTCAAATGTTGAATATTACGCAATTCTGATTGTTTTGTAAAAGCAGTGCTGAGCGCACATTCTTATATTATCAACTTTTAACGTCAAGCAAGACACCTTTTTATTTTGCTGTACGACATTCACCCTCACACGCGATTCAGGGCATAAAAACTACGTCGAGTACAATTTTGCCTCTTAAACATATGTAAAATCAAAGAATCCAACCGTTCTTAGTCAACGAAGTTAAAGTTGAGAACAAATGTGTTACCTACGAATACTTTGATTATTGCAATATTAGCTACCGTGCTTTAAGTCTCAACATGTTTTTCTCTTATAGGAATGCTTAAAATTGTTGCCTGATATTTTGTTCTTAATGAACCTATTCAAAATCACAACTGAGAGTTAGATATTGTATATTTTTTCAACATTAAATTAATATTCTAGTATCTATTTAAAGTAAACTATTGGGGAATATGTCCATAATATTAGGATTTAAACATGTTTTAACATGTTTATTTAAAAACAAATATTGTTAACAACCCTGCATGATCATTTCACCCCCAAAATGCAGCATAAATTAAGTACAACATTAATTTATTACAGTTTTACTTCTCTTATACCTACGTATACATTAACTGTTACCTACGAATACAAAATGTCCACATTCCTCTATGTACTTAAGTTTCTGGCTCATGCTCAAAATTCTAAATTTTCCAGAAAGGGTCATTCCCCCTCTTTGAGGTACATGAAAACAAATGTTCATTAAAATCATCTTGGTGAAAGTATACAAAGTGACTCAACCTCATGTTTCAAAGTATTGAGAGCCTGAAAATGCTACCTAACTGTGTGAATCTAAAATGTAAAAAAAGATGAGTACCTGTACAAATATGTCCACTTTCTATCAGCATAGCATCTTCTGAATACAATACAATCACAAATTTGAATGCAATATGTAAATAGGTGGAATAATCATCACTTAATCAAAATATGGTACTTGTATTTGTAGGTAACATTGAGAAGTGTACCTTCAACTTCATCATTCCGCCACGTGGTCAATTAGAGAGATTAGTGATGGCACTTTTTTTCCATACAAGCTTGATATGTTGACTTTGAGTGGGGAAAAGGAAAAAGAGATCGAAGCATTTTGAAACTGGACCCTAAAAATCTAGCCGTGTACACTTTTCGTTGGATTCGACCATATATTGATGTTTCATTTTAAACATTTTAAACATGACTGTATATTTACCTTATATGTGATGCGATCTGTGAAAACCCGCCACATGTCGGGATTTTTCGTATTGGAGATATTTATATCATAAGAAAGCTGAATCTGTGCAGATTACAGAACTGTTTCGATCATTTTTCCACGATCACTACAAAAAAGTTATGAGTGAATGATGATTGTAATGTCATAAAAAGCTACAATACAAGAAATCATAAAAACAGGCCATAAAAGATACATAGTTCAATAGAAAAACATTATAAGGCTAATTAGACAAGTGACTTAAGTAAGTTTTTGAAGGTGATATTTCACAAAAGGTGATGACACAAAGTAATAAAATTAATTTTCTAAACAAATTTTATTTTATTTTAATTTTACCCATAATCCCTATTTCACATTATGCGACATCCGACGGGTTTTCACAGATCGCATCACATATGTAGATGACTCCTTCATCTCCTAAGCTGGTGGGCTACAAAATTGTGTGCTGGTATTGCTGATGGGCACATTGGAATAACAGTACGGCTGTGGTGAAAGCCTTATTAGACACCACGGACGAAGTGGTACTCCAGTGGACCATTATTGTTATATATTCCACTCTTCTATTCCCACGGTAGTCCACTGCTGAAGACATCTCTCTCATGCTCCCATCTTCTGTTGCTGTCATCTTCTGTTATGACTGTATATTGTATGTGCTCCACATGGTGTTTGCCCGCGGTAGTTCTCTGTTGACGACGTCTCTCTGTTGTTGTTGTCTTAACTGCTATCACTGTATATTGTATGTGCTCCATGTTGCCGTTGTATTACACTGTTGACGATGTGTCGCTGCTGCTCCTATATTTCGCTATCACTGTATATTGGTGTTTGCCCACGGTAGTCATTGTCGTCACTGATGACGACGTCTCTCTGGTGCTGCCATCTTCTGCTATCTATCAATGTATGTGCTCCAAATGGTGTTTGTCCACGGTAGTCCACTGTTGACGACGTCTCTCTGTTGCTGGCTTCTTCTGCAATCACTGTATATTGTATGTGCTCCACGTGGTGTTTGCTCACGGTAGTTCTCTGTTGAAGACGCCCCTCTGTTGCTGACATGTTTTGCTATCACTGTATGTTGTATGTGCTTCACATGGTGTTTACCTACGGTAGTCCACTGATGATGACGTCTCTCTGTTGCTGCCATATTCTGCTATCACTGTGTAATGTATGTGCTCCACGTGGTGTTTGCTCATAATAGTCTACTGTTCAAGACGTCTGTATGTGGCTGCCAGTTTCTGCTATCACTGTATATTGTATGTTGATTCACATAGTGTTTGCCCACGGTAGTCCACTGTTGATGACGTCTGTCTGTTGTTGCCATCTTCTGCTATCACTATGTATTATATGTGCTCGACATGGTGATTGCCACAGTAGGTATTTCTTGACGACGTCTCGGTAGTCCAATGTTGAAGACGTCTCTCTGTTGCTACTATCGTCTGCTATGACTGTATATTGTATGTGCTCTACATGGTGATTTACCACTGTAGTTCTTTGTTGTCAATGTCACGGTAGTGTTTGCCCACGGTATTCCACTGTTTAAGACGTTTCTCTTTTACTACCATCTTCTAGTATGATTGTATATTGTATGGGCTCCACATGATGTGTGTCCATGGTAGTCCACTGTTGAAGAAGTCTCTCTGTTGCTACCATCTTCTGCTATCACGGTATATTGTATGTGCTTCATGTGGTGTTTGCCCATGGTACTCCTTTGTTGCTCGCATGTTTTGTTGTCTATTGTATGAGCGCCACATGGTGTTTGCTTGTGGTAGTCCACTGTTATATTGGTGTTTGCCCACGGTAGTTATTGTCGTCACTGTTGACGACGTCTCTCTGTTGCTGCCATCTTCTGCTATCACTGTATGAGCTCCAAATGGTGTTTGTCCACGGTAGTCCACTGTTGACGACGTTTCTCTGTTGCTGGCTTCTTCTGCTATCACTGTATATTGTATGTGCTCCACGTGGTGTTTGCTCACAGTAGTTCTCTGTTGAAGGCCCCCCTTCTGTTGCTGACATCATTTGCTATCACTGTATGTTGTATGTGCTTCACATGGTGTTTACCTACGGTAGTCCACTGATGATGACGTCTCTCTGTTGCTGCCATATTCTGCTATCACTGTGTAATGTATGTGCTCCACGTGGTGTTTGCTCACGGTAGTCTACTGTTCAAGACGTCTCTATGTGGCTGCCAGTTTCTGCTATCACTGTATATTGTATGTGCTTCACATGGTGTTTGCGCACGGTAGTTCTCTGTTGACGACGTCTCTCTGTTGCTGCCATCTTTTGCTATCACTGTCTATTGTATGTGCTCCACATAGTGTCTGCCCACGGTAGTCCACTGTTGATGACATCTCTCTGTTGCTATCATCTGCTGCTATCACTGTGTACAGTATGTGCTCCACATGGTGTTTGCTCACGGTAGTCTAATGTTGAAGACGTCTCTCTGTTGCTGCCATTTCCTGCTATCACTGTATATTGTATGTTGCTTCACATAGTTTTTGCCCACGGTAGTCCACTGTTGATGACGTCTGTCTGTTGGTTGTTGCCATCTTCTGCTATCACTATGTATTATATGGGCTCGACATGGTGATTGCCACAGTAGGTATTTCTTGGCGACGTCTCGGTAGTCCAATGTTGAAGACGTCTCTCTGTTGCTACTATCGTCTGCTATGACTGTATATTGTATGTGCTCTACATGGTGATTTACCACTGTAGTTCTTTGTTGTCAATGTCACGGTAGTCCACTGTTGAAGATGTCTCTCTGTTGCTATCATCTTCTGCTATGACTGTATATTGTATGTGCTCCACAAAGTGTTTGCCCACGGTATTCCACTGTTTAAGACATTTCTCTTATACTACCATCTTCTAGTATGATTGTATATTGTATGGGCTCCACATGATGTGTGTCCATGGTAGTCCACTGTTGAAGAAGTCTCTCTGTTGCTACCATCTTCTGCTATCACGGTATATTGTATGTGCTTCATGTGGTGTTTTCCCATGGTACTCCTTTGTTGGAATTTTTAGTTCTCTGTTGACGACGTCTCTCTGTTGCTGCCATCCTTTGCTATCACTGTATATTGTATGTGCTCCACATAGTGTCTGCCCACGGTAGTCCACTGTTGATGACATCTCTCTGTTGCTGTCATCTGCTGCTATCACTGTGTACAGTATGTGCTCCACATGGTGTTTGCTCACGGTAGTCTAATGTTGAAGAAGTTTCTCTGTTGCCGCCATTTCCTGCTATCACTGTATATTGTATGTTGCTTCACATAGTGTTTGCCCACGGTAGTCCACTGTTGATGACGTCTGTCTGTTGTTGCCATCTTCTGCTATCACTATGTATTATAATTATGTGCTCGACATGGTGATTGCCACAGTAGGTATTTCTTGACGACGTCTCGGTAGTCCAATGTTGAAGACGTCTCTCTGTTGCTACTATCGTCTGCTATGACTGTATATTGTATGTGCTCTACATGGTGATTTACCACTGTAGTTCTTTGTTGTCAATGTCACGGTAGTCCACTGTTGAAGATGTCTCTCTGTTGCTTTCATCTTCTGCTATGACTGTATATTGTTTGTGCTCCACAAAGTGTTTGCCCACGGTATTCCACTGTTTAAGACGTTTCTCTTTTACTACCATCTTCTAGTATGATTGTATATTGTATGGGCTCCACATGATGTGTGTTCATGGTAGTCCACTGTTGAAGACGTCTCTCTGTTGCTACCATCTTCTGCTATCACGGTATATTGTATGTGCTTCATGTGGTGTTTGCCCATGCTACTCCTTTGTTGGAATTTGTTCGCGCTGCTCCTGTCTTACGCTATCCATGGTTATTGTATGTGCTTCACATTGTGTTCGCCCAATGTATTCCATTAATGACGACGTCTTTCTGTTGCTCCTATCTTCTGCTATCACTGTATATTTTATATCCTTTACACGGTGTTTGCCTGTGGTACTTCACTTTTGCTGACGTGTATCTGTTGCTCGCATGTTTTGTTGTCTATTGTATGAGCGCCACATGGTGTTTGCTTGTGGTAGTACACTGTTATATTGGTGTTTGCCCACGGTAGTCATTGTCGTCACTGTTGACGACGTCTCTCTGTTGCTGCCATCTTCAGCTATCACTGTATGTGCTCCAAATGGTGTTTGTCCACGGTAGTCCACTGTTGACGACGTTTCTCTGTTGCTGGCTTCTTCTGCTATCACTGTATATTGTATGTGCTCCACGTGGTGTTTGCTCACAGTAGTTCTCTGTTGAAGACGCCCCCTCTGTTGCTGACATCTTTTGCTATCACTGTATGTTGTATGTGCTTCACATGGTGTTTACATACGGTAGTCCACTGATGATGACGTCTCTCTGTTGCTGCCATATTCTGCTATCACTGTGTAATGTATGTGCTCCACGTGGTGTTTGCTCACGGTAGTCTACTGTTCAAGACGTCTCTATGTGGCTGCCAGTTTCTGCTATCACTGTATATTGTATGTGCTTCACATGGTGTTTGCGTATTCGTACACTCGCGTCCTCAACAAAACGTTTAGCTATTTCGGCCGTATTTCCTACCAAATCTTGCCATATTTCAACACTATGCAAGAGCCTAGACCATACCGATTCGTTGAATGGTTTGATAACAGTCTCAGCTACCGAATGATTGTGGCAAAAACACCGTAAAACGGTAGGAACTTTACTGCGAAGCCATTACTATTTCATTTTCTTTCTCGATCAGCTCTGTTGTTTATCGATCTCGTATTTGTTTATCCAAGTGACCTGCAAAAGTGACCTGCAAAGGTCATGCGGCAGCACACGCCTTTTACGCTCGTATTTAACGACTGCATAAATAGCTGCTATAAGTCGAATTTATAATTGAACGAATACATTTTTTTCCGGCGCGATCATCTTTGTGCTGCGTGCGTGTTATTAGTACAATAAATTATTAATTCGGCTATAGTTTAATCAATTTAGTGCAGTCTCGTTAGTTAAAAAATGTCAAATTTGACTGGATTTTCACCCGGAAAATTACACCATACGGGTAACTTCTGCACGCGGGAGAAGGTGAAAGTGCTTGTAATTCTATATTTTCCCCATAATTTTAAAGGTGTTTTCAAGTTCCGTCGCTGCGTCCGTCTAAAAATCATGTTTTTAGAGTGAAAATAAACTGTCGGATAACTTTTACTCTAAATTCACTCTAAAACCATGATTTTTGAGGTACTAGTAATTAGGATTTAGGAATCGTATCGCTCTCTGTAACTTGGAATATAGTCATGATTTCTTTCTAAAAAAATCATGAATAGAGAGCGCTCCCTGGAAAACATCACATAATATGATAATAATAATAATAATAAAACCATACTTATTGAGCGCATAACACAAAATTCCCTATGCGCTATCACAAACAGAAACAAAAACACACAGTAACATGAGTAACAAAAGACAAAACAAAAATAAATTAAACATTAACATTAAATAGGTAAGTTTTTAGCAATGATTTGAACTGTTCAAAAGTTTTGGCGGATTTAACATGATATGGTAAGTTGTTCCAAAGTTCAGCAGAAGCATCTTGAAAAGAACGACGACCATATGAAGTAGAAGGCGAAGAAACATGCGCAAGAAGATATTTTGAGCCAGAACGAAGATTGCGAGTGGGCTCGTATTGTTGAATAATATGCCTTTAATCATGCTTTTAAACAGCATGAACAGTGGCAGAGGACATTCCTGCGCCGAGGAACAGTGTACAAAAAAACAATTCAATTGCCGTTGTTAATAATTCATAAAAAATAAAGAATATTACAACAATTATATTACCAATCACTGTCTTACCTATTTATAAAATAGATCTCAAATCGTGTCTGATAACCGACAAAATATAGTTCTAAACAAAAAGCGATGCTGCAACGGAACGATGACGCGTGAACGAATTACGAATGTGAACTTGTCAAGTCCAAGTATTCAGGTGCAATGCTCTAGTGTATTAAGGCTCTTCAAATTCAAAATCGCGACCCCACGCTATGTAAATTAGGCCATTGTCAGTCCCATTGTTGAAAGAGGCCTAATTTACACCTCTCAAAACAAAGACGCCCCCGGGAATAGGTGTAGGCCTAGTATAATTACACATACTCCACATCAGGAGGAAGTAGCATAGCAACAGATCCCACAACAGGTAGTGTGATGAGGCCAAGAAACAAAAAAAGACGTGTTTCTCGCTCGCGCCGGCTCCGATTTTTAACGCTGCTCCTCTCGCGGGCGGGTCCCTCCTATTTGATGCAATTTTTTTAATATTATTTGTTTGACAATTACAACAACACTATATTTAAACAAATAACAAAAATCCTTGCCTTTGGTTTTTTGTCAGACCAGGGAGTTATTATTTGGTCAGACTATGTATTGTATTTACTGCAAACTAAACATCCAGTCTTTATCATCAAAAATCTAACATTTGAAACAATAAAATAACGAATATGTATGACGAAGTGCTATAATTAAGGTCAGGCTTTTTTTTGGCAAGAATGAATCACCTGGCCCATACAACACTCCCGTATAATGATAATGTACCTATAGCTCAGGCTCCACTGTGATGGAGAAAAAACGTTTCATTTTACTATCATTTGCAATCACGCGATCTTTCCAACAAACAAACCAAAATATATAAGTGCAATCCAGGCCTGCACTTTACCATGACTTCGAACTACCATGATTTCTCAAGTGATTGTCAAGGCCAGGCTCTAGATTAATCGATACAAATGACAACGAATTACAGAGTTTACTGTTCCCATTTCGCGCCCCGCTATATTATGTTTCAATTGGTAACTTCGAATTGGGCGCATTTTGTGACAAAAAGGATTGACGAGCCTAATTATAGCGTGGTAATCGCAGCAACGGAATGAACAGGTCACGAACGAAAATGGCGACTATTATTTCGTACCGCAAAATCTAGCTGAGTTTTAATTCGGGTAGCCATACAATTCCGGTTGTAAATACGACTTTACGTACACAAGATTTTACCTAAACAAGGCTTCAATTATTTCCGTAGTGCAACTTAGAAATGTGAAAACGTCTTAGTTAGCAAGAAAAAAATGGCTTCTTTATAGGTCATATTTTCCCTAGAATTACTCAATAAAATAAAACATAAATTAAGAAAATATCACATACATCACTTATATGAGTCCTTTAGCAACATTTATATGGAATATGTTGGTCAGTTTCTAATTCTAAAGTTGAAAAATCGCAATTTCCAGTGAGGCCGTCAGTTTCTAATTCTAAAGTTGAAAAATCGCAATTTCCAGTGAGGCCGTTTTCCATGGCCATGGACGCTATCAACCAACACTATCAGTGTACATTGACCAGTCTGTCTGTTGCGTGTGTGAGCGTGCGTTCAGTGCCGGTTCAGTGTTGCCACTTTAAACACCCAAACCAAGGCTCAAGTGGTCTCTCATTCATTATTTGCCGATAGAAAATACATGTAGCCTGACTTCTAAAAATAAGCCCAATTCCGCGATAGCGGTTGCACTGGCAATCCATTTTCCTGTAGGCCTGTATATAAGTTTGAGAGAGGCAAATCCTACCAAACCAAAAAGCGTACTGAAAATCCTACCAAAAATCGTACTGAAAATCTGCACTAAAAGTAAACATCAATTCCATGTGTCTATTAGGTTCCAAATAGTGTCGCCTAGTCATGCTCGTGTAAATATACTAACGGCAAACCACCCATTATGGTATGGTTTAGTTTGGTTTGGTAGGTTGAGCAACATTCGTTTTCAAGACTGGCTCTAGACCCAGTAAAAAGTCAATATGATCAATGACGGCGAGAGAGCCTAAACTGAGGGGAGAGGTTCCAGAACGTCACCCTGCAGTCAGGTTATTTATGTTTACAACATTAAAACATGATAATTATAAAGAAGAAATATTATATTGCACGGCGGAGTTTGTATGGCAACTTGATCAGGACCTGATTGGGCTGAAGTGCTTAATAAAAAGGTGCGTTTTCAGTTGCGATTTGAAAATACTGAGAGAAGAAGATCGTTGAATACGAATTGGGAGATTGTTCCATAATGTAGCAGCTGCATAGGCAAATGATCTATCACCATAGAATTTAGTTGCAGAAGACGGTGCAATCAAGCGATACTCCGATGAAGATCTCAGATTTATGGTACATGTAGGTACATACAACTGAACAAGATTTGAAATAAACACAGGTGACATACCATTCAGGGCTTTGTACGTTAGCAGAAGGATCTTGTAAATAGCTCTCTGTTTAATTGGAAGCCAATGGAGCACTCGAGCGATGGTGTAATATGCTCACGTCGCGAAACGCGTAGAACTAGACGAGCTGCTGTGTTCTTTACCATCTGCACTTTGCGTATGTAACAATCTGGCAATACGAACAAGAGAGAGTTACAGGAGTCTAGCCTTGATGTCACAAAAGCGTGCACTAACTTCACCGTGGCATCCTCTGTTATATAGTTACAAATCTGTCCGATCTTTCTAATACCAACCAGCGCTCCTCTGCACACGTTGTTTACATGATCTTTCATACAGAGAGTAGAATCCATGATAACGCCGAGATTCCGGGCACTAGGAGAAGGACGAATCGTAGCACCACCGATCTTTATTGACGGCTCCCAAGATGATTTGCTGAACTTAGATGAACAATAAATGAGCTCAGTTTTGCTATCATTCAAGACCAACTTATTCAATTGGCACCAGGATCGTATATTGGCGATACAAGACTCGATTTTCTTGATGGCTTGGAGGCGGTCTTTGGGCGAGAACGTCACGAATAACTGTGCGTCATCGGCATACATAACAGAATCGATGCCATGAGACTCGATGATATCCTGTAGCGGAGAACTAAAAAGAGTGAAAGCTAATGGCCCCGCCACTGATCCCTGTGGAACACCACAATTTAAGACAGTTGGGTCAGATGATACATCCTTTACGACGACGGATTGCGTTCTGCCGCTGAGGTGTGAAGCAAACCATTGCAGTGCTGTACATTTGACACCGAAACGAGTAGCAAGCCGATCAAGTAGCTGTTTGTGGTTGATTAGATCAAAAGCCGCGCTAAAGTCAAGTAGAACCAAGAGAGCTTCCTTTCGTTTGTCTAATGCGGTCAATATGTCATTCTGCACTTTGACAATGGCTGTCTCCACACTATGAAATGGCCTGTATGCAGACTGCGTCGAAGCATACAGTTGGTTGTCGCTAAGATACGTCTGTAGTTGCCGCACAGCAAACCTCTCAATGACCTTTCCCAAGAAGGCAAGGTTTGATATCGGACGATAGTTGGAGAGATTATTGATGTCCAAATTTGGTTTCTGTAACAGCGGGATGATACGTGCATGTTTCAATGATGCAGGGAATACTCCAGATGTCAAAGAGGCGTTGACTATCTTAGTTATGATATGGAGTAAATCACCAAGACACGATTTGAAAGTACAAGCTGGTAGAGGATCTAAGGGGCAAGACGTGATTGAAGCTGATTTTATTGCCTTTAGAACTTCATCTTCCGAAACCTTGGCAAATTCTTCAAAAGCTGTAGTGCACGTCTTGTTAGCATGCACAGGTATTGATGACATGGTGGTGCTATTAAGTCCATGCTGTAGCTTCTTGATCTTGTCATTAAAGAACATAGCAAACTTATTTGATAACTCGTATGGGTTCTCGTGTTCTGGGAGAGTACGTGAAGCCTTTGGAGATGTAAGTTTATCAATCACGCGGAAAAGATCGCCCTGGTTGGCGTCTGCGACCTCATTACTGTGGAATTCAGTCTTTGACTTGGTTAGGAGTTGTTTGTATTCAGCACACTGTTCCTTAAATGAAACTTTGTCGACAGTCAGCTTCGATTTTAACCACTTCCGCTCTCGACGTCTCCTTTCCTGTTTGGCAACTCTGAGGGATTCTGTGTACCAAGGTGCGTGTGGCCGCAACACAATAGTTCGTTCCTTTTCTGGGGCGTGCTTGTTAAGGGTCTTAGACGTAATAGCCGTTGACCATAACATCAAGATCTCTTGCTGCATCAATTGAGTCTATAGACGATTGAATGTCCTTCTGGAATTCCGTGTCATTTATTTTTCGGAGAGGGCGACATTTAATGCGCTTCCAGCTAAGTCCAGGACGAGTTATGTTGACAATGCACTTGACAGCGAAATGGTCAGATGGTAAACCACTATAAACATTTAGAGATCTAACAAGGTTGTCATCTGTTCTGGTAATCAACAGATCCAGAGTATGACCACCGATGTGGGTAGGTTCTTGGACATGTTGCTGTAAGTTGTTGATCTCAAGTATGTCAAGAAAACGTATTGCTTCACGATCATCAGTGACATCAACATGAAAGTTAAAATCTCCAGTCAACAATAGGTGATCAGTACCAGAAGCACACAGAGACTCGAGGAGCGTTGGAAACTCTTCAAAGAACAAAGATGATGTATTCTTTTTCTTGGTGTTAGTTTGTGGTCGGTAAATGAGCACAAGTTGGAACATAGTAGAACCGGATGAGATACGCATGTCCATACAGGGTGTCTCAAAAAAACCCGTGCACGTGTTTACCCAGCTTATTGACCGTGAACGTATAGAATTGGGTATAACAATTGTATACATATTGATAGCCATAACGGTTAGCTTTCATATTCCGTTTATCTCATCTGATTTGGTTTTGTCAATCTTGAGATATGACCAATTAACTAAAGCTACCTAAAGTCAACGTTGTGCCACTTTACAGTTTGCAATGAATAGAAAGGGTTACTCCGGAGAGGGGGGTTGTTACCACCAGGGTTACCACCCTCTAAACAAATCCAATCCGAAATGCAGAGTATGCTTATTTGGGTAGCTAGAGGTTCCCTCTATCCATACATACTAAAACAAGTACAAACATCCCACGCATGACGTCACAATGACGTCACCAATGACGTCACCAAATTCTGTTCCGAGAATTTCAGTCCCCACGTGTTAACTTTGGTGAGAAACTTACGCAGGTTGTAGTCCCTGTGCAGTTCCGTACACAAGTGATGAAGTTGGCACATGAGTCTATCTTGGGAGGTCACCAAGGCATCCAGAAAACAACAGATAAAGTAACCAGTAACTTCTTCTGGCCAGGTGTATCAGCTGATATTACGCGGTACTGCAGATCGTGTGATATTTGCCAACGTACACTACCGAGAGGACGAGTAAGCAAAGTACCACTTGGAAGCATGCCTGTTATTGAAACTCCATTTCAGCGTGTAGCTATTGACTTGGTTGGTCCTATCCATCCCTGCACAGAGAGTGGGAAGAGATATATACTTACCATTGTAGACTATGCCACGCGCTATCCAGAGGCTGTTCCTCTACGCAACATTGATACCAAATCCGTAGCAGAAGCTCTTTTAGATGTTTATTCCAGAGTAGGATTCCCACGGGAAGTCTTATCGGACAACGGTTCGCAGTTCACATCAGACGTCATGAGGGAAGTAAGCAGACTTCTTTCCATCAAGCAACTAACTACAACCCCATATCATCCTGCATGTAATGGTCTAGTAGAACGTTTCAATGGAACCATGAAATTAATGCTGAAGAAACTGTGTGAAGAGCGTCCTCAAGATTGGGATAGCTATGTGAATGCGCTGCTCTTTGCGTATCGAGAAACACCACAAGCTAGCACTGGCTTTTCTCCATTTGAGCTACTTTATGGAAGATCAGTACGGGGTCCACTTGCTATATTAAAGGAGCTTTGGACAGATGAAGTGGAAGAGACTGAGACGAAGACAACTTATCAGTATGTGTTGGATCTTCAAGAAAGACTTCAAAAGACGTGTGAGTTGGCGAGAGCAGAACTACAGAAAGCACAGAAGAGATACAAAGCTCATTACAACAAAGGTGCAAAGTCAAGAAAGTTTAAAGTTGGTGATGAGGTGCTTCTGTTACTGCCAACCGACAAGAACAAATTATTGATGCATTGGAAGGGTCCATTTACAGTAATAGAGAAGAAGAGCGACTTGGATTACAAGATAAATCTTGGAAACAAAGCAAAAACCTTCCATGCAAATATGCTAAAGAAATACTACAGAAGAGGTCAAGACGAACCATCAGCAGATGTAACGGCTGGTCTCTTCGAGTCAGCATGTGCATCGGTTATTGAGAATGATGAAGACTTAGACGACGTGACTACTGGATGTGAAAGGTCTATGACTAATGACAACTTGCTGCAACTTCCAGTTTTTAAACAGACTGAGACAGCATCAGATGTCCATGTGTGTGGTGATTTGTCAAACGACCAACAACGCCAGGTGAAACAACTGTTAACTGAATATGACAGTCAACTGAGTGATGTTCCAGGAAGATCAAAATTGGGTTTTCACGACATCAAGTTAACAGACAACAAACCTGTCCGTAGTCGACCTTATCCAGTACCACATGCTTTACGCGAGACAATCAAAAAGGAAGTGAAGACGATGTTAGAGATGGGAGTTATTGAAGAATCTGATAGTCCGTATGCATCGCCATTGTGCATTGTCGTTAAACCTGACGGAACAAACCGGGTGTGTGCCGACATGAGGAAACTTAATCAAATTACAGTTTTCGATGCAGAACCAACACCAGTTCAGGATGAGATATTTTCAAAACTAGCCAATGACAAGTTCTTTACAAAAATCGACTTGAGTAAAGGCTATTGGCAGGTGCCATTAAGCGAAGAGGCAAAACCACTGACTGCTTTTATCACGCACGACGGTCTATACCAGTTTAAAGTGATGGCCTTTGGTTTGGTAAACTCTTCAGCTTCATTCAGTCGAATTATGAGAAAATTATTGAGAGGAATCCAGTGTGTGGACAACTATATAGACGATATTCTTATCCATACACCAACTTGGGAAGAGCATGTTGAGAAACTGGCAGAAGTGTTTGAGAGATTGAGAAACGCTAACATGACAGCAAGACCATCAAAGTGTTATGTAGGATACGACAGAGTGGAGTTCTTAGGGCACGTCGTAGGTCATGGTCAGCTGCAGCCTAATCCAAGCAAGCTTGAAGCAATCAAAGATGCTCCTATGCCACAGACTAAGACACAAGTACGTTCTCTACTTGGGTTACTCAACTACTACAGGTCCTTCATACCAAACTTTGCTGCCATAGCATCTCCTCTTACTGACAGAACCAAGAAAGGAGAACCAAACAGGATTAATTGGGATGACAGCCAAGAATTAGCATTCAAGACACTGAAAGCAAAATTGACTCAGTCACCCATCCTCCATCTACCTGATATCAAGCGACAATTCATCCTCAGAACAGATGCATCTGAAGTTGGAATTGGTGCAGTTTTACTTCAGGAATTTGACGGAGAGAAATTTCCTATTGCTTACGCCAGCAAGAAGCTCAACAAAGCACAACGAAACTACTCGGTGATGGAGAAAGAAAGTCTAGCAGTAGTTTGGGGTACGCAGAAGTTTGAACCTTATCTTTACGGGCGTGAATTCATTTTGGAGACCGATCATCAGCCGTTATTGTGCATGCAACGTTCCAAGGTAGCCAATGGCCGTATCATGAGATGGGCGCTGGCATTACAGCCCTATAGATACAGGATGGTAGCCATAAAAGGCAAAGACAACGTTGGGGCAGATTATCTAAGTAGGTCAACTGAGTACAATTATAGTTAGTGTAAGTATACATATCTTTCTACTACTTTTAAGTGCACATAGTCTCAGGATGAGAGGTGAAAAGGTAAGATTGTGTATAGGAAAACTAGATAGTACATAACCATGAGTCAAACTTTAAGTTAAGTGAAAAATGTTTGCAACATTTTCCTTAAAGGGGGGAGTTAAATGTCGCATATAAAAGGTTAAACATGTGTAGTGTCCTATACTTATCTATTTTAAGGACTTCAAGGGTAGATCTTATAATCAACCATGCACGCCAAACAGTCAACATATTTGTGATGTGTTAATTCTACCAATTTGTTTTTAAGTAACTCTAGTTTATACAATCATAGCTTATTTATATTTGAGTTTCAGCCAATCGCAATATGGCTATGATATCATTTTTTATTCTTATGACATGATATTTGGGGCAGTCATCTTCTGCCCATCAAGGGGTTAAGACCTATAAGGTTTTGGTAGTTCCTCACTCTGTGACTACACTGCTGGAAATTAATAATGCAGATTAATTCATGGTGATACAATGTTACAGATGAGAGAATGCAACTAAATAAATCTATGGTGATTTAGTCTGGAGTTTGTGTTTATATGCCACTGCCAGAGAGAATAATGTAAAGTGTATTTACAAAGGATTCATGTCCGTTTTTAAAAGATAATGGTTTATCTAACATCTAGAACTGTAACAACTAGTACTGTAACATCTAGAACTGTAACAACTAGAACTGTAACAACTAGAACTGTAACAACTAGAACTGTAACAACTAACTGTTGGAGCAACTGTCGGCGATAACCGTCCCACAGTAATAACAACACTAGGAGGTCCAACAACAAGGAGGAACAACATTACAAATAGATCGAACTTTCGCGAACTAGATGACGACGGTACCGTGAGTGTTTACATGTATGCAGCACAACGAAGTATACGAACGCGTGCGCAAGAGCTCTGGATGTGCAATTCATTGGGATAATATTATTGTATAACTGTATGTATGATTAATCTGGTCATATGAAACATTGTGTATTGTTATTGTATATACTGTTATTGTCATTATTGGTTCAAGAAATAATCATGATAAATAAATTGTGAAATCTATTTACTGTCTTTTTTTAATCTTCTTGAATACGAATTCAGCACAACAGCTTAGTTAACATGCCACACTGTGGCCGAACTCAAAATGGCCGACCTCAAAATCCCGCCGTATTCGCTGGACAGTGAAATATCATAGAAATCTTCGCCAAAAAAGTTCTAAATATCGGTATTTCACCCGGTTTTTTGCTTATAAGTGATGGAAATGATGTTTCTAACATAGGCCCATGCTAAAATATTTCAGGAACATACAATAACAATATTTTTCAAAATGGTGATTTAAAAAAATGTGTAAGGTGGCAACCACCCCCCCCCCCCCCTACTATCGGACTTTGACGGCTTACCCTACCCCCGGGTAAGGTGGCAGCCTCAATTTGTTTTCGTCAGAATGAGCGCAGGGGATATAAAAGCGATCACCTAGACGCCCTAGGTCACTGTTTTTTGCGTTCTAGCGCAATCGGCGATCACCCTCCCTTAAGAGGACGAGGGTTTTAATGCTTATCTTAAGCATTCTTTCCGTAAAAGTGGCACAACTTCGATTTTAGGTAGCTTTAGTTAATTGATCATATCTCAGGATTGACAAAACCAAATTAGATGAAATAAACGGCATATGAAAGCTAAGTGTTTGGTCTATCAATATGTATACAATTGTTACACCAAATTCTAGAAGTTCATGATCAAAAAGTTGGGTAAACACGTGCACGGGTTTTTTTGAGACACCCTGTATATTCAAATGACTTGAAATCGCAGGTGGTATTAAAACTGACTTTAAGTCTATCTCGAACAATAACACCCACGCCTCCACCTCTGCCATGTTGGCGGTTGATATGGTGGAATTCGTAATTTGGCAACGTATTTTTGATATCAGCAATTGCACGATTGTCGTTATCACTACCAGTCAACCAAGTCTCAGTAATTGCCAAAATATCAAGCTGATTTGAAATAACGTAATCACATAATGATGTTGATTTGTTCTTTGCCTTGACGGACCTAGCGTTCCATGTCGCGAATCTAACTCCAGGAGCATTATGGGTCTTATGTTCAATGGATCGCGGAACATGTACAAGATTATGTTTATTGACGCCAGATGCCGTTTTTGGTGCAAAGCATTTCGGGATTCTGTTCGATATAGTAGTAGCTATTGATCTTTTCTTATGTCGACCAGCTCTACATCCACGGGCGGGAGGTTTCAATTGTGAAAGTTTCGTTGGTGGAGTGTTCACACAATGGTTATTTGTCACACCCTTCCATGCAGAACGAATAGGCGCTGATCGAAACAAGAAAGGTCTCATTGCAGCGAAATATACAGTGAAGTTATGTAATCATGACAAAGATGATAAATCCGGGTGATATAATACAGTTTACAATGTATAACTTGATGATCAAGGTGCAGAATCCAGTGTACTTGGCGATAAACGACAGCCTGTACAACTCGATTGCGATGATACACGATGATGCAAAAGTCGACAATACGATGAAAATCACAGCAAAATGAAATCAAAGTTCCTTAATAGTAGCACGGAGTACTTACAAAAGCGCCACAATGTTCCTTATACGTGTAAAATGGTGCAAAACATAATTAATAGGTGACATTTTCCGGAGCGAAATATAGTATGCTGCAGGTCGAGATCAGCGCCAAAAAAACCAAAAACACATGTCCTTTGTGTGTATACTGAGATGGAACCGGGGGGGGGGGGGGGGGGGGGGGGGGGGGGGGGGGCAATTGATACATTTAGTTGTATATGAAATTATGGGAATAGTTCAAATTAGAAGAAAATCCGGGGTTTATACCTGTAGGCTACCCAGAGACACTTCATTTGCATAGAACTGGCAAATTCCTCCTTCTTTACACGCGTAAACTCTTCTCAACCCTTAAACGAAGATGTTTTAACAAAATTCAAATCCTGGGTTAGGCCTAGGCCTACACGGTTAGCCATTCTGTAATGGAATTTCAAAAAGAAAAGATATGGTATGATGATCAGGGTTTACATAGTAGGCTAGATAACCCCCCTTTTTCTCCCCCTTCCCATTTATACAGTATATATATGCAGCGATGGAAATACCCACATGACTTTCCACCAGGGGTAGACAGTCCCGGGGTAGACCAACCCTAAGTCGACCAACCCTAAGTCGACCAACCCTGGGTGGACTACAATAGAGCCCTCACGGAATAAACCATAATACTGTTTAAAAAACACCTTGGAAACTATTTTTATTCTAAATTATATGTTAAAAAACTGGCGGTCGGGGAGGTAAAAACAAGGACTGATCATTCTAAAACAACCCCGGGTTTCTAACCCTAACCCTAACCCTAACCCTAACCCTAAACCTAACCCTAGTCCACCCAGGGTTGGTCGACTTAGGGTTGGTCGACTTAGGGTTGGTCTACCCCGGGACTGTCTACCCCGGGTGGAAAGTCATGTGGGTATTTCCATTGCTGCGTATATATATATCCCCTCCCACCCTCTTCTCCCCTCCCCTTCACCTGCTAGCTAGGCACTGGCTATTACACTGCACCCTTGACTGTGGGTCTGATGATCATGATAATAACCCACGGCTATGACTAAACAGCTGGGGTTTTTCATCTTTGTTTACTTGGTGTGTTCGGGGAAGGGGAGGGAGGGGTTGTGTGGAAACAAATATTTGACCTCTATCTAATATGGGATCGTGCTATGGTGGATTTACATGAATAGGGAGACCTATTACTTTGTGCAGACATGGTATAATTCCAATGTTTTAAATTTTGAATATCACTTGATTTGTAAAAGGTAAGATAATTGGGAGTTGTCTGCATCCTCAGAAAGTTGTCTTACATACCCCTATCAGTCCTGTGTGTGAACAGACAACTTGGTCACTGTTCGATCTATCTGTTAATAAGCTTAATTACAATTTTAAATTAGTATAAATTGACTTTGAAAAGTAGTAAGTAAGTATACTAAACCTTCGTTCTTACGCCGCTGAATAGCCTGAATTTTCTTGTGCTTTTTCTACACTAAATGTTCCTAAATCAATAGAAAACTTACATTAAATGGTAAATAGCCACAGAAATTTAGCGTATTAGCAATTTGAAGACTTTCTTTTTATCGGTTCGTATGACCATAGCAACCAGACAGCCTGTGAGATAGGCGTGGGCGATATGAAATCCCGATTTTCATAAATTGGACTGGATTTTCATATATAGCTCTTTATATTTTGAAATTATATTTTTTCTGTTAGATTGAATATACTATTGTACTATATGAAGGGAGGGAGGGGTTGTTGTGGAAACAAATATTTGACCTAAGCAATTCTAATCAATTATTTAAAGTCTCTAAAATGACTATAAAATAATAAAGAATTGGTCAAAGAAGAAAATGTGCACTGATATTGTTTGATAATCTTCATTTAATAATCATCCGATCAAAAGTTTGGCCAACAACACTACTTTTGAAGCAATTTTATATATTTCACTTAGAGGAATGTCATCCCAACCAATTTAATAGGCCTTTCGTGGACTCTTCCATTATTTATTTAGTGGTGTGAATCCTACAGCTTGCTAAATATGCTCATAATTGTAATTCTAATATGAAACGGAAAATTATAAAATTACAAGTTTGTAAGGATACACGCGGAGTGCATTGAAATTGTCTAATTGCCCGCGTGCGCGCCGTATACGCTTTGTTTTTATTCGTTGTCCACGCGAAACGGGTTAGCCGAGCTTCACTACGGGTGAATGGGTGATATAAAACGTGTTAACATGTTTTTATTCGTTTAATTATTAAAAGTATTTACAAAATTTTAAATTTCGATTTGTATTGTCGTGTATGAATTATAGTTCAATAAATGCGTATGTGTTGTTTCGACAGAAATTAGATAAATCAATGCACGCGCGCTGATGTTGATGTGTGATTCAACAACTCACCCATACCTCAAAGTATGTAGCAGAGCGTTGTAAATTTGAGTTAAACAACGTTGCTATAGGCAACCAGCGCGCCGATCGATCCGCACCATGTGGATAATGTGTTCACGCGATACGCGATCGCAGCCGCAGTGTGTGTTGTTTTTGGAATGATCGTGCCAACTGTTTTCATCGAGTTTTGAAACTTACAGGAACTTGATTATTATGTTTAATAGTTTGGTCATTTCATTTTTATGTTTTTGGAAAATTGAATGAAATTGTATACAGTAGGACTTCATTAAAATCATGTTTTTATTTGCATTGTCTATTCATGCAATGGCGTTCAAATCCCTGGTTGTTGTTGAACGGGATTAGATCATGTTTCAGCGTATGTGCTTCACCAATCGACAACTTGCATTCTGAGCGGGCTGCGTGTTTATTTCACTCGGGCGTTGCCCTCCTGAGATAAAGCACGCAGACGCGTGAACACCGTTGTCGATTGGTAATGAACATACGCTGAAACAATGATTTAATCCCTTAAGCACGACCCAGCAGGTGAGTGCTATTGTGATCATATCAACATTTGGGCAAGTGCATTGATTTTTCTAATTCGTCGAGAACCAAACATACGCATATATTGATCTAATTCATACTCGACAATATACAAATCAAAATTCACAGTTTAATAATAATTTTGATCTATGTACGTAAAGACGAATAACAACATGTTAACAAGTTTGCTAACACCCGCAGCGAAAATCGGCGAACACGCGATTCCTGAACAGCGAATCAAAACAAAGAGCGCGATGCGCGAATTAGACACTTTTAATGCACTCCGCGTATTTAAGTTTCTTGCTTTCTGATTGGTTCGACACTACTAAGAGTGTATGAATAGGTATATACACGCGTTACGCGTATGTTTTGTACCTCGAAAATTCAACGCACTTAGTCTTGTGCAAATGCCCAATACGGTCGTGCCATTATCAGATTATTCTCACATCAACATCAGCGCGCGTGCTAAGTAGAACACAAAGATAAACATGAAATTGAAAATAGAAAAAAATATCGTCAGCCTGCTTCGATAATTGCCTTACTCACTGTTTCTAGTTTTTAGAAAGCAAAATAAATATGAAAAGTGAGTTAGGCAATTATCGAAGCAGACTGACAATATTTTGAATAGTGGCACCATGAACAGTGCAGGTGAATTCCAACAGGAGCAGTTGGATAGAATGAGGTTGGCGATAAACCTTTAAGTGAAATGTGGCTTGTTATAGGTCTAATACCAGTTAATATGACCCATTTTAAACATTTTACATCATTATTACAATCTGCCTAACTCACAAGGCTGACTTAGGCAGAATTGAAATTGTGCATTTATCAACACTTTTGATTGGTCAGTGACTTTGGCATTATTACAGCATGTGCATAATGTAATGAAGTCATGATTTATGCAAAAAGCTAAATTTCGCTGAAAATTGAGTTGGGCATTTATCGAAGCAGGCTGACGATACGGAAAAATTCACGACGAATATAATTAGCATAATGAGATATTCATGAGTCTTCTTTTTGCTTTCTTTTGCTTTCTTTAGGCACCCTTTCCCGAGAAGACTATTGAGGGGATCAGACGAGTCCGGCGATTAAAGAAGTATACATATCGGTTATTGGTTACAAGTAGATGGACATTACGGTATGCGCAAGAAATTATTAAGACTGTTATCGTCATGCGCAAAGAACGGTTAACATAAATTACAAGATTCTATTGCTTTGATCAATCATATAAACCATTTCAAATCGGGATAACAAATTTGGATTATCAGACTGGTGCCCAGCGGTATTCAGTTCCAGCTTTATTACCATGACCGCATTTAATATAGATATTCGGAACCAACACTTTTGTAGGTCATTAAATCCGCTTTCGGAGATTTAAGCAGTGTAGTTAACTGAATTAAAGTATACTTGATACTATTCTATATTGGAGATCAAATTTAGCGTGTTTATGTATATTTTGCTTAATCGAGACAGTTCCGTCATCTTTAGGTGCACCATTCACGCAACCGTATAATTATACCTAAGTAAGATCGAGGAAATACGCAGGATTTATAAATACTATTGGTTATTACATCACTGTATCACGAAGTTTGCCAAAAAGACGTGTTTCTGGTCATTTATTTTAGATTAAGAACAATGACTAATATATTGTAGGGAGAAACCTGTTTCTTTTACAGATATTTCGTAATATTTCGTAACATTTAACCTCGAGAAGTGAATAGAATTTTCTATACAGCTAGCTACGAAACAGCTACATTTTATTGTGTATACTTATAGGTAAATTTAGGAAAATGATTATAATGTATCCTTTATATACAGTATTTCTATTTAGAATACTATCAACATTCGGATTTCCTGTTGTTTATGCTATTTATGACAAACCAATCAATTGCACCATTGGATGTGACGAATATGTAGGTTACCCTGTTTACGAAGATTTAACTTTAATGTCCACACGATTCCAATGCCCAAATATGTGCACATGTATATTAGGCAATCATGATGTAACAATTAGCTGTTCCAATGGAACATCATCGGTATTGCAAGTGTTGTACCCGGTGAGCTCTGACGTAAAGTTATCATGGAGTAGCACAGGCCTAAGTGGAATAGATCCATACGCATTTGGACCCTCGCAGTCTTCAGGCCTTAAAAACACAAGCTCTGAATTAGCAAATAACCTGTACTGGCTTGATTTATCCATCAATAATATTGTGGAGCTTCATTCTCAGCAATTTGAAGCCATTACCATCCTGGAATGGTTAGATCTGTCCAACAATAATATCACTGATGTACATCCGCTCTCATTTGAAGGGCTAACCAACTTGAAGTGGTTATATCTGTCCAGCAATAATATTGCGGAGCTTCACCCGTATCAATTTCAGGATCTTACAAATCTGAAAGCGTTGGATCTATCCAAGAATAACATAATTGAGCTGCAACCTCGATTGTTTGAAATGCTTACAAATCTAAGTGATTTAGATCTGTCCAACAATAATATCACTGATGTAGGCCTACATCCGCATTCCTTTGAAGGGCTAACCAACTTGAAGTGGTTATATCTGTCCAGCAATAATATTGCGGAGCTTCACCCTTATCAATTTCAGGGTCTTACAAATCTTAGTGATTTAGATCTGTCAGACAATAATATTACAGAGGCAGACCTACAAATGTTACAATGGCTTACCAACCTGGAATATTTATATCTGTCCAATAATAATATCGTGGAGGTACACCCGAAATTGTTCCAAGGGGTTACCAACCTGTGGTCGTTAGATCTATCCAATAATAATATTGTACAGTTAGAACCACTGTTGTTCAAAGGATTTACCTGGCTAGAATATTTAGGTCTGTCAAACAATAATATTGTAAAGCTATACCCACAGCAGTTTGAAGGTCTTCCCAACCTGGAGACTCTAGAGCTGTCTCATAATAATATGCAGGAGGTAAACCAACAGGCTTTTGATGGGATTGTTACCTGTTTGGTGTTAAATATATCCTACAACAATATTGTAAAGCTATACCCACAGCAGTTTGAAGGTCTTCCCAACCTGATAATGCTAGAGCTGTCTCATAATAATATGCAGGAGGTAAACCAACATGCTTTTGATGGGCTTGTCAACGGTTGGGCGTTATATCTATCCAACAATAATATTGTAAAGCTATACCCACAGCAGTTTGAAGGTCTTCCCAACCTGTGGTTGCTAGAGCTATCTAATAATAATATTCAGGAGGTACACCAACAGGCTTTTGATGGGCTTGTTAACTGTTGGGGGTTATACCTATCCTACAACAATATTGTAAAGCTATACCCACAGCAGTTTGAAGGTCTTCACAACCTGTGGACGCTATGGCTGTCTAATAATAATATTCAGGAGATACACCAACAGGCTTTTGATGGGCTTGTTAACTGTTGGGGTTTACAACTATCCTACAACAATATTGTAAAGCTATACCCACAGCAGTTTGGAGGTCTTTCGAACCTGGAATATCTAGAGCTGTCTAATAATAATATTCAGGAGGTACACCAACAGGCTTTTGATGGGCTTGTTAACCTTTGGAAGCTATATCTATCCAACAATAATATTGTGCAAGTACACCCGCATCAATTTAAAAATGTCACCAACCTGTATGTATTAGACCTATCCAACAATGATATTGTGGACCTACACCCGCAGTTATTCGCAGGACTTACTAGCCTATCCCAGTTAAAGCTATCCTACAATGATATTGTGGACTTACCACCGCAGTTGTTTGTAGAACTTACCAGCCTAAACATGTTACATCTGTCCTACAATAATATTGCGGAAATACACGCGCGTCAGTTCGAAACACTTACTAAACTGCGTATATTGTATTTGTCCAACAATCACATTAATGCCATATATTCACAGGTACTACAGTCACTTAATGATCTTACAATCATTGACTTTAGCAAAAACAATCTGCAAACATTTGAATTGCCTACATCAGTGCAGTACCATCGACTAAAAGGCATTTTACTTTCTAAAAATAAGTTGTCGAGCTTCCCGCGAAATCTATTTCAAAACGTTTTGAGTTTGAAATATCTTGATATTTCTGAAAACAAGTTTGATCAATTTGATCTTAAGTTGTATTTTGTGAATAATTCAATGACCCAACTTGATATTGTAGATTTGAGACACAACAAGTTACACGGGGTAAACTATGAGTCATTTAAAGATGTCCCTAATTCAACAGAGTTATTCTTTGAAAATGCTGCTACTTGTTGCTTTATAAAATCAGCAACATGCACAGCCGCAATACCAGCTTCACAATTTTTGACATGTGGCAGTTTGCTTTCAAATCCAATTCAAAGAATTACTATGTGGATATTGGGAATTTTTGCTGTTATCAGTAACGCTTGCACGCTGTATTATCGTTACACATACAGTGATAACATTAACAAGGTTCAGCTTTTGTTGATCTTAAATCTGTCAATCTCCGATCTTTTCATGGGTATTTACATGCTAGTGATAGCCTCAGCAGATATATATTATTCTAACCTTGGATATTTCCCCTCTGAAGAATGGAGATCAAGCATTACATGTAAGGTAGCTGGAACTCTATCCATCCTGTCAAGCATGGCTTCGGTATTCCTCGTCACTCTTTTAAGCATAGACAGATTTATGGGTATTCGATATACTTTTAGCAGTAAGAGATTAGGCTCAACTTCAGCCAAGGTAGCCATAGCTGTACTCTGGGTAGTCTCAGTAATATTGAGTATCGTTTCAACCATTTTGTCTGAAGCTTACCCTGATTTATACGACGTATCCGAGGTGTGTACTGGTCTCCCACTTTCAAGAGGTAATATCGTAAGGACTACATATTGGCAATATGATCTGGGAATTTACGATAGTAATTCCGAGCGTATTATATTAAACAATACTTTAGATATTGTAGTTGGCACTAAACCAGGCATGTATTTTGGTATTGCGATGTTTTCCATTGTCAATTTCATATGTATGTTGACAATTGCATTCGCCTATATCGGGATATTCATCACAGTGCGACAAGCAGCCAACAATGCCGGGCGAAATCCAAGTCAGAAGGAAGAACTCCGAATGGCTATAAAAATGGGCGTGATAATTATAACAGATATGATGTGCTGGCTGCCTATCATAATACTTTCAATATTCGTACAGAGTGGGAGTCTTACAGTCAAACCTCATGTCTATACTTGGATTGTAACGTTTGTACTGCCCATAAATTCCGCTATAAATCCATTTCTTTATTCCTTGTCCTCAGTTATATATAGTTTCGTTGAGAAGAAACACACTGAAAGCAAACGTGATACAAATAGTATGGCGTTAAATAAACGGTCGAGTTAAAACAAACCATTGCTCACTCTCGAGTTAAGTTATTCGCTGTCTATACTCTATTTATTCATAATAAGACAGTCAAGTACCTGCGTATTCTACTAATAACTCTCGCGCCTACTCGGGGCGCTAGCGTATTCACACAAGCGTTGAAAGATAGACGAGACATACGCATGCGTAAAAGCTGTGCCTGTAAAGTTACGTCACTGTTCAGAGGAAGACAAATGTAGTATAGCAGTCTGTGTGAACCTAAATCTGTCCCCCCTTTTTTATTCGGCTATGTAGACGCATTACTAGGATGTTATCAGTAATATGTATTTATTTATTTTTAATTAAGATCGTTTTGTTCGGTATTTTAAGATCACAATAGGGATAGAGAAAAATAACTTTCATTACATTAACCCTAACCGCACTGAATCTCACTAAATCTCACTAAATCTCTCCGCACACGTGGTGCTGGCATTGTCTCGATGACGTGACCTACCGCAGGCATATGTCGGCGGGAATTCTTAGCCGGCATATGATGCGCTGGGAGTTTAGCTCAGTTGGTAGAGGGACAGATTGCGGGTGCGGATGGTCCTTCGATCGAATCTCGGGGGGTGCTGGGTGATTTTTCGGGTCAAAAAGATAGAACTTTTTCCCCCTCCCCCCGATACGCACACAAAACATAGCTTTACTGGTAAGGGTTAATAATCAGTCAGGTATACGGAATATATTATTGCGAATACATTTAATAAACACGTGACTAATAGGATGTCGCCATCTTGTAGCCGCCTATATAATGCCTGGCTAATGGATATCTTTTTCGATGCATTTTTCCACAAAATAGCAAAGTGATTTTCTAATAAGCTTACCTTACTAACGATACATTAAAAATCACAAAGAGTGCAGACAGTTTACAGTTATTATTTTCCGCCCGGAGACAAATGTCAACACCAAATACAACGCGAGATATATCGCATGTTGTTACAAACGTCATGCCTTGCACACAAAATCACCGAAATGAGTCTTAAATCGCATAATAAACTTGCTGTAATTTCCGTTTCCATCGGCAGATATTTATTTACGCTGGTCAAAGCCTGTATTACATTAGACCATAGGTCAGGGTCAAATAATTCACCTCCATAAAACAAGAAGTATCTTGAAAAAGAAGTGTATACATCTCACTTAGTTACTTTATAATAACATGCCTATGCTGTTGTACAGTGAAGCGTCCACATCCGGGGATTTTTCTCCGCTGCACTCGCCGGACTAGGTTATACATGAGTCACGTGTTTATTAAATTTATTCGCAATTATATATTCCGTATACCTGACTGATAATATCAATTTCTTTGTAAGTAACTTGATTGTTGTTATATTTTATGTTATAATGGGATCCACTTAAGGAGACTTGTTGTTTGAGTCTTGGTAGCCAATGTGATGTAAAATCGACGAAACTATACAAGATGCACGATATGAAAAATAAATTACACATTCAGAGTTTAAAATTGGAATTTTTGTCTCGTGTTCTAAGTTGTCTTCACCTTTCCGCCTAATCAAGTAGTTTAAACCCTTAGGTCCACTCTTTCCAGCCAGATCCTTTGTGAATATCTCAAGATTGAGATTTCTCCATCTTAACTCTATTTCATCTGTCACCAAATGAACAGGTGTAAGCCAGTTCACTCTGGGTGAACTGGCCAAAGTGGACCTTTGCCTTTAAACTAGATTTTATATAATATTAAAAGCGAACTAGTAATTCTACTCCCCAAGTGGATCATCGCCATTTTGGTTGATGACATACTTCGACGTACGTATGAGGATGACATATTAATGTATATTAATAGTTACGGTTGTTATTAGTCCCATCTAATCAAAAGCGATTTTGTCCTCACGAGGTGCCCTTGTTTCAGATATTTGCGTTTTGCATTTGGTTGGAATATTTCAGAGGGGGGATGGCCACTAAATTGCCCTGCCTCGGCCCCTTACGGCAGATAACCCTAACGTGGTATTGAGCTGTGTGCCTTGGTGTTCTATCTTAAATTTTGTGATTGACCATATTAATATTAATGCCCGATATTCGTCCAATTGGGTGGCGCGTTTTATTGGGTTTGTTCAATGTCTGGTTGGAAGTTTTAAGATCTGGAATAAAGGTTACCAGGGGACATTCGCTTCAACGATGCTCCTATGCGTACGTCAACTGAAAGCCTGGTCCGATGGTATGCTCAAGGTGCCATAGCCAGCACTCGGAACCCCAGAAACAAGTAATTTTGTTCTTTCTTTTGAAGATATGTGCACATTGTCTCATTCAGTAGAGAGCGCATTTATCACATGCGGCACTACTTCAGTTGATAAGCGCATGTATAACCGCGGTGGCCGCAAGTGCTAATAGCGCATGATAGTCACGTGTGGCATTACTATGTGTGCTATACGCATGTCACACTACAGTTACATGAGGCATTACTATGTGTGGACTAAGTTAGCGCATGTGTACGCGGTCGCCGCGCTATCTTCAGTAGCCTAGCGCATAGTCACGTGTGGCATTACCATAATGTGCTATTTCAGTAGACATCGCATGCGTCACATGGGGCATTACTAGTATTAGGCCTATGTGTGCAAGAATTGTTAGTGTGCTATCCTTTTTTAGTAGATAACGCATGTATCATGTGGCATAAATGTACGGTGCTATTCAGTAGTTATACTAATGTTAGAGACGATTTATAGCATACGTCTCATTAAGGCCCCACAGGGCCGGGCCGCGTATTTTCTTTATGCAACTATAATGGGATGCAGACGACAGATTGCTACACGGAATAAAGCGAGTAACACTGGGATGCATCCCGTTATGCCGTTTTGGCAGAAAGAAATTAAGCGGCCCACGGGCCCACCAGAGAAGTGCAGCTCCCGCGCGGTCACAATCAGGTGAGGTGTTTCGTAAAGCGCTATATTACAAGCGGTATTATTAATTTTTTTTTTATTATATCATCCAGTCCGGTATAGCATCCAAAACCCGGGTGGTGAGAAACCCGTGTTTTGAGTAGACACTAACTGGGCAAAACCCGGGTTTTGCGCAACAACACCACTCAACTTGCCGATCTGAAGCTGGTGTCCCATTGTTGGTGGCGCTGTTGTATCGTCTGCCATACAGCTTACGGGTACATGTAAGCCCCGTAAGGGTTATCTATGTCGTCTGCTTTAGGTATTCGAATTAATTGAAGTTTACAGGGAATTGTTCGGAAAATCCCCCCATGGGCCGGTTTTGAGTTTATGATACCGCGTGCTGGAGGATATACACAATGCGCTCCCCATAGACGATACATGCAAAGTAGGAGGGGTCATACAATCGGCTCTAACTTGAGTTATCCCGGCGTCCATATGACATTTACAGAGAGTGCTGGGAAAAGCTGTTTCGAAACGTTGGTGCGATTTGGTAGTGTACTTTTGACCATATTTTATTGAAAAGCAATCACTTTATTTCATTTTGCCTGTTGTCATCACATACATGTACACTATGTGAAAAATCAGGCGGGGTGATCACATTGACCTCCACCCCCAAGTTTAAAAAAGGGGAGGGGGAGGGATATCCCCCTACCGGGATTTCCGCCCTACATGTATCAGGGCACACCTGTTCGCGTATATACGAAAAGGCCGATTTACAGGGCGACCTCACTTTTCACCTTACTCTTTTGTTTCGCCATATTTGGAAGTGATGTCCAAATTGATCGATATCAGCGTAACGAAACACCCGTTGGGCGCGATTCTAAAATGGCGACGGCTGTGCACTGAATTTTGTTTCTGGCGCGGCGCACGGCTGTTTGGTCGCTGTTTTATTATAGATAAAGGGGATATATAATATGCACCAGTTAGGACGGGGGGGGGGGGGGGGGGGACTTTTAAACTCAAAATGTGAAATAATATCTCCAAAAGCAAATCGGGGGTCACATTTTAGATATTCACTATTCAGCCTTTTGAGCCTAGGCCACGCTGTGAAAAAGAGTTTTTTCGTTGCGGTTTCAACGCCAACGTCATTTCTTCCGTCTAATGTGTCGCGGATTGACTAATTCAATAAAAAAAACACTATAAGTAACTCAAAATGTGATATTACATCAAAAAAAGCAAATCGGGGAGCACATATTACGATAATCAGCCTTTTAAGCCTAGCGCGCTATGAAAAAGAGTTTTTTCGTTGCGGTTTCAACGAGAACGTCATTTATTCGGTCAAATGTGTCGCAGATTGACCAGTTTGATAAAAAAACATACGTAACTCAAAATGTGAAATAATATCCCAAAAAGCAAATCGGGGGGGGGGGGGGGGGGGGCACATTTTAGGATATTCACTATTCAGCCTTTTGAGCCTAGGCCACGCTGTGAAAAAGAGTTTTTTCGTTGCGGTTTCAACGTCAACGTCATTTATTCCGTCTAATGTGTCGCGGATTGACTAATTCAATAAAAAAACACTATACGTAACTCAAAATGTGATATTATATCAAAAAAGCAAATCGGGGGGGGGGGGGCACATATTAGGATATTCAGCCTTTTGAGCCTAGCGCGCTATGAAAAAGAGTTTTTTCGTTGCGGTTTCAACGAGAACGTCATTTATTCGGTCAAATGTGTCGCAGATTTAACAGTTCGATAAAAAAACATTATACGTAACTCAAAATGTGAAATAATATCCCAAAAAGGAAAACGGGGGTCACATTTTAGGATATTCACTATTCAGCCTTTTGAGCCTAGGCCACGCTGTGAAGAAGAGTTTTTTCGTTGCGGTTTCAACGCCAACGTCATTTATTCCGTCTAATGTGTCGCGGATTGACTAATTCAATAGATAAAAAAACACTATACGTAACTCAAAATGTGATATTATATTAAAAAAAAGCAAATCGGAGGGCACATATTAGGATATTCAGCCTTTTGAGCCTAGCGCGCTATGAAAAAGAGTTTTTTCGTTGCGGTTTCAACGAGAACGTCATGTATTCCGTCAAATGTGTCGCAGATTGACCAGTTCGATAAAAAAACATTATACGTAACTCAAAATGTGAAATAATATCCAAAAAAGCAAATCGGGGACACATTTTAGGATATTCACTATTCAGCCTTTTGAGCTTAGGCCACGCTGTGAAAAAGAGTTTTTTCGTTGCGGTTTCAACGCCAAAGTCATTTATTCCGTCTAATGTGTCGCGGATTGACTAATTCAATAAAAAAACACTATACGTAACTCAAAATGTGATATTATATCAAAAAAACAAATCGGGGGGGGGGGGGGGGGGGGGGGGCACATATTAGGATATTCAGCCTTTTGAGCCTATTGCGCTATGAAAAAGAGTTTTTTCGTTGCGGTTTCAACGAGAACGTCATTTATTCGGTCAAATGTGTCGCAGATTGACCAGTTCGATAAAAAAAACTTTATACGTAACTCAAAATGTGAAATAATATCCCAAAAAGGAAATCGGGGGTCACATTTTAGGATATTCACTATTCAGACTTTTGAGCCTAGGCCACGCTGTGAAAAAGAGTTTTTTCGTTGCGGTTTCAACGCCAGCGTCATTTATTCCGTCTAATGTGTCGCGGATTGACTAATTCAATAAAAAAACACTATACGTAACTCAAAATGTGATATTATATCAAAAAAAGCAAATCGGGGGGGCACATATTAGGATATTCAGCCTTTTGAGCCTAGCGCGCTATGAAAAAGAGTTTTTTCGTTGCGGTTTCAACGAGAACGTCATTTATTCCGTTAAATGTGTTGCAGATTGACCAGTTCGATAAAAAAACACATTATACGTAACTCAAAATGTGAAATAATATCCAAAAAAGCAAATCGGGAGCACATTTTAGGATATTCACTATTCAGCCTTTTGAGCTTAGGCCACGCTGTGAAAAAGAGTTTTTTCGTTGCGGTTTCAACGCCAACGTCATTTATTCCGTCTAATGTGTCGCGGATTGACTAATTCAATAAAAAAAACACTATACGTAACTCAAAATGTGATATTATATCAAAAAAAGCAAATCGGGAGGCACATATTAGGATAATCAGCCTTTTGAGCCTAGCGCGCTATGAAAAAGAGTTTTTTCGTTGCGGTTTCAACGAGAACGTCATTTATTCGGTCAAATTTGTCGCAGATTGACCAGTTAGATAAAAAAAAACATACGTAACTCAAAATGTGAAATAATATCCCAAAAAGCAAATCGGGGGGGGGGGGGGGGGGGGGGGCACATTTTAGGATATTCACTATTCAGCCTTTTGAGCCTAGGCCACGCTGTGAAAAAGAGTTTTTTCGTTGCGGTTTCAACGCTAACGTCATTTATTCCGTCTAATGTGTCGCGGATTGACTAATTCAATAAAAAAAACCACTATACGTAACTCAAAATGTGATATTATATCAAAAAAGCAAATCGGGGGTGGGGGGGGGGGGGGGGGCACATATTAGGATATTCAGCCTTTTGAGCCTAGCGCGCTATGAAAAAGAGTTTTTTCGTTGCGGTTTCAACGAGAACGTCATTTATTCGGTCAAATGTGTCGCAGATTGACCAGTTCGATAAAAAAAACATTATACGTAACTCAAAATGTGAAATAATATCCCAAAAAGGATATTCACTATTCAGCCTTTTGAGCCTAGGCCACGCTGTGAAAAAGAGTTTTTTTGTTGCGGTTTCAACGTCAAATGTGTCGCAGATTGACCAGTTCGATAAAAAAAAACATTATACGTAACTCAAAATGTGATTTGGAGTTACGTATAACATTATTATGACGAATCGGTTGAAATGGTACTGCCAAATCTAAGCAAAATGTAGTGCCCTTAAAAATTATCCTTTTTTTCTTGTCATACATTTTCTTAAATTGTAATTTTATCTGATGATTCTATCCGGGAATTCTATAGTAATATTTCAATTTTCTCATGTTAAAAAATGATATAAACAAAATCATTTTTCTTTTTCTTGTAGAATCAATTTGCAATTTGCAATTTTCTTGTAGAATCAATTTTGCAATTTGCACAGAATTCAATACGAACACATTAGACCAAGGAGTTATTATCATCAATGATAACTCCTTGGTTAGACCTGGTTTAGACTTCATCAACCTTTACGTCTACCGACGCTAGTCTTTTGCCATGACGTATGCATTGTGTGCACAAATCTTCACAATACGCAAAGTTGTTGTAAAAGACTAGCATATTCGACAACGTTCAGCGATAAAGTGTGAATCGCTCAGATTCAAGTAAGGGCAGCGTAAGAATGAGCTATGGTTTGCGATGGTTTCCAGTTTTCAATACGATTTATTCCGTAAAAATATACTACCGGGTTCCAAAGTGTCGTCAATTAATTATTTATTTTCATCCTTCCGCGGCCCTTACCGAGGTTCGAATCGATCTGCGTGGTTAAAGCTACGTAGCTCGAGCAGGACAGAATCATTTCTTACAACTTGGGCGGAATCAATATTGGTTATTTCGGTACATCACTTCCAAATATGGCGAACAAAAGAGTAAGGTGAAAACTGAGGTCGTCCTGTTAATAATACTCCGCGAACAGGTGTGAGGGCCTGACTCCCTTTTCCCCCTGCCTCTCATGTTTTATTATAATAGTTGTACGAATTACAGGGACTCGACTCCCGCACTTAGACCCCCTCTTCAACATTGTACGAATAACACAGAGAACCCCTCTTCTCTTCAACAATAGCTGTACGAATTACAGGACAGGAAAATAAGGGTCTCAGGAACTGATTTTTTTTTCTTCAAAAAAGGAAGTCTTGAGAACTGGCCTATAGGTCAATTTTGATTAGCAACAAATAAAAGATGAAAACATACAAAAATGAGGACAAACCGAATGCAATTAGGTGAAATGGCACATTGCTGAATAGTATAGGCTGAAATGCAGCTCGAATATAATTGAAAAAGAGGAAATCCGCTAAAAGGACTCACACCCCCTTAATAATTTATATAGGAGAACCCCGTGACCATCTTAAGATTATGTATACAAAATAAAATCTGGGTAATGCATGTGCACTACTAATGGGATTCCTCCTCCCCCTTCCGATCACAGGCATGCCACTCCCGCCCCAAATGCGGTAATTACAAGTAAAGACCGGGAAGGGGGGGGGGGGGCGGTAAATCATCCAACATGCAGGCAAGTGGCATTCCAACATGTCCAAGGCAACACCCATTTGAATGTTGCGAATATTTTGGACTCTGAGGATATCTAACCCAAGTGATATACCCATTCCTCCCACTCCAATAATGACAATTGACTAAACATCGAAAATTCGGGGGTTTAACTCCGTAGAAAGTCAAGTTTCCATACACGTGTTGTCATAAAAAAAAACATCCACATTTTAATCTGAGTGCCACCCCCACCCTAACTTTAATTTTAAGTAGCCTACAAGTTAATCAGCATATAGGGCCTAATATTAACACTCACTCAGCACACATCAGGAACAATTGCAAAATGTGTCTCACGGCCCATTGAACCATTCATTCATTCATTACACAAGATAAACAATGATAAAACCACATTAATTTTAAATAAGAAAACCAATGCCTAATAGTTTGCATGCATCCAATAAATCGTACTTACTAGTTACGTTTCGACTCCTTACTGAGCTGGAGTCTTCATCTAACTGGCAACCTTCTGATTTGTCCTATTAGTTTTATAGGCACGATTCTCGCCGATAGAGGGCGGAGTTTCAATCAGTTGGTCGTAAATGTTATTCAACTTGTAAGCCCCCTCGTCCTTATTCATTGCGTCTTGTCCTCGCCTGCGGATCCAGATAGCTTCTTTGAGCCATCTCGTGGTTTTATGTCCTTCTTTGTCGATGATTTTGGCTCGTCCCAATTTATGGCTTGATAAGTGGCAGCCACATGGTCCGTGATGGCCGACTTGTGTTGTTCGCCTACTGACGCCTTTCTCACTGCCCGTGTGTAAGACCTAGCCTCAAATTTAACAACCTCAGTTTTGTGTTCTTTAAGTCTTGTCCCGAATAAGCGACCGCTCTTTCCTATGTAAGTTTTCTTACAACCGTTGCACGGAATTTCATACACAATTTCCGGAGTATGGTCTGGGTCCCGCTTGCCTTTTTGGTGGACTAACAGTTTTCGAAGCGTCGTGTGTGGCTTCATAGCCGTGGCGAAGCCGTGTTTCTTAAACACACTTGATGCTTTCTCTGATAAGCCCTTGACGTACGGGATGACTACCAGGCCCTTGGATTTGTTGGCGTCGTCTTTCTTTGTGTTAGTTTTCTTCTCCTTTTTGCAGTTTCTTGCAGACTCGACTTTTTGGATGGTCCATTTGGGGTAGCCGCAGTTGGTTAACGCGATTTCTAACTTTTTCTCCTCTTCCCGCTTGTCCTCGTCTTCTGTTATTAGACTGTCTTTTCTGTCTTACAAGTTGAATAACATTTACGACCAACTGATTGAAACTCCGCCCTCTATCGGCGAGAATCGTGCCTATAAAACCAATAGGACAAATCAGAAGGTTGCCAGTCAGATGAAGACTCCAGCTCAGTAAGGAGTCGAAACGTAACTAGTAAGTACGATTTATTGGATTCGTCAAACGAACAATTTATTACATATTTATGAACAATCCTGATGAATCTATATCAAGTTAAAGTATGTATATATTATGAACGCACCGTTGGGTATACGAGTGCCACTGTTGTTAAAGTGTATGTTAAAATAAATAAATAAATAAATAAATATACGAAGAAGACTGTGTTCTTGATAATAATTGCTTGCTTCAATCATAGAAATAGTAGATACTAATTCCATGCTTCAATGTAATTCAACAAACCTGAAAATATATCACGCCATGTTCAATTTTTTTACACACACGGATACACGCTTGTGTCCTGAATGGACGACCGGTCTCAACCAAATTGCTTGGGACAGGGTTTAAAAAACTCATTATCACCCAATACATGTAGACTTACAAATATACATGGGATTGAGATCCCATGTGAATTTGTATGACAGATTATGATCTGTTTATCTAGATTATATTGATTTCCCTCAACGGAATAAAGCGCAATGACACTAACAAAATAGTTTAAGAATGTAGGATATCCAATATTTACTGTTTAAGAATGTAAGATATCCAATATTTACTGTTTAAGTTTGATCCATCCTTAGTTTTTACCTCCACGACCGCCAATCCCTGCAGTGTTTCGACATAAACTTATTCATGAATATCGTTTCAGAGGGTGTTTTTAATTTTTTTAATTATGCCATTATCTGATGCAATAAAGAAGCTAAAATGCATATGATTATATAAACGTGAAATTTAGAACAATTTCTAACAATATACGGTATTTGCATACGTCTGATGACCCATGCTGTCGATATGCTGGTTTGTCTGCAGATCTTGATGGAGTAAATCATTTCAATAGGTCAGAAAGCTTTCATCATGTTCATAGATTATTCTAAAGCATTTGACTCTGTGAGCCACATCAAGCTTTTCTCTGCAATGATAGAGTTGGGATTTCCAGCAAATCTTGTAGCACTGCTTCAATCCCTCTATGTGAATCAGAAGGCAAATATCAGATGGAATGGTGAAACACAGATGAATTCAACCTAGGTAAAGGCGTGGAGGCAGGGGTGCATTGCTTCACCACACATGTTCGTCTCCTACACAGAAAAAGTCATGAGAGACGCTGATGTAAACCAGTATGGGATAAAAGTAGGCGGTACACCAATTTCAAATCTCAGATATGCCGATGACACTGCACTTTTGAAACCTCTGAAGAAGACATCGAGAGGCTAACATCAGCCGTAAATGATGCAGGCAGGAAGCTAAATATCAAGCTCAATGTCAAAAAGACGAAACTTCTAACAACTGGAGAAGAACAGCCTGTGCATAATATCTCAATCGATGGTGAGGATGTTGAACAAGTCAGTCAGTCGCTTCAAATACCTAGGCTCTGTGAAAACCACATCTGCCAGTTGCCAAGAGCTAGAATCGGAATGGCCAAGGGAAGGATGATAGAACTCCAGGACCTATGAAATGACCGCAACCTCACAACAAACCTTAAAACAAAGATTGTAAAAGCATTGGTATGGAGCGTGCTCCATTACGGTCTGGAGGGATGGACTCTAATCAAAGCAGATGAAAATCGCATAATGGCTGCTGAAATGTGGATCTGGAGAAGAATGTTAAGAGTTAACTGGAAGGAAAAAAGAACCAACATAATTAAGTATCCTGAAAGAACTTGGTGTAAAGAGACAACTGCTAGGAGAGCTTATCAAAAGAAAACTGGCCTACTTCGGGCACATCATTAGAGGCAGTGGTAGCTTACTGGCACTCCACATCATAGAAGGGAAAGTGGAAGGCAGCATGAAAAGAGGTCGTCAAAGGAAACAATGGTTTGACAACATCAAGGAATGGACTGGTATGAGTCTTATAAAGGCCAAGCGTCTGGCACAAGACAGAGTAGCTTGGAGAAAGATGATCCGGAGATGTGATCGTATGGCAGCCAATCGTCATATCTGACGGAGGCCGAAGAAGAAGAAGAAGAAGAAGAAGGATGACCCATAAATATCACCATTCTATCATTATTATTATTATTATTGGTATTTTATATATTAAAGATAAAATGTACACAAATTAAGAAACAACAAAATGTCACACATCATGTGACTATACTGCACGACGAGATAATGGGTACCTAATCATTTAAAATATTGACAAAATAAGGAACAGGACTATTTTGGAAACGCTGAGTCCTACAATGAAATAGGGTCAAGTTGCCACTATTACGAAGTGATCTGTCTTGACACTCCAGTCTGGTAGGAGGGACGAGAGATGTTGTCCTCTCATTTTTAGGAAGCTCTTTAGCAAATCGTCGACAATGCTTCTCCCTTCTTCCAGACAAGGTGTCAAAATGGCAATTACCCAAGGCTTCATCATAAGACTCATACTTATTCCCGAGTATGGTTCTACAAGCCCTTTTTTGGATGGATTCCAAGTCCTTTGATTGTTTGACAGATATAGTTGAGTGCTAAACTACATCAGCGTATTCAAGAATCGGTCTTACATAGCCACCGTATACTACACATAACTCCTTGCTGCTAAAACCAAAACGTTTGAGGGTCCGCAGCATGAACAACCTTTTATTGGCTTTCTTAAGCGTATTGTCAACCTTTGTGTTCCACTTAAGGTCGTTTTGGAGACACAGGCCTAAAACCTTGGCTTCAGCAACGCAGGAGAGTGGATCGGTACCGATTCTTAAATCACACTGCAGGGGAGTTTTGCCAAAATATACCTGAAGGGCCAGACGCTTATTGGGATTCAACTTGAGCATATTATCCTTTGTCCACTTGTTAAATTCATCAAGATCAGCCTGCAGTATTCTAGAAGGATAGTCAGAACAAGTAACATTATGTGCAAATGTCAAGTCATCAACATACTTTAAACATTTCGAGTTTGCATTTTCACCAGCTTCATTAATGAGGATTTAAAAAACCAATGAGGCCTAACGTGGTGCCTTGAGGAACCCCACCATGAAGTGTAACATAATCGGACAGAGCATTATTGTATCTCACACATTGTTGACGATTATGGAGGAAATCACAAATCTGAGTCAGAGGGAATAGATGTATGGGGATGTGACGCGGAAATACTTATATCACATGCCTGATCGTTGCCCGATTGGTTTTATACAAAACAGATTTATCACCAACTTTCAAGTTCTATCTAAATGATTACTGAACAAATGCTAGGCATGTTTGTACTTATTGTAATGCATTTCTTATGGAATTTCCAAAAGAATATGTTAATTCAGTTCAATAATGTTGACATTTTTTAAACATTTTGTGAAATTTTGGAATGTCGTCTGCAGACGCCTGCCGCGTGGAAAGTGTTTGAATTGCCCGTAACCTTGGTTTAGATTCATAAACATGATAAATAAAAAGAAATAGTCGAATACAGTAAGTATGATCAGATTACGTTGTTTTATTACGTTATATATGTAATGAAGAATACATATCATACATATATTTACTATTGGAAGACATTTATTAAAAATTATCTATCAAACATTATAATGATAATACAATTATTTTGTTGCCCTCTCACTAGAATCTACCAATTAATTTCACATGTTTTTACCAGTTTAAATTGAGTCCATATCTAGCATGTCTAATGTGTATTTAAAGGTAGATGTTTTTGCTAGCCCGGTTTTCAACTTGATGTTTTCTATTTTACATGAAAGGTCATCCTTAAATTTTCACATTCCAAAGTTTGAGTTGCATAACTCCAATGGGTCTAGGTCACAATAAATTTGCCCACTGAGTAGCACACAAACTGGCGGATGGTTACCACCTTTGGCAATAAATCACCACATGTTTGACTATAATTTGTAACATTTCTGGCCCCTAAGATTTTACAGGCATAATGAGAAAAATATGGGGATTCATCTGATATCAAAATATATTGATATGAAAAAAAATCATAGCCCCCAAAAAGTGATCAGAACATACAGCTTTGTTCTGGAACGGATATACGCTTCATCATCATCAAAATATTCCGTTTGTATGATTGGTTATTAAGCAGTGGGCGTCTTAATTAACAATTGAAGAAACAGACATTTCTATTTTAGGCAAATAAGCTTAAACAATGTGTCTGAAGTCTAAGTTAAACGCGTGTAGCCTAAAACCGCGTTTAAATACGTACGATAATACGGCCCATTAATCATGATATAAATAACTCAATATTAATATTTCCCTCCTTGTGCCTCATTAACTCGTGTTTGTCACATATTATGGTGAAACTATTCACCGCGTGGAAAGTGTTAACATCATACGCCAAGATCCCGATAGCAAAAAAGAAAAAGAATGGGGGAAAAAAGAAAGAAAAAAATAGATTTTTGTCCGTTTTTTGTTTGTTTGTTTACACGGTCGGTCCGTACGCTGACACACTCTTGGATTCTGAAGGGACCAGGCTCAAGCAAATTGCCCGGGCTAAGCATGCTGGATGAAAAAAGTGTAACACAAGAATATTAGCCTGAACATATGTAAGTCAAAGTTCACAATTTCGCTGTCAGCCTTCGGACATTAGAAAAGAATAGTCTTGATCCAATTTTAAAACATTTTACAGGAATGTGGGCTCTTTCACTAAAAAATAAGATAAACGGTTATTTTAAAGGGTTAACAATAATTATATGTAAACGTTTGGTACAGAAGCTATAGTACATGCGTAATCCGTTATACGAGGGGCAGTCAGTAAATAATGAAAGTGATCATGGTATGGGATGCATGAGTGATTCTATTGAGGGGATAATGTGATCAATACAAAGTATGAACCTTTGTCTTTCAAACGATACACTTTTGGATTGTTAGATACCTTTGGTTATGTAACGTCATTAACATAAACACAATAGGTTTCAGACACTGACTGAAATCTGTCAATTATTTGGCTGGATATGTAATATGTTGAATATGGGTTGATTAATACATTTGCGTATATCTCGGCAATGCAAGCATAAAAACAGATAACACTTGGCACATAGTTAGAATACACACTTATCTCTGTTTGACACTCTTTTTTTAGTTCTGAATGCCTTAATACGAACAAGAATGGACCATCTCAAATACGCTTTTATTTAGCAAAATCCGCAATAATATACCTTAGAAAACAACAAAGGATAAAGAACAATGAAGGGATTATAATTTAATAAATTGTTGTGGGATGTAAAGCAATAATAGTGGGGATTTCAAAAGGAGCTGTTCATAAAATTTCCTCAAACCATTGAAGTTATATGACGATTACTTACACAATACATATCTAGTAGCTCTAAAGATAACAGTAATAAGAGAGGTAGTGGCAGCCATCTTTGATTGATACATTCCTGTATATCTTCATTTTGACTATCACAATATGTTTACACATAGATTTAAGCATTTTTCATTATTTCTGATTAGAATTTGAAGGCACAGTAAGCTTTTATTTCGTAAATTTCATGATTTTAGCCATTTTGGGCCCGTTTCAAAATTATCTGCCGTCTGCGCATGCGCATTTTTTCTGCAGGTTTCATGCGAATAAGTTCAGATAATTAGTTAACTATCATATGGAATCTTCCAAACTGGTTAATTGCTTGAATGATTCCTAAATTGTTTGATTTTCCGCAATATTAGTGATTCACTGACTGGGCATTTTTAAATGAAAATTAGCTATTTGAAATACTGATATTTGTATACCTTTTACTCAATTGCTTCTCCTTACTTTTTCCTCTTATACTACACATTCCAAATTACACAAGTATTAAAGTTATTGTCTTTTGTATCATATTTATGCGAAAACAAATCGGGGTTTACCTGCTTCTGATGTTATGTTATGCAATCTTCTTACCACGTGTTTCATAAAAACAATTCAAATTTCCCGCCAAATAACTGATTTATCAGTGTCCCAAGTGTACCTACTTTGAGACAATGCTATGACGTCATAGTTCACACTTAAAAATCCAAAACTGTATTGTTTGAAAGACAAAGGTTCATACTTTGTATTGATCACATTATCCCCTCAATAGAATCACTCATGCATCCCATACCATGATCACTTTCATTATTTACTGACTGCCCCTCGTACAGCATGGACTGAGTCATAATCTGACACTTTTTCTAAAAAAATATTCTAATTTTTGACTTTTATTCTTTTAAGTGAAATCGTTGTGGGAATATAGGAACGTCGTGAATAACACTTTCATATAATATTTTTTCATACATATTGGAATTTATTATGAAAATCAGCAAACGACCGACCCTACACGTGAATTCCATAGAACGTAGAATTGGGTTTTTTTTGTCGTCGTTGCCTTTACCGTTAGAGAAAAGGAGGAGTGGCTTAAATCACATCATTTATTTTTCCCCCTCACGACTGATGATGATAAAACATACATCCATTGTAATCACGATATATATCATGACAGAACCATTTCATTGACATTGCTACAATTTGATCGGTATAGCTTGCTTATAGTATCTCACCTTGCGTTTCATTGCCACCACCCTTTACCTTGACGCCAACCATCTGGCCCAAAGCGACGGTCGACCACCTGTTTTTTGTTTGATGATCGCGGAGATTCGGCAATCTATCTTTACGATTTGGAGAATCATTCATTGGATGATATATGGCCCAGTAACTGGTGCAGATTTGGATGAAAGCTGTATGCGGCCGCGGCTAACAATAGGAGGACAAGCTATCGGTAAGTTATATGTATAACTTTTGATTGATGTTTTGTTCCTTTCTCCTGAACATGAATGTAGCTGCATTTGGGACAAAGTCACTAACCCTCGTGTCACAAAAAGTTATTACTTCTAAAAACTAAACCTCGAGTCACAAGACAAGTCAGTCAAGTCACTTCGATGTGTTTTCAACGGGATCAAGTCATTCAATTTTGGGCAAGTAATTTGGCTAAATGTGAAGTCACAAGTAAATGTCACAACCCTACAATGTCGTAATCTGTTATAGATACACTGATTTGTATCTCTCTTTAAGTCCCCAAAAGACCAATAATAAAGACGTGATGAAAACATTACACTATCAAACATGCTTTAGGTGAACAATAAACCCCCGTTCTACGTGTCTGACCGACCCACTTCTTTTGGTTAAAAATATGGGACACTTTTGATTTTTTTTTGAAACTCCCCCCAAATGCCCAATTTGTTGTTGTTGCAAAAACCGCCCGACCGACCAACCCTTGTAGAGATGTCCGTTTGCCCGTAGAACAAGGATTTACGTTCGCCTTACAGACGGTATTTCTGTATAGATAATTTCATATTTGGTCCATGGATCAGTTATGATTAACCACCTGGGATTTGTGATGAAAAAATAGGCTACAGGAGGTGAAATTATACAAAAATCATAATCATGTAAATCCCATATAGCACAATAAGTGCATTGACACGGTAATCACGCGTGTCCCTCATACAATGACGGGTGTATAACTGCATCAAATCCATGGTAAGAAAAGATAGCCCCATCGTGTTGGAGCGTGCGATTCATGTAGTCGTGTAGCTTTTTTCCACCCCGATAGGAATAACGCTGTTGGCAAATTAAAAAATGTTTGCTGAGTACCCAAATTAAGCAAAACAAAACAACAGTACCTAAACATATAGTACCCATTATTACATTGCTTTCTTTAATAGATAGCACCCATATTATATACATGGCTTTCTCCAGTAGATAGTACACTGATAAAACACTGTTTAAAAATTTGTTGTTTAAAACAATTTTGCCAACATTGTTTAAGTTTTTAACAACATTGGTAAAATGTAACCAATAGTTGTTTAAAATTTAACCAACATTGTGCAAAAATATTTTAAACAACTGTTGTGCGATTCACCGGTTAACTAACAGTTGTTTAAAAGAGCATGTTTTAAACAACGTTAAGTAATTTCTAAACAAGTTGTTTAAAACATGTTCGCTTAGCTCAACCCGTTCGACCCTGGTTAGGCATCGCCCTTGTTAAATAACATGGGCCTCGAACTGGAGCTTGACTATTTAACCTACATTAATATACCCTGTATGAAGACAATCAAGTTTATAACTGAAAAGGGGTCAAATTTGAACTATGTTTCTAGTCATTTATTTGTCCTCTTTGTGACGGTCAAATGCCAAACGGGAAGCGACACAAAAAGCGTAAAAATTATCTAGAAAAGAGTAAAAAATGTAGGCGTAACCCCTTGCAGTTGGTGTATAATAATAGTTGACCCTGAACAGTGGTTATTATATATTTTTAAGTGTGACGTTATCTTACTCTTTTTTAAATCTATTTATTAAATCGAATGAAGAGAGTGATCGATTGATACACGTTAATATCGACAATGTTCCATAACATTCGTTTACGTGTATGGTGGCAATTGGAATGGGAATTCATTAGATTGTTTTATGGGAACTCTTGGTTTTTCGTAGTTAACTAAAAACTGCGATGTGAAATGATTGTTTTTTAAATTGTTTATTTAGCAGTAGTGATTTTAGCACTAAGGATCTGCCACAATTCAATTAAATCCAATCACATTTATTCAGCAATATGTATACTGAACATATAATAATAACACAATGTGAGAAAGAGGCTAGGAGCCCAAAAGAAACCCTGATAGCGTGCTTATAATAATATGGGGACCCTTAAAACAAGAAATGAATGTAGACCAAGACAAGACAAAAACGGAGACTACACAGAATATAAAAACAGAACAAAACAGAACAAAACCAATACAAACCAAAGAGACAGGAACATTGAACGAGTCAAAATACAAATTGTTACCAAAGAAAAGCAGGTCATTTAATATGCGAACTTCAAGAGGTAGAAGAGACTAAAGAGGGAAAGAGGAGGGAATGAAAATGAAGGATAGAGGAGAAGGAAAAAATGAAAGAAAGGGAGGCTAGAGAACAAAATGATGTGTTGTGGTGAGAAGGGGTATGTGTGTTGAAGGTGTAACATCAGTGGAATTATAATGATGCTTGAGCAGTTGAGCTGTCTTTTGAATGATTGTTTATTTGTGATATTTGTGAGTGTGTTGGAAAGATCGTTCCAAAGCTTATAACCGTGGTGTAGGATCTGATGTTTTTCAGCGCTGGTCTTTGGGAGAGGAAGGTGACATTTGTGTGCTAGTGTAATGTGCGTAGATCTGTCGGTTTGTGGTGAAATAGTTGGCGAAGTTGAGAGAAAGGTTGTTGTAGAAATAGTCGTGCATAAACAGTGCCGTTTGGTGATTTTTAATGTTCTGAGATTGTGATAGGGCCATGTGTTTTGAACTGACCACCCAAAAATGGTGGCGGCGTTGCATTTTGGTGACGAATAATCCATCTCTCTCTATTTACTCAACAACTATATGTGGTAGAGCTATGGTTTAGGTGTCTAGCTACACTGTGTGAATAAATCAGGTATTTCTATAACTGTTTGGCTGAGATATGATTGATCATATTTCAAAAGTCAGGGGTGGCGGCGGTGGCGGTGGCGTTGTGTACAATCTCTATGGGGAATATAGAAAATGTTCCAAATTCTACGTTCAAATTACAATAACTCCTCATCTTTGTATGGTACAAACATGATTTTGCTCTCATTTTATAGATTGTTTTATATTCTATAAGTTTCTGTTTCAACAAACGTGTCAACTACTACGTAACAATTGTAATCACGAATGGATTGCATTGTCCTTGGCTTTTCCCCCTATTCACTACACAGTGAACTTGCACTAATTCATCGGTTTTACATACATGACTAGACTCTAATAAATTTGAAATGTAAACGTTTGTGCTCATTTACTTCCCGATATAGTATACTTCAACAAGTTACCCTTGACAACCATTATATTCTGATGGGTAAATTGCATGACACACAGTAAAATGATGATTGGGATAGGACTAAAAACAATATTGCGCTTTAAACAAAATATGAGAAGAAGAAAAAAAATCGATATTATTTGAACATTCTTAATCACAACATGTTACCATTAGGTCCTATGCAAATTCCAATCGCATATTTAGATTCTTCCTTGTTAGATTACCGTTCAGAAAATATCTACTTTTATGGGGTAGAACAAGTAGTTATTGCGATATGCTAATTCGAATCTCAGATGGTGTAAAATGTTAAAATCTGGACATGCAGCGAGTTCAAAACACATGGCCATAGAGAAGTAAGTTGTGTGCCCAGCGACGTGAGTTCGTTATTGTGTGACGCGAATGGCCCATTTCTATGCCACATGGGACTTTATTCATTGAGGGAAAAAACTTTACCGAGAAAAAATGCATGTTAGCCGTTTTGAAAATCAGGTACTTAAAATGTTACATCCTATAAACGCAACATTGTCTTCTTATTAATTGTAGCATCTAGCTTTATAGCGTGTATACAAAAACCGCAACACTTTTTGCCAAGAGCAGTGCGATTACGGCAAATCATATATCGCCCTGAAACTTATATATTTTGTTAAGACTACTTCTTGGCTATCAAATAGACTTGATACTTAAACATAACCCCAAAGAAAATGGCTAATGGTGTAAGGTCTAGAGAGCGAGCAGGCCACTCCGTAGCATGTCCAAGACCAACAACTCTGTTTATAGGACGAACGATGTAAATCGTGTTTTGTACTGGTCTACTTATATCTTTAATATTTCAGCAAATTCATAATCGTTTTAGTCAAGAAGTAATCCTAACAGAATATCTAAGTTTTAGGGCCATATGTGATTTACCAATCGTACAGCTCTCGGCAAAAAGTGTTGCGTTTTTTTTTGATACACCCTGTATAAGGCTACGACAAAACAATGTTCTATGGGCAAAAGGATCTCTCAGGTAGGGTTGGTCGGTCGGTCGGTCGGTTTTTTTAGCAAAATTTCAGGAATTAAAATTTCAAACAAATTCTAAATTTTCAAGGGAGTATAATTTGTTCAAAAGACACTAAATATGGGTCGTCGGGCCCATAGAATAGGTTTTTATTTCGTGGCTTAATATAATTTTTATTTAAGCTTTTTTATGTAGGATTTCAAAATGATTCATATTTTATCACTGATTTTCTGTTTTGCTGGTCTTTCATACAGGTATGCTCGTTGGACCACAACAAAATTGTAGTGATTGCACTGCATTTCTCATGGTGATTTTCAAATATGGTTTTGAAATTACGACGACTGCAGCCGCTTGAAAAGCGTTAAATCAATGAATAACTTGAAAACAATTCTACTCGATCTCGATTTGGAGACAATGCGGAGGAGCGAGCGACATTAATATAGAAGACAAATTCAAGGAGCTATCTTAATTGCGAGAGAATTCGAAGAGCGAACATTAATTGGAGACTCGGTACTTTCCCCTTGAGATATAGACACGCCCACGAACATGATGGACATTGAGCTATGTATTTACCTGTGAAGAAAGCTCACTACCTCTATTCAATTGAAGACAATTCGGAGGCGCGAGCGGCATTAGTTTGAAGACAAATCGGCGCCAACGATCATAATTTAGATACAATTTGCATGCAAGATACAATCTTAATTCGGGCACATTTCTGTCAGTAGACAATTCGGTGAGTAACATTCAATGAGTTATCTGTATCTGGAGACCTTTAAGACTATCGATGAGTCATCGTTATCTCGGATCAAGTCACCATTTGGTAAGCAATTCGGCTACAAATCTTCCTTTGGTGGATACAATCGGCCACAATAAATGTGTGAACAATTCGGCTAGATATCTTCCTTTGGGACAAATCGGCTAGCGATTGTGATTTGGAGACAATCGGTTACCTAAATCCAGAGACAATTCGGTTACTTAACTGGCTACCATTATTTGGAGAAGATTCAGTGACCGATCTTAACTTGAGAAATGTGAGAAGAGTTCGGCGACCTTACTTTTGAGACAACTTGACGAGCGATCTTATTTTGGAGACAATTCTGCTAATTCTGCTAACTATTCTCAGATTATGATCTGGAGACAATTAGCAGATTATGATCTGGAGACAATTCAGCTAGTTACAACATTCAGAGTCAATTATGTTATATTCTTTGCTGGCTACCATTATTTGGATACTATTCGGCGAGCCATCTTAGACTGAGAGCAGTTCGGTTACCAAACATTTGAGACAAATTTTGCAAGCGATCTCCTTTTTGATAGTATTTGCTGTGGTAATTAGAGGGTAAGTTTCCATATTCTATATAATTCTTTGTTTTCCAAATTTCAACCATTTTATACAAAGGTTATTTTAGGCTCACTTGATGTCTATCCTCCCCCCCCCCCCAATGATTCAGGTTCGTAATGTTATCTACCTCTAAATTTGAATGATGAATGAAATGTTAGTGCATACATTTTATCACACAGTTTTATAATAATATAATAATATACATTTGAAAAAGGGGATAACATACGTTGTCTTGAGCATGGACACAGTAGAATATTTCAAAACTTTCATCAGGATAGCTTTTAATTGTTTTGAGGTATTTATGATTGCCAATTAATTAAACATTATGAATTTGATGACAATTTTGAAAATTAAAGCTGGATTAATGTTCAAAAAAACATTAATGAACTATTGTGTCATCTATATATTTCCACGCAACTGCCGTCTACAGACGGCATTCCAAAATGTCATAAAATGTGTTTCAAAAATGTCAACGTTATGAATTTCATTACCTTATTTGGAATCACCATGAGAAATGCATTTAAATACATAAATACATAAAGTACAAACATGCCAAGTATTGGGTCAGTAAAATCCTTGAGATAGACTTTGAAAATTTGGAAAAGTTTCTGAAAAATCTGTTTTGTATAATATTATGGTAAAACTAATAGACGCGTGCACTGAAAACTTAAACTTAAACACAGGCTGGACTAACTTTAAACTAGTCGAGCAGGTTAGTCAATCCTGCTGGACTAGCTTAAACTAGTCAAGCAGGTTAGTTAATCCTGCTGGATAGGTTATGACCAACTTGACTAGCTTAAGGTTAGTCAAGCTCAATCTGACTAGCTTGATTTGTTCTGCTGGACTAGTTCGTGGCTGGACTAGCTTATTAGACAAGCTGACTTGACTAGCTTTAAGTTAGTCAAGCTGGCTGGACTAGCTTTAGGTTTGTCAAGGCACTGAGATAAAATATCAATGACGGCATGCAGATAAGACGTACTTCATCGCCGGTCCGGTTTGCTAGCCAATCCAGTCGTAATTTGCCGTAGTTATTTCATTGTGTGGCGATATTGTGTACATCATAGTGTTTGCCAACATCTGTAGACTATTTTATGCTACATTTTGTTTGAAATAACAACTCAGAGTAGGAAAAAACCTGTAAAGAACGACGGTAGCGCGGGCATCTCGAACGCTAATATGGTCAATACAAGAGCTATTGAACAGACAGCAGAGCAATCACCCGTGGTGAAACCAAGTACTGCTACGCAACGTGAACAATTTGAGTCAGAAGGGATCTACTAAAGTGCTCAACAAAAGCATGTCGTACACTTTGTTTAGGTCATTTAAAGTAACTTTCAATTATTATTTTACCAAACAGGCTAAATAGACTTTTGAATAAATCTTTTCGGCACATTTTGATACCAAACATAACACCAAACAACAAAGATAAACCATGATTAGCACCATTTATAGAAAAATAGTCACTTTTCAAAAGTCACATTTTCAATACACTACGCGGAAGAAAACACCAATTGTTAACAAGCACATACGCCGTATCAGTCCCGTGTTGATCGCTGCGCATTTCCCCTCAATGGGCGGGCTAATTCAAATTCAAGTGTCATGCATGGGTGAGGGATATGAATGTAAAGGGATTTGTATGGAATGGAGAAACGGCTACACTGTGTGATCGATTGCCCGCCGGTCAATCCTGGCTATAACACTGTCACACCCCTTTTCCTCCCGCGTAGTGTATTGAAAATGTGACTTTTGAAAAGTGACACATTTTCTTTAAATGGCGATAATCATGGTTTATCTTTGTTGCTATGTGTTATGTTTGGTTTAAAAATGTGCCTAAAAGATTCATCCAAATGTTTATATGGTCGTGTGCCTTGAGTTAGGACCCCTTTGTGTGACATATGCAAAAATGGAAAAATCACATGGATTTTGCAAAAAAAAACATTTTAAGCATTAAAACTATACATAGGAGTATAAGGAAAGTATACATTTCCTGAAAGCATACAAATTTCCAAATCTCACAATGTCAATATCAAGGTCATTATACAGGGTGGGTAAGCAATAATTATATAGGTTGCAAACATGAATAAATGCACTAAAAATACAACATTTTTACTTGCCTTTTTTCATACCTTGAATATAAAATTATAATTTATTAAGCTGCATAATTCAAAGGTATACACTATTTATACAGAGAAAATGTTGCCACCTTTGTCTTTATTTATAAAGGATCTTATACAGGTGGCCAAAATTTGTAACAATATATGTATGTGAAAACGTATTTATGAAATAAAGTTAACCGTTATCATAATTTAGTGTCATAATAAATGTTAAATTACGTTTTTTAATAATATTGCACCAAACACAAAAATATGACCAATAATCACCATGTTATACAGGGTGTAACAAGCGAAATGCATATGTATATATGTATATCGAGTCATAATCCACGCGTTTCTTCACTTTTTGCTTCTATTTTGATGAAAGCAAGGATAATGATAACAAATAAAACACACATGAAATGATCATGTTACAATTAGAAGTTGCTTGGATATTCATATTTAATTTAATATGGACAATAACATCATATACAGTGTGTTACAAAATAAAGAGCATGCGATCTAACGGAGCATTTGTTTTTTTGAAAACAATATTTTTTCTTCAGTTTACTGCCATAACAAATTTTGAGCATGGGTAAAAACAATTTGTATTCGGTAATTGTGCAAGATGCAATGTAAGTACTTATGTCCGACAATGATCAACGGACTATTAAAAATGACACCGATGGACTCAAGCCCCCACCCCTTACGCGCCGTAAATTATCCAAAATGTTTAAAGATGTCACAAATTCTGGACAAGTTACAACATTGCGCGCAGGCGATATGCACACGTAAAGTATCGATTGGGTCATTGAAGCACGAGATGTACACGCGGGCTTTTAGAACTCACTCAGCATGCATGTAGTAGAGCGTGAATACCTTGTAATTTGTAGGCTGTCATTTTTCTGGTTATAGCCAAGTAAACATACCACACGTACATAATGTAAAAGGGACTTGCTGGGCTGGTTTTGCAATATTTAAACTGTTTCACTCCTTGAAGTGGTAATTTATTTTAAGATATTATGCACAAGTGTATGAATTGATAACAGCCAAACTCTCTGACATTCTACCTAGCATGTATTGTCAATGGGTGACGTGAATGAAGTATTTCATCGCATGTCTGTGCGATTGGTTCCTCATCCTCTCGTTCCTCCTCCTCCCTAGACTATGCCATAGTCTATTTTATTTTTAACCCTTTTTTTAATATTTTTTTTTAACCCTTTTTTAAAATTATTTTCTACTTATATATTTCTTATTCTTTTTTACTTAAAGACATAACCACGCCAACTCAGTCTGCTGGAAATATCAGCCAGGGAGGATGAGCCAAAAATTCGTGTAATAATGAGCTAGATGACACAATAGCCGTTACTAAAATTAGGGGAATTAGCCTGAGTGACAGGCCCTGTTACTTTGAACAAATTCAACCTTGACTTTCCTTGTCCTAACAGCCTTGATTGTTTTACCATGTGTGGTTCGCTAGTGGGGAACTGAGAGAATGTGGTTACACCTTTAAACCATTTATTCAGTGTCTGGCCCGTTGTCTAATATTGTGCATGCAGCCGCGCCAATGAGTAAATTCCTGATGTTCCTAATGAGGGCAGTATTGTATATGTTCTGTAATTCTGTCGCTATTGATATGATATGATCAACAGAGGGCTCCCTTTAGTCCACTAGTGATACAGTGATTGCTCCCGCACAGTAACCGACATGCTCTGAGTAACGAACTCCAATGGCGAATGGGGAATGTAAAACTTTAACGGTGACAAGAAGAAGCGCCCTCACTTATAATACTGCCCATCCATGTTGTTAATGGTAACAAGTGTGGGCGCCCTACATGTACCCTCACTTCCAGGTACTGCATTTAGGACCCGATTTAGGACTAATAAATACGCTAAAATGCTGATAAATAATCAGAAAATGGGATAGATAGGATAAAAAAGAGAAAAAGAAGAAAGACTGAGAAGGAAAAAAAATCGGACTACAGAGTAGTCTACCTCCTCCCCAGCACTCCTGTTTACACCTAATCGGTACAAAAAAGACCGATCTCTCTGACATTCCACCTAGCATGCATATTGATTATCAATAAGTGAAGTTAATGAAGTATTTCATAGCGTGTCTATGAGATCGGTTCCTCATCCTCTCGTTCCTCCTCCTCCTCCCCCAGCACCCGTTGATCCATTAATCGCTCCCAATTATTAAAACTGAAATAATTGAGACATTATTTTTGGATGGTATGGAAAGAACATTTATTGTGCTTTGTAATGACACCAAATTGGTTATTGTGTGACGAAAAATATAGAAACGGTGATATCATAAACATCATTAACAGTGTAAAATGTCACACCTCCTCAAAATACGGGGTTCCAATACGTGGCACACAGCCATCTAGCTTGTTTGTTAAAAACATAATCGAAAGTTACTTTAAATGACCTAAACAAAGTGTACGACTTTCTTTGTTGAGCACTTTATATGGTTTGAGCTGGACTAACCTTACGTTAGTCGAGCCAAGTCGGACCAACCTTACGTTAGTCAGAATGGACACCATTTGGACTAACTTTAATCTAGTCGAGCGACTAGCCTAAACTAATCCAGCTTAGGACGGATTAACATCAAGCTAGTTGAGCTTAAAGCTAGTGCTGGACTAGGCTAAAGCTAGTCAAAATGAGCACCATCTGGACTAGCTTTAAGTTAGTCAGGCGACCTGTTTAGGTTTTCAGTGTAAATTGGACAGCCTGACTAACATTAAGCCCCGCATTAAGCTAGTCCAGATGGTGCTCATTTTGACCAGCTTTAGCCTAGTCCAATATTTCTGGACTAGCTTTACGTTATTCGCTCGACTAGCTTGATGTTAGTCCGTTGCTGGACTAGATTAGGCTAGTCGCTGGACTCGATTAGGCTAGTCGCTGGACTAGTTTAGGCTAGTCGCTGGACTAGTTTAGGCTAGTCGCTGGACTAGTTAAGACTTGTCGCTGGACTAACTTTAAGTTAGTCCAGATGGTGTCCATATTGACTAGCATAAGGTTAGTCCGGCTTTGTGGTTTAAAACTGGCTGTAAGTAGCGCAACTCCAACCTTCTTCTCTACCACTAATTTTCCTTTCCCCTATCTCATATCTCTTTCTACTCTGCATGCTTCTTCTATGCAACTCTTTCCATGCTTTGCTTTGCTCTAGGTTGTAGATACAGGAGGGTTAAAGTCCCTACTAACCTAACGTCTCCTGGAGCAGACTCAGATTTTCCAAAATCAACTGATGACGGCATGCCCCCAAACCCAGAAGGGAGGAGTAAACTTGACGGCAGAGCGCGCAAGAGGAGACGACTTGCAACATGCAAGACAAATATTACTATATCTACCATGAATGTGAGAACTATCAGACAGAGTCGATGTAGGGAGGAGCTTGTATCAAATCTAATCAAATATAAAATTGACATGATCGGGATACAGGAGCACCGCATTGTACATGATGACCCAGTGAAATATGAGACCATTTTGGGCAGAACACTGATCACAACCTCAGCAACAAGAAATAAAGCAGGTGCAGCTGTAGGTGGAGTCGGGATACTACTCAACAACACAGCACTACGATCATTAGCAAGTATCAAACCACAGTCTGATCGGACACTCATAGTGAACTTCCATGGTAATCCAGCAACAACTGTAGTGGTGACCTACTGCCCTACAAATGTGGCGGAAGAAGACATCATAGAAGAGCACTACAACAGTCTAAAGGGGGCAATCGACTCCATTCCAGTACACAACATCTTGCTTGTTGTTGGCGACTACAATGCCAGACTTGGAAAGGATGACGCCAAATGTTCATACCATGATGATACAAACAGAAATGGAGAGTATCTAGCAGAACTAGCTAAAGAGAAAGATCTTATAGTCGCAAATACCTACTTTCGCAAGAAAAAAGGCAAGTTGTGGACGTATGTCAGCCCAGGCGGCAACAAACTACAGCTGGACTACATCCTTGTCAGGCGGAAATGGCGAAACAGTGTTCACAATTCTGAAGCATACAACACCTTTGCTAGTGTGGGATCTGACCATAGAATAGTCTCTGCTAGCATCCGATTAAGCCTCAGGAAGAGTAAGATCATCAAACAGAAGAAGCAATACGATTGGAATCTATTGACAACTGATCATGATCTACAAGCTAAATACAGTATAGAGGTGCGTAATAGGTTTCAGCCCCTTCAGGATGACGTAGAAACCGCAACTGAGAAATACACACGGTTCATTACAGCCACTCAAGAAGCTGCAGAAGAAGTCATTCCTGCGAGGAAGAAAGAGAAAAGAACCTACTTCTCAAAAGACGCCCAGGTTATCGGGGCGAGAACAAAAATTGATGAAGCGTACGCAAAATATCAACTAGACACTAACAACGAGGAGAGTAGAAGAGATTATAAGGATGCTAAGAAGAGCCTAGGGGAGGCTTACGATCAAGTGAAAGAGAAATACCTTACCAATAAGCTAAGAGAGGTAGAAAATGCTCACATAAACAGCAAGCATGGTAAGAGTTGGAAACTGATAAATCAAATATCAGGAAGACTGACAACAAGAAAGGGGCAAATCAAAGGATCCACGCAAAAGGAGAGATTAAATAACTGGAACACTCACTTCAAAAAACTACTTGGGAGCCCACCACATATAACTAATGAGGATGAGGAAATTGCTCCAATACTATCAAATCTCAACATTAAAGTAGGAACCTTTGACTTGGAGGAATATGAGAAGGCTAAGAAGGCACTAGTAGAGGGGAAAAGCTGTGGTGAAGATGGTATTACACCTGAAATGCTCAAAAGATGTGATTTGGATAACATCATTCTTGACTTCTGCAATGATGCCTTGTTGAACGGGAAAAAGCCAGAACAGTGGTCCATTCTCAACATAGTACCAATACCGAAATCGGGTGATCTCAGCTTGGGGGTAACTACCGTAGAATAAGCCTGAGTTCAATTGTTGCCAAGCTATACAACAAGATGATACTCAACAGAATTATACCAGAGCTCGACGCACACCTAAGAGCTAATCAAAATGGCTTCAGAGTAGGACGTACCACTGTAGGTCATATACTTGCCCTTCGAAGAATTATTGAGGGAATAAGATCAAAAAACCTGCCAACCATCATAACCTTTATCGACTTCAAGAAGGCGTTTGACACAATACATAGGGGACGAATGCTGCAAATACTGAAAGCCTATGGTGTACCCGATCAGCTTACAAATGCGATAGCAGACATATACAAAGACACCAAGGCAAAGGTTATATCACCAGATGGAGAAACAGAAGTGTTCGAGATACTGGCTGGAGTACTACAAGGGGACACCCTGGCTCCATATTTTTTTGTCATTGTTCTTGACTACGCCCTAAGAGAGGCCATAGATGGCAGAGAAGAAGAGCTAGGATTCCACCTAACAAAAAGAAGCAGCAGAAGAATAGGACCAACCGTATTAACTGACTTAGACTTTGCTGACGACATTGCACTGTTGTCTGAGGAAGTGTCTCAAGCGCAATCACTACTCAACAGAGTGGAGACTTCAGTGGGCAGAGTTGGGCTAAATATGAACGCTGCAAAGACGAAGTACATGTCCTTCAACCAGACGCAAGTACCTTTACTCACCACAAGTGAGGGCATGCGCCTTGATGAAGTGGAAGACTTCAAATACCTTGGAGCCTGGATGAACAGCACTGAAAAGGACATCAAAACACGCAAAGCAGCTGCATGGAGAGCCTGCGGCAAACTTAGTCAGCTATGGAAGGCTAAATCACTATCCAGAAAGCTCAAAGAAAGACTGTTCATAGCTACAGTAGAATCAGTCCTCCTTTATGGATGTGAGGCATGGACAGTCACCCCAAAGCTTGGTAAACAACTGGATGGATGCTACACTCGGATGCTAAGATCTGTGTTCAACATCAACTGGAGTCAACATGTGACAAATACGGAACTGTATGGGGACATGCCAAAAGTCTCGGACAAGATCAGAGAACGCAGAGCAAGATTTGCTGGACACTGCTTTAGGGGGTCCAAGGAGCTTGTACACAAACTCATACATTGGATTCCAAAGCACGGAGTAAGAAAGCGTGGTAGACCAGCCCTGACCTACATCGACATACTCAAACGTGATACAGGACTGCAGGTGGAAGAAATTAGGACAGCTATGTTGGATAGGAAGATCTGGAGAGGCATTGTGGTTCGGAAAAATCATCCGCCCTAAGTCAAGTAAGTCAAGGCTTTGCTCGACTAACGTAAGGTTAGTCCAGCTCAAACAATATACTAGTAGATCCCGCAGTGTCACCACGGGTGATTGCTCTGCTGTCTGTTCAATAGCACTCGTATTGACCATGTTGTTGGCGGAGCTGCTGGCTACAGTGCTTGCTGTAGTGGCTTGGTCCCGTTAGCGTTCGAGATGCCCGCGCTACCGTCGTTCTTTACAGTTAGTTTTTCCCTACTCTGAGTCGTCGTTCCAAACAAAATGTAGCATAAAATAGTCTACAGATGTTGGCAAAGACCTTGATGTACACAATATGGCCACACAATGAAATAACTATGGCAAATTACGTCTGGATTGGCTAGCAAAACCGGACCGGCGATGACGTACGTCTTATCTGCATTGCCTTGACTAACCTAAAGCTAGTTCAACCAGCTTTACTAACCTAAAGCTAGTCAAGCCAGCTTGTCTAATAAGCTAGTCCAGCCACAGACTAGTCCAGCAGAATAAATCAAGCTAGTCAGGCTGAGGCGGACTAACCTTAAGCTAGTAAAGTCGGCCATAACCTATCCAGCAGGCTTGACTAACCTTCTCGACTAGCTTAAAGTCAGTCCAGCCTTGTTCTGACTATTTTAAGTTTTCAGTGTACATTTGCTATGCCTTACCCGGAGGCTTGATTCACGACGCCCCTGTCGTCTAAATTAAAGTGACAATGTGATGTGTTAATTTTTTGCAAGAAAATCACGGAATGTATGTATGGCTGTAACCATAGTAACTAACGTATGACACATAGATGCATTATTCCTCAACATTTGATACACACTAGAATTTGAGAAGTCTGGGATAATCAAGCGTGTTGATTTCAAAAAAAAAATGAAGTAAAAAATCCGTCACGTCACCTTGGTTTAATTGAAGCTCCTTTGAACGCATCTTTACATTTTTTGACTTGTACATTTGTTGGTATGTAAAGATAATTTATCTCGATGTGTTGACTTCCCAAAAAGTATAGTCGAGATGGCGAGATTATCATCTTGCCAAGCCGAAAAATGGTATATTAGAAAGACACTGGGAGAAGGCTTTAGAACAAAATAAAGGTTTGTTATAGAGAAAAGCATATACACCTTGCTAAATATGCTCATAATTCTAATTCTAATATTAACCCTAACCCCTCTGAGTGCTAAAAATGCAAATCCAAAGTCCGTCTCCAAATGCATGTGCCGTCGGTTTTCGATGACGTAGTCAACCGAGCCTATATAGTGAGCGCGGTATACCGCGCGAATGTGTAGCTGAGGGCCGTGGCTTATTGGTTGGGACGTGGGGCTTGAGAACGGAGGCTCCCCGGATCGAATCCCGGCAGGTTTCCGGAAATTTAGCTGGTGTTTTTTCCTCGAAAATTGTGATCCCGGTCAAAAACCCTAAATCGGAGTTGGAAATTATCAACTTACAATATTTTAAGATTTTAGACTCTTGGTAGTGTCGAACCGATCAGAAAGCAAGAAACAGAAATACGCGGAGTGCATTGAAAGTGTCTAATGCACTTCGCGTGTTCGCCGTTCAATGCACGTAACGCGCGCTTTGTTTTGATTCGTTGTTCAGGAATCGATGGTTCGCCGATTTCACTGCAGGTTTAGCAAACTTTTTAACATGTTTATATTCGTTTTTACATACGAGTAGATCAAAACTATGCTATGCGTATGTTTTGTTCCTCGAAAAGTTAGAAAAATCAATCCACTTGCGCAAATGTTGATATGCTCACAATAGAACTCCCTCTGCGGGGTCATGCCATTATTCACACATCAACATCAGCGCGCGTGCATTGATTTGTCTAATTTCTTCCGAAACAACACATACGCATTTATTGACCTTTAATTCATACACTCGGAGCGCATTGAAAGTGTCTAATTGCAATTCGCGCGGGTTAGCTGAGTTTCACTACGGGTGAATGGGTGATATAAAATTCACAATTTAAGCATCATTTTGATCTATGTAAAAAACGAATACAAATATATATGTTAACAAGTTTGCTAACACCCGCTGTGAAAATCGGCGAACAACGAATCATAACAAAGCGCGCGGTGAACGAATTGAACGGCGCACACGCAGAGTGCATTACACACTTTCAATGCACTCCGCATATTTTAGTTTCTTGCTTTCTGATTGGTTCGACACTACTAACAGTGTATGAATAGGTCTATACATGCGTATGTTTTGCTTCTCGAAAAATTCGAAAAAAATAAATGCACTTGCGCAAATCCACAATACGGGGTCGTGCCATTATCAGAATATTCACACATCAACATCAGCGCGCGTGGTAAGTAAAACACAATATAGTAAACATGAAAGTGAAAATTTAAAAAAAATATGGGAAAATTCACGACGTATATGATTAGCATAATGAGATATTCATGAGTTTTCCTTTTGCTTTCTTTTGTTTTCTTCAGGTACCTGTTTCCTGAGAAGACTTTCAAAAGGATCAGACGAGTCCAGTGTTTAAACACGTTAACGAAGTCAATCAATCGGCTGTCAACACACAATTAGAGGACATTACGGTATGCGCAATATATTAGTAAAACTGTTATCATCGTGCGGAAGGATATAACGGTTAATACAAGAATCTATTTCTTTGATCAATCACAAACCATTTAAAATTAGCATAACAAATTTGTATTGTCAGACTGGTGTCCAGTGGTATTTCAGTTTGTAGAGACATTCGGAACCAACGCTTTGGTAGGTCATTAAATCCGCTTTCGGAAAACATCACCTTGAAAGGATCTTTAAGATTTAAGCAGTTTATTTTACTGAATTAAAGTATAATTGATATTATTCTATATTGGGAATCAAATTTGGAGTGTTTATGTCTATTTTGCTTAACCGAGACAGTTACGTCATCTTTAGATGCTCATTCACGCAATCGTATAATTATACGTAAGATCGGGAAAATGCGCGGGATTTGTAAATAACATTAGTTATTGCATTACTGTATCACAAAGATTTCTAAAAAGACGTATTTCTGGTTAAATAATTTGAGATTAAGAACAATAACTAACGTAATTATTGTAGGGAGAAACCTGTTTCTTTTACTGATATTTCGTAAGATTTAGCCTCGAGAAACGAATAGAAATTTCTATATTGCTAGCTACGAAACAGCTACATTTTATTGTGTATACTTATAGGTGAATTTGAGCGCCTTGAGTTCTTTTTGATGTAATTGCGCTATATAAGAAATAAATATTATTAATTTAGGAAAATAATTATAATGTATCCTTTATATGCAGTATTTCTATTTAGAATACTATCAACATTCGGTTTTTCCGTTGTTCATGCTATTTATGACAAACCAATCAATTGTACCGTTGGATGTGACAAATATGTAGGTTACCCTATGGACGACACTGTATCTTTAATGTCCACACGATTCCAATGCCCAAATATGTGCACATGTATATTAGGCAATCATGATGTAACAATTAGCTGTTCTAATGGAACCTTATCTGTATTGCAGATATTATATCCGAGATCCATGAATGGATTATCGTGGAGTAGGACTGGTCTAAATGGAATTAAGCCCAAAGCATTTGTGCTTTGGCAGCCTTTAAGCCTAAATAACATAAGCTTTGAATTAACAAATAACCTGTACAAGCTTGATTTTTCCTTCAATAATATTTTGGAGCTTCATTCTCGGCAATTTGAAGCCCTTACCATCCTGGAAAGGTTAGATCTGTCCAACAATAATATCACTGAGGTAGGCCTACATCCGCTCTCCTTTGAAGGGCTCACCAACTTAAAGTGGTTATATCTGTCCAGCAATAATATTGCGGAGCTTCACCCTTTTCAGGGGCTTATAAATCTGAAAGGGTTAGTTTTAACAAAGAACAACATTATTGAGCTGCAACCTCAATTGTTTATAATGCTTACAAATCGAAGTGATTTATATCTGTCAGACAATAATATTACGGGGGTAGGCCTACAAATGTTAGAAAGGCTTACAAACCTGTCACATTTATTTCTATCTAATAATCATATCTTAGAGGTTCACCCAAAATTGTTCCAAGGGGTTACCAACCTGTGGTGGTTAGATCTATCCAATAATAATATTGTAGAGCTAGAACCACTGTTGTTCAAAGGATTAACCAGGCTATATAATTTAGATCTGTCAAACAATAATATTGTAAAGCTATACCCACAGCAGTTTGAAGGTCTCCACAACCTGGGGAATCTAGCGCTGTCTTACAATAATATTCAGGAGGTACACCAACAGGCTTTTGATGGGCTTGTTAACTGTCGGGGGTTATATCTATCCAACAATAATATTGTAAAGCTATACCCACAGCAGTTTGAAGGTCTTCCCAACCTGGGGTGGCTAGAGCTGACTAATAATAACATTCAGGAGGTACACCAACAGGCTTTTGATGGGCTTGTTAACTGTGGGGGGTTATTTCTATCCAACAATAATATTGTTAAGCTATACCCACAGCAGTTTAAAGATCTTCCCAACCTGTGGGGGATAGACCTGTCTAATAATAATATTCAGGAGGTACACCAACAGGCTTTTGATGGGCTTGTTAACTTTTTGCAGTTATATCTATCCTACAATAATATTGTGCAAGTACACCCGCATCAATTTAAACATTTAACCAACCTGTCTGCATTAGACCTATCCAAAAATGATATTGTGAACCTACCCCCGGAGTTGTTCGCAGGACTAACCAGCCTATCCCTGTTAAATCTATCCTACAATGATATTATGGCTTTACATCTACAGCAGTTCAAAGCTCTTGAAAATCTATCCTTCTTGGATCTATCCAACAATAATATTGCGGAAATACACGCGCAACAGTTCGAAACACTTACTTACCTGCAGCAATTGTATTGTTCCAACAATCACATTAATGCCATATATTCACAGGTACTACAGTCACTTAATGATCTTAAAATCATTGACTTTAGTACAAATAATCTGCAAATATTTGAATTGCCTACGTCAGAACAGTACCATCAACTAAAAAGCATTTTACTTTCTAACAATAAGTTGTCGAGCCTCCCGCGAAATCTAATTCAAAACGCTTCGAGATTGAAATATCTTGATATATCTGAAAACAAATTTGATCAATTTGATCTTAGGTTTTCGTTGTTGAATAATTCAATGACCCAACTTGATTTCATAGATTTGAGACACAACAAGCTACACGGGGTAAACTATGAGTCATTTAAAGATGTCCCCAATTCAACAGAGTTATTAGTTGAAAATGCTGCTACTTGTTGCTTTATAAAATCAGCAACATGCACAGCCGCAATACCAGCTTCACAATTTTTGACATGTGGCAGTTTGCTTTCAAATCCAATTCAAAGAATTACTATGTGGATACTGGGAATTTTTGCTGTTATCAGTAACGCTTGCACGCTGTATTATCGTTACACATACAGTGATAAAATTAACAAGGTTCAGCTTTTGTTGATCTCAAATCTGTCATTCTCTGATCTTTTAATGGGTATTTATATGCTAGTGATAGCCTCAGCAGATATCTATTATTCTAACCTTGGATATTTCCCCTCTGAAGCATGGAGATCAAGCATTACATGTAAGGTAGCCGGAACTCTATCCATCCTGTCAAGCATGGCTTCAGTATTCTTCGTCACTCTTTTAAGCATAGACAGATATATGTGTATTCGATATACTTTTAGCAGTAAGAGATTAGGCTCAACTTCAGCCAAGGTAGCCATAGCTGTACTCTGGGTAGTCTCAGTAATATTGAGTATCGTTTCAACCATTTTGTCTGGAACTTACCCGGATTTATACGACGTATCCGAGGTGTGTACTGGTCTCCCACTTTCAAGAGGTAATATCGTAAGGACTACATATTGGCAATATGATCTGGGAATTTACGATAGTAATTTCGAGCGTATTATATTAAACAATACTTTAGATATTGTAGTTGGCACTAAACCAGGCATGTATTTTGGTATTGCGATGTTTTCCATTGTCAATTTCATATGTATGTTGACAATTGCATTCGCCTATATCGGGATATTCATCACAGTGCGACAAGCAGCCAACAACGCCGGGCGAAATCCAAGTCAGAAGGAAGAACTCCGAATGGCTATCAAAATGGGCGTGATAATTATAACAGATATGATGTGCTGGCTGCCTATCATTATACTTTCAATATTTGTACAGAGTGGGAGTATTACAGTCAAACCTCATGTCTATACCTGGATTGTAACGTTTGTACTGCCCATAAATTCCGCCATGAATCCATTTCTTTATTCCTTGTCCTCAGTTATATATAGTTTCGTTGAGAAGAAACACACTGAAAGCAAACGTGATGCAAATAGTATGGCGTTAACTAAACGGTCGAGTTAAAACAACCCATTGCTCACTCTCAAGTCAAGTTATTCGCTGTCTATACTCTATTTATTCATCATGAGATAGTCACGTAACTGCGTATTCTACTAATAACTCTCGCGCCTACTTGAGGCGCTGGCGTATTCACACAAGCGTTGAAAGATGGACGACACATACGCGTGCGTAAAAGCTGCGCCTGTAAAGTTACGTCACTGTCCAGAGGAAGACAAATAGAGTATAGCAGTCTGTGTGAACATCAATCGTTCCCCATTTTTATTCGTTTTAAGGCTATATAATCTATAATGGATGACGCAATTATCATATTTCACGATAGATCCAGTTCTCAAAAGTGCAAAGCTCCACAACGTGAAGAGGTTTACCACAACGTTCATAAAAGCTGCGATTTTGTAAACAAAAATAAACCGACTACTGCACTGATGCGTGCAGTTTAATGCAGTTTTAGACAGTCATGGGACTCTCGAGTTATAGGCCTATCATGTGTATCGTCGCTGTTCATACAAATATTCGTAACTTCATCTGGCCCGTCAGCATGTATAAAGTAATGCTTCCTATGTTTAACCGTTGTACAGTCTGCTCTAAATGTTCAAGAGCCGGCCAAACACATCTATCTTCCCCTTGAAAGTGCTCTTGCCCCTGAACATGTATATAGCCGACACATCATATACAATTTTACTTTACTGGGGAAAAGGTTTTTTGGCTGTTTTCGAGCAATAATGCCAGAAAACGCATAGACGTGATCAAAAAATGTAAAATATTTAATATTTGAAGTGTGACATAGACAGTACTCAGCACATAAGTTATTGACATTGTTGGTTCATTGTACACAAAATGTAACATTTATGAATACAAATACTGATAAAAAATAACATCAAAATGGCGACTTATTGAGCCTCGATATTTACCCATTGATGCGTATTGGGCGCTCAAATATTAAGAGTTAAAGGTATACTATGTGATCTTTCCAGGGAACGCCCTCAACATCGAAAATAAAATTGAAAGCAGATTTTCTTGCAGATTTACATTTCTGATCATAAATCGTATATACATTCCGTTACAGGGCGATACGATTCTTAATTACTTCAAAATCATGGTTTTTGAGTGAAAATAAACTGTCGGGTTAACAAGACAGTTCATATTTTCACTCTAAATTCACTCTAAAACCATGATTTTGAGGTAATTAGGAATCGTATCGCTCTGTAACTTGGAATGTTTGTACGATTTATGATCAGAAATGTAAATCTGCAAGAAAATCTACTTTCTAAAAAAAATCATGAATAGAGGGCGCTCTCTGGAAAAGATCACATAATATGCCTTTAATAAAAATTCCATTAAAATGGAAAGGTGGCGGTCAAAAGGAAATTGCGACATAAGGCAAATAGAAAGAGCAAAAATAGCAACATTTGTAAATACGGCTTTTAGTTGCTAAAATTATGTGGCAGAAGAAGCAAGCGCATAGATGATAAGTGTGTAAGATTCTTGCATGGCATTACTAGAAAGCAATATAAATTACAGCCATTGTTTAGTGATAAACACGGTTTTGGCAGCATAAATACAAATAATAAACAAAATACTGAATCAAATAAACAAAGCAAAAAGATAAATAAATAAAAATTATTAAATAAATAAATGAATAATTATGCAAATAAGTAATAATATAAATAAATAAATAAATAAATAAATAAATAAATAAATAAATAAATAAATAAATAAATAAATAAATAAATATAGAAATAAATAGGTTTATAAGCCAATAAATATAGTTAACATTCAATTTAAGTTTTAAATATATGTCATATGTATTCAATTTATTTGATCAATACATAAATAAATGTAGAAATAAATAAATGAGTAATTTTAAATACATTTAAATAAATAGTTGAATAATTTTGTTAATAAATAATAATATAAATCGAAAATTGAATTTTAAATCGAAAATAAATGAATAAATAAACTAATGAATCAATACATAAATACACGCATATTAAAAGTTAAAATATTAAAAATTACTTTTAAAATAAAGAAATTAAAACAAATAAACATGAGAAAACATTAATAAATAAAACATGATTAAATAAATAAATGAATAATTATGTAAATAATTAATCATATAAAAAGTAAATATAGAAATATAGAAATGAATAAATTTTACATTCAATTAAAGTTTTAAATATGTCATATATATTCAATTTATTTGATTAGAATTATATTCAATTTAATATGGCCAATATTCTTTAGTAAAACTATGGTTGAAGTAGAATTCATTTGTTTATTATATAAAAATTCCATTGAAATGGAATGGGGGCGATCCAAGAGAAAGAATCATGTTTTTAACCATCTTCTGAAGCATCTGTTGCATATCAAAATACCAGGGATATGGTGTATGTATCATTCAAACCCCAAAATACCCAAATCAAAACACAGCAGTCTAAAAATAGTACAGGAAACTAATAAAGTTGATTTGTGTGCATGGAGGGGGGGGGGGGGGGGGGGGGGGTACCATCTGAAGTATAGGTGTATAATGACATCCACAATTCATTAAACAACCCCACAACAGTTGGGAGATTTCTCCTTAGTCAAACAAGATAAGTTATTATGTCTCTCTGTTGGGAGTCTAATAACATCTCTATGATTGAATCATCAAGGCTAAACAAAATGATATAGCTTTGACTCCATCACAGACTCCAGGACTGTTAAAATAAACTGCATAGGTACATGTAATTTACAAAGACTACAAAATAATTTAGACAATTTTCCATATACTAAAAATAAAATGGCAGCCTCCATGTATATGTAGAAAGACCTAAATGTGCAAAAATATCCAATTCTATGCTAAAAGGTTGGCGGGCTTTGGCCCGCCACCCAAAAAAGCCTCGTTAGACTTTTGGTGTACGATTTATTTCAACATAATTTCAATTCATAATTTTAATTATGGCAACGCCCTTGGTTTTGTAGACGCATTACTAGAATGCTATCAGTGATTTTTATTTAAAATACTTTAATTAAGATTGTTTTGTTCTGTATTTTAAGATCACAATAGGGATAGAGAAAAAATAACTTTCCTTACATTAATATTATCAATTTCTTTGTTAGTAGCTTGATTGTTGTTATATTTTATGTTTAGACAGTAATAAGTATATGTTTAACAGTTTTACAGTCTGTTCTAAACATGTTCAAGAGCCGGCCAAACACATCTATTAACACCTTGAAAGTGCTCTTGCCCCTGAACATGTATAAAGCCGACACATCATATGCAAATTTACTTTTTTTTGGTTTTTTGGCTGTTTTCGAGGAATATTGCCGGAAAACGAGATATGCGGAAAACGCATAGGCGTGATCACACAATGTAAAATATTTAATATTTGAAGTGTGACATAGACAGTGCTCAGCACATAAGTTATTGACATTGTTGGTTCATTGTACACAAAATGTAAAATTTATGAATACAAATACTGATAAAAAATAACATCAAAATGGCGACGTATTGAGTCTCGGTATTTACCCATTGATGCATATATAGGGCGCTCAAATATTAAGAGTTATAAAGCCTCGTTAGACTTTAGGTGTACGATTTATTTTAACATAATTTCAATTATGGCCACGACCTTGGTATTGTAGACGCATTACTAGAATGCTATCAGTGATTTTTTATTGTTTTGTTCTGTATTTTAAGATCACAATAGGGATAGAGAAAAAATAACTTGCATAACATTAAAGGGACATCAAGTGGTGTTGAAAATTTTAAATGTTTAAAAATTTACTTCAGAATCCAAGATGAACATTAAAAGTTGCCATTATTGTTGTTTCTACTTACAAAAACACAGCAAAACTTGATTAAAACAATATCATCGCTATTTATTGAAAAACGCCCTTCATGCAAATATGGTTCGCGTTATGTATCACGCGTACTGCAGGGGGATACTGTCGGACGTAAAATGCTCGTTGCGGCTCTACGAGCATTTTTGAATCGACGTTTTCTTGTACAAAGAGGGCTGATTTTTCTTAATCCTTATAGGTGTAAGTTCATACATGTAATACAATTATACAAATATACTAATCTCAGTTTTTATCATAATTGAGGGCGCAGCGACTAACACATCTCTTAGTGCCCCTTTAATAATATTAATTTCTTTGTTAGTAACTTGATTTTTTTGTTATATTTTATGTTATAATGGGATCCACTAAAGAAGACATGTTGTTTGAATCTTGGTAGCCAATGTGATGTAAAAATCGACGAAACTATACGAAAAGCACGATATGAAAAATAAATTACACATTCATATTTTAAAATTGGAATTTTTGTCTCGTGTCCTAAGTTATCTTTACATTTTCCGCCTAATCAAGCAGTTTCAACCCTTTGGTCCACTCTTACCAGTCAGATCCTTTAGGAATATCTCAAGATTGAGATTTCTCCATCTTAACTCTCTTTCCTCTGTCCCCAAATGAACAGGTGTAAGCCAGTTCATCCTGGGTGAACTGGCCAAAGTGGACCTTTGCCTTTAAGCTAGATTTGCTATAATATTAAAAGCGAACTAGCAATTCTTCCCGCCAAAGTGGATCATCGCCATTATGGTGGATGAAATACTTCGACGTACGTATGAGGATGACATATCAATGTGTGTTAATGGTTAATATTAGGCTTCTCTTGGTTTCGATTAGTCAACTTCGTATACCTTTTTTCCTTTTCTTTGTCACTTATAAACAACACTCTCTGGCTGTTTAGCTAAACCTACAAACTGTTGAGGGTGCCATTCTAGAGACTGCTATCAACCCGGTGATTCCCGGGTGAGATCAGAGGATAGGGAGCGGTCATACGTGAGTGATCCCTCTATCGGTACGCACACCACAGCGTCGCATGCCAGAGAGGGTTGTTAATAGAGGGACAAGGAAAAGATATGTGGCAAACGTACAGATAAAACCTGAGATTAGAATAGAGGGTATGCAATGAACCAACCGGAACGGTATCACAATTGATCGGGCAGCCATTATGGAGTATAGGCAGCGGTCATACGTGAGTGATACGTGAGTGATCCCTCTATCGGTACGCACACCACAGCGTCGCATGCCAGAGAGGGTTGTTAATAGAGGGACAAGGAAAATATATGTGGCAAACGTACAGATAAAACCTGAGACTAGAATAGAGGGTATGCAATGAACCAACCGGAACGGTATCACAATTGATCGGGCAGCCATTATGGAGTATAGGCTAGTCACGTATTCTGATTGACAATTAAATTTCCAGCTCCATGTGATCTGAACTGACCAAATCACATTGTTCCGTGGAATCCATCTTGGAGGCACAGTTCAAATGAGGACATAGTGACGTAGCATTGTATAGAGTATATTAAAAAATACTCCAATTCTGGAAAAAATCACAAAAGCTCTCAGATAACAAATAAGCACATCATTTTACTCGATCTAGAATGTCACCAAAAAAAATTGGCGTTCCGAAGAAGATTTTGAAAATGTTGTTACTTTTGACTGGCTTGACCGATTTTGATCCGGTAAAAAGTATGTCAATATATCGATTCGCACCAATACAGAAAAACTGACACGAGGGCAATCGTTGGCTAGCAAAGTCTTCTGCGCAGCCGTACAAAGTACGCAGTCAATTTACCAGTGAATCGATTTGGAATTTACCGCTGACATCGGAAAACCCCGATGACGCGAGTGACGTCATTTAATGAGCGGCGCCCTTCATGAATTAGCTCATTAGCATAATTTATGTTCGTGAAATGTATCATGCAGTTTGATAAGTGCTATGGCATAATAGTCTCAGGATAAAACTAAACTTTGGAAACTAGGCAATCTATGGATTTCCGAGTGCGATCACTATAAATACTTAGCGGTCCACATATCGTTGATATTCACGATAATTTCAACATGATTTACTATGGTAACATTCTTTGGAAATCCTTAGCGCTTCCCTCTATTAATAATGCATGCTCATTATGGACCTGTTATAGCAAGGCTGATATCAACAAAGTAGAGAACTTGCAGCTACAATTGGCAAGATATATCTTGAAGACAAAACGTAACACTCTTGGCGTAGCCATCTATGGCGACTTGGGGGGGGGGGGGGGTGGAACCCCATCGCATCCCTTCAAGATGTTCATAGAATTAAGTATCTTGCACGACTATCTAAATCTAGAGATGTACCGTTGGCCAAAATTTATATGTTAAATGCTCTAATGAATTTGAACTGCGACATGGACCATATCAGGTACAAATGGTTGTCGTCGATTAGAGATGCACTTCAGAATCACACATGAGACTTCCATATAGGCCTAGTTCTTCATCGAATTGTCGAATTGTTTGTTTAGTAGTGTCTGTATGGTATATGAGTTGCAATAATTTATTTATTCTGTTTAAGGTGTCGATGCCACGTAAAAAAGTTCAATTTAGCGCCCTGACATGGACTGACCTTTTTGGACGAATTCTGATCATGTTAATCAACCAGGAGTAGCACACAGTTTCAAATCAATTGAGTACGTACTGACCTTGTGGCCTTTCATAAACCGTAATAATAATTGGTTTTTATTTATTATTTCTGGCTTTTAAGACTCTATTCAGAAAAACATTAAAACAAAAATCCGTTATTATTAACACCAAATAGACATCTTAAAAACCAAACTATTATCCTTATTTTTCTTTTTTACTTCTGCACCCCTATTGACTATGATAAGTAAGAAAACGGTATTGAGCACTCTATTCATTGGCTAGTCGAACCAGAAATGGTTGTCAATAATAATTATTACGCTCCTGATTTATCAGTTGAGCACTCTCTGATTATCTTTTGATGTGTATTGACCTCTTTTGGAATATAATGTTGCTCTGACCACTGGTTTAAAACACCATTAATTGTGTATTCTCGTTATCATATGTGTGCCAAACCTGCGATCAGAGAAATATCTATTCGCCTGATGATTGGACAAAATGACCGTATGGGATTGTCCATGAAACTCAGAGTAGCGATAATATAGTAGGTAGGTAGGTAGGTAGGTAGGTAGGTAGGTAGGTAGTTAGGTAGTTAGGTAGGTAGGTAGGTAGGTAGGTAGGTAGGTAGGTAGGTAGGTAGGTAGGTAGGTAGGTAGGTAGGTAGGTATAATTTCAAGTACAATTTTATGTATAATTTCAAGTACAATTTCAAGTACAATTTAGTTTTTTAAGTTGTCCTTAAATGTGTTTTATAGTTGTGGTAATTTGAAGAAGATATAAGATCGAAAAAGAAGGGGGAAATCCACCCGACACAAATCTAAGAGATCCTTGCGCCCAGAACAGTGTTTGTCGTTGCCTTAACATATTTACACGCAGCTAGTTATTGGTTTTATCATACAAAACAGACTTAAACCTTTCCCTACTTTCAAGGTTTATCTCAAGGATTACTGAACCAATACTAGGCATGTTTGTACTTGTTTTTATTAATTTGTCATGGTGATTCCAAATATGTTAATCAAACTGAATAATGTTGACATCTTTGAAGCAGTTCGTGACATTTTGGAATGTCATCTGCAGTCGCCTGCCGCATGGAAAGTGTTGTAAGTGCACGTAACCTTGGGCTGGATTTATAAAGACAAACTAAAGTCGAATACAGTTAGGCTGTTATCAGATTACGTTCTTTTATTACGTTATCTATGTAATGAAGAATAAATATCATACATATTATTTACTATTGGAAGACATTAAATTATACATCAAACATTATAGTGATAATACAATTATTTTTTTCTGGTTTTGTTGTCCTCTCACTAAATCTATCAATTGATGTCACATGGTTTTACCAGTTTAAATTGAGTCTATATCTAGTGATGTATTTAAATGTTCCGGAACGGATATACGCTTGCTTAAAATAAGTGATAGACATAGTAGTGGTTTTTGAACTCAGCAACGTGTACTTATTTCCCATAACCGGCGGTGACTACTAAAACTGAACTGTTTACGTCTATATAAACTTTGGAAAAATTGTACTTTAGGTCCAAGATTCCGGACCGTACCAGTATCGGACGATACTGGAACACCCAGTATCGTTCGATACTGATACAAAGTCAGTGTTCTATTATCGGACGATACTGGGACATATAGAATGTAACAACGATACTGGAACACAATTATGTTTTGAGAATCTTCCGTCCATTCATTTACACAGAGCTTTGAACTCGAGTTAATCAAGTATTGGACTGTTTTTTTTAAATAAGATTTTTTTACTGTATCGGACAGTTTGGAATAAGAGCTTTTGATTGGTTCAATGTTTTTGCTGGATTGACCCATACATTTGAAGGGTTTGAAACTAATTTTTAGTTAAAACTTTTCATAACTGACGCTGGATAAATAATTGACATATTTGTGTATTTTCTATAAAGAAACAAAATATAATGATTAATATATATTTTAACAAGACAATAGAATGATAATTTTGTTATTTTTGGATGGAAAACATGTTGAAAAACTATCTTCTTTACTAGTCAATTAGCCCCTACCGTCACTATAATATAACCCCCTATTTAACTCAATGGAACAATCCAAATTAACATCCTGAACTGAAAACAGTAAACAACAAACAAGATGGCCGACACCTGTGGTACATTTTGTGTGGAGCTGAGGTTCCATCAGAATTACTCATGAAAAGAGTAAATACAATAAACATGGACAAGGTAAATTAATGCAAACAGTGTGAAATACTCCTTGGCTAAAAATGTTGTACTTTTGGTCTTTTTATAGTGGGTTTAAAACTAGGAGAATTTACTTTTCTTGGCCAATTTGGGCGACTGGGTTAGCTACAGGGGCCTTTCCCTTGGCCCCTGCACGCTCCCCCACTTTGAGGCTGCCATGCAAGGACTTGGTCGCCGGTTGCTCCAACAACATTCACGTTATAAGCAGCCTCTTTCCCAGACGGGCAAATTGCTAAGGTTAGTATTCATGTGTCCCTTCAGGATACATACTGGGTCCATCATTTAATTGTAGCTAGGCAATAAAAAATGTTAGCCATAAAGGGATAAGTGATGTTATTGCTATAGCACTAGTTAGTTCATTCCCCCGTCTATAACGGGGAACTACAGCGCCCTCACATAACAGGCGATAGGCAGTCTACATAACTTGTACGTGGCAAAAGGAATACTACGAATGTACTTCACTTGCGGGACTGCTGCGATCAGTCGATACTACAAAACAAAACAACTTTATCGGGTGGTGTTATATTGAGTTTCCCTCCCACCAACCACTTGGGAGGTAACAGCTTCTACAAGCATCCACCGGAAAGAGACTGCGGGCGACTGGGTTAGCTACAGGGGCCTTTCCCTTGGCCCCTGCACGCTCCCCCACTTTGAGGCTGCCATGCAAGGACTTGGTCGCCGGTTGCTCCAACAACATTCACGTTATAAGCAGCCTCTTTCCCAGACGGGCAAATTGCTAAGGTTAGTATTCATGTGTCCCTTCAGGATACATACTGGGTCCATCATTTAATTGTAGCTAGGCAATAAATCCTTTTTACTAGCTAGGCCGAAAAAGTAAAGCTTCTTATTTTTATTTCCGATTTTTGTGCTGGCCTTTATAAACCTAAATTCCCTCAATATTTCCATGATGTTTACACATTCCAATGAAAAAATCAAATAGCAATGATATAGTTAGTCATTTAAAACATATTTTGATAGCATTTTTACAGTTTTCTTGTTGAAATTCCAGACGAAAATACACCCTAAATAGGCCTAAGCTTATTTCTCATGTGTGCAGGCCTAGGACTAGGCTCACGATTTACCATTCAAAATGAACCAGTGTCTTATTTATAGATGCATTAGCGTTACTTTTGGGGTATATTGCAATGTAACACAGATGCAAAACTGCAACAGTCACCCCACTTTGAATTTAAAAGAGAGCCCTAGGTGATGATATGATGCTAGCGTGACCTAGGCCTACATGGCCTAGCCTATACTACATTTTGACAAATGGATGGCTATCCTATTTTATATAAATTAACAAGCATAGATGTCCCATCTTTAATTAGAGTCAGATTCTCAAAACATAATAATGTAAATATTGGATTCCTTTTTTCGAGCAATACAGTGAAAATTGGTTTCGCCTTGAAAAAAAATCGGACTCGCCTGCGGCTCGTCCAATTTTTTTTTCAAGGCTTAACCAATTTTCACTGTATCGCCCTCAAGTCATCCAATATTGTACCAGTATTGGACGATACTAGAACAAAGTCAGTGTCCCATATTCGGATGATACTGGGATAAAGCTTATGTTTTGGGGTTGCGGGGAACTCATTCACCAAACACAAGGAAATGGGAAAGCAATACCACAAGTTCAACAATTTGTTTCTTCATGAGACCAAAATAAGAAGTCTCAGGTTTCTTACCAATTTGTATGGCCTTTCCGGCCTCGGAACTTTATCACTATCATCAGCCGTTGTTGTTTGTGTTGAAGAAGCTCCGTTGACGTTTTTCCTGATCCAACAACACTAGCTGTTTTCTTCTTCAACGGCTCAAATTGGTGGGCGAACTTCCCTTTAACGGCTATTGCTCCTCTCACGACCAAACTGCTCTCCTCAACCTCCTCTTCCAACGCCAACAACCTCTCTGCCGATGGGCATACTCCTCCTCAAACTCCTCGCTCAAATTCAATTCTTGGTCCGCCATTATTATTTTGGATAATTTTTAGGTGAAAGCGCGCGATTTGCAGCGTACGTCAAAATTGGGCGCAATCACACTTGATGCGCCCAAAATACGTAATCAAAATGAAAAGTATTCTTCGAAAAATGCATGGAATAACACGCCCAAAAGTCGACTTATGTCAAAACACGAAGCCCAACACTTTTGTTAGCGTAAATGAAATAACAAATATGACATTTTAATACCAAAACCAGCTATTTCCAAATTCCTTTTCGTGGGACCTTTAACATATTTACACGCAGCTAGTTATTGGTTTTATCATACAAAACAGACTTAAACCTTTTCCTACTTTCAAGGTTTATCTCAAGGATTACTGAACCAATACTAGGCATGTTTGTACTTATTTTTATTCATTTTTCATGGTGATTCCAAATATGTTAATCAAACTGAATAATGTTGACATCTTTGAAGCAGTTCGTGACATTTTGGAATGTCATCTGCAGTCGCCTGCCGCATGGAAAGTGTTGTAAGTGCACGTAACCTTGGGTTGGATTTATAAAGACAAACTAATAAGTCGAATACAGTTAGGCTATTATCAGATTACGTTCTTTTATTACGTTATCTATGTAATGAAGAATAAATATCATACATATTATTTACTATTGGAAGACATAAAATTATACATCAAACATTATAGTGATAATACAATTATTTTTTTCTGGTTTTGTTGTCCTCTCACTAAATCTATCAATTGATGTCACATGGTTTTACCAGTTTAAATTGAGTCTATATCTAGTGATGTATTTAAATGTTCCGGAACGGATATACGCTTGCTTAAAATAAGTGATAGACATAGTAGTGGTTTTTGAACTCAGCAACGTGTACTTATTTCCCATAACCGGCGGTGACTACTAAAACTGAACTGTTTACGTCTATATAAACTTTGGAAAAATTGTACTTTAGGTCCAAGATTCCGGACCGTACCAGTATCGGACGATACTGGAACACCCAGTATCGTTCGATACTGGTACAAAGTCAGTGTTCTATTATCATAATACTAGATACTGGAACATAAAAACGTTCCAGTATCGCTCGCTACTGGAGCACAATTTGGTATTCCAGTATCGTTCAGTATTGGACGATACTAGAACAAAGTCAGTGTCCCATATTCGGATGATACTGGGATAAAGCTTATGTTTTGGGGTTGCGGGGAACTCATTCACCTAACACAAGGAAATGGGAAAGCAATACCACAAGTTCAACAATTTGTTTCTTCATGAGACCAAAATAAGAAGTCTCAGGTTTCTTACCAATTTGTATGGCCTTTCCGGCCTCGGAACTTTATCACTATCATCAGCCGTTGTTGTTTGTGTTGAAGAAGCTCCGTTGACGTTTTTCCTGATCCAACAACACTAGCTGTTTTCTTCTTCAACGGCTCAAATTGGTGGGCGAACTTCCCTTTTACGGCTATTGCTCCTCCCACGACCAAACTGCTCTCATTAACCTCCTCTTCCAACTCCAACAACCTCTCTGCCGATGGGCATACTCCTCCTCAAACTCCTCGCTCAAATTCAATTCTTGGTCCGCCATTATTATTTTGGATAATTTTTAGGTGAAAGCGCGCGATTTGCAGCGTACGTCAAAATTGGGCGCAATCACACTTGATGCGCCCAAAATGAAAAGTATTCTTCGAAAAATGCATGGAATAACACGCCCAAAAGTCGACTTATGTCAAAATACGAAGCCCACAACTTTTGTTAGCGTAAATGAAATAACAAATATGACATTTTAAGACCAAAACCAGCTATTTCCAAATTCCTTTTCGTGGGACCTTTAACATATTTACACGCAGCTAGTTATTAGTTTTATCATACAAAACAGACTTAAACCTTTTCCTACTTTCAAGGTTTATCTCGAGGATTACTGAACCAATACTAGGCATGTTTGTACTTATTTTTATTCATTTTTCATGGTGATTCCAAATATGTTAATCAAACTGAATAATGTTGACATCTTTGAAGCAGTTCGTGACATTTTGGAATGTCATCTGCAGTCGCCTGCCGCATGGAAAGTGTTGTAAGTGCACGTAACCTTGGGTTGGATTTATAAAGACAAACTAATAAGTCGAATACAGTTAGGCTATTATCAGATTACGTTCTTTTATTACGTTATCTATGTAATGAAGAATAAATATCATACATATTAGTTACTATTGGAAGACATAAAAGTATACATCAAACATTATAGTGATAATACAATTATTTTTTTCTGGTTTTATTGTTCTCTCACTAAATCTACCAATTGATGTCACATGGTTTTACCAATTTAAATTGAGTCTATATCTAGCGATGTATTTAAATGTTCCGGAACGGATATACGCTTGCTTAAAACAAGTGATAGACATAGTAGTGGTTTTGAATTCAGCAACGTGTACTCGTTTACCATAACCGGCGGCGACTACTAAAACTGAACTGTTTACGTCTATATAAACTTCGGACAAATATTGTACTTTAGGTCCAAGAATCTGGACTGTACCGAACGATACTGGAACACCCAGTATCGTTCGATACTGGTACAAAGTCAGTGTTCCAGTATCGACGATACTGGAACAGTAGAATCGTACCAGTATCGAACGATTCTGGCAACTTTTATGTTCCAGTATTGAACGATACTGGTATACCAGTATCTGGGACCTAAAGTACACTTTGTCCTAAACTTTTATAGATTCCGGTTAACACTACGTAATAGGTGTAATACATTTATCGTGTTCTTTATAAGAGTATTCACCTTTTCCACGGTTCCGCCATAAGCGTAGAGAGCCTCGAACTATACTGAATAGGACTGTTCCATAACATTATATAACTTTTTAGACTCTCTGCACAATATGACCATAGCCATGCAGTGAGACATGAAATGATGCAAAACTTTCATTCAATCTGATTCCAGTTCGATCCTCTACTCGCAAATGGCGAAATCATGCCAACAGCGAATTGACCTTTGTTTCTATTCTGAAAAAAAAAGATATTGGCTTAGTGAAACGTAACTATGAATAATAGGTTATACAAAGAGCTTTACTCATCGTAGACTCGCCGCCAAACAGAGGCCAATGCGAGAAATCAGTACTGTATTAAAATGTTTGAAAACAATACTTGGAGTCTCTTATCACCAATGCGTATGTTATTCTACGGTGAATGTGTTGTCGTGCTTGATAATCTGCACAAAATAGTACATACATGTACGACTAGAATACTAATACATTAATCCAAACAAAATAACAAGTTCATCTCAGAAGAAGCCTGAAAAAAGGCTATGCGAAATATGTGATTTCTGTTTTAAACATAAGACGGGCTCTGTGAAGCAAGACAATGAAGCTGATATGATACTTCACAATGGGAAATTAAAAATGTGAAGAAGCATAGTCCAATAAATCACTGAGTTTTTTACATTTTTGGGTTCAAATATTGTTTTAGTATTGGAGAAAAACCCATTCTATTCAGTCAAAACTTGGCTAACACCATAATTTTCAAAAGTTCAAGAAAACAAAAAGGAGACAAACTGTTTAAATATTTTATTTGGCCTTATATCAAACAATTTATTTTCATACGTTGATGTTCAAGTAAATTCGGTTACAATCAATCAGTAACTTGGACATGTTGGAAGATCTTTAGTTTTTCATTTACATATAAACTGCCATTACACTTTGCATGCACCGGGACAGGCGGAAACATCTGACCATGAAGGGCGCGCTTAAATGAAATGATCACTATAACATTGCTTTCTTTTACTTGATAAGGTGACGTGAAAAAGGAACAACCGCCTGTAAAAACAGGGTTTTTATCGTCGCATAAGCAGTATTCTTACATGGTATTATACCGGGTGGTTCAAAAAAAAGTTGACCCAAGTTCAAAGTAATTTTTCAACCACATTTAGAGTTTCAGATAACTTCTGTTTGCTTAGTCTTTATCAGCAGTAAGTTTTGAAATTATCCTTATAAGATGGTACATTTATCTTGGTTGGTTCTTCAGATATGGTTCATTACAGAAAGCATGCACAAAGCTGCCTTGGCCACGGGAGCGTCCTTTAGTAGAGATGGAATGCACAAAGTGGACTTACACACGATTGGTCACAAATTGTAAAAATAGGAGAAAAAGAAACAAGGACACATCTGAGACATCTGTCTGGTGCTTGACATTACCAACCTATACGTATCTACGTTTCTTTGTTGAATGTGAATGGCATACCGTAGAAAATCACCATATAGCACCTTTTTATCTCTGTTATACAGGGCGCCATCTCGCGATCAAAACGTCTTTTAAAAAGTTATTCTTAAAGGCACTTCCAAATCTCAAATATTTGCCCCGGGCAAAAGTCACATGACTCGCTGCATACCCGAGTTCCGCGTACACGTATCATATAAACCCCATAATGCAATGTTGATAGCTAGCGTACCGAAAGATTGGATACAAACAGCAAAATGTACGAACAAAATTCATGTCTAGAAATGTTTCGAAAAGTCATTCTATTCATTTGAATGAAACCACAGTTATAATCTGAAACAACATTAAATCATTTTTTGGTCGAGAACCCTATGTTAAATACATACAAAAAATAAAAATATAAAGCATTTTAACTTCCTATTTATAGGATAGTGTTCAACTGTCATTTGAATTTATGTCTGTCCTATTATTGTCAGTCAGTGCTCCGTTAGCGCAGTCGGTAGAGCTTCAGACTTATAATCTGAAGACCGTGGGTTCGAATCCCACAGAGAATGTTTTGTTTTTCCCGTTACTATTATATTTAGTAAATGTAGAGATTATTTTAATATCGTTCAATCATAATATTATTTTGATCCCAGATACTTTTCATTTTATTTAATAGAATGATTTTCATACAGATTTAATGAGGTTTTAATTTGAATGTAGTACTTCATGGGGTGCATGTACATGTGCATGTAGGTCTAACACAGGCTTAGCATTGCGATTATTGAATTATTGCAATACCCCGCCTATTATTACAACATGGTTATTCACGCAATAATCTGTAAGGCCAATTGTTATTGAAAGAAGCCAATCGTCGTTTACAATGGTTGAATCGATTTTTATTCCCTATCTGATCTGTTTGTAGCTAGCTGCAGTCAGATATTGAGAGAGTCTGATGTATACGAAGGGATTTTGCTTTCCCTTGAAAAGAGGATGTCGATCTCGTGCAATTCAATATGCCAAAATGTCAGCCTTATACAATGACAACATTAAGGCATTTAAATGTGGTTCAACGCCATGTGACTAGGGGGATTTTCAGTAAGGGGAGTAATAAAATATTAATCCATTATTTTTACATGCTAAAGTTATGTTTGCAGGGACGTTTCTGCTTGAAAATCCCTTTTTCTGAAGAAGATTTTGTTGTCATTACTGAAGAAATCAGGTATATTTTACGTGGCCCTGACCCCTGTCTGATTAAAAGCTTTAAATTAATAACCTTTCACGATCATCAATTTATTGCTCTTTACATTGAATCCAAACCTAGCTTGCAGCGACACCGTTTTCACATTTAAAATACAATTTAGAAACTGGGTTCAATTTGGCTAAAATTTCGTCGAATACTCAATAGTTCACCACTAGTTCATTATTATAGAGAACACATAGAAACGTCAGTAAGTAGTTATGGCCGAGCGGTTACGAATATGGACTAGTAATCGAATAGATAGATTCTCCCCTCCTCGGTTCGAATCCTGCTGAATACCGTTTGGTAGAAAAAACGATTTAGTCTCTGTGTGTTGGAAAATGGCGTATATTTTTACCGTAGGTGAATAAAGTCGTGGCCCTGACCCCTGTTCAAAATGTATTACAAATAAACATATTTTTGATCAAGTTTAATACGTTAGGAACATTTCTTGTGCATAAAGTTTTTGCTATGACGTCTAAAAATCATCAAAAATACGATGTTTACGATCGCATTGAAAATGCATCTTTATCGACTCAAAAATAGTAACAAAAATCGTGTTTTTTTATTAAATCGGAAATAACATGTTTCATAAATAGGACTTCCCCTTCAAAATGAGCCTAAGATTATCAAAATTGATGGAGGCAATCCTTCACAATCGCGAGTTGTAAATGACCCGATTTCTATTTGAAATCTCACTTTACTGGCGGGCCGGGGCGAACAAAATAGACGGTATTTTCATGCCTTGACTTCTGACTGCAACGAAGCTACAAACATGGCAAACAGATAATATGTTGGTACATGCACATGACCGTACAATCATGTAGGCCTAAACATGGGAAATCAGAATATCGATTCAATGACGAAACGATTGACTCTTTTCATAATGGCACAATTGGTCTTTCCCAGATTTAGTTGTGTAACAATGGGGCTAGGGTCTCAATAATTCAATTCACGCAACGCAACGCTGACCGTGAACAAGTAAATGTAGAACTGCATTCAAATGATTGAATTTAGACAATCATTCAAAATCAAATTAAAAGTATGTTGTCCGTGGATTCACAAATATTATGGGGAACGATAAGCAAACCCAACATAAAATTACTAAATTTAATATGATACTAACGAAGACAAAATAACATTCTCGGTGGGATTCGAACCCCCGGCCTTTCGATCATTAACCCAATGCTCTTCCGATTGAGCCAACGGCGCACTGTACTGTTGATACAACATAAATAGATTCAAATATCATTTGTGAACACTATTACTATCCCATAAATTGGAAGTTAATAATGCTTTAATTTATAGTTTTGTATGTTTTTAACATAGGGTTCTCGCTTAAAAATTGATTCGATGCTGCTTCAGATTGTAACTCTGGTTTCATTGACATAAATAGAATGACTGTTAGAAACATTTCAAAACACGGATTTCGTTCACATTTGATGTTTGTAACCACTCTTCGGTATTGCATCATGGGGCTTATATGATACGTGTACGCGGAACTCGGGTATGCAGCGAGTCATGTGACTTTTGCCCGGGGCAAATATTTGAGATTTGGAAGTGCCTTTAAGAATAACTTTTTAAAAGACGTTTTGATCGCGAGATGGCGCCCTGTATAACAGAGATAAAAAGGTGCTATATGGTGATTTTCTACGGTATAAGCATAGAGATTGGAATACTTTGTCAGGGCGGGCTTTTCAATTCTGAAACTAGATCATGCTGTTTTGTTTAAGACAAAAACGAAATAACGCTCCCGTGGACAAGTCAGTTTTGTACATGTTTTCTGTAATGAACCATATCTGAAGAACCAAACAAGCTAAACGTGCCATCTTTTCAGGATAATTTCAAAACTTACTGCTGATAAAGACTAAGCAAATAGAAATTATCTGAAACTCTAAATGTGGTTGAAAAATTCATCATTTTTTTTCAGCACTCAGTAATTTACTTGAGAATATTGAGGAAGTCTACACTGTAGTTGTCAATGTATTATGTCACACTTCATTAAACAGAATGACACAGCGTAGTGGTGAATTTGAAACATACTGATTGAGACCGCCCACATTCTCAAGCAAGTTTGCTGAAACAAGTGATTGGTATACGCATAATGAGGTATCGTTGAAGAGAGAGAGGAACACATCAGCTTTTCATTGATATGTAACACAATAATATATCGCATAAGTTTATTTGATTATTTACATTTCAGATACGATTCTACCATGAGTATTAACATATTCATGAAATCACCAATATTAAACCGATTGAAAAGCTAACATAATTCAAATGGTGTTAAAATCAGTTGAATGTTGATAATTCGTTCATGAAAATCTTACTCATAAGTAACAACTAATAATATACAGTATAATGTAAATAATGTATATATATTTACAAATTCACACTATAAAAACATGCATTATATTTACATGAGATTGGTACGAGTGTCACATTAGAACCCATTTTATAAATCATTCTGATATTAAATAATGATTTATGATTATCTCAAACCCTATGTGGTATAATCTTGACCGTTCACTTAATACACTCTCATAAAATACTGACCGCACCCTTAACATTTTATGTAAGACATGATATTCATCCAGGCGTTAACTCAGAGTGGGATCAGAGATGGATAAATGTGGACACAATAGGATGGATTCTGATGAACTATAGAGGGTATATTGATATGTAAATTCGGGATGGTTTAATTTTGACTATTGACTAGAGAGTCATAACAAACTTTAGTGGATGTATCAATGGCATGGTATATAATTATATAATTTCAAAACCTGGTGTAGAATTGTATCACCTGTTGAATTGTATAATTCCTCTCTTGGAAGTAGGGCTGGGTTAATTGAATCATTCCTCACTTTACCATCATTGAGTAGACATGTATATAGCATGTACTCCGTTTCTGCAGACATCATGGTTTGACTTGATATACATGGCGCAAGAATAATAACTTGTATAAGCCGGGATGCTGTGGCACAGAAAATAAATGTGATTTTGTTGTGCTAGCAAGGACATAATGTATTCAGTCTTGACATTGTACTTGGGGGTACAGTAACGTCGACCATACTTGTTGTTGGGAGAAACGGACCAACGCTTCTGATGTCTTCAGTGTGCAGACCTCACCCTTTGGAGATTTGTTTTTGAACGTGCTTTATAATTTGAGCGGACCATGTAAGTACTGTTTTGTATTATTAATTTTGTAGTAATTTATATATGAAATGTGTAATTTGTATGACTTGAGAAATTGAGACATTTTCATTTATAATCCAAAATAATTGTTCCGTACATGCAACAATATTTGATGATTAGAAGGAACAATTAAACGCAAGCTACAGAATGTAGGCAAGCATAATTTCACAAACTATGTTACCTGAGTTTTCAAATAGTAGATCCCAAATAGTTTCTACATTGATATTATAAAAATGATGAGCATGACGGATGTATATAATTTTGAAATATCAAAAAGTTTACCACGAAACTTATTATTTATGTATTCATCCAAGCAAGAATGCTTTAAAAATTAATCATTTGCACATGAGGAAAGATTATCACAACGTATTTTGGTAATCTTTCTATTTATTATAGTGCCACCTTTTTTGGTTCCGTACCAAGCTTTTCCGATACTACCTTTTGCGTTACAATTTACTTTGGGAAGGGATGGATCCTTCGGAAGAAAGAAAGAAAGGAAGAAAGAAAGAAAGGAAAGAAGAACTAGAGCTATAATTGTGGTCATACTTAGACCATCACGAACCTTTTTCGAAATGTAAACATGTTCTTAGCAATAAGATCTTTCATTATTTTGACCTCTTGTGACCCCTACTTGACCTTTAACCTGAGGTGTTGATGGACTTAATCCTAAAAATCCTTATGGTTTGACCTGATTTAGGTAGCAGTATACGGTGAAAATTTCAAAAGAAATTGTTGGAGCCCTTTTTAAATTATCGGCATTTTCTACTTGACACACATTTTACATGTAACTCTATGGAAAATGTGGCCGATGAGGGGGCTATTATAGTAAATAATAATATTCAAAGCTCTCAGAAATGGCACCAACAAATATTCTGAAATGTCTACAAAAGATGGCCAGTATATTCAGGTACTTGAATCAGTTAAAACCAGAACCGGGCCAGCAAGTTACGGTGTTCTCAGAATAAATCGGACAAATTATGTGGGATCAAACAGCCATGCCCTAGTAATCTCACGTCAAATGACTTCCACATTTTAAACGCTGAACACAAAATATACCCCCAAAAATAATGAAAGCATTGAGGGGTAGACAAGTGTCTGTCTAGTAGTTCTTTGCTTCTTTGCAATTTACCCGCTGTCATCCGATTAAACAGCAATATAAACAGTTTCCAAAAGGACTTAAAACCCACTTATTCAAAGTGACTTTTACTCAAAAATCAAGTTTCCATTTTTTAATGTTATTATTATATAGAAGGGACGCAAGTTAGCCGAATAACCGTTAAAATGTCGATTATAACCGAAATGAACTTCGCAATTTTGAGCCGCGCACTTTCGGTACTAACACCGCTGTCTAGTAGTTCTTTGCTTCTTTGCAATTTACCCGCTGTCATCCGATTAAACAGCAATATAAACAGTTTCAAAAAGGACTTAAAACCCACTTATTCAAAGTGACTTTTACTCAAAAATCAAGTTTCCATTTTTTAATGTTATTATTATATAGAAGGGACGCAAGTTAGCCGAATAACCGTTAAAATGTCGAGTTAAACTCCCACGGAATCTGAACTATCATTTTCAAGAATGATCTTTTTATTTAACAGAAATGATGTTTTTGCATCACTATGTGGCTCTAGAAACAGAATTGATGAAGCGTTTGAATCTTACGGATATACCTAGTTTTCCCTTGATAGCTTAGTTGGTAAAGCATTCGCTTGAAGAACGGGAGGTCCGGGATTCTAACCTGGCTACTCTCGTCAAAATCAATTTTGTTATTTTTTTTTGCTATAAATTATATTTGTTTATATTTAATTTGTTTATGATTGTTTGGTACATTTCTTTTTCATAAGTTAACAGATCCTCACCATTCTATAAATAATCCCAAAGCAATAGGCCTAACTCGGCATAGTGCTCGGGATCAACAACTAGTTGTATTGTATTTCCTGGTATTCTAAAAGACGCGACGGATACACGGTCCATGATGTGTCATTTTGAAGATGGTTTTCATGACAATGTTTTGCTGCATTTTCACCTGATTTGCCTGATTATGCGTAATGTGTCTTTTGAAACTAATATTTGAGTGGGTGAAGGAATAACCTGAGCACACTGATCGCACCCAACAGTCCAGGCAAATGACCAAATCTGGAAATGTGCTTTATCTGGAAATCGATTGCCTGATCTGGAAATCAATGCTTTGCATATGATGGTCTGATTCAAAAACTACGAATTTGATTATTACATAGATTTCAGCAATAATGTGTACTTTTGTAATTTAAAAATGAATTATACATAGCTACAAATTAATAAAATAGCAACAATAATTACCCAACGACAATTTATTCACTAATTAATGCTTAATTAATTTATTTAATAAATCAATTAATTCCTTTATTTTTAAAACGGCACGATCAATAATTAATCCGTGATTCAAATGGGATATTAAAGGAGATTACGAATTGTTACACTACCTTGTACTCAAAAAAAGATGTTGATATTGATACAGACTCTGCCAAATCATTTCTTGATAACGATAATATCCCTAAATTATCAAACGAGGACAGTAATAATTGTGAGGACGAGCTGACATATGATGAATGTTTTAAAATACTACACATGATGAAAAACGGCAAATCGCCGGGTTATGATGGCCTTACTGTGTGTTTCTACAAGCAATTTTGGCATATATTTGTTAAATTTTTAGTGAACAGTCTCAATGCAAGTTATACATCTGGTGAACTGAGCAGCTCACAAAAACAAGGAGTAATTACTCTCATTGTGAAAAAGGCCAAAGATAAACGTTGTATATCGAATTACAGACCAATAGCATTGCTAAATGTTGACCTCAAAATTGGGTCGAGAGCTATTGCGGACAGAATTGCCAAGGTAGCACCTGATCTGATTAGTTATAATCAATCAGCCTTTGTTTCCGGCAGATATATTGGGGATGCTGTTCGTACGGTGGCAGATACACTCTATTTCACTAAAGACAAAAACATGCCAGGTATTTTACTACATGTATGTATCGATTTTGAAAAGGCGTATGACTCGGTAGACCACGCTTTTATGCAAAAAGCCATCGCTGCATTCAATTTTGGGAGTTCAATTAAAAAATGGATTGGAACATTCTATAACGATGTTACCAGCTGTGTCATGAACAATATGGTATGTCTACAGGGTATTTTGGGATTAACTGCGGTCTTAGATAGGGCGATGCTCTCAGTTGCCAGCTCTTTAATCTGGTAATCGATTTGTTATGTATCCATCTCAACAATAACAGAGTGTTTTTATTAAGCAAACCGGCTTTTACCCGTCTTATAAAAAGCAGGATAAAAGCCGGTTGCTCGTGTGAGAGACGTGTTTTTATTGCAGTACGATAAACAAACTTGCCGGCTGCCGCTGACCTCATTATAATAAATGCCAGTGAAAGGTCGTAAGCAGGTCACTCGCGATGCATCGGCGCTGAGCTGGAACCGTGCGTGTTTATACTGACGAAAGACTGCTTTTCCTAACCGGTTTCAACCGCTATTATCCTTGGTTTCGAAGGATAAAAGGCATCTTAAATCCAGGAGAAAAAAACCGGTATGAGCGGGCAAATGCCGGTGGTGGTGTGTTTTTACTGGGGGATTTTAATCCGTTAGCAGTCATATGCCTGCTTTTTTTCTTCAGTAAAAACACGCTGTAAGAGTAGCATTAAAGGTATTCAAGTTAACCCAACCACACAGGTGAAAATAAGTGGGTATGCGGATGAACTTAATATGTTTGTTAAAGATGTTGACTCAGCCAAATCTGTTATGAATTCTTTAAATGAGTTCAGTAAATGTTCAAACTTAAAGGTAAATAATAACAAAACGGAAGCGATGTGGATCGGTAGTGTGAGAAATAGTGCTGAGAGGCCCCTTGATGTTGTCTGAACCAAAACAGTGAAGATTCTAGGGATACATTTTCATATGACGAGAAAGCTATGATGAATCTCAATTACGAGCATAGAATTGCGGCATTAATAAACTTGCTCAACATGTGGAAGCAGCGCGATTTATCCGTTCTTGGTAAAATCACCGTTATAAAAACATTTGGTCTGGCTGGTTTCCTATACACTTCAGCCATGATCGGCATGCCTATGTCGGTGGTTCAAAAAAGTGTCAATAAGATCCTCTATCAATTTCTATGGACAGGTCCAGACAGGGTCAAAAAGGTCTGTGCTATGTAATGATCTTGACGAGGGGGTGTTAAGATGGTTGATTTAAAAATGAAAGTCGATGCTCAGGCTGTAATGTGGTTAAAGAGGTTGGTAATGCCAAATCCTTCAGGATGGAAACACATCCTTCTTACTTACCTTAAGAGTACTGGTGGAAAAAACATTCTGGACTGCAATGACTTGCCAAATAATATACCGCCTTTCTACTTAAATGCACTAAGGCTCTGGGCAGAGATCAAATATGTAAAACCAAAGAGCGGCATCGAGGCGTGCAAACAGATAATGTGGAATAATCAATTCATTTTGATTGATAAAAAGTCTGTTTATTATTCTAAATTTGCAGAGGCAGGGTTTCACACATTATACGACTTTATTGATGGTAATGGCAACTTTAAGGTTTTTGATGAACTGGGCATTGCTGGTCTAAATAAAATGTTGATTATATAAGATGGCGTGGTCTTCTTAATGCTATTCCAATGGAATGGCGGAGATGGATCCGTAATGATCACAACGTGCCTGATAATATTATAGTCACAGGCCTAAATTTGTTACAAGAGTTCACTCCAATTTTAAAAATCAAGTCACGTGACCTGTATCTGTTGTATACCAAGACAAGGGAAACAATACCAGTCTGTCAATACTATCTTAAAAACAAGTATGATATTTTAGATAGTGTAAAGAAATCTTTATTATCCCATACAAAACTACCTTGGACTCTAAACTAAGGTGGTTTCAATACAAAATCACACATAATATATTGCCTACCAATTCATGGCTTTTAAAGGTGAAAATTGTTAATGATGATAATTGTAACCTTTGTAACCAGAGTGAAGAGACCATCCACCATCTTTTCAATAATTGTAATGTTACAAATTCTTTCTGGAACGAGCTGCAAGCTTTATTCAATTTTATACCAACATTATCTATGTTTAACAAATTATACGGTGTATATGACAAAAAGATTCCCCACCGCATTACTATCAATCAGATATTTCTCATCGCCAGAAGACACATATATATATATATATATTTGGCGATGTCAAAAGTCAAATACATCCATCCATGCCTTTAAAAATATGATTAAAGATACGTTCAAACTAGAGTATGAGTGCGCACAAAGAAAGTCTAAACTTGATATTCACATGCAGAAATGAGATATACTCCCAAACCATCTACAGTAATACCATGTTTCTGCTACCGATGGATTTCACTATGTTTGTAGTCGCTATGTTGTACTCACATTTGGAAACATATTAGAGTGTTTGTATACCACCATGGTTCATATTTGGAAACTTTTTTTTATGTTTGTATCATCAAAGGCCGCATTTGGATACATATGATTATTTAGTGTATAATGCAATGGTATCACTCTGTATTTTTGTACTTTTCTGTATCTGTAAATGTCTTTCTGTGTTGCAAGTTTAAAAAATCAATAGAAAAAACCCAAAACGATTAATAACTAAACGCCACGGTGATTATTTAGAGAATTATCTTTTAAACATGAGTTACCAAGAATGAGTAGCCTAAGTCCTTAGTCCTTTTTTATAATAACCAATCCCTGGGCAGAAAACTGATCATTTCGTGAACTATTTAATTTCGCAAAAAATGCTAGTGCTTAAATTCGCGAAAATAATTACCCACAAAAATGGCAGTATATTTATCATATGTTTGTATGGTTTCGAATCGCAAAAATTAAGTATCCACAAAATTGAAGCACGTTGGCAACTCACAAAAATAACTTCCTGCAAAATTAATTTATCATTGCATTTCCAGATCTGGAAATATAACCCGATTTCCAGATTTGGTCATTTACCTGGACTGCTCAAACGGACTAACTATCGAGAGAGAGACATGGTCATCAGTGGTTGCAGAAGTGTACTGTCAAAGGTGCTAAATTTTGATCACCACATTTGGGCTTCAAATGATGCGGCAAAAACGAATTAAACACTATTACTATTTCAAACATGAAGGATATCAAACAACTCATTATTATAATGTGCCACTGTATTGATGGATTCTTTACGACGTTGTAAAATAAGGGATTTAGGGACGTTTTTATCTGAAATTGGCAACGATTTCTTCCAGTTCATGTCAGTTTATACGCCGATGTAGTACCATGAAATCTCACATGTCGGGACGTTAGTGACTGAATATATTGATTCGATAAAATAGTATGAAGTAAAATAGATGTGTGCTTCATTGTAGGTTAGTGGGAAAACGATCAACGGTCTCCTTTTGTATATATTTCGTCCTAATTAAGTGTTAGTTATTTATAAGTAGGAAATCGAATACATTCGAATTGTTCGTGTTTATGTTAGGACGCCTCGGACCTAATAATTTGGGGTCAATTCGAACTTGCGTCCCTACTATATAGCAGATGAAGATGCGTTTATTTTTGAGCGCCCATGAGAACAAGAGTGTAATGCCGCCCTCTAGAGTTATGTTGGTGAAATGGAAATAATGCTACAGAGGGCCATATTAAGTGTTTTGTCATTCACAACGGCCATCATCTTAAAGGAAATCAGTACCGATAATCAAATGAAAGGCTAATAAAAATGCATATAATATTATAAAGACCACATCCGTGGTGTGAAGAAGTGTATGTAATTGCCCATCCCTAATAGTTGACAGAGTGGTGCCGGCACGCGACAAGGGTGTGACACACGGCTCTTGGCCAATTAGAAGGCTGAAACTACATGCGGCCCACCATGGCCGTTGGTAGCAGAATTCGGCCTCTTTTTCGCACGTTTGTTTTGGAACGACGTTTGTGAAAACTTACATAGAATTAATTATCACAATCTTCCGTTTGTATGATAAGTAATTGAGCAGTGAACACATAAAACGACCGGGGAAGAACATATAAACACCCCAGTTGACCAAAACAGAGATTTCTGTTACTTACCGCAATGCAAGGTACATTTAGGCAAATAAGCTAAAGTTAAACGATGTGTCTAAAGTCTAAGTTGAACGCGTGCTTATACTGAAACCGCGTTTAAATACGTACGAGAATACGGCCCATTATCCAGTGGCGTAGCTAGGATTTTTTTCAGGGGGGGGGCAAGATTTTTAAATTTTGCGTAAAAGGTTGGCAAAAAAAAAATTATAGTCACTTACCTCGTGAATTTCACGTAAGTGGGGTGGGGGGGGGGGGGGGGGGGGGGTGATGTCAAACAATTTCGCACAGTCCCAAAAAAATCGAACAGTCAAAAAGAATCGCACAGTAAATGTACTACATGTACAATTTTTCCTTCTATTTGGCTATCGTTTCTCTTCTCTTTCTCCCTCTCCTTCCCCTTCTTTTTCTCTTTTCTCCCCTTCTTCTCGTCCCCATTTTCCCGCTTCTCCGTCCCCATTTAGGTGTCCCCCCCCCCCCCGCTGGCCACGCTACTGCCATTATCATGATATAAATGACTCAAAATTCATATTCCCTCATTGTGCCTCATTAACTTGTGTTAGATCACATATTATGGTGAAACTAATAACCGCGTGGAAAGTGTTAACATCATACGCCAAGATCTCGCTAGCAAAAAAAAGAAAAAGAATGGGGGAAAAATGAGAGAAAAAAAGAAAGATATTTTGTTTTGTTTTGTTTATTTACACGGTCGGTCCGTACGCTGACATACTCTTGGATTCTGAAGAGACCAGGCTCAGGCAAACTGCCCGGGCTTGGCTTAAAAGGAATAAAAGCATGCTGGCTGAAAAACTTGAACACAAGAATTATATTAATAGTCTGAACATAATAAAGTAAAAGTTCACAATTTTGCTATCAGCACTTCGGACATAAGACAAGAATAGTCTTGATCCAATTTTAAAACATTTTACAGGAATGCGGGCTCTTTCACTAAACATAAGATAAGCAGCATGGACTATGTCATAATCTGACACTTTTTCTAAAAAAATATTCTTTTAAGTTAAATCGTTGTGGCATATAATAAGAACGTCGTGAGTAAATAAAAATTTCATACAATATTTTGTCATACATATTGGAATTTATTATGAAAATCAGCAAACGACCGACCCTACACATACACGCGTATTCCATAGAACGCAGAATAGATTTGTGTCGTCGTTGCCTTTACCATTAGAGAAAAGGAGGAGTGGCTTATATCACATCATTTATTTTTCCCCCTCACGACTGATGATGATAAAACATACATCCATTGCAATCACGATATAATTATATCATGACAGAAGCATGTCATTGACATTGCTACAATTGGATCGGTAAAGCTTGCTTGTAGTATCTCAATCCACCTTGCGTTTCATTGGCACTACCCTTTACCTTGACGCCAACCATCTGGCCCAAAGCGACGGTCGACCACCTGTTTTTTTGTTTGATGATCGCGGAGATTCGGCAATCTTTCTTTACGATTTGGAGAATCATTCATTGGATGATATTTGGCCCAATAACTGGGCAGATTTGGATGAAAGCTGTATGCGGCGGCTAACAATAGGAGGCAAGCTATCGGTAAGTTATCTGTATAACTTTTGATTGGGGTTTTGTTCCTTTCTCCTGAACATGAATGTAGCTGCGTTGGGGACAAAGCCGCTATTCTTCGCGTCACAAAAAGTTATTACTTATGAAAATTAAACCTCGAGTCACAAGACAAGTCAGTCAAGTCACTTCAATGTGTTTTTCAATGGGATCAAGTCATTCCATTTTGGGCAAGTCATTTGGCAAAATGTGAAGTCACAAGTAAAAATGTCACAACGCTACAATGTCGTAATCTGTTATACATGTAGATATAGATACACTGATTTGCATCTCTCTTTAAGTCCCCAAAAGACCACATATTCACACATTGGTAGATACGACATCGTTTTGATATCTGTAGTAAATAGTTTGTTTCTCGTAGGCAAACTAGGCATTTTTGTAGCAATATTAGCCGCATTTTATTTGTTTGTTATGGGGTGGGTTTTTAATGTGTGTTTTTTCAGTTGAAGTTCCTGGAAAAAATCTTAAATGCTATTTTAACGCGCTTAATTAGTTCCAGTGAGTACTTTTGGTAGAGTGACTGTTATATTATAGTCTGGATAGCTGCTGCCGGGGGGGGGGGGGGGGGGGGGGTTCACATTGATATGGTATACGTATCACAGACCAAAGCGCCCAATTTGCATAAAATGGGTATATTTTGAGGATTTTCTTTTGTATAAAGCGCCCAATATGTGCAAAATTGGGTGCTTTTCTAACAAAATTGGTATATTGATGGGTGGGAAATTTGCCAGAAAATAAGTATAGAGAAAGTCAAATTTTGGAAGTCCGGCAGGCACATCCACGCAGGCGTACGATTTTGGCAAAAGTACCCCCCCCCCCCCCACCCCTCCCCCCGGGAGCTGCACCAATTTGGACATCTATACGAAAAGAAAGTAATTATCACAATCCTACAATTACCGATAACAATAAAAGATTAGTTGTACTCCCTGAACTAATCATTTTTACTAAAATTTCTTAATACAGCATGTCATTAACCAATACATGTTTTCAGTGATACCTAATGATGATTTACATTTAAATCTTCTATACGAATATCTTTTTAAAAAATCAATATAAAAAATGGAGGTAAATCCACTTATGTGATGTAAAGCTGGTTTTTAGATGATCATTTGACAAACATTATACGGAGATCTGCCATGTTATCATGGGAAGCTCGCAACAAACAGCGGATTTGCGTATTCGGCAAATTCATCCAGTGGCCGCAATGATGAGAATCACGTGGTGGGCGAACCTGCCCCGAGGGTGTACACTCTCCTTGCTCTCCCCTACACATTGCACTGTGTATAGTCTCAAAATCTATGATGGAAAATAACCGATCTTCAGCCCAACAATATTTTGTAGCGTTAGCAATATTATATACATTGTGTGATATTATAGTTAACATCACAGAATACGTTATATCGAGAGGGATCTATACGTGTCTTACATGGTCTTTACAGAGTATAAAATATTGGAGTTACGGAAAATGTTTTTCACAAGAGCCACCCATAATATAAGTGATTAGTAATTTATTTTCGGCTACAACATTGCTCTAATTGGCTCGCAACCCAACCCCTAACATGTCGTAATGTACGTTAACCGTTTTGTATAAAGCCAGGTACTTATAATGTTACGTCCTATAAACGAAACATTGTCTTCTTATCAATTGTAGCCTCTAGCTATATAAGGCCACGACAAAAACAATGTGCTATGGACAAACGGATCTCTCAGGTAGGGTCGGTCGGTCGGTTTTTTAGCAACATTTCAGGAATTAAATTTCAAACAAATTCTAAATTTTCAAGGGAGTATATTTTGTCAAAACACATTTAAAACAATTCCTAAGAATTTCCATTTTTTTAAAAAGATTAAAAAAGAATCGAAAAAAAAATCCCCAGCATTTTCCAAACATTTTAATATCGTTTTTTAATTCGAAAAAATGGGTCGTCGGGCCAATAGAATAGGTTTTTATTTTGTGGCCTAAAAGATGTTTATTTCAGCCTTTTAATGTAGGATTTCAAAATGATTCATACTTTATCACTGATTTTCTGTTTTGCTTGTCTTTCATAGAGGTATTTGTTTCTTTTATTTGTTTTGAGGTATTTCTAATTGCCAATTAATTAAACATCATGACTTTGATGACAATTTTGAGAATTAAAGCTGGATTCATGTTACGTCACTTGAAAAATTAATGACATGTGTCATCTATGCTTTCCACGCGGCAGGCGTCTGCAGACGCCATTCCATAATGTCACAAAATGTTTCAAAAATGTCTCCCCTCCATTGACAAAAGGATTTTTAAAAAAGGAGAAGAAGAAGGAGGAAGAGAAGGAGGAGGAAGAGGAGCAAGGGTACGGAGCAAATGGGGGGGGGGGGGGGGGGGGGGTAACAGGGTCACGTCCCC
>CM069449.1:42507795-42613494 GCA_035610835.1 Ophiura sarsii | reverse complement strand
CATCTCTCTGGTTCAATAATCCAACAAACTAAGTTCAATAATCTAAATTTGTATAGAGTGTAAAAGAAATTAACTAATCCGTAACTGATAAGGCTCAATAATATGATTAATTAAAGGGGATCTTACATCCGAATATTGCAAATTTGTATAGTCTGAAAGATGAAGAATTGATCCTTCAAACACACGAACAAGTTTTTTATAATCCATTGTCAGATGAAAATCTTACCATTTTCAATAAGTTTTCCAGATCGACAAATAACAAACCCATGAGATTCAGACTAAAGAGCATTTTGTTATGATTCGGAATAAAGAACCTCATTTCAAATTCATATACTACAGAACCTGGTTTAATATTTTAATTGCAGACCCTTTCTTAATAATTGAAATTTAAACATAATCATAATATTTCGACTTTTTTCAGATGATATATTCTTCAGATTATTGAACATTAGGCCTAATTACGTAAATACTATAAAAACTTATTTTTTCGTAATATAGAACCCTTCGACTATAATACAACCGTGACTCTCCGAACATATCACCAAAATGGTCCTCACTTCATTGCAAGGAATTTTACTTGATACTGTGTTTTTCCTTTTACAAGAAAATTTTTATTATGTATATAGGATTTTCTAATGATTTATATTTTACCACTGATTTTCTGTTTTTTTGTCTCTCTTCAGGTATGCTCGTTGATTCCAAATAATGGTTATGAAATTCAATAATTTTGAAATTTTGAAACATTTTGTGTAATTTTGGAATTGTCGTCTGCAGACGACTGCCGCGTGAAAAGTGTTAAATTAATCATTTGAAGACAACACGACTCAATCTTGATTTGGAGACAATTCGGAGGAGCGAGCGACATTCATGTAGGAGACAAATTCATCGAGCCATCTTAATTGAGAGAGAATTCGGAGAGCGATCATTATTGGGAGACTCGGTACCTTCTCTTTATTGGGATATAGACACGCCCATGAACATTCCGCTACTTGGCCATGTTGGCTGTGAATAATGTTATACCTATACTCATTTGAAGTCAATTCGACCAGACAATTCGGAGGCGCGAGCGATATTAGTTTGAAGACAATCTGGCAGCGATCATAATTTAGATAAAACATTCATTGAGTTATCTTTATCTGGAGACTTTTAAGACTATCGATGAGTCATCGTTATCTGGGATCAAGTCACCATTTGGTAAGCAATTCGGCTACATATCTTCCTTTGGTGGATACAATCGTCCACAATAACTGTGTGAACAATTCGGCTAGATATCTTTCTTTGGGACAAATCGGCTAGCTATTGTTAATTGGAGACAATCAGTTACTTAAATCCAGTCGGCTACAATTATTAGGAGATGATTCAGTGACCGATCTTAACTTGAGAAATGTGAGAGCAGTTCGGCGCCCTTACTTTTGAGACAACTTGACCAGCGATCTTATTTTGGAGACAATTCTGCTAATTCTGCTAACTATTATCAGATTATGATCTGAAGACAATTCAGCTAGTTACAAAATTCAGAGTCAATTCGGTTATATTCCTTGCTGGCTACCATTATTTGATACGATTCGGCGAGCAATCTTAGACTGAGAGCAGTTCGGTTACCAAGCTTTTGAGACAATTTTTACAAGCGATCTCATTTTTGAGACGACTCGGTGAATTGAAGTATTTGCTGTGACAATTAAGGGTAAGTTTCCATATTCTATATAATTATTTGTTTTCCAATTTTCAACCATTTTGAACATAGGTTATTTTAGGCTCGCTAGATGTATAAGCCCCCCCCCCCCCCCCCCCCCCCCCAATAATTCAGGTTCGTAATGTTATCAACCCCTAAATATGAATGATGAATGAATTGTTAGTGCATGAATGTTATCACACAGTTTTATAATAATATAATAATATACATTTGATAAAAGTACAATATAGAAAACAATACGTTGTCTTGAGCATGGACACAGTAGAATATTTCAAAACTTTCATCAGGATTGTAGAAGAATCATAGGTAATAATTGATTTGAGGTATTTACAATTGCTAATTAATTAAACTTTGATGACACTTTTGAGAATTAAAGCTGTATTTATGTTACGCCACTTAAAAACAAATTAATGACATGTGTCATCTATATACTTCCACGCAACTGCCGTCTGCAGACGACATTCCAAAATGTCATAAAATGTTTCAAAATGTCAACATTATGAATTTCATTACCTTATTTGGAATCACCATGAGAAATGCATTTAAATACATAAATAAATAGTACAAACATGCCAAGTATTGGTTCAGTCAAATCCTTGAGATAGACTTTGAAAATTGGGAAAAGTTTCTGAAAAATCTGTTTTGTATACTATTATGGTAAAACTAATAGACGCGTGGAAAGTGTTAATGGTTATTTCTATTCAGCATTTGCGGTTGATATTGTATGACTATGAGCTCATGAAATAGCTGTCAAATAGTGTGCGTTATCATGTATACAATTGCTATGCCTTACCCGTAGGCTTGATTAACGACGCCCAAGTCGTCTAAATTAGAATGACATTTGTGTGGATTTTTTGCAAGAAAATCACGGGATGTATGTATGGCTGTAACCATGGTAACTAACGAATGACACAGATGCAATATTCCTCAACATTAATTGATACACACTAGAAGTCTGAGAAGTCTGGATAATCAAGCGTGTTAATTTCAAAAAGGAATGAAGGAAAAAATCCGTCAAGTCACCTTGGTTTAATTAAAGCTCCTTTGAATGCATCTTTACATGTTTTGATTTGTAAGAAATGCGATACTAAATTGCGTAACAGGGAGGGTCACGAGGTGGAATAAAATAGTATGGTTCCTTAAAAGTATAAACAATGGGATAAAACTCTGGGGTAATGACGGGACACATTTAATTTCAGGTAGGAAAATAGTCCTATGCATTATATTTTAACTCAAAATGTATTCTTACCATTCGCGACAAATGTTCGTATAGCTACTTATGTGTTATTTCACCGGGTTCTGTCTGGTAGGCGCTACTTACTAGCGGGAGCCCGTTCAAAGAACGGGCGTCCCGCTAGTGTAAATATAATTTATCTAGCTATGTTGACTTCCCAAAAAGTATAATCGAGATGGCGAGATTATTATCTTGCCAAGCCGACTTAGTAAAAATAGTATACTAGTAAAGGGGCACTGAGAGAAGGCCTTATAGAACACAATTAAAGTGAGGGGGTATCGAGAAAAAGAATATACATAGCTCTTTATATTTTTTCTGTTAGGTTGAATATACTGCAACACATTGATAGCATTGCAACCATTTAAATCAGTTTTAACAGGCTTTTGTATGACAAAGTTTGTTTGAATCATGTTTGCTATCTACTGAAGATAGCATGCTTTTCAAAGGTGAAATAACGTGCACGCGGTAAAAGTTTGTCTTTATTTCTTGAACTTTCAATGCATTTTTAGCATGGATTGACCAGTTGTAATGATAGTAATGAATACATATTACAAATTAAGAATGTCTATATATCCTTTGTGTGTATACTGAGATGGAACGGGGGGGGGGGGGGGGGGATTGATACATTTAGTTGTATATGAAATTATGGGAATAGTTCAAATTAGAAGAACAAAATCCGGGGTTTATACCTGTCTGTAAGACCCCATGACAGTGGCTACCAGAGACACTTTATTTGCATAGAACTGGCAAATTCCTCCTTCTTTACACTCTTCTCAACCCTTAAATGAAGATCTTTGAAAAAATTCAAATCCTGGGTTAGGCCTAGGCCTACACGGTTAGCCACTCTGTAATGGAATTTCAAAAAGAAAAGATATGGTATGATGATCAGGGTTTACATAGTAGGCTAGATAACCCCTTTTCTCCCCTTCCCATTTATACAGTATATATATATCCCCTCCCACCCTCTCCTCCCCTCCCCTTCACCCGCTAGCTAGGCACTGGCTATTACACTGCACCCTTGACTGTGGGTCTGAAGATCATGATAATAACCCACGGCTATGACTAAACAGCTGGGTTTTTTCATCTTTGTTTACTTGGTGTATTCGGGGAAGGGGAGGGATGGGTTGTTATGGAAACAAATATTTGACCTCTATCTAATATGGGATCGTGTTATGGTGGACTTACATGAATAGGGAGACCTATTACTTTGTGCAGACATGGTATAATTCCAATGTTCTAAATTTTGAATTAATCTTGATTTGTAAAAAAGTAAGCTTATTGGAGAGTTGTCTGCATCCTCTGAAAGTTGTCTTACATACCCCTATCAGTCCTGTGTGTGAACTTGGTCACTGTTCGATCTATCTGTTAATAAGCTTAATTACAATTTTAAATCGGTGCAAATTGACTTTGAAAAGTAGTAAGTAAGTATACTAAACCTACGTTCTTACGCCGCTGAATAGCTTGAATTTGCTTGTGCTTTTTCTATACTAAATGTTCCTAAATCAATAGAAAACTTACATTAAATGGTAAATAGCCACAGAAATTTAGCGTATTAGCAATTTGAAAACTTTCTTTTAATCGGTTCGTATGACCATAGCAACCAGACAGCCTGTGAGATAGGCGTGGGCGATATGAAATCCCGATTTTCATAAATTGGACTGGATTTTCAGATATAGCTCTTTATATTTTTGAAATTATATTTTTTCTGTTAGGTTGAATATACTATACATACTATAAGGGGAGGGAGGGGTTGTTGTGGAAACAAATATTTGACCTAAGCAATTCTAACCAATAATTTGAAGTCTCTAAAATGACTATAAAATCATAAAGAATTGGTCAAAGAAGAAAATTTGCACTGATATTGTTTGATATTCTTCATTTAATAATCATCCGATCAAAAGTTTGGCCAACAACACCACTTTGAAGCATTTGTATATTTTCACTTAGAGGAGTGTCATCCCAACCAATTCAACAGGCCTTTCGTGGACTCTTCCATTATTTATTTAGTGGTGTGAATCCTACAGCTTGCTAAATATGCTCATAATTGTAATTCTAATATGAAACGGAAAATTATAAAATTACTAGTTTGTAAGGATACACGCGGAGCGCATTGAAATTGCACCGTATACGCTTTGTTTTCATTCGTTGTTCACGCGGAACGGGTTAGCCGAGCTTCACTACGAGTGAATGGGTGATATAAAACTTGTTAACATGTTTTTATTCGTTTACTTATTAAAAGTATTTACAAAATTTTAAATTTCGATTTGTATTGTCGTGTATGAATTATAGTTCAATAAATGCGTATGTGTTGTTTCGACAGAAATTAGATAAATCAATGCTCGCGCGCTGATGTTGATGTGTGATTCAACAACTCCCCCATACCTCAAAGTATGTAGCAGAGTTAAACAACGCTGCTATATGCAACCAGTGCGCCGATCGATCCGCACCATGTGGATAATGTTTTCACCAGTGTGTGTTGTTTTTGGAATGATCTTGCCAACTGTTTTCATCGAGTTTTGAAACTGACAGGAACTGATTATTATGTTTAATAGTTTGGTCATTTCATTTTTATGTTTTTTGAAAATTGAATAAAATTGTATACAGTAGGACTTCATTAAAATCATGTTCTTATTTGCATTGTCTATTCATGCAATGGCGTTCAAATCCCTGGTTGTTGTTGAACGGAATTAAATCATGTTTCAGCGTATGTGCTTCACCAATCGACAACTTGCATTCTGAGCGGGCTGCGTGTTTATTTCACTCGGGCGTTGCCCTCCTGAGATAAAGCACGCAGACGCGTGAACACCGTTGTCGATTGGTAATGAACATACGCTGAAACAATGATTTAATCCCTTAAGCACGACCCCGCAGGTGAGTGCTATTGTGATCATATCAACATTTGGGCAAGTGCATTGATTTTTCTAATTCGTCGAGAACCAAACATACGCATATATTGACCTAATTCATACTCGACACTATACAAATCAAAATTCACAGTTTAATAATAATTTTGATCTATGTACGTAAAGACGAATAAAAACATGTTAACAAGTTTGCTAACACCCGCAGCGAAAATCGGCGAACACGCGATTCCTGAACAGCGAATCAAAACAAAGAGCGCGGTGCGCGAATTAGACACTTTCAATGCACTCCGCGTATTTAAGTTTCTTGCTTTCTGATTGGTTCGACACTACTAAGAGTGTATGAATAGGTATATACACGCGTTACGCGTATGTTTTGTACCTCGACAATTCACCGCACTTAGTCTTGTGCAAATGCCCAATACGGTCGTGCCATTATCAGATTATTCTCACATCAACATCAGCGCGCGTGTTAAGTAGAACACAAAGATAAACATGAAATTGAAAATAGAAAAAAATATCATCAGCCTGCTTCGATAATTGCCTAACTCATTGTTTCTAGTTTTTAGAAAGCAAAAAAATATGAAAAGTGAGTTAGGCAATTATCGAAGCAGACTGACAATATTTTGAATAGTGGCACCATGAATTTATAGTGCAGTAAATTCCAACAGGAGCAGTTGGATAGAATGAGGTTGGCGATAAACCATTAAGTGAAATGTGGCTTGTTATAGGTCTAATACCAGTTAATATGACCCATTTTAAACATTTTACATCATTATTACAATCTGCCTAACTCACAAGGCTGACTTAGGCAGAATTGAAATTGTGCATTTATCAACACTTTTGATTGGTCAATGACTTTGGCATTATTACAGCATGTGCATAATGTAATGAAGTCATGATTTATGCAAAAAGCTAAATTTCGCTGAAAATTGAGTTGGGCATTTATCGAAGTAGGCTGACGATACGGGAAAATTCACGACGAATATAATTAGCATAATGAGATATTCATGAGTTTTCTTTTTGCTTTCTTTTGCTTTCTTTAGGCACACTTTCCCGAGAAGACTATTGAGGGGATCAGACGAGTCCGGCGATTAAAGAAGTAGACATATCGGTTATAGCTTACAAGTAGATGGACATTACGGTATGCGCAAGAAATTATTAAGACTGTTATCGTCATGCGCAAAGAACGGTTAACATAAATTACAAGATTCTATTGCTTTGATCAATCATATAAACCATTTCAAATCGGGATAACAAATTTGGATTGTCAGACTGGTGCCCAGCGGTATTCAGTTCCTGCTTTATTACCATGACCGCATTTAATATAGATATTCGGAACCAACACTTTGGTAGGTCATTAAATCCGCTTTCGGAAATTTAAGCAGTGTAGTTAACTGAATTAAAGTATAATTGATACTATTCTATATTGGAGATCAAATTTAGCGTGTTTATGTCTATTTTGCTTAATCGAGACAGTTCCGTCATCTGTAGGTGCACCATTCACGCAACCGTATAATCATACCTAAGTAAGATCGAGGAAATACGCGGGATTTATAAATACTATTGGTTATTACATCACTGTATCACGAAGTTTGCCAAAAAAGACGTGTTTCTTGTCATTTATTTTAGATTAAGAACAATGACTAATATATTGTAGGGAGAAAACTGTTTCTTTTACTGATATTTCGTAATATTTCGTAAAATTTAACCTCGAGAAGTTAATAGAATTTTCTATATAGCTAGCTACGAAACAGCTACATTTTATTGTGTATACTTATAAGTGAATTTAGGAAAAGAAATACAATGTATCCTTTATATACAGTATTTCTATTTAGAATACTATCAACATTCGGATTTCCTGTTGTTTATGCTATTTATGACAAACCAATCAATTGCACCATTGGATGTGACGAATATGTAGGTTACCCTGTTTACAATGTAGGTTACCCTGTTTACGACAATGTAACTTTAATGTCCACACGATTCCAATGCCCAAATATGTGCACATGTATATTAGGCAATCATGATGTAACAATTAGCTGTTCCAATGGAACATCATCGGTATTGCAAGTGTTGTACCCGGTGAGCTCCGATGTAAAGTTATCATGGAGTAGCACCGGCCTAAGTGGAATAGATCCATACGCATTTGGACCCTCGCAGTCTTCAGGTCTTAAAAACACAAGCTCTGAATTAGCAAATAACCTGTACTGGCTTGATTTATCCATCAATAATATTGTGGAGCTTCATTCTCAGCAATTTGAAGCCATTACCATCCTGGAATGGTTAGATCTGTCCAACAATAATATCACTGATGTAGGCCTACATCCGCTCTCCTTTGAAGGGCTAACCAACTTGAAGTGGTTATATCTGTCGAGCAATAATATTGCGGAGTTTCACCCTTATCAATTTCAGGGTCTTAAAAATCTGAAAGCGTTGGATCTATCCAAGAATAACATTATTGAGCTGCAACCTCAATTGTTTGAAATGCTTACAAATCTAAGTGAATTAGATCTGTCCAACAATAATATCACTGATGTAGGCCGGCATCCGCTCTCCTTTGATGGGCTTGTTAACTGTTGGTGGTTATATCTATCCAACAATAATATAGTAGAGCTATACCCACAGCAGTTTGAAGGTCTCCCCTACCTGTGGACGCTAAAGCTGTCTAACAATAAAATTCAGGAGGTACACCAACAGGCTTTTGATGGGCTTGTTAACTGTAGGGGGTTGTATCTATCAAACAATAATATTATAAAACTATACCCACAGCAGTTCGAAGGTCTTCCCAACCTGTGGAGTCTAGAGCTGTCTAACAATAATATTCAGGAGGTACACCAACAGGCTTTTGATGGGATTGTTAAATGTACGGATTTAAATCTATCCAACAATAATATTATAAAGCTATACCCACAGCAGTTCGAAGGTCTTCACAACCTGTTGGAGCTAGAGCTGTCTAACAATAATATTCAGGAGGTTCACCAACAGGCTTTTGATGGGCTTGTTAACTGTAGGGTGTTATATATATCCAACAATAATATTATAAAACTATACCCACAGCAGTTCGAAGGTCTTCACAACCTGTTGGAGCTAGAGCTGTCTAACAATAATATTCAGGAGGTACATATTGTGGACCTACCCCCGCAGTTGTTCGCAGGACTAACCTGCCTAGAGTATTTAACTTTGTCCTACAATAATATTATGACTTTACATTCACAGCAGTTCAAAGACCTTGCTAATCTAACCATACTAGAGCTATCTTACAATAATATTGTGGACCTACCCCCGCAGTTGTTCGCAGGACTAACCTGCCTATATTATTTAACTTTGTCCTACAATAATATTATGACTTTACATTCACAGCAGTTCGAAGACCTTGCTAATCTAACCACACTAGATCTATCTTACAATAATATTGCGGAAATACACGCGCGTCAATTCGAAACACTTACTTACCTGCAGTTATTGTATTTGTCCAACAATCACATTAATGCCATATATTCCCAGGTACTACAGTCACTTAATTATCTTAAATTAATTGACCTTAGTAAAAATAATCTGCAAATATTTGAATTGCCTACGTCAGAACCGTACCATCATCTATTAAGCATTTTACTTTCTAAAAATAAGTTGTCGAGTTTCCCACGAGGTCAATTTCAAAACGTTTTGAGATTGAAATATCTTGATATATATGAAAACAAATTTGATCAATTTGACCTTACGTCGTATTTTGTGAATAATTCAATGACCCAACTTGATGTGGTAGATTTGAGACACAACCAGCTACACGGGGTAAACTATGAGTCATTTAAAGATGTTCCTAATTCAACAAAGATATTCTTTGAAAATACTGCTACTTGTTGCTTTTTAAAATCAGCAACATGCACAGCCACAATACCAGCTTCACAATTTTTTTACATGTGGCAGTTTGCTTTCAAATCCAATTCAGAAAATTACTATGTGGATACTGGGATTTTTTGCGGTTATAAGTAACGCTTGCACGCTGTATTATCGTTACACGCACAGTGACAAAATAAACAAAGTTCAGCTTTTGTTGATCTCAAATCTGTCAATCTCGGATCTTTTCATGGGAATTTACATGCTAGTGATAGCCTCAGCAGATATCTATTATTCTAACCTTGGATATTTCCCCTCTGAAGCATGGAGATCAAGCATTACATGTAAGGTAGCCGGAACTCTATCTATCCTGTCAAGCATGGCTTCAGTATTCTTCGTCACTCTTTTAAGCATAGACAGATTTATGGGTATTCGATATACTTTTAGCAGTAAGAGATTAGGCTCATCTTCAGCCAAGGTAGCCATAGCTGTACTCTGGTTAGTCTCAGTAATATTGAGTATCGTTTCAACCATTTTGTCTGAAGCTTACCCTGATTTATACGACGTATCCGAGGTGTGTACTGGTCTCCCACTTTCAAGAGGTAATATCTTAAGGACTACATATTGGCAATATGATCTGGGAATTTACGATCATAATTTCGAGCCTATTATATTCAACAATACTTTAGATATTGTAGTTGGCACTAAACCAGGCATGTATTTTGGTATTGCGATGTTTTCCATTGTCAATTTTATATGTATGTTGACAATTGCATTCGCCTATATCGGGATATTCATCACAGTGCGACAAGCAGCCAACAATGCCGGGCGAAATCCAAGTCAGAAGGAAGAACTCCGAATGGCTATCAAAATGGGCGTGATAATTATAACAGATATGATGTGCTGGCTGCCTATCATTATACTTTCAATATTTGTACAGAGTGGGAGTCTTACAGTCAAACCTCATGCCTATACCTGGATTGTAACGTTTGTACTGCCCATAAATTCTGCTATAAATCCATTTCTTTATTCCTTGTCCTCAGTTATATATAGTTTCGTTGAGAAGAAACACACTGAAAGCAAACGTGATGCAAATTGTATGGTTTTAAATAAACTGTCGAGTTAAAACAACTCATTGCTCACTCTCAAGTCAAGTAATTCGCTGTCTGTACTCTATTTATTCATCATGAGACAGTCACGTAACTGCGTATTCTACTAATAACTCTCGCGCGTACTCGAGGCGCTGGCGTATTCACACAAGCGTTGAAAGATAGACGACACATACGCGTGCGTAAAAGCAGCGCCTGTTAAGTTACGTCACTGTTCAGAGGAAGACAAATATAGTATAACAGTATGTGTGAACATAAATCTTTCCCCCTTTTTTATTCTAAATGAGGGGTCCCGCAACCCCATCATTGAACATAATTTGTTAGAAACATAATTATCGTGCCCAAATTGCGTAATCATATAGAACAAAACATCATACTTATCACAAAAACGAATAAAAGCTGCCATATCTCAACATGCAATATTTAAAATTCGCGGCGATCGAAAGGCCCAGTGTCGATGACGTCATGGTTATGGTGCTAAAATTTGCGCATGTGCATTGTATAACTATGACTTCATCGACACCGGGACTTTCGATTGCCGCGAATTTTAAAAATTGCATGTTGAGAGATGGCAGCTTTTATTTGTTTTTGGCATAAGTATAGTGTTTTGTTCTATATAATTATTTTTCTAACATATAATGCACAATGTTGTGCTTGCAGGACCCCTCCCTTAAGGCTACATAATCAATAATGGATGACGAAATTATCATATTTCACGATAGATCCAGTTCTCAAAAGTGCAAAGCACCACAACGTGAAGAAGTTTACCACAACCATAACATAAGCTGCACTTGTGTAAACAAAATTAAACCGACTGCTGATGCGTGCAGTTTAATACACGTACAGTTTAGACAGTCATGGAACTCTCGTACAACTGTATAGGCCTATCATGTATATCGTCGCTGTTCATTCAAATCTTCGTATCTTCATCTGGCCCGTCAGCATGAATAAAGTAATGCTTCCTATTTTTGATAGTCGTACAGTCTGCTTTAAAACATGTTCAAGGGCCAAACACAGTCTACACCTTGAAAGTGCTCTTGCCCCTAAACATGTATAAAGCAACACATCATTATGCATAACCGTTGGGCAGTTTTACTTTACTGGGAAAAAGGTTTTCGGCTGTTTTGAGCCATATTGCCGAAAACGCATAGGCGTGTTCACAAAATTTAAAATATTTTATATTTGAAGTGTGACATAGACAGTACTCAGCACATAAGTTTTTGACATTGTTGTGTTCAATGTACACAAAATGTCAATAACATCACAATAGCGACATATTGAGCCCCGGTATTTATCCATTGGTGCATATATAGGGCTCTCAGATATTAAGAGTTAAAGAAGCCTCGTTAGACTTTAGGTGTACGATTTATTTTAACATAATTTCAATTATGGCCACGCACAAGTGGTAGACTAGGGATATTAACTACAGCGCCTCCAAGTGACAGCATTTAACTATTGAACTAATCATCCATGACTGAATTTTCCAAATACCAGTAGGCCAATGATAAAATATTGTTTGGTTGTCCTCGACCTACCTATCTTATTTTCCGTCAGTTCTAAAACCTCGCAACCTTATTCATAGTCAAATTACTCGCTCATGCTTTACCGATGAACATAACCTATATTGTATTAGTGCAGTGGCCGCCGGATTTGACTACAGATAGACCAGTGTGCAATGAAGGTATTCACATGAGTTAAAACGGCGATTATTAGCCGTTGATGGGCAGAGTGTCGATTGGGAAATGTGTTGAAATTATTTTGTTGTTGTATTGGTTTATTTCTTTATTGACATCATTGTTCACCGGACTATGGTGAGCGTGTGAACCCACTAAAAGTGTTTTAGAGATGACTAAATATAAGGACTGACCGAGGACAACTAAATTATGTATATTTTGGGACTAACGGGTGTATTGATATCAATTTTCTAATATAGTGGAACCCAATAGTTAGCTTTAAACAATTGACATCAGAGCAAGCGACCATTGATGTTTAGCTGTGGTTCGATTCCTATTTGTTCAGCTGGTCGCCAGTTGGCGCTGCATTTGATGTCCCTTATATTCTTGCGGTGGCACTTGTGCACGCCCTTGGTGTATTGTAGACGGATTACTAAAATGCTATCAGTGATTTTTTATTTACAATTATTTAATTATGATCATTTTGTTCTGTATTTTAAGATCACAATAGGGATAGAGAAAAAAATAACTTGCATTACATTAATAATATCAATTTCTTAGTAAGTAACTTGATTGTTGTTATATTTTATGTTATAATGGGATCCACTTAAGAAAAATGTTTTTTGAATCGTGTAATACTTTATTGGTAGTAGCCAATGTGATGTAAAAATCGACGAAACTATACAAAAAGCACGATATGAAAAATAAATTACACATTCATAGTTTAGAATTGGATTTTTTGTCTCGTGTCTTAAGTTATCTTTAGATTTTCCACCTAATCAAGCAATTTAAACCCGTAGGTCCACTCTTACCAGCCAGGTCCTTTGGGAATATCTCAAGATTGAGATTTCCCCATCTTAACTCTATCTCATTTGTCACCAAATGAACAGGTGTAAGCCACCCCCTGGGTGAGGCCAGAGTGGACCTTTGCCTTTATACTAGATTTTATATAATATTAAAAGCGAACTAGCAATTATTCCCGCCAAAGTGGATCATCGCCATCTTGGTGGATGAAATACTTCGAGGTACGTATGCGGATGGATGACATATCAATGTGTGTTAATGGTTAATATTATGCTTTCCTTGGTTTCGATTAGTTCACTTCGTAGACCTTTCCCCTTTTCTTTGTCACTTATGAACAACACTCTCTGGCTGCTTAGCTAAACCTACAAACTGAGATCAAAGGATAGGGAGCGGTCATATGTGAGTGAACCCTTTATCGGTACGTACACCCCAGCGTCGCATTCCAGAGAGGGTTGTTTATAGAGTGACAAGGAAAAGATATGTGGCAAACGTACAGATAAAACTAAACTTTGGAAACTACAGTAGGCAATCTATCGATTTTCGAGTGCGATCACTATAAATACTTAGGGGTCCACATATAAAGAAATGTGTCTGATCACAGTCATCTCAATGAAGTTGTTAAGAAGGGCAATAGGTTGATCGCGTATATTAAATCGATCGTTGATAGTCACAATAATTTCAATATGATTTGCTATGGTAACATTCTTTGGAAATCCTTAGCGCTTCCCTCTATTAATTATGCATGCTCAGTATGGACCTGTTGTAGCAAGGCTGATATCAACAAAGTAGTAATCTTGCAGCTACAACTGGCAAGATATATCTTGAAGGCACCCCGTAATACTCCAGGCGTAGCCCTCTATGGCGACTTGGGGTGGAACCCCATCGCCTCCCTTCAAGATGTCCATAGAATTAAGTATCTTGCACGACTAGATATTCATACTATGCACCGTTGGTCAACACTTATGTTAAACGCTCTAATGAATCTAAACTGCGACATGGACCATATCAGGTACAAATGTCGTCGATTAGAGATACGCTTACGAGGTGCGACATGGAATACATTATCAATGACGCCCCCACAAGTCCATGCTGGGTTAACATATTTAAGGGCATTAATAAGATTGTCTGTCGTAATGTATGAAGTAATACTGTTAGGGAAAATCGTCTCTTAAAGACTATTTGCAGTTTAAAAAACCCGTTCAATTGGAAGACTATCTTTTAGACAAAACTGATTTCTTTGGTTGTAGTCAAAAATTTAAAGCGCGATCAAACACGCTTCCATTGGAACACAGAACACGCAAATGGTCTTCAAACATTAAGGATAATAATTGCATGCTTTGTAATTAAGACACTTCTTATTTACATGTAGATCACTATTAGTATCAATAATCTGGACTCAACATTGTATAGAATGCTCGGTTGTCCAATTAATATCCCCACGTCTTACAGACACACTAGAGATGCCCGTTCTGCATATCTTGACCAATTCTGCATATCATACCTTAAACGTGCGTGGGCTGTTAGATATAAGATCATGGACTCAAAGTGAGTTTATTGAGACTATTGTATACATGACTACTATTATATGTAATAATTATTAATGTTCTTGCGTCTTGTTAATTATTGTATGTATACATTATGAACGCACCTTTGGGTAGACGAGTACCACTGTTGTAAAATTGTTTGTTCAAATAAATAAATATATAACTAAATATACGAAGAATACTGTGTTTCGATAAGGATTGCTTGCTTCAATGTAATTCAACAAACCTGAAAATGTATCACACCATGTTCAATTTGTTTACACACACGGTGATGGATACACGATTGGGTCTTGAATGGACCGGACTCAACCAAATTGCTTGGGACAGGATTTAAAAAAAAAAAACCATTACATGTAGACTTACAAATATACATGGGATCGAGATACACAATCCCATGTTAATTTGTGTGACATATTATTATCTGTTTATCTAGATTAGATTTATTCCGTTATAGCACCCTCAACCATGGAGGAATACTACGGAGGGGTCACTCTAGAAGAAATCAAGGACAGTGGTCGACCGGCACGCCCTCTATAACACTGCGGTAGTTCTGCCTAAAGTTGGCGTTTTTAAATTACGTGCATAATTTATATTACTGTTATGGCTTAAGAATTGAAAACTTCAATGCAAGAGCTTGTTGAGAGGCTAAGCCGGGACGAAACTGTGTCCAAGCTCTGTGTAGCCATACTTGAATTGTCTGAGATTATGCCGGACAAAACTTAACCGGATTATCCTGAGATACGTTTGAGGGCGGTAGACACGATGTTTTTAACATAGTTATTGCCGACGTGTTTGAACCCGACTGTTTATTTTAACGTTATAAACGGTATTCAAATTGGGAACCAGGACGATGCAGGGGGTAAGTCTCATGCTGCCAAAAGTCAATGTCTTTCTCTACGTTGTTCTCGGCATTTAGCCGCTCCCGTCTGTCTTGCCTACATGTACCTCAACGGAATAAAGCGCAATGACACCAAAAATAGTTTAAGAATGTAGGATATCCAATACTGTTCATGTTTGATCCATCCTTAGTTTTACCTCTACGACCGCCAACCCCTGCAGTGTTTTGACATAAACTTATTGATGAATATCGTTTCAGAGCTGTGTTTTAATTTTAATGATGGCATTATGTACGTGGTCAGATTATAATTTGTCATACAAATTAACATGGGATACGTTTGTAGGTACTTATTTATGTATTGGGTGCCATTAATGAAATGAAAGTAAGACATGGATGGATGGAAGACAAGAATGAGGTAAAAGCTGCTCCCAACAAATCAGGGAACATTCTTGCTGTCAGCCTTGTGACATGAACAAATAATTGTATCGGCACGTTTCCGATTCTGTCTTAATAAAAGAGCTGCCTCAGTTTTTGAGCGTTTGATTTGGTTTACGAGCGAACACTAACGGTCGTGAAGCGTTGTTTATTCAATCAAGGTTCCATCGAATTTCTTTTTAGCATTTCGCATGTAAATTGAAAGATTGAAAATTCTTTCCTTCATAATAATATTAAAAACAAGTTAATATGACCACACTTTAAATGTACACACCTTGCTTTAAAGATTGAACATATTCCTTAAAAACAATTAATTTAACCTAGTATTTTAATTCAATATTTTTTATATTATATTTATATACTAGTTGAATATAATTATAACTACACAAAAGCGGTTGATGTCTTTAAAAGGGGTTGATTTTTTATAATCAATTGAATATATTTCAGTCTGATTCGGACCTTCCATCCATTTCGGACGCATGATCTCTTTGTGTGCGTTCGTCCGATGTGTCTGGGGAGTCCGAACCACACATGGCAGTGCTAGTAACTGCTTTCTCGCTCATTGTCATGTGCTTTTTAAAAATATTTTAATGGTTTTTGTCGATCTGCATTCTTATCATGTATTTTTGGTATTTTGTGATATTTTTTATGTAAAGCGCTTTGTGTTATTTGTAAGGCGCTATATAAACACGGTATTATTATTATTATTATTATTATTATTACATAAATTATATTTATACTTGATTAAGAAATTAATAACTTCATTAAACATTTTATCAATAGATAAAGTAATCAAATATAAATTAATTATTTAATCGTTCATTTTATTAATCAATCAATGCTTAATTGATTATGAATTATAACTGATACTTTAATATAACTATAACTTATTGATCAATTGATTAGTTGATTAATTAAAATAATGAATTACGTGTAATAATTAATTAACAACATTCATGAAAAAGATGAAAAAGATAGAAAGAAAATAAACAATTTAAATCAATTTCAATACTTATCACGTCTCTACGGAGCCCCCGAAGATTTGTTTTAGTAAAAGTATCTCGAGGTCTTTATATCACGAAATAATATCGCAAGATCTTTGTTCATTCCGATTTAATTTCCCCCCAAACATATTCCATGTCCATGCGGGAGCTCCGTACGTACGTCTCTGCCAATACAAAAGGGTGCATGTGTTCCCCGTCATTGTACTCATTGATTACTTAGTAATTGGCTATAATCAGCTAAAATAATTTAGCTGGTTTTCAAATGCCGTTTATTTTATTGCGTTTACTTTTCTCAATCTAAAAATATGTTTGATCAACAACGAGCATCCAACATTGGGGTTGTGCCACTCTAAGAAAAAGATGTGTCATGTTCATCTTTAAACAGTTTGTATTTGGAGTTTGTGTTTTCAAGTGCTTCAAAAAGTTCTTAATAACTTTTGGTATGCAATTTGTTTTGTCGAATTTGCTTGAGTCTACTCGTGATTGGTCGAGCATATCGTTGGATTGGAATGGAATGGACCTTTCATAAACCGTAATAATAATTGGTTTTTATTTATTATTTCTGGCTTTTAAGACCCTATTCAGAAAACATTAAAACAAAAATCCGTTATTATTTACACCAAATAGACATCTTAAAAACAAAACTATTATCATTATTTTTCTTCTTTACTTCTGACCCCTATTGACTGTGATAAATAAGAAAACGGTATTGAGCACTCTATTCATTGGCTAGTCTAACAAGAAATGGTTGTCAATACTAATCATTACGCTCCTGATTTATCAGTTGAGCACTCTCTGATTATCTTTTGATGTGTATTGATCTCTTTGGAATATAATGTTGCTCTGACCGCTGGTTTAAAACACTATTGATTGTGTATTCTCATTATCATATGTGTGCCAAACCTGCGATCAGAGAAACATATATTCGCCTGCTGATTGGACAAAATGACCGTATGGGATTGTCCATGAGACTCAGAGTAGCGATAATATTCCAGAAGTAGTATGTATTATGTAGGTAGGTAGATAGGTAGGTAATTAGTTAGGCAGTCAGGCAGGCAGGCAGGCAGGCAGGCAGGCAGGCAGGCAGGCAGGCAGGTATAATTTCAAGTACAATTAATTTCAAGTACAATTAATTTCAAGTACAATTATAGGTATAATTTCAAGTACAATTTTTGACAATTTATTTTTTTAAATTGTCCTTAAATGTGTTTTAAAGTTGTGGTTATTTAAAGAAGATATATGATCGATGAAGAAGGGGAAACCCACCCGACACAAATCTAAGCGATCCTTGCGCCCAGAACAGTGTTTGTCGTTGCCGTAACATATTTACACGCAGCTAGCTATTGGTTTTATCATACAAAACAGACTTAAACCTTTTCCTACTTTCAAGGTTTATCTCAAGGATTACTGAACCAATACTAGGCATGTTTGTAATTATTTTTATTCATTTTTCATGGTGATTCCAAATTTGTTAATCAAACTGAATAGTGTTGACATCTTTGAAGCAGTTCGTGAAATTTTGGAAGGTCATCGGCAGTCGCCTGCCGCATGGAAAGTGTTGTAAGTAACCTTGGGTTGGATTTATAAAGACAAAATAATAAGTCGAATACAGTTAGGTTACTAGTATAATCAGATTACGTTGTTTTATTATGTTATCTATGTAATGAAGATTAAATATCAAACATATTAATTACTATTGGAAGACATAAAAGTATACATCAAACATTATAGTGATAATACAATTTTTTTTCTTCTGGTTTTGTTGTCCTTTCACTAAATCTACCAATTAATGTCACATGGTTTTATCAGTTTAAATTGAGTATATATCTAGTGATGTATCTAAATGTTCCGGAATGGATATACGCTTGCTTAAAACAAGTGATAGGCATACAGTAGTAGTGGTTTTTGAATTCAGCAACGTGTACTCATTTCCCATAACCGGCGGCGACTCCTAAAACTGAACTGTTTACGTCTATATAAACTTTGGAAAAATTGTACTTTAGGTCCAAGATTCTGGACTGTACCAGTATCGGACGATACTGGAACACCCAGTATCGTTCGATACTGGTACAAAGTCAGTGTTCTATTATCGGACGATACTGGGACATATAGAATGTAACAGCGATACTGGAACACAATTATGTACCAGTATCGTTCGATACTGGGACAAACCACGCTGGAAGCATGTGTAGCATGTATCCCCCGATACTGGAACATAAACACGTTCCAGTATCGTTCGATACTGGAGCTTAATTTGGTGTTCCAGTATCGTTCAGTATTGGACGATACTGGAGCACCCAGTATTGTTCGATACTGGAACAAAGTCAGTGTTCCATTTTCGGATGATACTGGGACATATAGAATGTAACAGCAATAGTGGAACACGAGTAGAATCGTACCAATATCGAACGATTATGGCAACTTTTATGTTCCAGTATTGAACGATACTGGTATACCAGTAGCTTGGACCTAAAGTACACTTTGTCCTAAACTTTTATTCTGATAGATTCCGGTAAACACTGCGTAACAGGTGTAATACATTTATCGTGTTCGTTATAAGAGTATTCACCTTTTCCACGGTTCCGCCATAAGCGTAGAGAGCCTGAACTGGTACTGAATAGGACTGTTCCATAACATTATGTAACTTTTTAGACTCTCTCTGCACAATATGACCATATAGTCATGCAGTGAGACATGAAATGATGCAAAACTTTCATTCAATCTGATCCAGTTCGATCCTCTACTCGCAAATGGCGAACACATGCCAATAGCGAATTTACCTTTGTTTCTATTCTGAAAAAAAATCTTGGCTCAGTGAACGAAACGTAACTATGAATAATAGGTCATACAGAGAGCTTTACTCATCGTAGACTCGCCGCCAAACAGAAGCCAATGCGAGAAATCAGTACTGTATCAAAATGTTTGAAAACAATACTTGGAGTCTCTTATCACCCATGCGTATGTTATTCTACGGTGAATTTGTTGTCGTGCTTGATGATCTGAACGAAATAGTACATACATTTACGTCCAGAATATCAATACATTAATCCAAACAAAATAACAAGTTCATCTCAGAAGAAGCCTGAAAAAAAGGCTATGCAAAATGCGATTTTTCTTTTTTAAGTAAAAATTGCCATGCGAAATGCGGCATTTTTGTTTTAACCATGAGACGGGCTCTGTGAAGCAAGACAATGAAGCTGATATGGTACTTCACAATGGGAAATAAAAATTTAAAGAAGCATAGTCCAATAAATCATTGATTTTTTTCTGATTTTTTTAGTTTAAATATTTTGTTAGTATTGAAAAAAACCCATTCTATTCAGCCAAAACTTGGCTCACACCATCATTTTCAAAAGTTAAAGGGAAAAAAAGGAGACAAACTGTTTAAATATTTTATTTGGCCTTTTATCAAACAATTTAATGTTATACGTTGATGTTTAAGTAAATTCGGTTATAAATCAATCAACACCTTGGACATGTTGGGAAGATCTTTAGTTTTTCATTTACAAATAAACTGCCAATGTATTTTGCTTACACCAGGGAACATCTGACCATGAAGGGCGCTTAAATGATCACTATACCATGGCTTTCTTTCATGTTGATAAGGTGACGTAAAAAAGGAGACAACCGCTCGTAAAAACAGGGTTTTGTCGTCGCATAAGTAGTATTCTTACATGGTATTATAGTAAAGGTATCATAAATATCATGAAATAAGATCTGTGACTATATTAACACTTTCCACGCGGCAGGCGGCTGCAGACGACATTCCAAAATTTCACAAAATGTTTAAAAAATGTCAAAATTATTGAATTTCATTAACATATTTAGAATGATCAAGAGAAATGCATTGACATAAAGTACAAACATGCCTAGTGTTAGGTCAGTAATCCTTGAGATAGACTTTGAAAATTGTGAAAGGTTTCTGGAAAATCTGTTTTGTGTATGGTAAAAATAATAGCCGCGTGGAAAGTGTTAAGTTTTACCATCTATTGTGTATCGGTGTTGATACGTTCATATTATTTCAAATGATGCAAAAATGTGTAGCAATCTTTCTTTTTGTCAGTGTAATTTACTTGAGAATATTGGGGAAGTCTACACTGTAGTCAATTGTCAATGTATGTCACACTTCATTAAACAGAATCAAACAACGTAGTGTTGAATTTGAAACATACTGATTGAGACCGCCTCACGTTCTCAATCAAGTTGCTGAAACAAGTGTTTGGTAAGATTGAAGAGAGAGAGGAACACATCAGATTTTCGTTGAAATGTAAAACAATATGAATATTTTGCATAAGTATACGGAAAATCAGCGATAAAAAAGGACCTTTTTGAGGAGTTTATTTGATTATTTACATTTCAGATACGATTCTACAATGAGTAAGATATTCATGAAATCACCAATATTAATCCGATTTGAAAAGCTAACATAATTCATTCAATGGTGTTATAATCAGTTGAATGCTGATAATTCGTTCATAAAAAATCTTACTTATACAGCATATACATGTATATAAATTTACATATTCACACTATAAAAACATGCATACTGTACATCTATGTATACATGAGATTGGTACAAGATTAGCCAAACGAGTGTCTCAGCTTCGCCATTTTATTTCATTTCATTTTCTTGTTTTTACATTTTTTTCAACGCAGATCTTTTCCCGTTTTGATTGAAAAGGGTACGAGAGTCGAGACAGATGAAAATGATGTTTAAAGGTTCTTAGTACTATTCCGTTTTATTTGCCATCTTGTCTCTCAATCTTTGCAACTAACCACTTATTTATTACAGGCCAAACAAAAATGTTTGATTGTTCATAGATCACTTTCAAAAGTTGGGTAGGTCGGTCGGGAAAAGTTTTGTTTCTTCTTTTTCTCCCTTGCCCTTTTTTCAGGTACCAAAAATAAAATGAGATGTACTTGTTGTGGTAACCATAACGGGGGGGGGGGGGGGGGGGGGGGGAATCTGGAAAATTCTGATGAGTAATTTTATTTTCTTAACACTTTAAAGAAAAAAAATGAATTAAAAAAACACACCACAAACAGAAAACAGATTTTGGGTCGGAAGGATTTCTAGGGTCGGGCGGACGAGGACAATCAAACAATTTTTGTTTGCCCTATATCGTCAGTATTGGGCACCATGCACCCACAATAGATTAGCAGCCACCTTATCGGGAATACTAAACTGTGTTTCTGATTTTCTGAAAGAAGATACACCCGTACTATATGTATTTGATACCACAAGCCATGCTAAATTATGATCAGCAGCTATGCCACAGTTACCTACAATGCAAAAATGAGTGGGAAGTCGTAATTATTGAATTTGAGAGAGAACCAAACAAAGGATACAATTTCCTTTGTTTCTATCGCTTTGAAAACCCTTTAGTTTATCTTTGGAAGCAGTGACCTTTCTTAACATTTTCCACGCGGCTGTTATTTTACCATACACAAAACAGATTTTTCAGAAACCTTTCACAATTTTCAAAGTCTATCTCAAGGATTACTGACCCAATACTAGGCATGTTTGTACTTCTGTCAATGCATTTCTCATGGTGAATCCAAATATTGTAATGAAATTCAATAATTTGGACATTTTTTAAACATTTTGTGACATTTTGGAATGTCGTCTGCAGCCGCCAGCCGCGTGGAAAGCGTTAATCGGGATTTCTGCAAAATGTTTTATTGTACATAACAACCAGTCAAATCAAGTAAAAAATCGAAAAATGAGATATTTTCGACTTCAGACTCATTTTGCTTTATCGCATCACATATGATTGATGAACGATTTATAGACGCATATTTGCTTGTCAAAGTGTGCGCATCATTGTCGAAAGCTAAGACAAAATATTTTCAAATTATCTTTACTTTACCATTTGGGCTCAGACATCTATCACAGAGTCACAAAATAAAAAACAATGTAGTGGTAGTGGTAGTGTGGACTTATACATTGGATTTCAACATGCATAGATGCCAGTATGGAGAAAGGCTGGAGAAATAAAATAGTAAGTAGAAATATATAAATACAAAGTTAAGAGAATGTCGTCGGTGTGTGAATCCTTCTGGGAACTTCATAATATAGTGGTTTAAGCTCAGTGGCATAGCCAGCATTTTGAAACAGGGGGATGGGGGCAGTCAGCTCGAGAAACTTGAGATCGAGTGGGGGGGGGGGGGGGGGGGGGGGGGGGGGGGGGGGGGGGGGGGCTCGATGTGGTTGTCTTCAAAACCGGCCAAAAAAATCGCAAGGTCAAAATCACAAATGTACCGACAAGGAGCCATCGCAACCCCCCCCCCCCCGCCACTATTTAAGCTTGTGCTTTCCCGTCTACACAAATCCGTTTTGATGCATTCCGAGAGTGACCTCACTATAGTTTGTTCAGTTCCAAATTGGCGAAGCCACCTTACAGCAGCGGATGAACACAGAAGGACCCGGGCGCGCTGAAGGCAACAAACGCACTGTGCATGTTATGCGTGACGCGTGCGTCGGACCAAATTCGCGTGCGTGTGGCTATAGCGGGTACGATTGGATTACTTTTCGGCGCGGATAAATATAAAACGAATAGTTCTCGCCAATTTGGAACTGAAGTTAAACTATAGACTTGTGTAACGCATGAGAAATCGCGAAGACCTATATTATTTTCTAATTCGCAGGCTCAGACGGAAAAAAACAATTTCTTATACTGTGTACGCTTTATACCACATTACATTAAAAGTGTTATATATGGTCACGCGTTATGAACTCGCCTCCCAATAGGGTGGTGCCGTTACATTTTTTTGTTTCATGCTGTCATTTTCCTCAAATATTTTAAAAACCACAAAAGCTCAACAAATTTAGTATCATTTTAAAGCCCTAATAACAAGCTATCTGCCTGCAACATGGCATTGGTATAGCTAATAGTACAGAAGGAGAGATACAGCTGTTTGATGTTTAGGGACCAGGGGTGGTGCTGGAAGGGGTGCCGCCGGAAGGGGTACCGCCGGAAGGGGTACCGCCTGTACAAACTCAATGGGGATAATCCCATGCTTTGTTCTTTTTACAATAACTAGTCATCCCCTAATGTTACAAACACCATTTTGGTCCCATTTTAAATGATATTTAATAGACTTTTAGTATGTGGTTCAACACACTTGTCAACTATTTGTAACAACAAATTAATTATGGATAAGACCATGATCATCAGCTTTCTTCCTATTCGCTGCACAGTCAACATCATACTAATCAGCCTCAATTTACCGGATTTATAAAAATGACTATAACATAAAAAGTGTTCAACCTATGATAGCAAAAGTATACACTTTTGGAAAGCTTGTGACTAGAGGAATTCAGAAATGCAGTTTATATCAGGGAAGGGTTCATATTTCTGAAAATTCTAAAAATATATAAAATAAAAATAGGAGATATTAACTAGCCGGTATATTACCATACCGACGTAGTAACTTTGACAATTAAATATCATCTAATGGGTAATTTCATAAGGAATTCAAATATGTCAAGTAAATAATGATAGGGGTAGGTATAAAAAAATATGGATCTCAAATTGAAAATAAAAAACTCTAATATTTCCCCGAACATTTCTGATCATACCATTTTAGTTCTTGGTCGTACTATAATTTGAATGGCATATTTGGTTTTTCCATGCAATTTCCCTTCAGAAAATGTATACTTTTACTACCTCAGGGGGTATACAAGCAAATATAAATGTGTAAAGTTAAAATCATGTCGCGAAAGCCAAAATCCGTGTGTAACGCGAAAGGAGGCGAGCTTAAAACACATAACCATAATTATATAAAACAGTGTATCTATCAGCATGACCAGGGAAATATCGTTCGACAGCAACGAGTACCGGCTGCTAGGAGATTCCCCCAATTTATGAATGTTAAGCTTTAAAATGCAACACAATACAAACCAATATTGATTTATTAAGCTTAGCAGAATGCACTTGATCTCACTGAATACAATGTCATGCTCTACCAGTCATCTAACACCCATGTTACGGAACAACGCAAATATTATTAGCCTCATTGCATACTTGTGACTACACCATACCTGTGCACCGTACCAGAGACCCTATAACTATGGGACAAGTATCTCGAAGGCAAAGTCCCCCGTTTACTATGCTTAAATTGACGGAGGATGGTTTTAGAGGGGGCGCACTATCATGGTCGTAGCAAACCAGACGATCTAAGACGTGGTGGATTTTATCGGCTCAAAACATGATTTGTGGCACAGAAATAGTACATCAATGGTTAAAAAAAAAGCTGATTGTGATTTAGAGTAAAACTTATTTGCTTTGATGATAGCAGAATTTAGTTCTTATATGACACGAAACATTCAGAATTGGTTTTTTGAAATTAATTTGTACGTGGAACAAAATACGAATTTTAAATTGTGGATGGCTTCGTCTGACAACAGTGACATAGGAGGGGCGTGGCGTTATTTGCATTTTATGAATATTGTAATTAGATCAGTTGGGGAAAGACGCTGGATCGCGACGATCACATCGTGTGAGGTCATGAATAGTCATGGATGAATATTCATTCACAACGAATGGTTGACAGTTTACTTCCGGAGGACGAACTTATAGAGTGCGCTATACTGTGAACAAAATCTCAACAATGGCCAGATAGGGTGTTACATCGCCCTGATAATTGGCAATAAGGATATCGATTTAAAATTATTACGAGTTAACAGTTTCATGTTTGGAAAAAGGGACGAGATTTCTATCTTTTATTCCTTTATATTGAAACAAGTGATCGCAACCAATATCGAGGTCCGTATTTAATTATGTTATAACTACATGATTAATTTCATAAAATTCTAAATAAAAATCAAATAATTAAATATTTGGCAGACTTACTTTTTTGACGCGGGCGCGAAACAGTACGCCTAAACACAGAATAGTGAATTTGAATTGGCCTAGAACACCTCGAGTCATTATATTGATCTTAACTTCGGGATTATTTAATTTGAAATATGTTAATTCGTCGCTGTTCTGACATACCGGCACATCTGCTTGTATAAGAGATACGTTTTGGTATATAATTTGTTTCCCGTAAACCACCCACAGTTTTAGCGATCTCTTTAGCGGCATTTAATTTGTTTGTGGTTTCGGGTTGTTATCTCAGTTGAGGATCCTGAGGAAAACCCATGTTAAATGCTGTGAAATTTATGCCAAGATCTAGATGGCCTTTTTAAATGAGGTTAACTTGTCTTTAAGATACTTTAAAAAAATGTGTTGCTATTGATTCACCGTCAATACAATGACTCGTGTAGGCAGATCCCTAGTGCTAGACTCATTGAACTGCATATAAATCTCATGGTAGTATTCAGGTCACTTTCTTAACAACCAATGATTCCCCCTACAACAAGCCATAATAGGCCTATGCCTTAAATTTCCATTTCAATTGCCACTTCACCATGCACTTTAAACAATATTGGTCTAGGATCTATAAACTGTGTGTGTATAATTATCATCAATCGATCACTCTTCATTTGAATAAAATAAACAGATAAAAACATAAGACTTAAAAATAAAGCCCCTTCTCAGGGTCAATTATACCAACTGAAAAGGGGATTTACTTTTTACTTTTTTCTTGTAATTTGTTTACGTGTTTTGTGTCACTTTCGTGGTCATTTGATACAAAAATGGGTGACTAAAAACAAGAAATGTAACTTTATTGGAGGACGGGTACCGGCATCCTAAGATTTTCAAATCGAAGTTTGTGTGCGAAATATCTCGAAAAATACAGCTTGAATTAGTAAGATTTGTGGACACGATATTGGTACAGTATTTATCTCCGCTGAGTTCGAGTGACTGGTTATTTGGAGAATTATGAGGGATAATGTTCCCGCGATAGGGATATTTATTTTCTATTCCGACATCGTCACATCAAAGAAAATGGCGGCGATTCTAGTTATTGTACCCCCGTATATCACCATAATGTTTTATATACTCCATCCGCTCCGTCGCTGATCGCAAGCGTGGATCACCGTTTTTCCAATCAAGGGGCGTAATTTTGTTTTGTTGTAGTTTACTACTCATGTGTGTGGGCGGAAAGAGTTCAAGCGTAATAGAGCATGAAACTAAAACTATATGAATCCCCCAATCCCAAACGCCACTACGCGCAATTGAGTTTGTTGAATTTTGTTCACCGCTAGGCTATGTACCACCCCTAGAGATTGCCTCAGAAAAAAATTGTGTTTGCGATTTCGTCTTTATTAATCCATCAATGGATTCCGGATTTTGTGAGCATGTACAAATCGCAAATAACTTGGACGAGTTCAAAGTTGGGGTTAATCTGCCTCATAGGAGTAAAAATATTTTTTTGCCTTGAGAAGCATATTTTTCTTAGTAAAATACAACGATGCATACTCGGGGGTGGTACTCACGTATGTAAGGCATACGGGGACGTGCCGCTCCAGTGGGTCGTTTTTTCATGAGACATCCTTAGCCATGGGTAGGCTTTTCAACTGAAAAATCCTTAGACATGGGTCTATCCAAAATCACCCTTAGAAATGGGTATAGGGGATTTGATTCTCCAGCGGCACACCCCCGACCAAACCAAATCTGAGTACCCCCCCCCCCCCCTTCCCGGGGATACATGAGCGTTGCTATTTTTGTTTGATGTTTACATAACAAACATAGTCCCCCGACTTGTCGCGGTTTTAGTTATACCATTGTAATACTTGCTATACGTCACCATACTTGATGTATGAGGGCGAATCTTTGCTGTATAGATAATCAATTGTTTGATGTTTACGTAACAATTGGATGCCTTTTTCACTGAATCACGCTGGGCCCATTACGTGGAAAGAGCGTGGACATTTACATAACAATAGTGATCACGTATCATATATACATGACTTCGACATAGATGGCGATAGTGATGAGCTAATCGATGCGTGCAGAGACGGTCGTTATACACAAGGATAATGTAAGTATAGATAAGTAATTGCCCATCTCTTTTAAATCTTTCACGGTCAACGTCCACCGTCATTGGTCAAAACCAACGCTATTGTTAGGTCTGTAGCTAATTTGCATAAACTAGACAATCAAGCCGTTCATTCAAACAACTTCCCATAACATATAAGGCCTAGTCAAAACAAACACTGTGTTACCCTTTCAAAAAGACTGAACATTTGTTTGCAAAATCTTGGGTCGGGATTTTTTTTTATAGGCCTAGCACAAGTACAAAATTAGCAAAAATATCGGGACTATTTTCAATAATTTTGTTCAACATAAAACCGCTAATATTTCCCCTTAAAACATAACTCTGCCCTACACCCTTTTATTTTATTCACTGAGTTGTTATTCTAAATTAATGAATAGGCCTATGCTTCAAACATTTACATCAGATTTACATTTAGTACATTTTTACATGTTTGTATCCGATCCAGGGGTAATAGTTTTTGCTGACAGTTACTTGGACAAAAGTATTTACCCTTGACTTGAGTAAAAAACAACAACAAACACAGGTGTACGCCCCACGCACCCCTTAGTCATTCTTTGACAGCTTGCATATTGACCTCTATTCAAGTTTAAAATGGATGAGTTTGAAAACAAATCGACCAACTCAATCGGAAATGTTTAAGATTTGGAAGGGTAACGTAACGATGTTTTTGGCCTTTGGATACAATCTTGACAATAGGCACCAATTATCTGCGCTCATAAAAACTCCGTAACACCCTGACACAAACAAACATTTTCTAGAGATCAATTGGATCAATAAACTTCCACTTCAACATCAAGTAGCCTAAACAATTTTCTCGCCATCAAGTAGCCGTCAATTTCAAATGCAGACAGGGCTGGACTCGGATGAGCATGATGAGATGGATTCGCCCGTTGGTATCTATTTCCAAGTTTTAAAAATCATGAATTTACAATTGATGCAGGAAAGGTGAGTCTCACCTTTCCTGATTGATGGAATCATGGAATGGAATGGAATATACTATACTATACTATACTATACTATACTATACTATACTATACTATACTATACTATACTATACTATACTATACTATACTATACTATACTATACTATACTATACTATACTATACTATAGGCCTACTATACTATACTATACTATACTATACTATACTATACTATACTATACTATACTATACTATACTATACTATACTATACTATACTATACTATACTAAATTAATAGACTATAATAGAATATAATAACCCCCTCTCAAAAAGGCTACACAATTCATACAAGACACCTCTATCAACAATAGTATTTTTACACGTACCTCGGATGTATACAAGACATCACACCCCGCACGTACAGGTTTGTGTTACTGCGCTTTCAGTTTTATGTTTGGTACAAGTAAAGTCCCGGGCGGACAAGGGGGGGGGGGGGGGGGGGGGGGCGGTGGCACTCAACTTTGTTAGTGGTAGGGTGTGTCGTCCAGGGTCTCAAAAGAAGGAGGGGTGCTTAGGAACTGGGCTGAGAGAATATTTTTTATAAAGGTGTATGTTCCGATCACGTTTTTGGGGCTTTCACATCAAATATCAGAAGAATCCCCATATTTTTCTCATTATGTCTGTAAAATCTTAGGAGCCAGAAATGTTCCATTTAGAAATCATAGGGTAAAATGTGGTGAATTACTGTCAAAGGTGGTTAACCACCAAACAGTTTGTGTACTACTCAATGGGAAAATTTTTTGTGACCATGTGCTTCTCAAAAAATAAAACCGTTGGAGTTCTCAAACTTTGAAATGCGACCATTTTAAAGATGGAAAATCGGGCCAGCAATCGGAACATCTACCTTTAAGACTGATTTTCTCGAAAAATAGATCTTTTAAAACACTTTTCACACGCGGCTATTACTTTTAGTTTTACCATTATACAAAACAGATTTTCAGAAACCTTTCCCACCTTATCTCATGAACTATTGAACCCAAACTAGACAAGTTTGCACTTATTTTAATATTGTAATGACATTCAATAATTTTAACATTTTTCAAAACATTTTGGGAAATTTCGGAACTGTCGTCTGCAAACGCCTGCCGCGAGGAAAGTGTTAAATAACTGGGTTGTTTTTAATATTTGATTAGGGAGCAAATCAAAACTCGACCGCGCGACAACCGGCGGTTCCGCCCGGTTTGACTGCATATCATTGTTTAGAACAATAGAAACCGGCTGCAACCTCACGGAACTTCTGCACGGAACAACCGGTGGTTGCCGGGCGGTCGAGTTTTGATGTGCTCCCTTTAGAATGAGTAGGGTCTACGCAGTGGCGTGGCATGACCAGTATGGCCTATAAACAGGGCGGGTGCAAGAAACACAATGATTGCCTGATTGGCTTTTAACCAATTATACTTTAGACCAACTTCAAGCCAATTTTAGCTAGTTGTCGAGAAATAACCGACATAATTATACTTTAGACCAACTTCAAGCCAATTTTATCTAGTTGTTGTCGAGAAATAACCGACATGACTATAGTAACTCAATACTGAAAATTTGCAATTCACACTTAAATTTGCCATGATTGACTCTAAGACTAATTTCTTAAATATCATAAACTTAATTTATTAGGCACACTCGCGGTACTTATATGGCATATGATTCCCATTGCTAAATGAATCATAAGCAATTTGAATAAACTGTTGTATGAATATCATTTTTTTTATTGGGACGGGGGCGGAAGCTGTTGGAATTTTACCGTCGAATCCGGATAAAAACACTGACGCGCACCCCTCTTGATTAGAAAAAAGGCGGCAAAAAAAACCATGTCTATGCAAAAAAGAAACCCTATTGTACGGTCGGTCGGGGGCTTTTTTCTTATTTTCCTTTGACATGTTTGAACTGGAAATGACCGTAAAATAAATAAAAATCTTAAAAACAATGAAATCTGGCCATATCTATGGGAAATTTAATCTAATTTCTTTACGGTGAATGGTGTCAATAGATGTTTCACATTCATTTACGGTCTAGGCGGTGAGTTGTAGGCTATGGCGGCACCAGTATCATAACAGTCTATGGGGAGGGGTCGGAGTGGGGTTTGGTTGGGGCAAGTTTTGTTAGTCGCATGAAGAAAGAAGATGCGCTGGCCTGGAAGCGCGCACATTTTTTTCCACAGTCAAATTTTGACAAATTGCAGGGGCCAGTGCGCGCCTCTGGTAATTTTTGTAACCAAATATTTAAAAAGGAGAGAGAAAGGAGAAAATAGAGAAAGGAGAAAGAGAAAAAGGGGAATAAAAGGGAATGAAGGGAGTACAGATATTTACGCAAGTAAAGGGGTCTACCGTTCACATGTCACATGGTAATGTCGCAAAAAATAGCTACAAATTCAGCTAAAAATCATGTTTTAGTTAGTGGGCTAATTGAAAATAATTTCAATCAATGGCAATGCCCTTGCAACTCGCAACAAGATCACTTTCATTACATTTTGACAAACCCTCGTATGTTCTTGTTCAATCACCACTAGGTTCAAGCAGCACACGCTTACTATTTTGAAACTGTCCAAAGCTTCATGACAATAAATCTTCAATTGAATTATAGTTATTTAATGTATCGATAAATGCATTCAATGAATAGAATTAGTTAAAGAATAAATAATCAGAAATTCATAAATAATGAAAACAACCCATCGATTTATCTATCAAATATATTTGTAAATGTAATCAAAAACAATGAACAAGAAATATAATAATCAATCAATGATTAAATTTGTTTTATTTTATTGAAATGCGATTGATAGATTACTTGAATAATGACTAACATTTATATATTTATTTTTGCTTTTAGTATTAAATAATATTAATGAATGAACTGTTGGAATAAGTAATAGACAACATCAATAAGTTAATAATTAATTAACATTCTTATTAATAAGTTAATTAATTAATTCGAGAATAAATAAATTAATTATAGATTGGTATAGTGATTCATCTAAATAATTAAGTTGATTTAATTGTATTTTCTATTCATTTACTTGATTTTCAAATAATGTTAATAAATTAAGTGTTTTGCATAATTAATTAAGTTATTTATTTATATTTATATAAATTAATAGATAGATAAATACATTCATACAAATGATGAAATATGTGTGCTATGTATAATATCGTGCTGTATTTTTATTACAATACATTTCCATTTATCCAAATTCAATGAAGTTTATTCAGTGAAGGCTATTAATTGAAAATAATTTAATAGGTATAGGTCAATATAAATGCGTAAGTGTTGTTTTGAGAGAAATTAGACAAATCAATGCACGCGCGCTGATGTTGATGTGTGAATAATGGTACGACCCTGCAGGGGGTGCTATTGTGAGTATATCAACATTTGCGCAAGTGCATTGATTTTCTATTTTTTCGAGAAACAAAACATACGCATGTATTGACCAGATTCATACACGACAATAATACAAATCAAAATTCACAATTTGAGCATAATATTGATCTCCCTTATAACGAATAAAAACATCATCAAACATGTTAACAAGTTTGCTACCACTACCCGCAGTAAAAATCGGCGAACCCGCTGTGCCTGAACAACAAATCAAAACAAAGCGCACGATGCGCGCATTGAAGAATATTGGACGCATCCGGGTACTTTGGTTGAACCAAGGCATCAATATTCAATACACAGTTTATCGTACCGGTAAAAAGCCTGATAGAAATAATACTTAATAAAATATCTATATAAAATTATGATTGTATGTAATCCAACGAATTGGATTGTAATTGTGTCTTATCATGCAAAATAATAAACATTTCTCTTCGGAATAAAGATAAAGATAAATGCAATTTTTTTGTGCGCTTCGCGCACATTTTCTTATGACCTTTCAACTTCAAAACATGTAGGCTACTTATGATGAGACTACTTTCGTACAGCAATTTTTTGTGCACGCCCTGCTCGGACGATCTGTTGGAAAAACACCTATATATATAATCATCAATGGTTGAAAACATTAGAGCCATGAGGTGTATAAAAACATGTTAATAGCCTAGGCCTATGTTCCAAAATCCAATTTGATTAAAAACGGTAATTTCTTGCATGCTTTTCACCTCGTCTTACTCACAGTTCTGCACCAAAGCTCACAAGAATATTTCATACGTTTTTGTCTGGATGTTCTAACTTTTTTTCGGCTTATAAAGACTCACAAAACACCAAAAATGTATAAATATATGACAAATGTTCCGCCTCGCCACGCTCGCTATGTAGTTAGTCATTAAATTATTGGCCGTTCAGAGGTCACAACCAACGAATCCATGGGCAAAAGAAAAATACATCCCCTAAGTATGTGACAAGTTGATTTTGAAGGGGGGTTGTGTAAAAATCTATTGGTTAGTAGGGGGGGGGGGGGTAATGTAATTTTCAATTTCAGCTGTAGGGGGGGGGGGGGGTTAGGTAATTTTGACATACGAGTCTTGAATTTGTCCCACCCCCCCCCCCTCCACCATATATAATAATGAACGGTCCATAACGAATAGATACCATTTTTTGAGTAATTGTTAAGTAGTGTATATCTTGTAGCATCATTCTGAATCCTAAATATAATCTATACTTTACTTCAGAATAGAACTTTAGAATTCAATCTAAGCCTACTACAACACCAACCATTTTATTATTGTCTCATTTTCTGAACCTTTGCCCCTTACTTAATAATGTATAGTTATGTTGCGTCCGAGTGGTTGTACCTGGTCACACGCATTTTTAAAAAAAAAAATTAGATCACAGTATAAGCTACCGAAAATAGTGTGGACACAAATATCTTGGTTAAAATATTTAAACAAATCATCATTGCCTGATTTTTTTTACTATGGTGAGGTCTCTGTTAAAATTCACACTATATTAATTTGAACAAAACATGTAATAAATACCCCTATTTTAAACTGTAATAAGAGGTCTGCCGTTTCGAAATAGAATATATCAGGAAATCGTGTTTATACCTACCTTTCAACTTCATGCCTTCACGCAAGTATGATTTCATGGATTATTGCCAAAATGCCCAATCATCAAAGTATACATGATCAAGTCCCATGTCCTTTGCAATCCTTAAATTCATTTTGATGTCCACATTTACAAAGCGAACCTTCAATTTCCATAGGAAGATTACGGATTTCCCGGTTTCCAAATTCTTCAAATTTAATTCAATAGCCTTTTTTTTATTCAACCGAAATATTTACACATTTGTAACCTAAAATGTTAATGTCAAAATTCTCCTCCGCCATTGATGAATCATCCATGAAACAAATGAAAACGGTAGAATATGTACTTAAGTAACATTTTGACGAATTGAATTATGGGTGAGTAACTTATATTTGTGTTCATTCCATGTTGTCAATCAACGCCCGTCCTCCATGGTTCTGGTAAGACCCTAACATAATAATGTTAAGAAACTGCAACAAACTGATCTCCCGAATATTGTTCACTCAATCAATAAACCGTCCGAATGACAACCACCAAATCCAAACACCGCGAAACCCACAAACCGCGAAACCCACAAACCGCGAAACCCACAAACCGCGAAACCCACAAACCGCGAAACCCACAAACCGCGAAACCCGAGAACCGCTCTAGTTTAAATTGTAGTTGGTGTATAGTTGGCTCTCATGGAAAGGGGTTATTTTTTACGAGTGCACAAGGCAGCCTTCCTACACACGGTGCACATGAAAGACGAATTACTCTAGTTCCAGTTCGAAAGGACGATAACTAGGGGTCGAACGGGTTGTCCATATCTTGAAAAGGCATACATTAGGAATGTTTGTAAATAAACAATATTTATTTTTAATCTTTTGTAAATATGTCGTTTACTCTCCTATCCCGACTGGTCCTAATTAAGTTTAGAAAAGCTGTTGCACACCAAAAACACTAAAAATAGGTGTAAATTCACGCACGGTGCTGTTTATATGAATATTATGCTCAGGTGAAGATATCAATGTAATAACTCATGAATGCTATCTACTGAAGATAGCAATATAGCATATGTTATCAGAAGATAGCAATTTAATATATTATTATATACTATCTACTTAAGATAGCAATATAACATACGGTTATCTACTGAAGATAGTAATGTAATATATGGGTACTATTTACTGAAGATAGAAATGTAACGCCGGGTGTTTATCTACTGAAGAAAGCAATAAAGTTTGGTTATATCTAAGTGATGAATGCAATAATATATGGATGCTATCTACTGTAGATAGCAGACATCCAAGTTGTAATGGTTTGTGTGTTTGTTTGTTTGTTTGTTTGTTTGTTTATTTATTTGCAAATTGCACTAAACATTAACCAGCTTTAAACTAAGGCCTCCCATGCAACAACAAAACATTCAGAGATTTTGTTATTCTCCAAAAAAACTATAATATATGGATTAAAACAGCAACACCCCTATTCAATTTCCTTTGGGTACCGATGTTGACAAATTAGGTGTCATTGTAATGATTGCAGATATTACATCGATTTCACTAAAAACGAGTTCCGCTAATACCCGTGATTCCAAAGCTATAAAAAGGGCAACCCATCGGTCCATTTCAATAGCGTCTTTCCACTCAATAGACAAGAGATAAAGCAATCGATTCACAAATGACGGTCATTTGAATGGAAAGTGATGGTACATTGGCATACGCTATAACTAATTTTAGGGACTGCAGTTTTGTTTTGCTTAATTAGGGTACTTAGCACATGTTTTTAATTTACCAACAGCGGTATTCATATCGGGGAGAACAAATACTACACGACTACATGAATCGCATGCTCCAACACGATAGGGGTAACGGAAATTATGTTAATGAGCTACCTTTCCTCTACCATCAGGGAAATCCTCAATTTAGTTGATTTTACTCAATCTGACTGTTTTAAGATCGTTTTTAAAACACTTTTGGTAATTCTCACATACAAATATTTTTTCTCTTTGGCATTGTTGATGTATAAAAATATAAACATAATCTTCTCAAAAGTGCCAACAATAGCCGGAGGTAGTAATTATATATTAAAGTTTGCCTATGAAACCATATTAAATTCTTTAATTTCCACCATCGAAAATCCATTCAACCATCAAATAAACAGGCAACACCACGGCAAACCTGATCGTAGATCTGACACTACGCGGGATTCGGAATTGGGTGCTATTTGTATTAGGTTTTTTTATTACCAATTCTTCAATTTAGGGGGAAAATTGAAAATTGTGTGTACTCAAGGAGGGCACATTCGGGGGACTTAAAAGGGGAATCAAGGAAGTTTTTGATTTAATTTTTGAACTGTGAGTGCTCTAATGTTTGAACTATTAATCAAATGCATATAAAAGTATACATTTTTGGAAAGGAAATTGATAAGAGAATCCAAATTTGGCGTAAATGTTGGACAAAAATGTTGATTTTTTGAAGCTAACAAAAATAATGTTGAGTAGAAAAATGTCCAAATCGCTTGATTATGATGTAAAGACACTAACTTAGGGACAAATCTAATTTTTTAACCTAATCCAATATTTTGTTAGATTTTGACCAAGAAACTGCCAAAAAAATGATTTTTATATATTTTTAAACTTTGTTGGCACTTTTTAGTCAAAATTTCAAAAAAATATTAGATTAGGTTAAAAAATGAGAAATTCGGCCTAAGTTAGTGTATTTACATCATAAACAAGCAATTTTGGGCATTTTTTACTCGAAATAATTTTTGTTAGCTTTGTTAAAAAATGTTGGGTCATAAAGGTGATATTTTGTATTTTCTCAAAAAATAGACATTTTTGGTCAAAATTGATGCCAATTTTGGATTCTCTGATCAAAACTGTCTACTTTTATATACATTTGAGTCATAGTTCAATAATTACAGCACTCACAAAATTTAAAAAAAACATTATAAGAAACACGGTTTTTTACCCATTTTAGTTTTCGTCAAGATAACTAAAAATATATATTTCGTCAAATTTTGTCGTTCAATTTAATAAAATTCTCTAGGAGGATTTTTGTTTGTTTTTGAATATCTGATTTGTTTTTTTAATTATTGACCAAAAAGTGCCAAAAATGTGATTTTCATGATTTTGGAGGTAACAAAATCACATTTTCAAGACGTCGATCGGGGAATCGAACAGCAAATTAGTATAAAAACAGTGGCGGCGCCAGCAAAACTTGTGTTGTTGTTTTGTTGGGGGAGGGTCAAACGGGGGTGGGGGATGGGGAGGGTCAGACTCATACAGGTGGAGGGGCGGGTTGGACAAGAAAACAATTTGGGGCAAAATATCTTTTTGAGTTCACGCGCCCGTGAAAATGTTAGCATTCATTATTTAATTTTAATATTAAAAGTAAATTATTTTCGATTGGTTGGGATCCAAATGGGAAGGGTTTGTTTGGTGAGCTGACTGGGGAGGGCAAAGGTTGTGACTGGGGGTTAATTACGTTCTACGTCTTACGTAGCGGTCATGATTTTTTAAATTTTGTTTTCGCATAAATATAATACGAAACTGAGAAGACGCTGAAATCTATATTTATATGTGTCATATAATGATTTAGTAGAATATGATACAAAATCATAGATAACTCACATTCTGTTAGTTTCTTGTCAACAGTCAGTCACATGTACATGTATATGGGCATTTTCAGTTTTCCAAGTATATCCAAACAAACAAATGCGTAGTCCTTGTTATCGCCGATAGTTTTTTACAAAATCGTCCGTTATTACAAGATTTCATTTGATCTTGGTAATGAAGACATTCTCGGTTGTATGGATTTCGAAGACGGTATAACATGGGATCATCAGACGATGCACCACCGTGATGTTATCAGGCCCTGACACTCTATTGTTCGAATCGCCGAAAGCATCGACGTTCATGAATATACAATGAATAATCATATCAATGAATATACGTCATTTGTGACGTCGAAAATGAAAAGTACCAGACCATAGTGGACACGAACGGTATCTCCGTTGATTTTATTTCGGAGTGTTACCTAATTGCATACTGAAACGACCTGAGCGATAATCAAACGGTTCCCGAACGACGCCCGGGCGCTGTTGAAGTCAGAAATAGCATCGTACTCTCTACAGTCCGTGCGTTCCCACATCGAATTTCACCTAGAATATTCGTTACACGAACATATGTCCGCCATCGTCTGAATATCGAAAAGACCCTCTGGAGAGTCGAGGGGACACCATTTTTTTCTACGCATGCGTTCGATCGCTTTGGATTTGTCCACCAAAATCGTGGACAAATTCCTAATGAGTATGTGCTGCATGGCAAGTGACACAACTTCTTGTAATGCGCTAATCAACCGTAGATCTAACCCCCGGGCTCCGGCCGGATTTTTATCGTGCCATTTTATACCATATTTATATGTTACTCTCGCACAAAATGTGTTTGTAATGTGATTATACTCCTTATTTTGGAAAGAATGGTAAGAACGTTGCGATTTCGAACACAATAAATGACGTCTTGTATACTGTTTATACGGTCGCTCGATTGAACGTTGTGTGACGTGTTGCATTGCATTATTCATGTTACGATCTGTTTATGTATGCTTTTTTTATACTTCTCAATCGCTCGCCGCCAACTCTGTACAAGAAGCTGTCGTTAGAGAACAATAGAAAAGTCCCTTCGACTCTCCAGAGGGCGTTATCTGCGACCTTTGACTGGGTTCACGGGGTTAATCATATTAATGAGCAAATATGCAAATGAGCTAACTGTCCCCTCCTATTTTATATACTCCTTGATGTTATCCTGATGAAAGCTGATGGCCCGACTGATACACCTGAGTGATCAGTTAAAAGAACTGCAGATTATGCTAATTCCTTTATAACAACTATTAATTTTGTGTTGTACCACATTATATAACTAAAGAAACTCATGAGATCATGGCTTGTTAACTTTAAAGAGATTGTATTTAGGGCGCCATGGTTCTCTGGTCACCATGATTATTATTACTTAGACTCTTGCCAAGTTTCACGATGGCAACATTATGTATTTTTATAACAAACTCCTAATATAGATCATTTGCACTTTTAAGAAAAAGATGAGTACATACAAATCATAAATTATTATCTTGTATACGGTGTTTCAACGTGTATGAAAGATAAACCCCTCATAGCAGACCATCAGCAATAATAATGGTCGCCGGCACGCCTCTTTTGCAGGCTCGGCCTGCGGCCTCACCTGCAAAAGATGGTAGAGGAAAAGGTAGCTCATTAGCATAATTTCCGTTACCCCTATCGTGTTGGAGCATGCGATTCATGTAGTCGTGTAGTATTTGTTCTACCCGATATGAATTCCGCTGTTGGTAAATTAAAAACATGTGCTAAGTACCCTAATTAAGCAAAACAAAACTGCAGTCCCTAAAATTAGTTATAGCGTATGCCAATGTGCCATCACTTTCCATTCAAATGACCGTCATTTGTGAATCGATTGCTTTATCTCTTGTCTATTGAGTTGAAAGACGCTATTGAAATGGACGGATGGGTTGCCCTTTTATAGCTTTGGAATTACGGGTATTAGCGGAACTCATTTTTAGTGAAATCGATTTAATACCTGCAATCATTACAATGACACCTAATTTGTCAACATCATCGGTACCCAAAGGATATTGAATAGGGGTGTTGCTGTTTTAATCCATATATTATAGTTCTTTTGAAGAATAACACAAATCTCTGAATGTTTTGTTGTTGCATAGGAGGCCTTAGTTTAAAGCTGGTTCAGGTGTAGTGCAATTTGCGAATAAACCCCGGAATATTTGTTTTTTTAAAAACCACAAACCATTACAACTCGGACGTCTGCCATCTACATTAGATAGCATCCATATATTATTGCATTCATCACTTAGATATAACCCAATTGTATTGCTTTCTTCAGTAGATAAACACCCGGCGTTACATTTCTATCTTCAGTAGATAGTACCCATATATTGCATTACTATCTTCAGTAGATACCCGTATGTTATATTGCTATCTTAAGTAGATAGTATACTAATATATTATATTGCTATCTTCAGATAACATATATATTGCTGTCTTCAGTAGATAGCATTAATGAATTATTACATTGATATCTTCACCTTAGCATAATATCTATATAAACAGCACCGTGCGTGAATTTACACCTATTTTTAGTGTCATTGGTGTGCAACAGTTTCTAAACTTAATTAGGACCAGTCGGGATAGGAGAGTAAACGACATATTTACAAAAAATAAAAAATAAATAATGATTATTTAGAAACATTCCTAATGTACATGTATGCCTTTTCAAAGACATGGATCAACCCGTTCGACCCCTAGTTATCGTCCTTGCATGGGCGGGTCTCGAACTGGAGCTAGAGTAATTCGTCTATCATGTGCACCATGTGTAGGAAAACTGCCTTACGCACTTTCCATGAGCTACCTTTTCCTCTACCAAGAGGCTAGCCGGCTGACCAATATTATTGCTGATGGTCTACTATTCGTCCTTTATCTAATACATAAAGGGCGGTTTGATGACGTTATCAAGGCGGTTCGGCCGGTACTCGGGCGTTCCGGCCGGTGAGGACCTGGTGAGGAGGTGGTATGAGCCCGATACCAGGCCGATGAGGACCCGGTATAGAACGGTATGAACCCGGCGACAAAAATAAATCAATGCGGCCGTTTTTAGCACATTTTTTGCTGATTGTTGACCCTGTTGGACTCTATTGTTTTTCTATAAGATGGTAAGGGGCCGCCCAGCTCACACGGATACATGTGAAGGGCCCATTACATATTGTGGGTATTTCAAAAATTCAAAGATGCCAAATATCAAACATAATTGATCGAAGCAAACAATTTTCGCATGTGTTTTGCGTGTACAAGTCATGAATGCACTGAAGCAAATCATGTGCGCACTTACGTGAGTTGTACTTGTGCGCACTTCAGTGCGTTGGGTATACCTTGTGCGTGTTTCATAGATGCGTATTTATTAATAGTAAGGTACAAGTAGAACAGTCAATATAATTTAAAAGTAGATGTTCTGATTGTTGCCCCGATTTTCAACTTGATGTTTTCTATTTTACATGAAAGGTCATCCTTAAAATTGTCACATTCCAAAGTTAGAGTTGCATTATAACTCCAATGGTTCTAATTTTAGAAGCACACGGTCACAAGAATTTTGCCGATTGAGAAGTAGGGGAATATGGGACAACTGAACCGTGGGGCAAGTGGTCCGAAATGAAGGATTTTGTAATTGTATGGGCATACTGCTTTCTTTTGAACAGTACGACTTTTGTTGATACTTGAAATATATTCTTACCTTCTACAATCCAAAACATTTGGAAATTTAGGGTATTTACACATGTGATTTTCTCCAGATCTTTGAAGCCAACTCCTTGAGTGATTGATTGAAAATTCACAGATAGTATGGGCGATATATGAAGATGGGTTTAGATCATGTTTAATTTACTTTATATGATTGACAGATATGCAGCAGTAAATATATACATGCAGTACAGTCGTCTTAAGATGCTAGGTGCATATTGCACTTGATGGGTGCTATATTGTAGTGTGCTTAGGGACTTTCCGAAATATGATTAAAGTAAAATAGAGTAAAATATTGCTAAACTTGTGACATTGGTGGTTTGGATTTGCGATCAATATTATCATTTAAAGAATGCTTCAACTTAAATCATTATCACGGGTATTCATTTGGTAGAGTTATTAGTTTATGAATTTGCATATAACAAAGTACACCATTTCTTATTTTATCTAAAGACACTCGTCTACTTGTAGGACCCGAACGCAGTAATATTTGCGATTTCAAAGATACTCGCTGGCTACAGAAATCTGTGTAATGGCTAAAAACAAAAATGCAGTTTTGCCTCTTTTCTGAAATGTATTGGAGTTATTGATTATTATGACAAATGGTGGTATGTTTTGAAACATTTTGGCGTAAAATTTATTACGTCACAGGCGTGTTTGCAAAATGTTTCATCTCGACAAAGTGCTACGTCATTTGTTGGGGCAAGTGGTCCGAAGGGGTATAGGGCAACTGGTCCGTCTGCAAAAACTTAATCAAAATTGTAAAATTCATTTTGAAAATTAGTTGTTAGTGTCAATAAAACATGACTCGGTATTGAAATGTGAATAGAATATGAAATAATTCACATTCTTTCTAGTTCTTAGACATTTTGGGGTATTTCGGGTCTAATACCACTATTTCTGCTATTGAAGGATTACAATATGACATGAAATTGCTTTAGAAAGTAAAACCTCGGTATTATGAATTACATCTTTATTATATTTTGAATGGTGTCTGTAAAGGTATTTGCTATGACGAAATATCATGATTTATGTTTGTTATCCACTGCTTTTTGTGTATATTAACCGTTGGGTCATCATTGTCACTAACTTCCCCTGTAAAATGAAAAGCTGGCTAAATATCAAGATGGTTTATTATAAGTACTAAATGATGATTATATGAAGTAAATAAAATAATTAAAGAAAGGGGTATATATAGACAAATGTATGGGGCATCTGAAAAACACAACCATGTAACCATTGAACTAGGTTCATACCGTTTAATCTAATAAATGTGCAGTCGAAAATATTGATTATATGTTATATGTAAACAGTTACATTGGGTGATATTTTCATAGTAATTCCATAAATATTTACACGAGTTTTAATCTTTTATATCATGAAATATACTTAACCGGGCCAGTTGCCCCATCCTCCCCTAAACAATCTGGCTGGTGGTTAACCACCTTTGGCAGTAATTCACGACATTCTAGCCTATAATTTCTAAACGGACCATTTCTGGCCTCTAAGATTTTACAGACTATAATGAGAAAAATACATGGGGATTCTTCTGATATCAAAATATCATGATGGAGAAAAGAATCATAGCCAAAGGTGATCGGAACATACACCTATCACCAAGTATTTGGTTATTGTTTAAATAAAAAATAATGGAAATCATAATGGGTGGTTACAATTACAAATACAGGGGTGGTTACAATTACAAATACATGAATAATCAGTGGCGTAACTAGGGTCTCGAATTTAGATGGGGGGGGGGGGGGACATAACCAACTACTTTTTGTTAATTGAAAAAGTTTGTCATTTCAGTCTTGAGATTATTCTTGGAGGTAACTGTTATGATACTGTTGTTGGATCTTAAAGTGGATGGAGTGTTATTCCATAGTGTTTTGGTGGGGAACCGGGGGGGGGGGGGGGGCATGCCCCCCCTCCCCACCCCTCTAGTTATGCTACTGTGATTAACCCTAAAATCCTAACCGGCATGCTAAATCCAACAAAATCTAACAGAAACGCTGTGCCGTTGGAACCCCGTTCTCCATCTTCCCATAGAGCAAGGGGTTTTGGTCCCCTAATGTTGATGCTGCAATTATAGATCTCTGCTTGGTATAATATACATGTATGTAGTTTAGGTCCATGGCACACATCTAATCATACTGGGGTAAGGTACAGCTTGACTTATGTACGTATGTAAGTCAAGTTTGTTGGTTCGATTCCATCACCAGTAAATTGTATGTGCCTGTACTGACACTGGATACCTGTATAGAATATACCATTGATCAATAAGTTATATATTTTTGTTTGGACTTATTTTCCCTATTGAATCTAAATCTAATATAGTCAAGCATGGATATAGATCCTAGTGATCAAAAGTGTTTGGGATGCTTTCAAAAATAATTGAATACAAAATTAAATGAAAAATTGAAAAATCAATATAATAAAGAATTATTTTGAGAAATCTAAATTATACTGATTTGCTTACAGCGATAAGGCCCCAGCACTGTGAGTCATTTCTCTCACATTGCGTTTTGCCAGCATACTTTAAATCGGATGTCTCAGAATTTTCCTAGTCTCATCATCTTAAACAGGGACTGTTTAGGCTATTTTTGTTTGTGGAAAGGATTTTTACGAACCGTCCTTCTTCTTACTAGTGCTAGTGTCACCGTAATATTTAATAGCATCCAGCCTACTGTTTTTGATAAGTATCGTGAATCTTTATCTTGTTGGGGGATTGACTAACATAATGCCATCCGTTGGTCTGTTCAATTTTCAACTTTTGTTAAAACATTTCATTGTTGTGTTGACGAGATTTGTTTTTTTCGTACCGCTATAATAACGTAAGGCGGTAGTGGTTCAGATACGACTACAAGCCGGGTCATCTATCATAGCATCCTTATCATGCTTATAGCAACATTCAGTACAGTATCCAGATTCATGGGGCAATAAGGTACTTCCCGCAAAATATTACCCATGGAACATGGACGCGGAAAATGGCGGGCCGTTCTATGAGTGTGGGCGACCGTGATTCTTTGTCATTAAACGTAGTTTCGGAACATTCTCTGCGCCAGGAGTTAGATGACGTTGTCGTTTTTATCGAGCAACATAACAGGGACGGAAAACCAAGCTTATACCATGGAAGTTACTTCCATGCTTATACGGAGCTATAATCTTCCGGGTTGGTGGGAATGACGTCAGCGCCAGTCACCGGAAACCAGTAGTAACGGAATTTCGATTGGAACGAATACAGCAGCTTTGCAACGGCGTGCTCGAGAAAATGAAGATCGTCAATTGCGTGAGCAGTGGCAGAACTGACAAGTCTGTTGCAGGGATCAGCCGTGAGCATTGTTTGATTGATATTTTGGTATATAATACCATGCACCTAAACTACAATATAGAACCCATTCTGGGAACATTTTTGAATTTGTTGATTAAAATAATAAAAAAAATGGTTGAAAAATCACCCCAAATTCTTGATTTTGAGGGGGGAAAGCAGCAACAAAAACACCAGGCCGAATGACCCTTCCTGCAGAGCCGTCGCTAGATAAGGTTGTGGGGGTGGGACAACCCCCTCCCCCATTCAAACATGTAGTCGGCAAATTTCTGCAGTAGTCAGCAAAATGAAGGAAAAGGGAAAAGAGAGGAAAAGGAGAGTGAAAAGGAAAGGAGAAAGAAAGAAAGAGAGGAGAAAGAAGAAAAAAATGATAGAATGGGAGAAAAAAGAAGAAAGAAAAATAAAAGAAAGAAAAAAGGAAAGAAAGAAAAAAAGAAGGAAAAGGCCACAGCTCCAAATCCCCGATGTGATGGGGCTTATTTTCTTATTTTATGGTATGTAGTAAACTGTACCAAGCCGCCAAAACAATGATCAGTTGCAGCAAGATATACCACAGGGTGTGCTGAAACATGTAATAACGAGGAGAATAACGCGATAAAACAGATAAATAACAACAACAAAATAACACACGGAAATGCACTGGGACAAGCAATAAAAATTGCTGTGCTATAAAACAACACAAATATAACGTACAATAAAGACCGACGTTTTAAGTGGATATACCACCCTTCATCAGGAAAAAATATAAAAAACAAAAGCGTTAAGAACTATAAAGAAGATAATGAACTAGACAAGTCTACCACTGTAATTATCGCCCAATGCCAGTAATAGATGTTGACCACTAGACACCCAAGTTAACACTAACAAAACTAACAGTTAACTATAGAACACAGATCGATGTTTGCTAGGCAAACTAGCAAAACATGTACAATAAATCAATAGACAACACATCATGCATATGCATGAGTGGTGTTAAGAAGGTAAGCGACAATGGACAGGAAATGGCTAGACAATAGATAAATATAGTATACAGAAATAGTAAATTAACTAGGCCTAATATGAATTAGCAGACTGAACTGAGTGGAAGGGGGACATAAATAATATAAATTAGTGATAAATAAATAGAAAAACAGCAACCCTAAATTTATCTAAAAATTAAAATAAATTAATAAGGAAATAGGCCTCATATGAATCATGAATTTAAAAAAAAATTAAAATTAAAAAAATTAATAGATCAAATAAAAAAGGTCGGGAAAAGGTACAAGTATATACATGAATAGATAAGTGATGAAATAACTTCACTTGATAAATAAAAATAAATGAAATGGATAAACTAAAAATCAAAAACAAAAACAGGTGGGGATATAAAAGCAAAAGTGTCAAAAATGAAGATAGACAGATGGGCATGCGAAAGATAAATCCCGAGGAAGAAATGCTGCAATGCGAGCAGACTCACAATAAGATAAAAGGGGGAAGAGACAAATATAGGGGGTGGCGGGAAACTTGGGAACAGCTTGAGTCCCAGACAGGGCGCGTTGAGGGGCTTCGACAATTACTGCAGTCGTCAAATTCATTATTATTATTCGGCAAATTGACCCAATACAACCCCTTCAAAAATGCTCTAGTGACGCCCATGCTTACCCGAGGGGTCTGTTTACCCGTTTAAATATTTTCTGTCGCCTAATGGTATCCAGTGTCAGTACAGGGCACAGGCACATAGTTCTTACTGGTGATGGATTTGAACCACCTAACCTGACCTACATAATAGGTCATGCTGTACTTTACGCCAGTGTTAGTTTGATGTGTACCATGCACCTAAACTACAATTAAAACATTTTGAGGCATTTTTTTTTTTTAAATGCTTCAACAAAATGAAGTTTGCTGCAAATTGCTGAAATTTACCCCAAATTCTTGATTTTTTTTAGAAAAAAAACAAGAACAAAACCCCACCTGACCAAATGACCCCTACCTGAGAGGTCTGTGTGCCTGTAGAACTTTTTTCTGTCGCCTATTAGTATCCAGTTTCAGCCCAGGGCACCGCACAGGCACATGAAATGTACATGTTATGGATTCGAACCACCTAACCTAACTAATAGGTCAAGATGTACCTTACCCCAGTGTCGGTTGATGTGTATCCATGCACTAGAAACAATTTGGGGGAAAATAAAGTTTCACCTAACATTCTTGATTTCCATTGCGGTTCCGTGCCCTGTATAAAATCCAACTTTCTTGATCACGTCTTTGATGACATATCCAGGGTAATAAATTATCCCCTCCTACACCATTATCTGATTTATTTTACACCAACTGTGTCTTTCCAGCATGGTGTGCTACCATTTCCACCGCTATCCTAAGCATAGCTCAAGGCTCTTTGGTGTTGGTGTAACTAGAAGCCATAACTTTTGAAAATGTTCTTGTGATAACAAATTCCCAACTTTTAATTTCAATTTGTCATTAAAAACTAGTGCTATATCATATTTTATAAAAACAAATGTTCAAATTTCGAGAAAAGAAATCACATTATATTATCCAAAGAGCAGATTTTAGTTTTAAACTAGCCCAATCTGCAGGAAATCACCAAGTGTGGAATAGTCATGTGGCAATACTGCAGTTTCTAGTTCCACGCTGCCACACTCAAGGTCCCCAAGCATGCGGTAAATGGCGTTGGATGGATCAAACTTGGGCTCAAACCTTACAGGCAACTGGAATGTAATGCCTTAGAAAAAAAGAACAACAAAAACCAACCTGACCAAATGACCCTACCTGCCATGGTTTTAGTTACGGATGGAGATTTAGATCAAAATGACCTATGACCTTGTGTGACCTTTTGAATTGTGCAAATTAGCTCCTATTGTAAGCAGAATGGTACGGCACTCCCCCTGTCAAGGGTCTTTTTATTTTGGTATTTTGGTTCTTTTGGCTTAATTAATTCGGTGGTTTTGCCAGTTTATAAAGCATATGTCCACCAGCACGAGGAGATAAAGTTGGCTCTGGTCCACCAGGCCGTAGCATGTTTAGGCGGGGTCCTACACATTCCTAAGCTTACCTTGTGTCCATATGACATATGTGAGGTATCAATTTTTGCAATGTCTTGCTAGACGTCCAGTAACTGATGTGCGCATTTCTCATAACAATTAAAATGTGTTGTAGGGTACACACGGTTTATTCCGTATGGGACGTCTAGCAAGATAAAGCCTCTCAATTTTAATGGCAGATCTTCCTCGTTGAGGTATGGACAACCAAACACTCCTTGATAAATTAAAATATCCAAACCTTTTTTACCTGTTCCATCCAACATCACTGCATTGACAGGTATGCACCCATTGATTGTATTGTATTGTATAATTGTACAACAAGACTACAATACAACGACACGTCAACAAGAACAAGTACAGACCACTTATCATGTCGTTCGCTACTCAAGATGTTTCTAATTCCCTAACCCAATGATTTCCATGGTCTTGAAATATTCCATTATAATGTTATCGCTTTTAAATTTAATTCCCCGTGATTTGAACTCAGTTTAACAAAGCTTTTCCATGATAAAACATACCAAGCAATGCATATTCGTCGGATATCGTGTTGTTATGTATGCCGCTGTCAAATTTACTGAAGCCGAGGTCAACGTTTGTGACCTCTCTGATTTTGTGCTGGTAACACAATCCCACAGTGTAAATTATGTTTTCAACGATACGTAACACGTGATAACCACGATCGTTTTCGCAAAATATCACAAGATGTTGCGGTACGCCTTCTCGGGCCCCACCCTCCCTAGGATCAATTAAAGACGTTAATAAAAGTATAGTGCCGCCCTCTAGAGGTATGTAGGTGAAATGGAAATAATGCTGTAGAGGGCCATATTAGCGTTTTGTCATTCATAATGGCTATATCATCTTGTAAAGGAGATCAGTACTGTAAATCAAATCATGAAGCTAATACACAAGTTGTGAGATAGGCTTTTACGACGGGTATTCATAATATAAGTTAAAAGTTTAACGGGTTCGCCGTCGGACAAGTTTTAATCTGTCAAGCTGTCGTCAGGATTAGCTCTGACATCTTCAGGACCAGCTACTGATTAGCTCCTGATCTTCTCTACAGATCAGTGACCGCACTACTGTGCATTAGACTTATTGTAGTCTGTAGTAGGCAAGGGCAGTCTCTACGTTATTTCCATTGGTCAAGGGGCAGTCCTTTGGAGGTTCTTTTTGAACCAAATTTATATATAGTAGGCCAGTGGCAACCTACGTGTAGAGCTCTTTTCAGAGCCACCATCTCTGTTCAGTGGAAGCGGCAATCCCTCTGAACGGCTTTTTTCAGAGCCACCAATTCTTTCACAAGTAGGAAAGGGCACCTACTCTCAAATCATCGGGCAAGGGGCAGCCCAAATGATGATAACAAGAGAAGTGGCAATCTCTATGTTTTGTTTAATATTATAATAATTTGGTCCTGAAGAAGTCAGAGCTAATCCTGACGAAAGCTTGACAGATTAAAACTTGTCCGACGGCGAACCCGTTAAACTTTTAACTTATACTAATACACAAGCTTCATGATCAAATCAAAGGCTAAGAAAAATGTGTATTTATCTCCAGATAGACCACATCCATGGTGTGAAGAAGTGTATGTAATTGCCCATCCCTAATAGGGGGGGGGGGGGGGGGGGGGGGGGGAGTCAAACATTTTCGCACGGTCAAAGTCAAAAAAAATCGCACGGACACAAAATTTCGCAGTCCAAAAAGCACTGTAGTCAGGGTTTTAAGCAGTTTTTCCAACAAAATTGTCATTTATTTTTAAAAACAAGGCGAAAATGGTCATTTTTAAATGGTTACCCAACATATAAGCACTATATCCAAAGAGAGGGGCGGGGGCACAAACAAATTCTGTCAAGGGGGGGGGGGGGGGGGGGGGGGGGGGGGGGGGGGGGGGGAACTGCCCCACCCATGCCCGCCCCCCCCCCCCCCCCCCCCCCTGAGCTACGCCACTGGTTGTTTCATCGTCTCAATTAAGGGAAGTGTCAACCCTATTATTTTGATGATCATCTTTTGCTTCTAAGTTTGAAAATATTGAATAAAAGTACATAAAAGTATACATTTATAGAAAGGAAATTTGATAAGGAATCCGATGTGATATCAATCTGATACCAAATAAACTAAATTTTGAGAAATGAACCAAAAAGCGATTCTTTTTTTTGTTACCCCACATTTTTCAGACAGCATAACTATAAAATAAAAAAATGGTAATTTGTTCGAATATACATTTTTGTAAACAAGACAATTTTGTCTAGGAAGCAATTTTTTCTTTTTCCAAAATAAGGCTTAGTTTTGGAAATATTGCTAAAAACATCGGAAAAGTGTAAAAGTCGTGTTTATTTGCATACATTTCGCTAGAAATAGATGCATATCTCCAGTTTAAAATCCATAATCGAAAAAATTACCTTCTAGCGCTGAAAGTCCTCTACACAATGGTAGTAACATTTCAAATTTGAACTTCTAGAAAACAGCGATTTAGTAAAAATGTGGCATTTTCCACCATTTAAAGTTAATGTTCTTGGAATACACGGACGTGAGACCCGAAAGGCGAGTATACTATTATGAACAATTAAAATAAACTATCAGATTCAATTTATATTGTCACAATGTGAAGAAATTGGAAGAAAACGGAAATTTAAATGATCGTAAGATTGGCCTTTGTTTACATTTTTAGACATTGTTTTGCGCTCTTTTGTTTTCGCGTCTACGTCGCGGATATTAAGCGGCGCGTCTAGTATTACGCACGGGAAGATTCAGCGCGCGACGCAATGATCGAACAGCTGTCGCAGCATTTGAAAAGCGCGGAACTCCGCTTAATTTCCCGCCAAATAACCATGCGCCTTTTCCTGACTCAAACTTACCAAAACAACAATTTTAAATCACCCAAAAGAACGGGAAATAATCGCTTCCGATTAGTAACTTATGATGGTAATGATAGAAAACATATAAAAGTATAAAATAATAGAGAAATATGAATTTTAATTTTAATTTTTGAAACAAGTGAAACGGGTTGACACTGCCCTTAATTGAAGAAACAAATTTCTGTTAAGGTAAATTTTGACAAATAAGCTGAAGCTAAACTTTGTGTCTAAAGTCTAAGTTAACCGTGTGTTTAGCCTAAAACAGCATTTAAACACGTACGAGAATACGGCCCATATTATCATGATATGAATAACTCAATATTCATATTACCCTCATTGTGCCTCGGTTACTCTTGTTAGGTCACATATTATGGTGAAACTAAGAACCGCGCGGAAAGTGTTCAACCTGGTTTGTTTGTTTGTTTAAACGATTCACTTAAAAATATGAATTTAAAAAAAAGTGTCAAATTAAAACTATAAAGTGGGCTGTTTTATAATTATTTTTAAGTGAAAATCGTTTTGGAAATGTAAGAACATCGTTAGTAAAAATGTCATGTCATATTTTGTCCTAAATTTAGTCAGTGTAAAAACAATTATTCATTTTGGAATTTAATTTTAAAATCCACTTAAAAACAACCTCTCCTGACCGACCGACCGACCATATACCATGTATACGTGAAGTCCATACCCAGGTGGGCCAGTCAAACATAATGGTGTACACACGCGTGACCAAATTTTTTCCAGACACACCCTAAACAAGTTTTACCCTGCAAGCAAAATTACCCCCTAAACAAGTTTTTAGCGCGCTTTCCTTGCAAATTTTGACCCCTAAACAAGTTCTTGCCAGAATATGACCCCTAAACAAGTTTTGTCTATTTACGATTATGACGCTGTAGAGACGAGTGACACACATGCATTCTCAAATTGGAAATGAGACGCTCAATAGAAATCGCAAAAACGGGGATAACATTCTTCTGGGAACGGAGAACAAAACAAGTTACCCTAAACACGTTCGACAGGTATTTTAAGCCACCCTTTTTCTTGAAAATCAGCGTTTTTGATACCCTTAACGCGTCACTCGCGTGACGCGTCCAACACTGAAAAAACACCCCTTTTTATGCGTTTTTTTGGTCACGCCTGTGTACACTATTATGTTTCACTGGGCCCCCCGGGAGTCCATAGAACGTGTAGAACTGGTTGTTTTTGTCGTCGCTGCCTTACCATTATAGAAAAGGAGGAGTGGCTTATCACATCATTTATCTTGTTCACCCTCACGACTGATGATGATAAAACATACATCCATTGATATCACAATTTATATCATGAAAGTTAACCGTGACATTGACATAGCTACAATTGGATCGGTTAAGCTTGCTTTATATATAGTATCTCAATTCACCTTGTGTCTCATTGGCGCCTCCCTTGAGCCTTGACGCCAACCATCTGGTCAAAAGCAAGTAAGCGACTACCTGTTTTTGTTTGTTAAGATGGTGAACTGATCGCGGAGATTCGGCAATCTATCTGTACGATTTGGAGAATGCTTGGATGATATTTGGCCCAGATGTTGATCAAAGCTGCATGCGGCGGCTAACAATTGGAGGCAAGCTATCGGTAAGTTATCTGTATACTTTTTGTTTGATGGTTTGTTCCAATCTCCTGCACATGAATGTAGCTGTGTTGGAACCAAGCCACTAACCCTCGCGTCACAAAACAAGTCAGTCAAGTCACTTCAATGTGTTTTTCAATGGAATCAGATCATTCATGTCATTGGAAAAAAAATTAAAGTCGCAACCCTAAAATCTGTTTAAATATACCGATTTCTCCCAAAAGACCAATAATTAAGACATGATGAAAACGCTACACTACAATATAATGATCAAACATGCTTTATGCGAATAAAAAAAACATGTTCTACGTGTCTGACCGACCCATTTCACTTGATCCAAGAACAAAATGGGACACTTTTGAAACGTTTTGATTTTTTTTGAACATTTCGAAAATTGTTGAAAACTCACCCAAACGCCCATTTTGTTTGTAAAAAAAACCCAAACCGCCCGACCAACCAACTAATTCCGTGTTAACTTCAATTAAGTCTAATACCTAAAGCAGACGACACAAACAGCGCCATTAACAATGGGACACTCACCAAAGTTAAACAAAAGTAGCTTCAGATCGGCAAGTTGAGTGGCACACTCCTGGCTTCATCCCCACAATGTGACTGTTACAAAAACGTAGAATCAGGTTGGCTCAGATTAGTGTTTGAAGTAAAAAAAATGAAATCCTTCAATATTCAGATTGTTTATAAATTTCATAGATACAACTTGAGCCATGTATGGTCTCAGAATCTACTATTGAAAATAACCGATCATTCAGCTCAAGGGTTCCATACGTGTCTTGCAGGGTATAACATATTGGATTAGGCGACAAACAAATCCTGTTTTACGTGCCCGACCGACCCACTTTTTGTAATTTTTGCGATTTTTAAAAATTTTATATAGATAATTTTTTCTCAAATCATGTAAAATCAGCCGGGTTTTTTTGTGGCCGAAAACCGGTCGAATTGTTTGTTCACAAAATAATTGTAAACAAATCCCGATTTTTTGCAGATTTTGGTAACATTTTAGGTTAAAAAAACCAAAACGCTCGACCGACCGACCCTACTTGACATTTTCGACTATATACATCATCGTTGTAAGGCTGACAAATTTATGGTTTATGCCAAGACAAAATAGGTATAGGCCCATATGTCAATTTAACTAATGTTTCTAGTGTGGCAATAGTCTAAAAACATTTATTTACGCTTACTTATTCATTACAAGCAAGATGTAGTGACACTTTTAATCAAATGTTAACCCTAACCCTAACCCTATCCCTAACCCTAACCCTAACCAGATTTAAAAATCTTAAAAAAAATGCTACCCTAGTTTTTGGAATTTTAGGGTCGGTCGATGAGGGCAACACAACTTTTTTTGTTGTTGGCCTAATTGACTGATGAGCGCACCCAACCGCAAATTGGCAGGCGCACACATCGGGAGGCAAGCTTCAAGTTGTTTTCGTCCATATGGGCAAACCGTAGATTGGGTTTTTACCAACATTTCGGGAATTTAAGGTACATTTTCAAAAACTTTCTAAATATTCATAAACATTCAAAACATTTTAAAGCACAATTTTTTTTCTCAAACAAATTCAAAGAATTTCAATTTTGCTTTTTTATTAAAGTTTATATTTTTCTTATTTGATTTGTTCTTGATCGGCCGGGTCGGGCCGCGCCCGTAAAACAGGTTTTATATCGTGGCCTACTATTATCAGCCTTATGTAGGATTTCAAAATGATTTATATTTGATCACTGATTGTTTGTTTTTTTGGTCTTTCTACAGGTATGCTCGTTGGAAAACAAGAATGCTCGTGGTTGCGCCAATAATATATCAGTACACTCGTAGTGCACTTGATATCACGCCCATGAACATTCATTTTATTTACGAATTGATTACTTGGTTGCTGTCTAACGAATCACTGAACCAAACTTAGGCATGTTTGTACTTTTTGTAATGCATTCCTCATGATGGTGATTCCGACTATGGTTAGAAAATTCGTTAATTTTGACATTTTGATCATTTTGTGAAATCTTGGAACGAACAACTGCCGACGCGGAAAGTGTTAAATTGATCATTTGAAGACAATTCGACTCCACCGCAATCTGGGGCACTGACAATACGGAGGTGAGCGACATTGATTTCGGACTCGGAGACCAATCAGCGAGCCATCTTAATTGAGAGAGAATTCGGAGAGCGACCATTATTTAAAGACTCGGTACTTTCTCTATGAGATATTATAGACACCTCTATAATTCATTTGAACATAATTCGGCTAGACAATTCGGAGGTGCGAGCGACATTCGCTTGAAGACAATTCGGCGAGCAATCATATACAATTTGGAGTGCGATAATAAATGGGAGTCTCAGTATTTTCTGTTTGACATAAAGACACGTCTATGAACATTCATCTACTTATTTTGGCTTTAAGAAAGTTTACTGCCGCTATTGACACAGATTTGTCAGAACCTTTCCCGACTTTCAAAGTCTTATCTCAAAAAATACTGATAACCTATACTAGGCATATTTGTGCTCATTTTAATGCATTTCTTCTTATGGTGATACTAAATTCATTGAGTTATGTTTATTTGTTGATGAGTCATCGTTATTTGGGATCAATTCGGCCACCATTTTGAAACAAGTCGGCTAGATATTTGTCTTTGGATACAATCGGCCACAATTATAAATTAGTGAATAATTCGGCAAGATATCTTCATTTGGATACAATCGGCCACAATAACTTTGTGTACAATTCGGCTAGATATCTTCCTACGGGACAATTCGGCTAGCTATATTGTGGTTTGGAGACAATCAGTTACCGAAATCCAGAGACAATTCGGTAACCTAGCTGGCTAGAATTATTTGGAGATAATTTGGTTAGCTACCTATAAACTCGGAGACAATTTGGTTACCTACCTGGCTCTAGCATTATTTGGAGAAGATTCGGTGACCGGTCTTAACTTGAGAGCAGTTTGGCGACCTTCCTTTTGAGACAACTTAACGAGCGATCTTATTATTGGAGACGACTTAGCTAACTATTATAATCTTGAGACAAATCGGCTTTAGTTACCAACATTCAAAGACAATTCGGGTATATTGCTGGCTACCATTATTTGGATACGACTCGGCGAACCATCTTAGACAGAGAGCAGTTCGGTTATCTAATAGCGTTTAAGACAATTTTGGAAAGCGATCTTATTTTTGAGACGACTCGGTGACTGGATACGTAAATCATTTGCTGTGGCTCTTATGGGTAAGTTTCCACATTTTGAAATAATTAGAAGTTTTATAGGTAATTTTGTGCCCGCTTGATGTTCTAAAAAAAACACAATCGCCTTAACATCACTTTAAACCCTATTGTTCCCTTTCTCCTTAAAGGGACACTAAGAGATGTGTTGGAGGCTGCGCCCTCAATTATGATAAAAACCTGGATTAGTATATTTTTATAATTGTATTACATGTATGAACTTACACCTATAGGGATTAAGAAAAATCAGCCCTCTTTGTACAAGAAAACGTCGATTCAAAAATGCTCGTACAGTCGCGACGAGCATTTTACGTCCGACAGTATCCCCCTGCAGTACGCGTGATACATAACGCGAACCATATTTGCATAGAGGGAGTTTTTCAATAAATAGCGATGATATTGTTTTAATCAATTTTTGCTGTGTTTTTGTTAGTAGAAACAACAATAATGGCAATTTTTAATGTTCATCTTCAATTTTGAAGTAAATTTTTAAACATTTAAAATTGTCAACACCACTTTAGGTCCCTTTAATGATGGTTTTAACCGTATATGAATGATGATTCTTATATAGTGGGTGTGGTTTGGGATGTCAGCAGGCAATTTGATTGGTTTTAGGCTGATTTTCAGCCGACACGCCCACACATTATGAGACAATGGTGTATACTTTGGAGCGGGGTTTCATTCGAAAAATTATACCTTCAGCGCGTATGATCAACGCGTCATTGGATAATCGCGTTTGCGTGCCTTACACAAAGTCGCCGCCGTATGCGTTGTGCGTATAACGCAGCGATGACAGGTGCGTGTGTGCTAAAGAACGCGGTTAATTCGAAGCAGGAAGTTGGAAAACAGCTCACTGGATTCGCCGATTTTATAAATGGGGACATTTGTTGTTGTTTGATTAAAATAAATCTAATAAACGGCGTTATTTTATGATGAAATATCAAAACAACCAATAAACTAAATAAGAATGAGAATAGAATATATAGTTCTAAGCTGTTTTGCTACGTTGTTGTTGTTTTTTAAAGTGTAACAGGCAGCGAATATGGTTTTGGTTGGATGATTTTTTTCTGTATCTATGTCAATATCATGTGACGTGCGTCCATTGTGAGCATATCAACATTTGCGCAAGTGTATTGATTTTTCTAATTTTTTTGAGAAACAAAACAAATCTTATTGACGGTTTCCTCGTTCAGAATACTGCTTATCATCCCCAGTGGGAGTACCATGGGATGCTGCTGTATATATTAGCTCTGGGTTTGTACAAAGAGAAGAATCCTAACTAAATTTACTTCATATATTTTCAACAAAATAACTTAATCGTTTGACGGGTTACACCGAACTTATACGTAGCTCAAAATGTGAAACCATGTCCAAAAAAGCAAACCGAGACACATTTTAATTTGGGGTATCTGTCATTTTTTAATTCAGCAGCGATTTTGTTTCCTTGCGATTTCAATGCGAACGTCATTTGTTCTGTCAAATGTGTTGCGGTTTGACCGGTTAGTTACAACGACCTTATGCATAGCTCGAAATGTGAAATCAAATATCTAAACTCAACTATTATGAAACTATTTGTATCAATCAATGAACTCACGTCAAGTGATATAGACGCCTAGGTAGGCATGATCATAAAATGTTGTAAATAAAAATATCGCTTTGAAAATGGACTACATGAAAACAAAGTACTTTTGTATTAAACAAATGATGGTTGAACCAAGGAGTATTATATTAACTATGATAACTCCTTGGTTTAACCATGTCTGCAGGGCGCAGCCTGTATAATCACAAAGTTATAACCAAAAGCCTCATATTGCTAAAAACTGGTCAAGTCGTGCAAATTTTAAACCATTTTAGCTTAAATGGGCTTTACTTTCTGTCCAGTTGCTTTTGTGTGGTTATTTAGACATGAATAAATCGCAGCCCGATCCTTACGACTCCCTCTGGATTTTAAAGGTAAACATGGAGTTTTCCATTTTGTTTGCTACTAAATTTTAAAAATCTTACTTTTACGAAACTATTTGTATCAATCGATGAACTCACGCTAGTGATTTCCTCGAATTATAACTTGACTATAACTATCCGCATTCATCAAGGTAAATAACCTTTAGAGTACAGGCCGTACCGTCGATAAACACTCAAAAAATGACATGGTCGACGCACCCCTCACAAGTACAAAAATCTTTCACAATTCAATAGAAGATAGTATACCTGAACTATCCACAGTGGTCAGCAAAATGCCCATGAGCTGGGATTCAGAGCTATGGATCTGTAGTGTACAAAACGGAAACCTAAAAAGGCCATTGCCACGTGTGTATTCAAGTTGACGGTAGGAGCGGGGCTATATTGTGATTGTTTATATCCATATAGGGTAATATTTAGAATACCCTACCATTCTTATTCTTCACTGTGTACATTTATATACCCCCATTAAAACAGGAACTCTTAACCCCCTGAGAACTACCGGCCGATTGGTCAGAAAGATAGATGCATCATTTATTGCGCCAATCAGAGACGGTGTTAGAATAATTGTATCCCTGATAAAGATTGGAGTGAAATATTTTACAAGCTGCATTTTAATTGGCTATTCAAATGAGTATATCTTGCATACACCAATCAGAACTAGTGTAATATAGGCCGGTAGTGCCCAAGGGGTTTAATGGTGCATTGGGATGTTCAATAGCTGCAGTCATGTGATATAAAATTCGTTTTTATTTAGCTATTTCTGTATTAATATTTTCATTCATTTTTTATCTTATTTTCTCTCTTTTTTTCTTCTTCTTTTTTTTTTTTTTTTTGGTGGGGGGTAGGGTGCACAATGTTTATTGGAGGGAGTAGACATATCCTAATGAGTGACGGGAGGGGGTGAGATGACCAATATTGATCCACTTTTACATGTTGTCAGTGGATCATCTCCTTTATTCCTTACCAAGGAATGCTAGTTAATAATCTGTCTACAATTTGACCCCTTTATATTTAAAACAAATGCCCTTTATAAATGAAAGAAGGTTTGAAAATATTCAATTTCGTCGCAGAACACCCACCCTTTGCAGTTGAATAAATGTGGTAATTTCACATTGACACATTGTTGGAGTTACCTCTGTGTATATCATAAAATGTCATATTCAGGGATAGCACTGGATCCAAAATGTGAGAGGTCCCATGACATTTTTCAGGACCCCGTAGGACTTCAAAAAAACAAATTTAAGGGGTCCCCCAAGAAATTGAGGGGTCCTGAAGTTTGGGTATTTAAAAAATTTACTTTTTAACGGGGAGTTTTAATGAATTTATATTGTGAGCAAAGGATAGATATGTAATTTACAGAATTTCTTAAGGTTTCCATTTCCACACATCGTCAAATTTAAGGGGTCCCTTCAATATCGGGACCCGCAAGTCTTTCCAATTTGAAACCTGACGCGTCACTATTAGAAAGTGAGAGGTCTAGGACGCGCAGACGCGTCAGAATGCGACCCCTGGTCATATTGTTGACAGATTATTTACAAAGATTCAAATGGTAACGAATAAAGGGGCAAATCTGATCATCCCGTCACTTTCAAATGTCAGTTCCCCCACTTCAACGAACGGTACTACCATTCTTGTTATCACTGTACAATTTCAAACCTGGAACTATTACTGTTCCAGAGGTTATCCACACAAATTATTCATGGTGTGTCAGGTATCCCGTAGTATTGTGTTAAAGTTTAATAAATGCTCATCTACCAACAGTGATATTCCATGTAATTTTAGGAGGCCTGCATATTACTTGGTTCGGCAGAATCCGTAAACACAGATTTCAAGGCGTTATTCAGGAATTTCATACTTGATCACGGATTTGGGAAATTGTACCGTAACATTGCTGAAATGCTATTTCAGCTGCGATAATTGTTCCAACAACCCGATATTTACAGATTTATTTCATAATAAGAATCACAAATTATCCAAATTTCGTTTGATATTGCGTGATTTTTTTTATATTGCCCTTTCCTTGTTTTTGTTTTTTACTTCGATTTTGTATTCCAATCGATCACTTATTTGTTGACTATCCCTTGAATAATAGATATTTTTAATTGAGTGGCTAAAAATATGACCGAGCGGATTTCATGTATCATTTCCCTCGGTTTGATCTCGGTTTTGCTTGAAATCACACTAATCACGGATTTCACACAAACCGCCCCTTGTTTTTGCCTTTAAAAATCACAGATTCTGCCGAAACTTAACTATAATGGATAGGAATAGTGCTTTTAATGTCAAAACTGCCTTAATCATACTATAATTTGCCGTATGTTGTATGTATGTATGTGTGTATGTGTGCATCCTGAAAAGGCTTTCTCATTTTGCATTTTAAAGCCGTGAATATTTCACTGATACTAAATAATGACAGGACACGGGTTATAAGCTATAAATGGCCGAAAACCGTACAGAATTGACCGAGATATGAGCAAAATTATGGCAATTTAGGGCCTTTACAGCGCGGCTTTTGAGACTATTTCATGTTTGTTTTTCTCTGCGTACACTGTAACCATGCAGTCGGCGCGTAGCACATAACGCGTCGCATTGCGCCATGCAAAATAAACGCGCACACGCACTACACCCACGCACCCCTACACACGCGGGCGGGTAAATATTGTAGAAATACGCTGCGCCACACGGGGTTGGTTATGGTTTAGGCATTGGGGTTGAGATAAGCCACGGGGCGGGCAGAGGCGCGGGGACGGGCGGGGGGGGGGGGGGGGGGGGGGGGGGGCGGCAGCGGGTCATAAGGTATAATATTGTGGTTTCTGATAAAACAAAACATGATATGGTGAATCTAAAATACGTAACATGGTGTCGGATGTGTGATTTGATACTGTATGCGACACGCTGGCGGACAAATATTGTAGAAATACGCCGCGCTACGGGAGATGGTTAAGGTTAGGCCTTGGCGTTGAGATATATAAGCCGCGGGACGGGAACTTTAGGCCTTGGGTTGAGATATGCCACGGGCGGGGCGGGGGCGGTGACGAATTGGGGGGGGGGGTATAATGTGGTTTGGGAGGCAGGGGGTTAATGAAGAAATGTGATGCTAAATTGCGTAACGGATATGCAGTGGGCGGGAGCGGGCGGGGCGGGGCAGGGCGCCCGGTAGTGACTGGTGGGCTACGGGAGATGGTTCGGGTTTAGGCCTTGGAGTTGAAATATGCAACGGGGCGTGGGCGGGCGGGGGTTCTATTCCTGTGTGTTTCGTTATAAATCTTCCAACACTTAGGCCTATGTGTTGTTTCATTTGTAGGTGTTCTATCTGGTAGGCCCTACTCCATAGCGGGAGAGCCCGTCCGAAGGACGGGCGTTCCGCTAGTCTTACTATAATTTGTCTTATGTTGTATGTTTGTGTGTTTGTATGTTTGTATGTGTGTATCCATAAAAGGCTCCCTCATTTTACGCCTAAACGCCGTGAACGTTGAACTGATGAAAGATGATTATAATGTGAGTGTTATAAGCTATAAATGGCCGAAAACCGTACAGAATTGACCGAGATATGAGCAAAATGATGTCCAATTTAGGCCTTTTCAGCCCGGCTTTTGAGACTAATTTCTACGGGCCATGTTTGTTTTTCTCTGCGTACACTGTAACCATGCAGTCGGCGCGCGTTACACATAGCGCGCAGCAGTGCGCCATGCAAAATAAACGCGCACACGCACTACACCCACGCACCCCTACACACGCGGGCGGGCAAATATTGGAGAAATACGCTGCGCCACGGGAGTTGGTTTCGGTTTAGGCCTTGGGGTTGCATAAGCCACGGGGCGGGGGCGGGGCGGTTAGGGGTTGTGTGTAATGATCCCTTTAGGGCCTAGGTTATGTTATGGTTATGTAGTTTGGGATGGGGTTAATAAAGAAATGTATTATTAAATTGCGTAACGATGGTGTCAGATGTGGGATTTGATACTGTATGTGACACGCGGGCGGACAAATATTGGAGAAGTACGCCGCGCTACGGGAGATAGTTAAGGTTAGGCCTTGGCGTTGAGATAATTTGCGGGCGGGAACTTTGGGCTTTGGGCTTGAGGTATGCCACACGGGGAGGGGCGGGCGGGGCGGTGACGAATGGGGGTTGTGTGTAATGATGTAATGTGGTTTGGGAGACAGGGGGTTAATGAAAAAATGTGATGCTAAATTGCGTAACGGATATGCCACTGGACGGGGGCGGGCCGGGAGGGGACAGGGAGGGGGAGGGACGGGTGGGGTACGGGAGATGGTTAAGGTTTAGGCCTTGGTGTTGAAATATGCCACGGGGCGTGTGCGGGCGGGGGGTAATTTTCAAAAAAAAATTAAATTGAAATTTAAAAACTTTTGAATTAGGCTACAAAACCTTTTGATTTAAAACAAAAATGTTTTAAATATTGTTCTATTCCTATGTGTTTCGTTATAAATTTCCAACACTTTATTTTTGTAGGTGTCTATCTGGTAGGCCCTACTCCCTAGCGGGAGAGCCCGTCCGCAGGACGGGCGTGCCGCTAGTCTTACTATAATTCACCGTATGTTGTATGTTTGTATGTGTGTATCCGTAAAAGGCTCCCTCATTTTACGTCTATACGTCGTGAACGTTGCACTGATAAAAGATGATTATAATGTGAGTGTTATAAGCTATAAATGGCTGAAAACCGTACAGAATTGACCGAGATATGAGTAAAAAACCATGAAAATCCATGGATACGGGCCGTGTTTGTTTTGTTTATCTTCATGCGTATTGCAACCATGCATTCGGCGCCTAACACATAACGCGTCGTTGTGCGCCGTGCAAAATAAACGCACACACGCACTACACCCACGCACCCTACACACGCGAGCGGGCAAATATTGGAGAAATACGCTGCGCTACGGGAGTTAGTTAATTTAGGCCTTGAAGGTTTATAAGCACGGAGCGGGCGGGAACGGCGGTAGGGGCGGGGCGGGGACGGCGGGCAAGAGACGGCAGGGGAAGGCCCCGGGGAGGGGGGGCGAGGGGAGGCCATGAAGTAATGAGGTTTGGTAGGCAAGGGGTTACTGAACGCTACGGGAGTTGGTTAATTTAGGCCTTGAAGGTTTAGATCGCACAGTACGGGGCGGGCGGGCCGAGGGGAGGAAGTAATGAGGTTTGGGAGGCAGGGAGTTAATGAAGAAATGTGATACTAAAGTGCGTAACACTAACAGGGAGAGTCACGAAGTCGGAAGGAAATAGTGTGGTTAAAAGTATAAACCAGGGGATACAGCTTGGGGAGATGGTTAAGGTTTAGGCCTTGGGTGTTGAGATAACCACGGTGCGGGGGCGGCAATTTCAGGTAAGGAAATAGGCCTATGCATTATATGTATTCTTACCAATTTCGAGACAAATTTTTGTATAGCTACTTATGTGTTATTTCACCGGGGTTCTGTCTGATAGGCGCTACTTACTAGCGGGAGCCCGTTCGAAGAACGGGCGTCCCGCTAGTCTTACTATAATTCGCCGTATGTTGTATGGGTGTATGTATGTGTGTATGTATGTGTGTATCCTGAAAAGGCTTTCTCATTTTGCATTTTAAAGCCGTGAATATTTCACTGGTACTAAATAATGACCGGACACGGGTTATAAGCTATAAATGGCCGAAAACCATACAGAATTGACCGAGATATGAGCAAAATTATGGCAATTTAGGGCCTTTTCAGCCCGGCTTTTGAGACTATTTCATGTTTGTTTTTCTCTGCGTACACTGTAACCATGCAGTCGGCGCGTAGCACATAACGCGTCGCATTGCGCCATGCAAAATAAACGCGCACACGCACTACACCCACGCACCCCTACACACGCGGGCGGGTAAATATTGTAGAAATACGCTGCGCCACACGGGGTTGGTTATGGTTTAGGCATTGGGGTTGCATAAGCCACGGGGCGGGAGCGGTGACGGTTAGGGGTTGTGTGTAATGATACCCTTAGGGCCTAGCGTTTATTAGGGTTATGTGGTTTGGGATTGGGTTAATAAAGAAATAAAGAAATGTATTATTAAATTGCGTAACGATGGTGTCAGATGTGGGATTTGATACTGTATGTAACACGCGGGCGGACACATATTGGAGAAATACGCCGCGCTACGGGAGATGGTTAAAGTTAGGCCTTGGCGTTGAGATAAGTAGCGGGCGGGGAACTTTTGGCCTTGGGGTTGAGATATGCCACGGGGCGGGGTGGGCGGGGGCGGTGACGAAACGAATGGGGGTTGTGTGTAATGATGTAATGTGGTGTGGAGACAGGGGGTTAATGAGGAAATGTGATGCTAAATTGCGTAACGGATATGCTACGGGGTGGGGGCGGGCGGGGACAGGGTGGGGGAGGGATGGATGTGGTACGGGAGATGGTTAAGGTCTAGGCCTTGGAGTTGAAATATGCCACGGGGGCGGCGGGCGGGGGTCTTTTAATTGAAATTTGAAAACTTTTAAACTTTTGAATTAAAACAAAAATGTTTTAAATATTGTTCTATTCCTATGTGTTTCATCATAAATTTTGTAGGTGTTCTATCTGGTAGGCCCTACTCCCTAGCCAGTCAACATTTCCGAGTTTTTTTTGTCGACTTAATTCGTTCGACACGTGACCACTGTTAGTCTCCGTTCGTGTCATTCAGTCACTTTCAGTCCCCGTATGGGAAAGCCTCACTGTACAAAGCATAGGAGAAAATGATACCGAACTCTTGACGTCGAAAGAGATTTCAATCCATCAAAAATGTTAGCCTTCTGGTTGACCTGTGAATATTTTGACCCGGAACTTCAACACATTAAGCTGCTATTCACGACCGGTTTCTAAAAATGGACGTCGGATAAGGGATTTCTAGTCAATTTAAGACACGACTTTGAGCCCATTTCAGCGATAATTTGCAATAAAAGGCGTGTTTTCGATAGCACGGATTACGTCACCTACATCTCCGAATCACTATATGCGTAAACTTTGACTCTGTGAATGAGAATATTATGAGTTTAAAATTCTTCGCTTTTGTTGTGTGGCGTATAGGCCTACAGGCTACATACTGCAACTGTGTAGTGTAGTGTTACGTGAAAGCTGAATATGGGCTGAGCTCCTACCACAATAAATGGATTTGGAATATTGTGTCATCACATTTATTGCTAGCATACACAACAAAGATATTCCTGTGGTAAGTTAATTCACCGAGCATGTTTATTTCTTGTACAATGACTAATGAGTGACCTACACAGGACAGGTAGGGATATCATTGACTATAATAGTCTAGACTATAGTATTAGAGGGCGACATTTTTTTTGAAAAAAGTTGACAAAAAAATGTAGAAAACTTCATGTTTACCTCTTTTAAATCCAGCGGAAAAGTACGAAACAAGCTGGGTGTATTCACTGATGTCTAAATAACCCCACACAAGCAACTGGACATTTGAAAGTAAACCCTTTTTTACCTAAAATGATTTAAAAGTGTGACTTGCCCAGTTTTCAGCAATATGAAAGCACTACTTTTGGTTATAACTTTTTTATTATTCAGCCTGCAGACAAGGTTGAACCATCATTTTTTATTGTAAAGTACTATATGTTTCCATTTATTCCATTTTCAAAGAGATAATTTTATTTTCAAGATTTTATGAACATGCCTAACACAGGCTAGGCCTACACTACAGGACAGGTCCTGAAGCCCGGTCCTGACTGAGAGTAAATCGGATTTATAAATAATTGAACAAACACATTTGAATTTTTATTGTCATTGACATTGAATTGAAGTCAGCATATTCAACAAAAAAGTGTCGGTCACAGTACAAATGTATGATTCCCAAGCGTTAATTTCTTGAAGGTGAAAAACCAAAATGATCCAAAACGTGTGTTCGCGCAGTGGTAAGGGCAGTAAAACAATGCAATTTTCAACATTTTTTACTCTTGAGAAAAAATTTGAAGTGTTAAAAAAATCAAAAGTGAAGGGTATTTCACCCTTTGTATAGGGTGAGTGAAAACACTATGTAATAAAAGCATCTGAGTCGGCGGCGACGGATATTTTCATCAAAAATAGTCAAAAATATTTCAACCCGTTTCTATTTCCAAGAAATACTCCTGCTACCGAAAAAATATGACACCCACTGTCATGCTGATTGGGGAATACATTTGTACTAAATTTGACCCACTTTTTATACATTTTTATTTAAATTATTAATTTTATGGAAGATACTTTTTGTTCATTTATAAACTAATTCATTCCCAACCAGGGTTGTCACTAAGCCTGTCGGTACCGGTTGCGCGTATGCCGGCACCCACGATTACTGAGAAAAAAATGCATAACAAAAAAGGCACTCTAAAAAAATTTAAAATAATAATAATTGGAGAGCTATGCAACTCAAACTTTGGAATATGACTATTTTAAGGGTGACTTTCATAAGATTTAAAACATCAAATTGAAAATCAGGTCAGAAATCGGAACACCTACACTGTTCCTAAAAATAGATGCTCACCGAAAATAACGAAACAATGTGTATGTGTGTGTGTAAAATTAGGGGTAGGTAAAGTTGCCTATTTTCGGTCACCGCCTATTTTCCGTCACTTGGCCAAATTATCGTGTAATTGCAGCGGTTGTCGCCATTTTAAAAGCAATACCGGCATCAACTATGCCTCAGTTTTTTATCCGTTAGTCAGTGTATAACGCCGAAGTCATTTTCATTACACGATTTGGACGAAGTGACCGAAAATAGGCGCTGACCGAAAGTAGGTGACTTTACCCTATACAATACATTCTTCTTCTTCTTCTTCCTGGTGAAGTACATGCCTCTCTAGGAGAGTATTATCGTACTGAGTGCGGTGCAAAGGTGGGCGAGCAAAGCGGGAACACGGCTGCAAAAATGCTCGTAGAGGGTGTATATACAATGCTATCATCAATGAAGCAGGTGCGAGTAAAAATTGGGGGCTGGCAGGATTAGCCACGGAGTGTCAAGTTACTCAGCTGATTCCGGAACGAGTCCAAGGATGGTGCTGAGACTACTGCGGCTGGGAGTTGGTTCCATAGGCAGATGCTACTCGGGAAGAATGAGTGTTGATGGACAAGGATCCTACAGTGCTGTTGGCGGAACTGCAGGTTATGGCCCCTTGTGGTCACTCCATGTGGGATGAAGAGAGGTGGACCAGATGGGATGGCCACCAGTCCATTGACAATCCGGAACATCATGATGACCTTGGTGCGTGCCCTTCTCTCACTAAGGGTTGACCATTGAAGATCATGGAGCATGCTAGTGACACTGTGTCGTTGATCAAAGTCAGATTTTACAAAGCGGGCTGCACGTCGTTGAACCATCTCCAATTGGGTCACAAGGTCTTGGTGATGTGGGTCCCATACAGTGGAGGCAAACTCAAGTGTAGGGCGGACGTAAGTTTTGTAGGCCTGATCCTTAACTGCGGCAGGACATCGCCGGAGATTTCTTTGTAGGAAACCCCTGGTGCTGTTGGCTTTTTTGCAAATATTGTTTACGTGGGTCTTCCAGTTTAGTTTGCTTTGAATGGTAACGCCAAGGTATTTGCCTTCATCAACAGTCTGGAGAGTGGTGCCATGGATGGAATAGCTGGCATTAACTATCTTCTGCTTGTTGGTAATCCTGAGTACCTCGCACTTGTCCGGGTTGAAAGCCATTTGCCATTTCTTTTCCCATGTTTGCAGGCGATCAAGATCAGATTGAAGAGAAGCAGCATCGTCAGATGAGGTAATGGAGCGGTACAATAGGGCATCGTCAGCAAACAGGCGGATGTTAGAAGAAACCACGTCCGGCATATCATTAATAAAAACTAAGAACAGGAGGGGACCAAGAACTGTTCCCTGAGGAACTCCTGATGTGACGTTGCATGTGTAGCTCGACTTACCCTCCAAAACGACTCGCTGGGTACGATCGGATAAGAAATCTCGAATCCAGGCCAAGAGGACCCCACGAACTCCAAGATGGTGAAGCTTTAAGAGGAGGCGTTCATGGGGGACCCGGTCGAAGGCCTTGGAGAAATCGAGTAGGATGGCATCAATTTGTTCCTTGTCACGAAGACCCTCGGCCAGGTCGTTTACTGTAAGCAGAAGTTGGGACTCACATGATCGTTTTTTGCGAAAACCAAACTGCCTGTCTGTCAGCAAACCTTGGGTGTCAAGGTGGTGGATTATCTGACTGTGCACAACATGTTCTAGGAGCTTGCATATTATTGATGTCAATGAAATGGGACGGTAGTTCTCTGGTTTGTGTCGATCACCTTTCTTGAATATAGGTGACACATCCGCTGTCTTCCATTGGTGAGGAATCTTGCCTTGGTGGAGCGAGGCTTGGAAAAGCAAAGCTAGAGTAGGTGCTATCTCATCAGCTCCTTCTTTGAGCAAATAGGCAGGAATATTATCAGGGCCTGAAGCAGTAAATGGCTTTAACTTTGAGAGCAGTTTCCTGATACCATCAACTCGCACGGTGAACTTTGGTACTTCAAGGTGGTCAGCTGGGCCAAGATCTGGTAAGGAAGAGGTTTCTTCTCTAGTAAAGACTGATGCAAATTGGTCGTTCAGTAAGTTTGCCTTTGCTCTGCTGTCACTCTGCAGCATGCCATTTTTCAGAAGGGGGGCGACACCAGAATTGTCACAACGCTTGCTTTTGATAAAAGTTTTTTAGAGTTTCCAGAAGAATCATCGCATATCATGTCGGCGACGTAGTTGTTGTAAACTTGGCGGGACTCAAACTGCATTTGCTTTTTTAAGAACTTGTACCTGGAGTGGTTCTTTAGAGATCTGGAACGTTTAGCTTTCTTGTAGGCTCTTTTCTTCTTTCTGGCAAGACGTTTCAGGTGACCATTTATCCATGGCTGATTAAAGCGGGTAGTGGTTAACTTAGAAGGTACACAGGCTGCAATGATCTGATGTAACTTTGATGTCACTTGCTTCCACAACTCATTGATACACTGTAGGTGTATCGATGGTGTTGGATGAGGTAAATTTGGTAGAGAAATCTCTGAGCTGACCTTTCATGCTTGGTAAATCGGCTTTTTTCCACAATAGAATTTTTCTGCGCACTGGTTTCTGGCGTTTGGCGGAAGCATCTGCAACAGTCAGTACCATCTCGTGATCGCTAACACCTGGTAATGGGACACACTTGTTGATGAGCGTGGGTCTATTGGTTACAAATAGATCCAGAGTGTTCTCAAGTCTAGTGGGAAAGTCTACAATCTGTGTCATGCCCAGGTCTTGGAAGGTTGAAAGGAAGCAGGCATTGATGGAGCGTAAGTATTGGTGTTTGATGATGGATTCATTTGACCAGTCAATGTCCGGTAGGTTAAAATCCCCACTTAGCCACACTGTAGCAGTAGGAAATTTAGAGACAACATCACGGATGGCTTGGCACAATTTCTGAGCGTAAGGAAGATCATTTTTGGTTGGTCGATATATGGATATAATCACAAGTGGTTTTTGCCGGTATAACTCAACTTTTGTAGCAACAATTTCACAATCTGTGTCCAACTTTATTTCACTGTCAATGAGGTCACATTTGGTTGCTATTAAAACACCACCATACCCGTCAGCTCTATCACGACGAATAGGAACATTGAATCCGGGGGGCATAATCTCACTATTCAGCACGTCTGGAGAGAGCCAAGTTTCATTAGCAATGATAATATCAGGCTGGCTGGAATCCACTGCTTCCCAGAATGCTTCTCTTTTGGCGGTTGCTTTTTGTAGGTTCAAAGACAAGATTTTTAGTGTTCTCGAGGCATTTTTTCTCCTTGTAGGTCTTTTAATTGGAGATGAACGCTGAAGAGGAGAACCAATGTCAGAACTTTGATTGAGGCTTCCAGAGGAGGTGGTATTGGAGCATAGGGAGTGTCCAGATGCAGACGAATGGGAAAATGAATCAGTATCCAAGGTGGTCAAAACTTCAAATTTGTTATCAGTTTCTGATATATATGAGTCAAGGAGCGACGTGGAATAATTTGGGGTGTCACAATTGGTACAAATCCAGGAAACACTTGATCTATTCAGTCTTTCATATGATTCAGAAGACATTCCCATACAATCTGTGTGGAACCAAGTGTCGCAAGTGTCACAGGCGACTGATGTCCTAGTGCGGCTCCATTTCACGGCTTTTTTACACACGCCACATGGGTATTTGGGGATGTAGGGGCCGGGGTTTGACTCGGTGTCACAAGATTGAGTAATTAGGAGTATGCTTAGGTAGAGTAAGACAAGTTTCATATTGCGGTGAGTTGGTTGCGGTTTAATACAACTGATTGTAGACAAAGAGTTAAGGCAACTGATAAAAGAGGCTTGCAAGGATTGATGGTAATTGTGGTGATTTAGTTCAGCTAGGCTGGCAGCTGGGTACCAAACGCCATCAATGAAGCTATGGCTATGATGAGTTAATTTGAATGGCTCATCGTATTGTTCCTTCATGCAAAAATTTGTCGCCAGGCATGAAAAGAGCAATAAAGACAAGGTCAGGTGGAAATTTAGCATGGTGCTGAATCTTCATGAGCAGGTAGAAAGTTAATGAGAGCAGGTAGAAGGTTAATGAGGGCAGGAAGCTCCAAAGTTAGTTTAATGCAGTTAAGCAAGGCAAAGACAAGAGCATCGGTTTTAAACAAAGGATGTCATGATGTGCATGCAGGATGTGGTATACTAGTACTCACGGAGGGCCCTGCCCAATTCTGATGATAACAACAGTAAACTGGTTAAGCTTATTAATCCCAAGTCCACACTAGGCTCACAGGCTGTCAAAATAACGATGACAAACAATCCTCGGATGAAGGGTGACTCAGGATCTCAGCAAAGATGAGTAAGAAATCCAGGTACATCAAAAAGAGATTTTTGGAAGGAAAAATGGAGAGCGAAATTTGGATACGTGTTCCCGCGGCTCGCGACCTTTGACCAATTACTTCCATTTATGTTAGTATTATTATTATTATACAATCTCTCCATACTTTTTTTGGCGAGTTTTTTTGGCCATTTGTGAACTCGCCAACTGTGTGTAATACACTATACATTTTCCTTTCACTTTATGCTAATTTTTATATACAGATGTCATTTTTTCACTCACCCTGTACAAATGGGGAAATACCCTTCACTTATGGTTTTCACCTTTTTCTCAGTAGTGAAAATATGTGGAAATTCCATTGTTTTACAGACTAAAAACATAAGGCCAAAAAGAAAATGTTGTGTTGCCCTCAAGTGCCAAAATTTTTAATTTGGGTCGGTCGGTCAGAATTTTTTTTTTTTTTTTTCTCCAAAATTGTTTTCAATTTTTTTTTCCAATTTTTTTTTCAATATTTTTTTTGGGCTGAAAAATAATATGGTTTATGTCAAGACAAAATTGGTATATGCCCATATTTCAATTTAACTTATGTTTCTAGTGTGACAATAGTCTAAAAAACATTTATTTAGGCTTATTTATTCATTTCCAGCAAAAATAGTAACATTTAGACACTTTAATAAATCAAATTTAAATCTAAAAAAAAAAAATGCGACCCTAGTTTTTACGATTTTAGGGTCGGTCGCTGAGGGCAACACAACTCTTTTTTTGCCTAGCCCTAATGCCAGGCTTGCCAGCACAACTTTTGGACATCAATTAAGTTTTTTACTCTCAAAAATTGTATTGTGAAATTGCTGAAAGTGAAAAATACAATGTACATGTATGCTGTTACAGTACACCCTATGTAATCATTTCCAATTTCAATCATCCAAAGTACTCCTGTTTTATATACGCACAGCGTTAGATCAGGGTTCTATCTATAGCCAGGACCATTTTAGAGCCGGGTAAATTTACTGATGGCGAACGGAGAAAATGTAGCGAATGAAGTGCAGTGGATCATGGCATGGGATCCAGAGGCCTTTTGAATGTCTTTTTAGGGTTTTTTAATGCACTTTGAGGGTTCCTGCCACATAATTTCTTGTTTTATGTTGTTTTATGAGGCAGTTTAATGATTTTATCCACATTTTTTTTTTTTAAATTTAAAAGAGTGCCGGGCGGCCAGCCCAATTCCGCGCCCAGCGCCGCCCGTCCTAATTAGAACCCTGTGTTAGATACTCATGCTTGGCCGGAAGATTCACGCTTTGCTTTTTTCCCTCAATAAATTAGTTTTCATTATTATTTTAATGTAGAATCTACTGCATCAGCTTACAATGCCATTGCTGAGGCTACAAAGGAGGAGATCGCCAAAGATTTGGACTCTGAAGATTTGTCACCACAGGCAAAGACGGCCGATACTTTACAAGAACTTCCTGGCATATAGAAGACTGGTTGGGTCGAAGAAGTGTTCATCAAGACACAAGAGAAGCAGTTGCATCCGGTTGTTGCATCATTGTCAAATAAATCTACACTACATAACAGTAGAAGGTAAACATAACATGTAGTTCGAATAATATTTTCCACTTACTAGTAATAATTAATGATCAGATACTGAGATACAGTATTTCAAATTCAATGCTTATAAAACTAAATATTGCAAACCAACAAAACCTTCCACCTACAATTTTTTGAATGATAATATTTTTTGGTAAAGTATCTACATGCATACCAAACATATGTATATAAATCCTATTTTTACTAGCCTGGCCATCAAGCTGCCATCTTTCCCAATTGGATTCTCAAGTGGCTTGAAGAAAAAGAGGGCCCAACTGACATGACTGACAAATTGTCAGTACTTTTTTACCATTTTTATTTAACCATAACCCCGGTTTATGGTTTTGGACCGGGATCACAAGGAAAAAAACACCAACAAAATCTCCGGGAACCTGCCGGGATTCGATCCGGGGACCCTCCGTTCTCAAGCCCCACGTCCCACCCACTAAGCCACGGCCCTTATTGAAATGCATATTATTTTTGTTCCACATTTCAGATTGTATAGCAAAGTGTTCAGTGGTGGGTTGGCGGTGCAATGGGTAGGCAAGGGAAATTCAATTTAGTTAAAATTAGAAACAAATTGACAATTTTAGCGAAAACTGCATTTTTTGGCACTTTCTTACCAAATCAGGTTAAACTAGACCAAATGTTTTATACCAAATAGTTCGAATTATACCAAATTTGACACTTTGAGTGTAAAATGGTATAAAATGTTGCTCGCTTTGCTTTGCTTTGCTTTGCTTTGAGCTCATCATTTTTCTTCATGCCCCCTAAAAGGTCTTCCCCCCCCCCTCCCCACCCCCAAATTATGATGCTGGCGCCGCCACTGAAAGTGTGGAGCGTTTTAGTGATGCAACACTGGGTAAATCGTACCCACTGTTCCCCGCCCAGTTACATGCATAATGCAGAGATGGTGATTTTGTTCATCCTCCGTACACAAGGCGGTTTCCCATCTATCTATGTGAGATAAGCTACCACCAACTACCCCGAAGTCATCCCCGCTCAACTTCCTGGCCGAAAAGATTGCTGTTAAAGGCTTGAAGCACATGCAAATTCCCTGCTGTCTATGGAGTGTCTACTGCCCAAATCCCCCACCCTCACGATGATGAGTGCCCCATGTTGTAGTTGCCTGAGGGGGAGGCAGAACTGCAAATGATGAGTGCATTATTAATAGACACATTTCTTTTAATTATAATTTTAAATACTTTTTTTTTAATGGGCATGCATTTTGAACTCGGCAACATGTGATACTTTTCGAGTCAGTGGCTTAGCCAGAGGGAGGCGATTGCTCAGTGTTTGCTACCTTAATATTGGAATTTTGTCGGTTAAGATTGAAGCCTTTGCTACCTTAATATTGGAATTTTGTCGGTTAAGATTGAAGCCTGTCGGTTGAGATTGTCTCTGTTGGTACTCTGTTGTGTGAATGTCAATAACCGTCGTGGTTTGGGAATGGTACTGTTGTTGTCGTTTGAGCCTGGCACTGTGTCGGTTTTTTGAAGAGCTCGTTTTTTCACGCCGGTTTTGATGACAAACCATGTCACAACACGCAACATGCAGGACACAATGTAGAAAAGTGCGACGTCACTACCATTTTGGGGTGGCGGGCTCACAACATGTGGCCTACATTGTATGTCTTTACTTTCTATTTTGATTCTATACTTTGGGAGGAGGGAATGACAGATTTAAAATTAATAGAAACATGTTCATGTATTTGAATACTGGTACATGTATACATTTTAACAGTTAGTGGAATGAATAAAATGAAATATTACTTAATTCTTTTTATTCCTTTTTCAAAATGCAGAATGGAAGACAGATGCAAATACCGACACTAAGTGGACATATCCGGAAAAAACACCCTCTACAAAAACCTAATGAAGATATTAATTTACACAAGGAGCGTTCTCATCATTTTCTGCAGTAAGTATAGTTCTGGTTGTTACTCCAATGATGAAGGCTAATTTGGAATGAGTTTTATCAGCAAATTGCAGACTGGGAAGTGGGAATTGACATGAGAGCCCTTGCCGTAATGTACTGGAGACGTCACATTGAGATTTGTGCATAAACGTCGCTTTAAAACAATTTCAAGATCTTCACATTTCTGCATTAATTTACAAAGAAGATTCTTGGAAACACTCTGGCAACACTACACTGGCAACAGGGCTTTTCTCCTAACCAAACAGCCAAACAATGTTAAAGTATTAACAGCTGGAGGTCGTCTTGACTTTCCCACCTTAAAAATACATGGTGCATAAAGGCAAATTTGGCCTAGATATGAAAAGAAGTTGAATACCAACTCAAATATTTATTCAAAAAATCAAGGGTCTATGAGAAAAACTAGAGAAGATTGAATTGAAGTCATATCAATTGTACTACATGCACAGGATTTTCTTAAAGACCCTCGTTTAACAAAATTAAAGGCCTCTCTTTGCAATGTAATGTCAATGGGAACCAGTAGACACTGGTGAGTGGTGACAGAAATCAGTGGTCATGTCAAGTGATGAAAGTGAAGCATGCTGGGTTTACTCAAGAAATCTTCTTTAATTAATTAATTTACATGCAAAGCATCTTGCATCTAGTCACATCAAAAACTAATTGTCCAGCTATTTTACATTAACCTGACATTCTATATTTGGTCAATTGTTTGTTCATTTGGTAGATGCAATGTCCATATGCTAGCTACATGTATCAAATCTATGATTTAAATGATGAAACATTTAATTTATGAAGATCTTGTCTTTAATACACTCAGTATTTGGTACAAGATGGCTGTTAATCCAAATCTGGATACTCTATGATGCAGCCAGGCTATATTTTTGTGTGGAAACCGGGGGAGCGAGCGGGACAAAGTATGAATCTTTTACCAAATAAATCGTCGCGATACCCCAGGATTTGACCCTTTGACCCTCTAATCACCACAGCCGTGTCCCAAATAACCATTGAGCTAACCTATCAACGCTCGCCCTGGCAGTGATTTCGTACCCACATATCAGCTCGGATAATGTCGTCATCGAATCAATGCTCTAGCATGTGTGCATGTGGACATTGTTTTTGGCCGTAGCGAATCGTAGTGCAATGGAACGTTAGGGTTAAGGAATAGTTCAGGGTTTACCCATCAGGACCCAAGCTGAAGCATGTACCCGAACACACCTGCCAAATTAAACAAGGAAAGAAACATTTTGGCTAAGGTACAACAAAAGCCACTCGGTTGTACAGGCAAACGGACCTCTCAGGTCGGATCCGTCAGGCTTTTTTCCCTTCTTATCTTCTCTTGACCATATTTATTGTTAAATTTTGGGATTTGAATTTGTTTGCACACTCAAAAGCAATATTCAACTATGAAATATTCGTTATAATGCAAATTCAAACTAATGTTTTTATACAAATTGAATTATATTCCTTGATTCTGTCCTTACATTGGATTGGATGTATAATATTGAGATTTTGGGGGTATTTGTTGCATTTAAACATTGCCTTAATTAATGCTACAGCCTACCCATTTAAGATGATTTGTCCTAGAACTCAAAATAACCATTTTTTCTTCCTTTTTACAATATTGATTTTAGGTTGCATTATAATACATTGTTGTCAATCTCCAAATGGATGTGACCAACTGTCAAGCATTGGATATCTTACAAAGACGAATGGCCTTCACTCAGTGGGACACAGGGACCAGGATGACCAAGGGTTCATCAAATTCATCTGAAGTGTGGATGGAACAGTGAAGATGATGGCCAGGGAATTCACATTTGGATATGTATGGATGGAATTAACTATCTATCTATGTATATATATCATACATGTAGCTATACATCTATGTATGGCATTGGGCAAATGCAGTGATGAATCTAGAGACCAAAGCTTTTGAAGCTGCATCAGCTGTTCTGATCACTGATGTATATAATATTATTGTAGTATCCATCTTCTACAGTGAAATTTACTTCGTATTTTGTTCCGGGAACAATTTTACTAGACTCAAGAACAAAGCAATATAGACTTGTGATGTCTTTTAGCAAAGGAAACAATATAGAGAGTCAGTACAAATAAGGATGGTATAGATAACAAGGCCAAAACCAAACACAAAGTAGGCTGTATGGTACAGCAATCAAGAATGCTCTGCGCATGGTATTAAAACAGTTTCGTACCTGGACATAATTTCATAATTAAAGTCACGTGATCAAGTCAATATTTGATTATATGGTGTATCTTGGTTTTTGGCTTTGATTTTAAACCCTAACCCACCTGGTGGATTTTCCAACAACATTTTTTTCAAGCGAAAAAAGCACACACAACAAGAGGTGCCACGCCCCGGGGTTTGAACCCACGACCTCTCGGTTGGCGGGCGAACGCTCTACCAACTGCGCCACGGGGGAAGCTGTGCTGGACGAGTGTATTCGCCCAGCTATATAGCCCGGGGCCATTATTTCGGTGAAAAACCTCAGCGCCAGGTGGAACCGACAGGCTGGGAAATGGGATTTCATGGGATCCGGGGCTGTAAGGGTTAAAACACACAAGTGGGGATGAAAAAGCTGATCAATTCAAACACAATGATGATGTAGCTTTTAAAGGAGGGGTACCGCAAGCACAACAATATTGAGCATTATTTGTTCGAAAAATAATTATTGACCCGAAATTGCGTATAGAACAAAACATGCTATTCACAAAAACGAATAAAAACTGCCATCTCTCTACATGCAATTTTTAAAATTTGCGACGATTGAAAGTCCCAGTGTCGATTGACGTCATGGTTATCGGTGCTCAAATTTACGCATGTGCATCGTATGACTATGACTTCATCGACACAATTTTTTTTGATCGCCACAAATTGTAAAAATTGCATGTTGAGTGATGGCGTTTTTTATTCGTTTTTGTCATAAGTGTGGTGTTTTATTCTATGTAATTACAAAAGCTGGGCTCAGTAGTTATTTTTCTAACATATAATGCACAATGTTGTGCTTGCGGGACCCTTCCTTTAGGAATTAGCCTACTTGTTTCTAAATTGTCAGAAAATGATATACAGTAGTTTTACTCAGTCACCTCAAATTAGGAGATGTCACTGTCAGCATATTCAAATCATTGATGTGTGCTAAAAGACTAGACTGATATATAATTTGTCTTTGATTCTGCTGGTGCAAATGTCAACATGTTTGAATCACATGTGTGATATTATGCTTATACTAGTGATTGTGTTTACATCACCTCTCAACTTGAGGTGAAACAAAGTGAAATAGTTTTGTAAAAAAAAGCAACAAAGAAGAAACCACTTTTCTATAAGGCAGAATGGTAATTCCCTTTTTAAATTAAGATTTATTGAGAAAACAAAAATGAAGTCTTGTCAGATTTTCACTACTAAGTAAATTGCAATTTTCTCAATCGGGCCTGTAGAACAGGGTTTCTTTTGTTGCCTAACAGATGTTGTCATTGAATAAGTGCTAAAGATGGTACAGTAGGCCTATACAGGGCGAGTCAGAAAGAACGGGCACTTTTTTCACAAAAGCGTCACAAAAAATGTAGGCATATTATAATGGGGTTTACCTCCTGAATCAGTCGATATGCCTCCTTTTACTTTTCCTTCTTGATTTCAGGCTTTTTATTACTCACAATTACACAGATCTATTTATTTCCGGTCATTTGAAAATATTGTATCCAACATTCATGTGCCTTTTCAGTTTTTTTCATGAGTTTCATTGATCAGCATCTCTGAATCAGGCAACCAACAATACTATCGGTTATTGCCATTCCATGGATTGGCTTTAAAATACCGGGTTCTACTCAAATGGTTGCAACTTTGTGACGCAATGTTCGAATTCAAAATTTCTTTTTTTGAATGAAAGCCAAATATGTTTTCTTTATAACACTATATTTGGTTTTGAATATGCATGCTTAATATTTCTGTGGCGCTTTCGCCAAAAAGGTGCCCGTTCTTTCTGACTCGCCCTGTACTATAATAGCGAACATTTTTGCTTGTTTTATTTTCCCCATTTTGAGGTTCCTTATACATAGACCTACATACAAAAGGAATATATTCGCGCATTTTTATTTTTGCGCATGCTGATCTTAGGGCGAAAATAAATGTAGCGCGAACATTTCCACCTTTACAGTAGTTGGATCAGTTCCAAATTGGTGAATTACAGTAGCAAATAAATACAGAAGGACGGGGGCACTCATGAAGACTGTTAAGACATCAAGGTCCATTTTGTCTTTCCCTTCAATAATATTTGGTTATGGTTGTATACAAAAAAGGCTTCACTGCCTTGACTTGTGAAGACCACCTCCCCCGACCAATCGACCCTACCTGAAATAGCAGTTTGCCCATAGAACAGGCCGGAACAGGGTAGTTTTTCGTTGCCTTGTGGCCAACACACCAATTAGAAACTCAAGGTATTGGACCAGTGTGAACAGGCCTAATGTAGAGCCCAAAGTTTTCTGTTTTCTCTATTAGAAAGCCGAATTTCATGTTTTGTTTCCAATATTTTCAATCTAAAAAAATACACAAGCAAATAGTATTGACTAATTAATTTCATGTAAATTAATATTTGCCATAGGTCTAACAAAATACTCAACATATACAATAAATGAAATGTTTATCCTGGGTGCAGGTGTGTTTAGCTCAAATTGAAAACTGAAGAAGGCACAAGTTGAATTTTAACTTTACAAAACAGAAAACTTTGAGCTCTAGCCTAATGATAGATAGAATTTAAACAGACAATGTTTGACCGTATAATGATTTACATAATTTGAATGGTTAATTTATTATTTGTAGTGCAAACAATAACAATTGGGAATAATACTTGTGATTAAATGTTTCTTTTGTTTAAGAAATTATTCAATGTATGTACCTGTGTCTGTGCTAGTTGAGTTAAGTTTATTATGTTCACTATAGGCAAGACTTGTGAATTAATCCACACACAAAATTAGTTAAAACTGGCGTGAATATTTTAATGTTAGCATGCAGCTGGATTAATATCATAAACAACTGCGCTCAATGCATGCATAATTACGCCCATATTTTGTGTGGAAAAAGACAATCACAATTTTTGTCTTTTGGGTACTGAACTAACTATACTATAGGGTATTTATATACTTTTTTTTTGTTCATCAGTTTGGGATGATGTCACTTTATACCTTGACTGCCATTTGACTTGGGTCGGGTGCAATATTATTCTGCAATTACTTACGAAATTTTGGGGTTGGTTACCTGTGTAATACCGTCACAAATTTCAGACATTTGAAAAGACGGTGAAAAATTAAGTATTAAATGAAAGGTGACAAAAATTAACCAAACAAAAACAAAACTGTCCAACTGACCGTGAACAATTTTTTCCTCAAAAATCATCTGAAATGTTGCAAAACTTTGATGTTTGACCAACAATATAAGCAAGATTGTAGATGTCAATGATCTTAATAATATCCTTTCAATTCAATTTTTTTCTTCCTGTGATCTACTTCGCCCAACAACAATATGGTCACTCATCAAAAAAGGGGGGTGTGGGAGGCACTGACCAATGTGGTAACGAATGAGAGTTAATAATTTAACTTGACTTGGATTTCAAAAAGCACCATATTTGATTTGAAAAATTATCCTAAATAAAATAATAATAAATCCTATAGGGTGGTGTGTAGTTCCTGGCACATAGCAGGGTAATATGTTACACACCAAATAAAAAATGTGAACCATCACATCAAATCAGACCAGTTGTCTCCAGGATATGAAAATTCATGTTAAAGAACTATTTGTTAGCGTACAAATTACAGCTAATTTGTCAAAATTGACCATGGAACACAGGTTTTGTGTAACTCAAAAGGTTGAACATTTGTTTTATTTTCTCAACTTATGTTGTTATTTGCAGATGAGCCTTACCAACACTGGTTGGTTTCGATATAATGGGTCAAAAATGTCATAATAAAACTTTCTCAAAATTTGTCAAATAATCTCTTTATTTTTGTGACAAAAGTTACCCATCAAGGTTCATCCCCATTCTACGGTAACTAGCATCTTCATGCACATTCATTATTTAAATAGTCTTAACATACTGTAAAACAACTTTACTTTGCTATCAATTTAATTTCCACAGGAGATCCATTTCGCCAATTATAATATTCATAATGGTTATATAATGACTTTGATACATATTATTGAAATTAAATAGCTGCAAAATATTGACTAAATGCTAATTCGCTAAATAAAGTTGCTGAGAAATTAAACTATTTTACGGTATTATCATTTGATTTGTGTCATTTTCATATATATTTTGAGATCGAACAGCAGCATCATCACTGTTGATGCACATATCATAAACTGTTTTATGGTATTATCATTTGATTTGTGTCATTTTCATTTATATTGTCATAGTTTGGTTTTGATGATGGTGAGTGATTGGTGTTTCACACAAGATCCGTCCCTCAGCTGCAATGTCATTGTTCACTCTATTAAAGGGCTTCCCTTATGACCTTTGTAGAGATGAAATTCATCATTTGTGGGTATATTTTGAGATCGAACAGCAGCAGCATCATCATCAATATTGATGCACATATCATAACTATTAAAAGCAGACTATGTTGACGTTTCTTGATGTTTTTCTTGATTGATTTCAAGTTTGGCAATTGACCCTGCAGAAAGTGCATTTCGGTGAATTTCCATCCTTTTTTCCAAAATGTCAAGGTGAAAGCAACCACATAGGAGGTATGACCAGGGCAAACACAGGTGAAGGCATCAATGCAATTGTGTTATTCTTACAGACCAGTCAGCGGTTTGGTAAAGATGGTGAAAGTTAGACAACTAATGATGCACCCTGCTTTTGAAGGACTGAATGCCGTCATCATTCATTTCTCCAACTACACTGTGAGAGATCCATTACAGTTGAAAACAGTATGGGAATGAACGTTCTGTCAGTTGAAAGGGTTCTTGAGGCTGGTTTACTCAGTGCATGATTTGGTACCGATAAGCTGATTGCGAGTTATTCGACTCATTTCTGAAAATAAATAACAAAACAAGAAATTTGATGGAATAAGCTAAAGGTCTTTTTTGTGGCAATTGTAATGTCTAAATGCCCTTACTTTAGGTGAGAAAAAAAAGAAACCCTGTTCTATGTGCCCAACCGACCCATTAATTAGAAATCAGTGAAAAAATGTTCATGTGCATATGAAAAAAAATACAGATTTTTAAAATGTTCAGGTCATTTTCATTTTAAGGGGATACATTTTTTTTAAAAAACACTGCAAAAACACCTGATCAACTGACCCATCCTGAGATCAACCGACCCATCCTGAGAGGTCGGGATCAACCGACCCATCCTGAGAGGTCGGTTTGACCGAAACACAAGTTTTTTTGGGTTTTTTGTCACCTGTAAAAAAGATCGAGTAGCATAACCCTAACTTTGCTAAATCCAACAAGAAGCACCGCGCCGGTTGTGGACCCCGTCCGCACTCCCCTAGTCTGAAATTATATCTGTTGGAGCGTGACCCCTTAGCATGATATTGATACACGATCTGCTGGGCTCTGGCCATGGCGGACCGGGTTCGATTCCCGGGGCGGCACACACCATTTGTTGCATCATCGGGAATCAATTAAATAATCAGCTAATTATTCATATAATTATGCATATTTTGTGTTATTTACTTTATAAAGGTGTATGTTCCAATCACTTTTTGGGGCTAAGATTCTTTTTTCACATCACATTAGTCGTAGTTTAATCCCGAGTCTCATGACTAGGCCCTACCTGATTGAAGGGACGCACCATTAGATTTTCAGGAGGGCAGTAGGAAGTTTTGAGAAAAAAAACCCTCTATGCAGGCCAACCCCCCGCCCCCCCCCCCCCCCCCCCCCCCCCCCCCCCCGATGAGTAAAAAAAGAAGAAAAATCTACCCCGCCCAACTCAATATGAATGAATACATTAAAATAAAATTCCCCCTACATTATTTTGTTCTCACTAGTCCATACTATAGTAAATAAAATGACGGGAAGGAAAGGAACATTGAATGAACATGGCAATTTATGTACCAAATCTGATAGTGATTAGTCTCAGACCAAATTTATTGAAGTTTTTCCACTTGTTATATTGATTCCACGGCGGAGGAAAGATAATTATCATTATAATTTTAATTATCATTATTTGAGTGATAATTCCCCTCTGCATCCACCTCATTCTTGGTTAGAACTTTAGACAGAAGGGATAATTATATCATATCAACATTAAATCATTTATTTGTAAATTAGCAGGGAAATTCACTATAAATACACGAAGTAAACACAGTTATATTAAATCATCTCAAAATGCGATCGGAAATTAAAAATAAAGTCTTTGATTATTGGTGTATAACAAGTGCTTTGATCATAGCCCAAGTATAGTATTCCAATCCAATCCCAACCATCTTTTGACTTGATTATACCCAATCAGTTTCCTATACCATACATTGCTCCTGGCATTGCTCTCAATTTTAATATTTAATGTCACTGATTTAAGACCCATATCCTATACCAGGAATTATAAATAATATTGTAATTTAGACGGGAATTTGAACCAAAGAACATATCCAAATTAGCATAGGAAATCAATGTTACCATAAAACATTTAAAACTTTAAACCCCGGGATTGAAAGGTCTCTTCAAAATAGTATAAATAATATAAACCGGTGGCCCGATTGCACAAGTTCATCATATTATTTATTTAATGAGCCGTGACATGCCTGAACTGAACACTGTAAAAAATGTCCTTGGACTACACATGGACTACAGAAATATTACTTGGATTGGGAAGCAATTGTTGAATACCCGTCGTATACTAGTATGCCTAAGTTATTTCTATGGATTGTATAAAGTTGATCAACACGGCGGTGCATACCCGCTGAGAGGAGCAGCTGACAGGGGGAGAAAAGGCGAGAGTGAGTCCCACCAAAAGACGGTGTACAGAGAACCCACCTTGTGCATACATGCACAGATAGTCAGTTGACTATCTGTGATACATGTGAACCGGAATTTTTAACCCGACTAGATCTATAGTCTAAATGTGTATTCTGCAATTCTCATCCCGATTGTCTTCCGTTTCAGCTAAGGAAATCTTTATATTTATAACATGCCTCTAATAATTAGAGGCAGGTTATTATAGAGGCTCATTACTATATGAGTGTTCAAGAATTTTGAGTGGGATATTATCTTTGGTTTCTATTTTGGCCTATAATAACTTTAATACAAATCACTACGAGTTTACGACACTAGAGTCGATGCCGTGCCGGTGTACGACTACGAGTATTATTCCTAGAAAACAGACTTATCAAAGGCATGACAATTTTTACGTTCAGCATATAGAAAAAACATTGTAGAGCTTACCTTAACTTGTTAACGGCGTGGTCGCAAAAAGTACTAAAATCACGAACATGACAAATGTAACTGTATAATCCAGGTTATAGGTGCCAGTAGTAAAATTTATATCTCGCGGGTGAAATCTTCGCTTCAGTTCATCAGCGTATCATCGAGTCCCTGCACGACACACATTGCGAGTGAATAGCCTCGACCACATATCCAAAGTTCATCCCAAGCATACGGTTTGTTAACCCCAATTCGGTGGTATACCCAGTGATTGACAGTTATTTTCAATGACGTAATTCAATATGGCCGCGTCCACTGGAAGCTGCCGTGGTCACGTGTACAGTAAACTTACTCGAGAAAAAAATCGCGGAAATGCTGCTAGCGGGAGAGCCCGTCCGAAGAACGGGCGAGCCGCTAGTCTTACTATAATTCACCGTATGTTGTATGGATGTATGTATGTGAGTATGGGTATGTATGTATGTATCCTGAAAAGGCTTTCTCATTTTGCATTTTAAAGCCGTGAATATTTCACTGATACTAGATGATGACCTGATACGGGTTATAAACAATGAATGGCCGGAAACCGTACAGAATTGACCGAGATATGAGCAAAAAGGAGTCAAATTTAGGGCCTTTTCAGCCCGGCTTTTGAGACTATTTCTACGGGCCATGTTTGTTTTTCTCTGCGTACACTGTAACCATGCAGTCGGCGCGTAGCACATAACGCGTCGCAGTGCGCCATGCAAAATAAACGCGCACACGCACTACACCCACGCACTCCTACAGACGCGGGCGGGTAAATATTGGAGAAATACGCTGCGCCACACGAGGTTGGTTTATGGTTTAGGCCTTGGGGTTGAGATAAGCCACGGGGCGTGGGCGGAGACGGGGATGGGGCGGGGACGGCAGGGCGGGCGGGGAGGGGGCGGCAGCGGGTCATAAGGTAACGAAATAATGTGGTTTCTGATAAAACAAAACATGATATATGGTGAATCTAAATTACGTAACATGGTGTCAGATGTGGGATTTGATACTGTATGCGACACGCTGGCGGACAAATATTGGAGAAATACGCCGCGCTACGGGAGATGGTTAAGGTTAGGCCTTGGCGTTGAGATAAGCAGCTGGGCGGGGAACTTTAGGCCTTGGGTTGAGATAAGCCACGGGCGGGGCGGGGGCGGTGACGAAGGGGGGGTGGGGGTGGGGGTGTAATGATGTAATGTGGTTTGGGAGGCAGGGGGTTAATGAAGAAATGTGATGCTAAATTGCGTAACGGATATGCCACGGGCGGGGGCGGGCGGGCGGGGCAGGGCGGGGGAGTGACTGGTGGGCTACGAGAGATGGTTAAGGTTTAGGCCTTGGAGTTGAAATATGCCACGGGGCGTGGGCGGGCGGGGGTCTTTTAATTGAAATTTGAAAACTTTTGAAATAAAACAAAAATGTTTTAAATATTGTTCTATTCCTATGTGTTTCGTCATAAATTTGCCAACACTTATGTGTTGTTTCATTTTGAAGGTGTTCTATCTGGTAGGCCCTACTCCCTAGCGGGAGACCCGTCCGAAGGACGGGCGTCCCGCTAGTTAGCTTAATTGATGTTAAATTATACATTTGGACTAATTTGGCAAGTGGGAGGACAAGGATCATAACTGAGGGTCCCCCTCCCCGGTGTTGCCAATGCTTTCCTGAGGTGAGGTTTAAATGATTTAAAGGTTTATTATGTGATCTTTTCCAAGGGACGCCCTCAATCCTCGAACAAAACTTGGAAGCAGATGTTACTGCAGATTTATATTTCTGATCATAAATCATGAATATATTCCAAGTAACAGAGCGAATCGATTCCTAATTACCTTTAAATCATGGTTTTAGAGTGAATATAGAGTACAAAATAGGTCGTCGGCGGTCGGCGCAGACTCCGACAGTTTATTTTCACTCTAACACTAAAGACGTCCGAACAGATCGCTAGCTGTCTAATATCAATTAGACCAACTTAAATGTTGATTTTTTATTTTAATATCCGCTTGCTTGATCTTTCAAACACCGTTTTTGCTTAACCTACACAAATGTTTCTTTGCCCTAAACTGACTAAATGGTCTGCGACTGACGAGGATAGGCATTGTATCAGCCATCCGAAACTATAGTATCGCTTTTTGCTATTTGATTTTATCTGTCGAACTTGATTTATATAGTCATGTTCATTTGGCCGCGTGTTACTCTATCAATTCAGCCCTTAAACTATCAAGTTTGAAACATCGATTTCGTGTGATATTTTACACTCGTTATTTTTAATAGTAGCGTTTTTTCCCAATTGCTTAATATCACAGGCAATCGGAATATTTATGTCACACCCCTCACATGGAATTTCTTAATGTGTGCTTTTTAAGAACGACGCATTCTCCCTGTGAGGGTGCGTAAGGGTTTAACTGAATTATGTCATAACATCAATGTTGTATCTTTGCTAACAAAGTAAAGCGGCACGTGCCACATGATATCCAGTTGGTATAATATTCAAGCTTATCTGATTTTAACTATCACTTGAATATCTGTGCTGTTTACTTTGTGCAAGATTTCTGCCTATTGGTAACACCGATTACTGTCTGGTTATAATGATGTTACATATTTATGTAGTACATCCTACGTTATAACAACATCATAGGCTTTATTGGCATAATTATAATATCATTATAATATCATTACGTAGACTTTACACGCGAAACAGATACACAATCTGTACAATAATAGCACTCCTTTAGGTAACCATTAAACTTAAAAGTATCACCAATATACTTTTTAATAAGAGTGTGTTTAAACAATTCACAATTTATTTACATCCAGGCAAGCCTCAATCCTACTCTGATCTTGGTGTGTGCGTCTATCATGTTGTAGTGGATATAATTTTGTTTGCCGCATTGGTTGCCAAATGCAATATTCCTTGAGCAGTCCATATTATTATTATTAAGTTATTAAGAATCGTACCGCCCTGCAACTTGGAATGTATGTACGATTTATGATCAGAAATGTAAATTTGCTTTCATTTTTTTTTCTCGAGGAATGAGGGCGTTCCCTGGAAAAGATCACATTATACCATGTATACCCTTAAAAGAAATGAAAATGGAGAGGAAAATATCGCATGAGGCCTAACCACCATTGAAGGTGCATTAAAATAGTGAATGCCTTAGAACTTCGTTGTGTTCTACTGTAATTGTAGTTCAATCGTGTACGGTAATTTACACAGTGTATAGTATATTGTTCAATGTCACAACAAATTATGCCACTCGTCATCATTCTCATTTTGGCCTGTAAATATCCTCTACATCTTCAGCTTTATAGCTTTATAGCTTCATAATCTATTTAAGTTTCAGTCCGAACAGGCATAACAAGCTGTTCTTCACACAGCTACAGTACAAGCCAGATGAACATTTCTGTGTAGATATTGGTATGCACTGAAATAAAAGAGACGATAGAAGCAGAATGAAATTATTTTATTAGTACATGTATTATATCTCCTGTATTCAAATATATCTGGTTCATCGGGCAGACTATTGAATCATTGAAGGTTTGGAGCAGTGTTGACACTCCTGACAATGCAAGTACACAATGCACATTGGTGCAGGGTGAAGTTTGAAGAATACTACACAGAAACTGAATAAATTTAAATAATCCGGGTTCTGATCATCCGATACCATATCGATAGGTCACATTTCCACGGTTTTTAGCATTTTAATTTGTTTTCAAATGACTGACAAAAATCATGATGTTAACTGGATTGGCCTAACATTAATGGTTAAAAAAATAGGAGGCCTAAAAAAATTGTGAGGCAATGTCATACGAAACGTCCACCGCATGCTCATAACAATTTAAATGTGTTGCAATATAATGTAGTGAACAGTTTTTTCTTAGTGCGGGACGTATAACAAGATTATAGCCAAATGTAAGCTTTCGAGCACATTGAAACAACCTTGCAGAACAATGCGCCATTTTAGGTCCGAACTGTTTATTCTTCTGTTTGTTTATATTTGGTAGTCAGCCTGTATCAAAATAAAAATCAGGGCCAGTTCGGTTAGCGTATAGGCCCTGTCACACCTAGCGTATGGCCTGAACGTGGCTTGAACGTATGCCGACGTATTCAAAAAAATAGCTCGAAAATGTTCAGAGTCCAAGAACGTCCAAGAACGTCCAACTTCCCAACGAATTGCGTAAGAAAAGTCGACATCGGTGATGGGATGGACGTATCCATAGCGTATCCATAGCGTATTGAACGTATACATAGCGTATGACTAACGTATTGATAGCATATCACTAACTTATAACAAACTTATGACAGCGTATCACAGCGTATGCGAGCGTATGGCCAACGTATGCTTAAAGGCAAGCTACCACTCTGAGTTACTAGCCACATCCAGTTGTCTTGGGAAAAGCGTACGTAACTTAAATGGTAATCTTGAGTGGCGGGCCTTTTTGTTATCAAGCCATGCAATTTTCGCCATTTATTGCGTGCGTAACTCGAGCGGGGTGGGGTATAAAAGTTTACATAGGCTCTGTACGTATGTAAAAATGGCAATAATTTTGGACGACCCTTTATATTAACCATTTGTGGTTGATATTGTATGAGCTCACGACATAGCTGACACATAGTTATCATGTATCTTGCTATGCCTTGTTATTCATTATGCTTGATTAACGACGACCATGACGACCGTCCAAATTAATGTAAAATTTGTGTTGATTTGTTGCCAGAAAATCACCGAATATATGCAATCACTATGGTAACGTATGAAACCTAGAGATGCATTATTCCTCAAAATTTGACTCACACTAAAATTTGAGTAGTCTGTTATAATCAAGAGTGTTGATTTCAAAAAGTAATGAAATTAAAAAATCGCCACCTAGCTTTAATTGAAGCTCTTTGTAAGGCGTAAGGCATCTTCACATTTCTTGACTTGTACAATATCAGTATTTTGTCGGTATGTAAAAATAATCTACATGTAGCATTGATGACTTCCCAAAAAGTATCTTGCGAAATCAAGTTATTAAAAATGATATCTTAAAGCGGTACTGACAGAATGCCGAGAAAAATGAAAATGTTCAATGATACGTATTTAGGAACTCTTAATTGTAATAATGATTGTGACAAGAATTGAATGCTGGCGCTAAATACAATTTGGTTGAAGCAATTAATGTGACGAGTGGTGCTGATAATTTTGATGTGATCTACACCAAATCTCGACATTTTACACGATAAACGGTTTCACATGGTAGTTAGTATGTTCGATTACGTAGGTGTCATGTTGTGTCATGTCATGTCATATGATCAGTACATACAATATTATTAATAAAGCTGCGACACACAGGATCGTCAACTATACACTGCATTAACTATACTACACAAACGGAAGAGGACAAATGGCCCCGACTGCAGGTTATGACGTGTCATTTATACCATAATTAGGTGAAGGTGTTTCTAAACTATAACATAATAAAATTGGGGGATCAGCGCCATAACACAGTCATGTAGGTATTTCCATTACTGTATATAAATATTACGTAGGCGCAAACAAATCCCCTGATTTCCAGAAAAATTGAGACCATATTGGAATAGTTGTATTGTAGAACATATCCAATTTATATAGGTGACGACGACAGACTCATCAAATGTCACCGCGACTAATATGATATCGATATTTAGACATTAATTATATCATTTACCAATATGGAAGAGCGAATACCTAACGAGATATACGAACACAAGGTATACATGATATATACGACGAACACGACGTGGTTTAAGACAGAAATAAGCTGCCGGATGGAGCCGGGCGAAAATATTTCCATGAGCCCAGCAACGCAAGACTCGCATAGTCACCGCAAACAGTGGTGACGCGGAAAATGCCCTCGCCTCGACTCCGCCCGACCCCACGTCACGTCCCACGACAACTAAGGAGGCAGGGTGTATGGGAGGAAGAAGGACCAAACAGGACCCATCACCATCATAGCACATGAGGGATACCTCCCAATTCCCCCTAACCAAACCGCACCAGTGCTCGTCTGGTACACATGGCGACCTCCTCCATCCTGAAGCAAGTACAATTAGTGGATGGGAGACAAATTACCTACCAGATCTGATGGTCTCAGCCAACCCAGATAACACAAATGCGTCGGGCCGACGTCGGCTTTTGGTTGGACCAAACGTCCCGGAGACGTCGGCTAAGGGGTCGGCTGCTTATGGGGCCTACGTCGGGCCGACCGTTTGTGAGAAAGGTCGGGCGGACGTCGGCTAAACGTCTTGCCGACCCAGAATCCGACCTAAGGGTCCTGTGTGAACGACATGTTGCTGACGTCTATTTAACGTTAAGCGTACTTCCTACCGACTATAAACCGACCTACCGTTTCCGACCGAATATTAACGTACGGCCGACGTAATTATGGACTACGTTCATTATCAGACGTTAGTGGGACATTCGGCCGACGTGAGCACTGGGAAGTCTATTTACGGACGTTGGCGGGACATTCGGCCGACTACGTGCTAATTACATAGGCCGTGAGCGTCTTCACGCCGACCAAACGATAACGTACGGCCGACGTGAGCACGGGGAAGTTTATTAACGGACGTTGGTGGGACATTCGGCCGACCGCGTGCCAATTATAGGTCGTGTGCGTCTTCACGCCGACCAAACGATAACGTTCGGCCGACGTGAGCAAGGGAAAGTGTTTTAACGGACGTTGGTGGGACATTTGGCCGACCACGTGCGAATTACATGGGCCGTGTGTGCGACGTACTGCCGACGTTAGCACGGGGAAGTTTATTAACGGTCGTCGGTAGGACATTAGACCGACCGCGTGCCAATTACATAGGTCGGGTGTGCGACTTACAGCCTACCAAACGTTAGCGAGGCACGGGGCAGTTTATTTCCGGACGTTTGGTGGGACATTCGGTGGGCCACGTGCTGATTACATAGACCCTCCCTAACCGACTTACAGCAGACAACAACGCTTACGCCGCCCGACTCCTGTCGACTGAAATTACCTGAATGATGATGTTAATAAACACGATCGAGACAATAGTGCGTTTTTCTTTTTTTATAATAAACTTTTAACACATGATTAGATAACAATTAACAAGATTTCTCAAATAAGAAGCAAAAAGGAAACTTTCAAGTATACAATGTATATTCCAACAGAAGCTTGAACATACATACTACTGAATGTCTAAAAATGTCAGCATACTATACTACATGTGCCCGCCAACAAACTAGTATCTGCGGCGGCGGAACAATTTTTCTACGGCAAGGTAATGGCACATTCAATATTAACATTTTCCACGCGGCAGTCGTCTGTAGACGATTTTCCACGCGGCAGTCGTCTGTAGACGATTTTTTACGCGGCAGTCGTCTGCAGACGACATTTCAAAAGTTCAAAAAATGTCTAAAAATTGACATTGTATTGAATTTGAATACCCTATTTAGAATCACTATAAGAAATGAATTGAAAGACGTACAAACATGCCTAGTCTTGGTTCTTGAGGTAGACTTTGAAAATTGAGAAAGGTTTCTGAAAAATCTGTTTTGTATAGGCCTATGGCATAACTAATTGCCGCGTGGAAAGTGTTGAGACATTTTTAGACATTCAGTAGTTAATAGTAATACAGGCACCATGTCAGAACACGTTGGTTGCGCGTTATGTAGATTATCTTGGCGTATATTTACTGGGAACGCGTGGTGACATGGTGCTCACAAATGTATACATTTTTGGAAAGCTGAAGATAAGTAAACTCTATTTGGGTCATACAGATGTGATCATAAAAAGGTGAGTTGGTTATACAATATTTTTAACTTCAGTAATAATCAACTTTTCGACAATATGGACGGAAGGGAAGTCTTCTGTGTATACAAAAAACACACGTGATTATCTGAGAATATAGTTGTTCAAAAATAACTTGCAAATCTTTCGACAAGTAACTATAAAAAAGTTACTGCAAATTTGACCTTAAATACACCAAATACCTATTAATTTACAGACTAAAAACAAACTTTTAAGAGGTCACAATTATTGATAACATTTAGCAGGGACCCGTTAACACAAAATCACCAGGCCCTCCCAGTCACAGTAATACAGATAATTGTTGTATCATTACGTAGAGCTTGGGCCTTGGAACTACTTCACATTTTAAGACATTTTGTGTTAACAGTTTTGTGTTAAAGAGGTAGGTTCCAATGAGGTAACAAATCAATAGTAACACTAATTCGACAGTTATACTAAAGTAAATAAATAGTTAAAATAAAGGGTCATGAAGATGAGTAAACATCTATACAATGTGAAGTCACACAAGAGTTAATCATAAAAGGCGAGTTGGTTAAAACAATATTTCGAACTTGCAGTAATCAACAACATTTCAGGAATCTGGACGGAGGATAGAGACGTCTTCTGTGTATAAAAACCCCACTTGTTTATCTTGGGAATATATTTGTTCACAAATACATTCTACATCTTTCAGCAAGTCACTATATTAAAACTTTACAGCAATTTTTATATTTAATACTATTTACCTGTTAATTTACAGACTAAGACTAACCTTTAAGAGATCACAATTGTTAATAACATTAAGCAGATGGACCCTAACCCAAAATCACCAGGCCCTTCATTCACAGTAATACAGATAATTGTGGTATCATTACGTAAAGCTTGGGCCTTGGAACTACTTCACGTTATCAGACATTTTGTGAAAACACAAACAGTTTGTGTTAAAGAGGTTCCATTGAAGTTACATCAATATTAACACTAATACGACAGCTATACTAAGTAAATAAATAGTTAAAATAAAGGGTCATGAAGATAAGTAAACTACCTATACAATGTGAAGTCATACAGAGGTGATCAAAAAAAGTTGAGTTGGTTAACTAATATCATATTTCGAACTTTCAGTAATTTAAACAACATTTCAAGAATTTGGACAGAGAAATCTTGTGTATAAAAAACCCCACTTGTTTATCTTGGGAATAAAGTTGTTCAAAAATAACTCTTAAGAAGTCGCTTTAATAACAAAAGGTTACAGCAACTTTTATATTGAATACACCATTAACCTGTTAATTTACAGACTTAGACTAACCTTTAAGAGATCACAATTCGAGGGTTTAGTGCAATAAAGGGCTATCTTCATTTTGGTCATTTTGAGGGAAAAGTGAATTAAAGATTTGTACCCATCAATGTCACCAATGGGTTTTGACAAGTTGGAAGCAATGCTATTCAAAACTTTTTGATTAGGTGAATTTACTATTTTCTCATAATTAGGTTCCTGATATTGTGCGGATCATTTTAATACCAAAATCTCATTTTAGCCAAAAATGCAGATAGCCCTTTGTTGCACTAAACCCTCGAATTGTTAGGGAGCCCATTAACCCAAAATCACCAGGCCCTTCAGTTACATTAATAATATACAGACAATTGTGGTATCATTACATAAACAGGCATGAGAATAAATTTGCATGAACAAGCCTGTACAGCCTCAAAAAAGGTGTATTAAATTTTGCCAACATAGGCCAAAAATAGAATAAAATGCGGACATTTGGAAAATAAAATAGCCTGAAAATGTTCATGCCTGCGTAAAGCTACAAAATGTATGGCCTCAGAACTACATCACATTATCAGGAATTTTGTGTTAACAGTTTTGTGTTAAAGAGGTTCTATTGTAGTTACAATACAAAACTAAATAGATAGATCAAATAAAGGGTCATGTGCCACGAGTTGTGACCCTTGACACGTACACGTAATTGAAGCTGAAAAGTCATGTGATATTTGCTTCGAACATTTATAGCATACATACATGTAGTCTTAAAGCAATCATAATATTTCAAAGTATCATTTTGTCAATGTCAAGGTCATTAATACAGGATTTGTAGAAAATGTATAATAAATAAAGTATAAACACACTTTATCCAACATTGAGCAATTTTCATACTTTGGACAGCAATGATATTCAATTCAGCAGGATGTTTTGGAAGAACAGAGCGTATTAAAAGGAAAACAATTGGTTTTTATGTCTTCACTTTAAATAGTTTGGTCAAAACAAATTAGCCAAATAAACTGAATTTATATCACAATTTTGGAATCAAAATGCTTAAAACTCAATAAATAAACTATGGGTGTTTCCATAAATAAAGGTCTCACAAGCAAAACACCACTTCTAATGACTTCATCATATCATAACCAAGGAAGTGTAAGCCTCATGCTCACTTTTAATATTAAATATTGATTTGATGGAAAAGATCACTTTTTGGGCAACATTTTTACCTCATTGTCAATTTGTAAGAAACACATGTATATGCACAGCCTGTTGGTGGGGCAAAACAGATTATGTAGGTCCTTAAATGATAGATAACAAACTGATTTGACCCCTCAGATAGAATAGAAAAAGGTAAATTTTTGTGTCCATTTCTGAATTGTAAAGGATGAACATTCTTGCCCCTCAGCTAGAACAGAAACAAAATCAAACCGGTGCGTCCATTTCTAAATTGTAAAGTGATTTGACCCTCAGATAGAATAGAAAAAGGCAAACTTATGTGCCCATTTCTGAATTGTAAAGAATGAACATTTTCACCCAAACAGAAAAAGACAAATTTGTGTGTCCATCTGAAAAATCTGAAAAAGAATGCAAATGTTCGCCCTCAGCTAAAGCAGAAAAAGGCAAACTTAAGTGTATCCCGATCCATTTCTGAAATGTAAAGGATCAAAATGTTCACCCCTCAGCTAGAATAGAAAAAGACAAACTTGTGTGCCCATTACTGAATTGTAAGGTTGAACATTTTCACCCCTCAGCTAGTAAAGAAAAGGTAAACTAGTAGGTATCATGTGTACAGGGTGTCCCAAAAGTCTATGCACGACTTTGAAGCTTTGTATTTCACAAAATATAAGTCGTATTGAAAATATGAATACATATTTAGAAAGAGGAGATGTGGGAAATAATTTTGATACCAAACATTGGAGTAACATCTGCTTGTAATGCCACCCTAAATGTAAAATATGTATTACTGCAAAAAATGTAGTTTTATACTTCGGAGAGATAAAGTTCATAAATCAATATCTATTGAGATTAACAAAAAGACGGGTAGAGTTGGTTACACGGAAAGTGATCCGTCAATTGTAATATTTATAATTTTACATGTGATCCCATCACAATAACAAACTATATTACACATAGTTTTCGTTTCTATAGTAAAATCTAGTTTAAATGTTTTCCATTTATATAGAGACGTGTGCTTATGCAAAAACACAGACCTAAAAAATTGAATAACGTAACAGAAAAGTGAACACACATCACACAGCGAATAGATCTCTTTGGACTTTTGGCTACTGCATGGCTTATGATATCAATGTGACTTGTTGATCTACCAGTCTTTTTTTCTACCACATCGAGACAAATCATGCACAGTTCCTGTGTTCAAAAATGTATCCACCAACTTAAGAATGGATATTCTTCCTGGCGCGCGTTTCACTTTAAAATGTTTTCTGAACTTTTGTTGAGTAAGTTGAACTGAATTCGTTTCAGCGTAGACTCATAAAATTTGTATTCGCTTATCTATGCTGTAAACCATCTTGAATGAAGACTTTTGCTGTGCAATGTTGTCTACTTCGCCTATTTATGTTGTGAGTGACCGAGTTTGGTAATAACATTAATGTTGCAAGGTAAGCAGTGAACTGTGACTAATGCGCAACGTTGCTTTGATACCGTTAATTTATGCGCACCTGTTTTTAGCAACAATGTGTGGTATTTGGTATGGGTGGGTCTCACATGGCTAAAAACTTTCAACCAGTTTTATAATGTTGTGGGTTCACCAATAGGGTTGTTTGTGGTATCAAAATAATTTCCCAAATCTCGTCTATCAAACTATGGTTACATTTATACCATATGATTTATATTTTATGAGATATGACTCTTCAAAAACGTGCATAGACTTTTGGGACACCCTGTACATGTACATTTCTGAATTGTCAATGATGAAAATGTTCACCCCTCAGCCAGAACCGAAACAGGCAAACAAGTTGTGTTCCCATTTCTGAATTTATGTACCTTTCAGGATGAATATTTTCACCCCTCAGCTAGAATAGAAAAAGGCAATTGTGAGTCCATTTCTGAATTGTAAAGGATGACAATTATCACCCCTCAGCCAGAATAGAAAAAGGCAAACTTGTTGATCCGTTTCTGAATTGTAAAAGATGAGAATTTTCAACAACAAAAAACAATGAGCAAAATAGTCAATGTGACAATGACCTGACACATGTACCTGTAGGTCAATTTCATTATTTTATCATTAATCAGGGTAATCATCCCTTAATTGTACAACTTTCCCACATATTTAGATTACATAATTCGCAAGATTTATACAACGGATGAAATTCCCTTCATTTTTGATGCTCACCCTTCATTTTTTTTTCCTCAAATGTCATTGTTTTACTGCCCAAAACAAAGCGCTAGCATAGCATACATTTTGGCTATTGCCGCCATTAAATTGCATGCTTGGATTATTTTGGCTCATGGAGAGATAAAAAAAACTAAATTCTTAGCCAATTTGGAACTGATTCATAATTGGTAACAGATCTGTCATTTGAAAGCCCATACATTTAGCTTGTGTTCCATAATTTGAGTGTTCCATAATTTGACCGTTTGGCTGATTTTGGGTCATCCCTATTCGATCTGTACAAAAACAAAAAGATGCAATAAAATTACTGAGTTTTAATCAAATGAATTAACCCTAACCCCGGTTTAGGGTTTTAGACCGGGATCACAATTTTCGAAGAAAAAACACCAACTAAATCGCCGGGCCTGGGAACCTGCCGGGATTCGATCCGGGGACCATCCGGCGGGCCATCCGGATCCCAGCCCTATGTCCCATCCACTAAGCCACGCGTGGACGGCCCTCAGCTAACTATTGTAATTGTAAAGGCTGCGGCTTGGTTGACTACGTCATCAAAAACCGGCGGCACAGGCGTTTGGAGATGGACTTAGCATTTTTTAGCATTCAGGGGGGTTAGGGTTAATACCAAAATAAAGGCTCTCTTCTTGTATTTACTGTACCTGTGTACATGTACATGTAGCAGTATTCTATACAGTTTATTGTTTTTTTATGCACGCATATTTATCTTCCGTCTTGCAACGCTCGACCGCGGCTCGAGTAGACACGTGCGTTTGCATTATGTGCTGCGTGAGTGATACTTGGATACTTACTTGGATACTTGGTAGTTTAGTCCTTTGATCCATTGGGAAGGACTCTCAAATTGCTTTTAAAGGATGCCACGCTGGGTGCAGAAATTATAGATTCTGGAAGCTTATTCCATGGATTGACCACTCTGTTTGAGTAGAAGTGGCCAGCAAGTTGGGTTCGTGTACGCCTGACAAACAGTTTCTTGGAATGACCTCATATTTAAGGTCTTTTGTAGGATGAGTGAAGTACTTGTCGGACGGGGTTTTATAATGACCATTAATAAATGTATAAGTGTCAACCAGCTCAGTCCTTCCTCTCCTCTCCTGCAGTGATTTCATGGTGATTTTGTTTGGGCACAGACGTAGACAGTTTTTCTGCACCTTTTCTAGTTTATTAATATTGTCTTTGGTTAGGGGGCTCCACACAGTAGATGCGTACTCCAGTGCTGGACGGACTAGGGACTTATAAAGGGTTTTTACCTTTGTCTCGTCGAGTCCGGTGAAGCAGCGCCGGATCATCGCTGTGTTCTGGCGGGCCTTCTTTGTAATCTCATTTATATGGATTGTCGGTGTAAGGGTATTGGTCACAGGTCACTAGTAATAGGTATATCAAATAAGGTGGGATCGTTTCAAAAATCCTTAAAATCGTGATACGTGTCTCTATTTTAAATAGAAGTTGTCAAAAAAACATAACATTTTTGGTATCATATTAAAGACAATTTATCCAGCTACCGAATAAAAAAAGAATTAAAGGCACATGTTTAGCAACAGTGAAGTTATCAATCTAAACGTCGAGTGAGTCAAGGGTGGGACCGGTGGATGAGGAGCCGGTGGATGAGGCGCCCATAGGTTTGTACACAAAATAGCGGAAAACTAGAACTTTTGAAATTGATGCCATTTTAAAAGTATACATAGGAAAGTTTTCAAACTTCTCATATGTGTTAATAACATGTGCCTGCCACTAAGAATACTAATATTGAATTGTTATCTAGACATTCTCTACTAGAATATGATGTTCAATTCAGGGAGTGTTTTAATGTAAAAAATACACAGTTTTATTCATTTTATTGATTAAACAATGGCCAAATCGCAGTCTCTCTATTTCATTTGTGTGACTCTTCGGTCTTTTCTACCCTGGGTAGTAAAACATTTAACTAAAAAATCCAGAAGTGTTTCTTCACAGAATTTTTCATAGATTCATGAAAAATTTGCTATTTAGACCTATTTTGGACCACCCTGTATTCAAAATAAAAGGAACTTTAACGATATTCATATAGTTCATTTTGATAACCATTTTCTTTTAAATTAAATAGTCCATGCTAACTAAATTTCATAGAATATTATATACAAACCTTCATTTTATGCATTATGTCATCATAATTTTAGACACCCTGTACTTTTCCTGTGTACATTTTGGGCAAATGATTTTCAGCAAATTTGGTAGCACCTTCTGCGGTTGTTCTGATTTTGGTGACTATTTTCAGCTAAACCCTAACTGTACAAACTATCAAAATATTTTGTGAGGAGCAAAAACGATCAACTTTTTTATGTTCCACCCTGTAAAAAAATTACACACCCTGTATAATTTGATTCTTTTTTGCAAAAATGAAAAACCTTGAATCATAAGCTTTCCAACAATATATAGTTTGTGGGTCATTAAGTATGTATAACTTAAGTTTTGTCCCGTTTAATCATAATTGGTGCATTTCTCAACATTATTAGAAGTGAAACATTTTTTGGACCAGTTTGTGACTTCTGACCTATTACTCACTGTAACACCCAAGTCTTTCTGACTGGCAACTTCTTGCAGATAAACTCCGTTTAGGGAGTACTGGTACTTGATCGCAGCTTTGATGCGTAGAACGACACATGTTTTGGACCAGGCAGACAAGGCATTTAGATCTTTTTGAAGTAAGCCACAGTCAGCTTTGGTAGATATCTCTTTGTATACTTTGGTATCGTCGGCAAACATTTTAGCTGTGGTAGCAACGACGTCAGGTATATCGTTGACAAACAGAAGAAAAAGCAAAGGTCCCAAAATTGATCCCTGAGGTACTCCACTAGTAATGTTGCGCCAGTTTGAAGCACCGTTTCTAAGGATGACTCGTTGTCTTCTTCCACCAGGAACGATTGAATCCATGTAAGTGTGTTACCTCGTATACCTAAGTGATGGAGTTTGTAGATGAGACGTTTGTGCGCTACTGTGTCAAATGCCTTGCTGAAATCAAGGTAGATGGCATCGACTCCTTTTTTGTCGTCAAATGATTTATTCCAGTCGAACAGACATTCAAGCAGCTGTGTAACACATGAACACTTTTTCTGAAAGCCGTGCTGTTCACAAGAAATAATACTGTTGTCAGAAACATATGTCATCAGTTGATCGTAAATGATGCGCTCAAGGATTTTCACCATTTGACTGGTAAGAGAGTAAGAGACACTGGTCTATAGTTGTTTGGTGAAAGTCTAGACCCTTTTTTGAACAATGGAGTAATGTTGGCGTCTCTCCAATCCTGTGGAACAATTCCAGTCTGAAGAGATTGGTTAAAAATGATACTGAGAGGAGCATCCAAAGCAGGCACATTCTTCAGGATGTTGACGTGAATGCCGTCTGGTCCACAAGCTTTGTTGATATGTAGCCTTGACAATTTATCACGAACTACCTCACTAGTAATGTTAATGTCATAAATGTTCACGCTGTAGCCTCTGGGCGGGAGAGTGACGTTTATGCGCTCATCCGCTGGCTCAGTCTTCAGGACACTGGCAAAGAAGTTGTTAAGGACGTTTGCCTTTGATTGAGTGTGACCCCCTAAAACAATTGAATTGTGTTTGCTGGTAAATAACATGAATTTACACAGATATTACAACTTGTCAAGAGTGTCCCGGTCCTCCCCCCCCCCCCCCCCCCCCCCCCCCCCCCCCCCCCCATCCCACCCCACCCAGCATTTCTGAAGGTCCTGCGCCGCCTGCCCTGAGCTGTGTGGCTGGATGGTGATGAATATAAATGTGTTCGAATTTATTTTATTTTATTTATTTAATACAAATTGTTGTATAATATACCTACCTCTAATTTGAATTGAAGCACGCATCCGATTCTTGGCCTTCACTTTTTATTCTCATGATAAGGCTAAAAGCATCGCCCGGTCATAGCCCCTGCTGGATCTCGGCCCGGGATTGAAAATGATTGATCCATCTCCGGGATCCATCTATCTTAAATGTACAAACAGCTAGCATTCTATTCTGTATTCGTTGAGTTGACCTGTCCTGTCCTTTGTTGTTAAGCATGTTAAGTAAGAATGTTCATTATGTTGCCATTCAACCCATTGTTGGTGTGTATCACACAATACACATGTAGGCTATATAAACTGCTTACAAAAAGTATCGAAACACTTAGAAATGATCCAATATATAACGGTTCGAAAGGGTATGCATTAATCGAAGCAAATGACCAAGTGCATAATTTTGTTCTGCGTATTTTGACACCTCGATCGATGAGATACGATGTTGCGGAGCAGAGTTATTGTCATTTCAATGGTCGTGGGTCCAGTTTCAAAAGTGACAATCATCCTATAGAAAGAGGTTTGCATTACTGTTTAGAATGATCAGATTCGTGATTTTCAATAGGGATGAGTGTCACTTTTGAAACTGGACCCACGATCATTGAAATGACAATAACTCCGCTCCGCAACATCGTATCTCAACGATCGAGGTGTCAAAATACGCAGAACAAAATTATGCACTTGATTATTTGCTTCGATAAATGCATACCCTTTCGAGCCGTTATGTATTGGATCATTTCTAAGTGTTTCGATACTTTTTGTGAGCAGTTTGATAATATAGCACTGTTCGTTGTACACTCACGCAGATCAATACACATGATACTGTTACACTTGCAGTATAACACTAGTCCATGTAGTACCCATATCCATGATATGGGTACATGTTCAAGCAACTCTGTAAAGTGGAACCAGAACTGTGACTTGAACCGTGACCCTCTAAAAGTGAGCTATCATGTGACTAATTTACATAAATAATTAATGTCTAAATTCTGTTTTTACGGACATGTTTAACTTAAAATTTAGTGTTCACCTGGCTCTTGACCAATATGTATCTATTATTTGGATGAAATTCAATCCGGTAGCCTTGCACAGAAAAATAAAAACCTAATAGAGTAATTGACCTTGTGTTGTTTTTTGTTCAAAATGGCCGACAAAAAGGTGATTTTGTGTTTTATACCCCGTTTTACTTGCTAGTCCTATTAAAAAAATTCCAATGCGACTTTTCTGAACACTTTTGCTAGCTCTTAATTTCATAGCAATGCCATGACTAAATAGTGAACATTCAAGGACAACTTTGATTCTCCAAAGAGGTGAGTGGGACATAAAAACGGAGGATTTTCAGGGACTATAATGTTTGTCTAAAACGGTTCCTTTCAACATTATGCATTGAGCCGATACCCAAATCATAGATTTGGTATCTATCGAGACTAGTATAACACTGAGTCTGATGCATGTACAAATTGTAAGGTAAATACGGAAGCTTACTTCATCCATTTATATTTTGTAGTAGGCTACACTGTTAGCTGTCGTCCATTACATTGCGTAGTAGTACTAGTGCCCTTGTATAAATGTCGTTTGTGAGCTTTCAATAATTCGGATTCAGTCAATTGCAAGATGAGAATGAGAAATTACTTATTTTCTCTTTCGCGCAAACGCTCAGCCGAAAATAAATAATTTTCCATATAATTCTCGCCTTATGCGCTAACACTGAACATATACAATACAAACACACACATGACCTTACCGGAGGGGTGCACCGATCTTCTCGACGAGCACCCCTAATCAAGGGGGTGCACCGATCTTCTCGACGAGCACAGAACACACGACTGAGGGCGCAAGACCGAACCTGTGTAGAACTCCCTGTAAAACACCAGTAAGTGTCGGTCGAAACAATCCAGTGGCTTTACGAAGCTAAAAAACGATGCGTATTACTTACAATTATAACGCCCTCCTTAAACTGACGAAAATATCCTTCTTTCACAATATTGCTCTAAAAAGATAAAACTTCAGAAGTATGTTACTGAAAATAATACAATTCAAATCAACATCATTCAATTCTATTCAACATCATAGCAATCAATTCAACATCATAGAAAATTTACCGGCTGCGTGTGTCTGGCTCACGAGAAATCAGTCAAGTGCTTGTAACACCCGCTAAAAACACCCACTTTGCATATTGTTATGCAACACGGCTATCAACCAATAGAAAATGTATATTATTTTCTCTTTCGCGCAAACGCTCAGCCGAAAATAAATAATTTTCCATATAATTCTCGCCTTATGCGCTAACACTGAACATATACAATACAAACACACACATGACCTTACCGGAGGGGTGCACCGATCTTCTCGACGAGCACCCCCTAATCAACATTAAAGAACGGGCAAAAGGGGCCAGATATACGTATCATATCATAATTATTAGAATAACTTGATTAACCTCAATGAAAACTCATTTCAAAAAATGAATAAGCCTATTGAACGCTCTGCAAAGTAGTATATAGGCCTGTCATACGCGGGCCGAGTCTTAAAAGACACGCCAAAAACTTCCGCAACTAAGGTTGTTACATAGATAAACTATGTACTGCTATATCAGTATGAAAAACAAATCCTCATTTCAAATACTACCGAAGAAATCTCACACTGCAACTTATGAAAACATGATAAATCCGCCCACATACAAAGAGCTATCAAACGCTATACGAATAAAAGAATATCGCAGACAAACAGTCTAATTAGAACGTCAAGTGACTTCTCGGCCAGTGTATGGAATAAAATCCAGCTATACATATTCGTGCCATGAAAATATGTGCAAAATAATCTCATAGAGAACGTTTGATAATATTCAAATCACTGCATTCATTACATAGTACTATTGCGTCCTCTACTGCGCTCAGTTCAGTACAACAAAACGTAAACGACTCAATCCAATCAATGTATAATATGAAACAAACTAAAGCATATCATATCCAAAGACTAAAGGCCTATAATTGCTATGTTAAGCAGCATCATTGAAATCTATATCTAAATCATAATTCAGACGAACCAAAATATATAGTGTTCTGCAACTCAGGCTATATGCAACTCTAAAATATGTAGGCCTACTGCTATACACTAGTGAGAAAATCTTCTCATTTATAATAATAAAAACCGAACCATGCAACCAGCATAATTTAAACATCAAACGACTTATCGATCAGTGTCTGAAATCAAATAAAACACCTGCTATACATGATATACGCGTCATAAAGAACGTTTAATTGATTATATTAAGATCACAGCATCATATAGCCTCATCACAAAAGTATCTTAAACTATCGTCTATCTCGAAAAACAATCATCCTCATAGCGTTACCCCGGAGTAACCGATATCACCCGGTTTAAATGTAAAAACGTCAAGTTTACATTCCAAACAACGTATCTATTAAGAAATCATGACATAACGTCAAAAAATCACAAAATTCTCTCTCATTCCCGCCAAATTAGACCTATGCTCATACACCACCTTGGTCGAACAAGTGATGACTCAGTGATACGAACTGCAGTATCTGTCTCAAATAAATATATATAAAGACATACAGTCAAGAATTGTAGGCCTATGTAACTGTAAACAGATGATATCAGACGTACTAATATATCAAAACCAATGTCTAATCGAAAAACAGTATTACCCAGCGGTATAAATAAAATCCATATTAAAATATCGATAAATCTCATGACTACAACATAGTCAACATACATTATAGTAGGCCTATAGGCCTATCCCATCATACATGTACGTCTTCCCAGCTACATATCTGCCAACAGGATCAAACTCAATTAGTGTCTATGTAACCCGAACATAAATATGAAGACCAGAGTCTATATGAAACTCAAATTATAACTCAAGGCCAATCGGTGACTATCTTAGTCAAAATACATAACGAATATACTCTCAAGAACAATATAAATATAACTCTATCGAGAATGTATCTTAAGACCAGCGTCTATATGTCAAAAACAGTGTCTATATAACTCAAAACAAATAATCTATTCACAAGACCAGAGTACGACTATATAGCTCGAAAATATATCTCAAGACCAGTGTCTATCATGTATCTCACTCTCAAAACCAGTGTATATAAATATATAAGTCAAAACAAAATATATAACTCAAAAACAGTATATATATGACTCAGAAATGTATATCAAGAACAGTTATCTATATATCTCTCACAAAAACCAGAGCACGTTTATATAACTCAAAAATATATCTCAAGACCAGTATCTATGTATATCTCAAAATCGGTGTCTATATTTAAGTCAAAAATATATCTCAAGAAACAGTGTGTTTATAATAATAAGACCGTTTTACTTCAAGACCAGTGTCTTACATAAAAAGAGAAAAGAATCTCAAAAATCGATATCAAGACACGTGTCTATATATACCTCAAGAATGTATCCCAAAACCAGTGTCTATATAATATCTCAAAAACAGTGTCAATATAACTTATCAAGAATATATCTCAAGACCAGTGTCTATATATCTCACAAGGCCAGAGTACGTCAACTCAAAAAATATGTCTCTATAATAATAAAACCGTTTATACCCCAAGACTAATATCTACATAAAATGAGAAAAGAATCTCAAAAATCGATATCAAGACCCGTGTCTATATACCTCAAGAATGTATCAAAAAAACAGTGTCTATATAATATCTCAAAAACAGTGACTATATAAATCATCAAAAAATATATCTCAAAACAAGTGTCTATATATATTAGGCCTATCTCACAAAACCATAGTAAATCAACTCAAAAAATATCTCAAGACCAGTGTCTATATGTCAAGACCAGTGTCTATATCTCAAGACCAGTGTCTATATCTCAAGACCAGTGTCTATATCTCAAGACCAGTGTCTATATCTTAAGACCAGTGTCTATATCTCAAGACCAGTGTCTATATCTCAAGACCAGTGTCTATATCTCAAGACCAGTGTCTATATCTCAAGACCAGTGTCTATATCTCAAGACCAGTGTCTATATCTCAAGACCAGTGTCTATGTATCTCTCAAAATCAGTGTCTATATAAGTCAAAAATGTATCTCAAAAACAGTGTCTCTATAATAATAAAACCGTTTTACCTAAAGACCAGTGTCTATAAAAGGAGAAAAGAATATCAAAAATCGATATCAAGACCTGTGTCTATATATATACATGTACCTCAAAAATGTATCACAAAAACCAGTGTCTATATAATATCTCAAAAGCAGTGTCTATATAACTCATCCAAAAAATATATCTCAAAACCAGTGTCTATAATATCTCACAAGACCAGAGTACGTCAACTCAAAAATATATCTCAGGACCAGTATTTAACGAGAGGTTTATTTACCGAAACATTATTTGTTTCATATCATATTTCAATATCAAAATACAGAATACAGTACCGGTACTTAAATACATTTACACAATTTTCAAACAGTTCTTTTGACTTTACATTGGTGACTAATCAACAATTTCGGTTGCTCCTGATAATAATTTAAACTCTTATAAACGAGCAATAAAGATAAACCAATTACATCTACCACGGTTCGAAATTGGCTTAAATTTCAGATTTCATTTATGAACTTTCCCAACTTAGCTACGGATTAGGTGACTTAACGATTACCAAAAATCCCACCTTTAGAGGGATGCTCAGTTAGATTGCCAAATTGGAAATTCATTCTTTATATTTACGACTGTATAATTCCTTGACGCGCAGGCAAGGCAAGCGCATGGCACGCAGGCATGGCAACTAAATCCATTATATTTATAACGGAATCTTGGCACGCAGGCTACATAAAATACAAAATAATCTCAATCATAGATCTCAAGGACGGTAACCCTGTGTATCTCGAAGAACAATAGTAGCTCAGTGAAATATCAAAAATCCGGTCGTACAGGCCTACATCTCGTATAAATATCTTACTCTAAAATGCTTATCTCCTGCGAAATAGTTGCAATTATCAGTCTGATGTCTGAAGATACGCGTACCATCCAATTTCAAATAAAATGTAATGTATAACAAATTAATACTGTCTGTAATCAAAATAACGATCCCTCATTTATTTAAAACACCATGATCTGTACAATAAATGATAATTAGGCCAGTGCCATTCGATCAGTAGTTTTCATTTGGAAATTCTTAAAATCTCTCTTACTTCCATACCGTACACACAATTCACGTTAAAAACCGTTACAAAATTGAATTGTAATTAGGACCCACAACGGAACCAATACCTGTGCTCTCATATCAGAATTAAACTACAAAGCCTGTCATGCCTGTAGTAATGTAAAAAGTGCATTCAAAAGTCTCTACGTATAATAAACATGTGTAAATGTCCAGAATACCAATAAATCGATAACAAAAAACATCACTATGTCTATAAAGATATAACTATATAGAAAACACGGTTATCCACAAAAATTGGCAGACAAAAAAGGATTAGTGATAGAGATGATCAAATCGAATATGACATACTCAAAGTACAAGCGTACAGGTACTGCTTAAAT